>OW285236.1:69157752-70357752 GCA_935421215.2 Melolontha melolontha | reverse complement strand
TGTCCTTTAATATATTCTAAATCTTTACGTTTTTCTTCGCAAGCCCTCTCGCTTTGCAAAATTGCCAATTTGTCTTGTTCTATTTTAGTTTTTAGCTGCTCCAATGTTTCTTTCTGAGATTCATAATTATCAAAAACAACTTTATCCCTTAGTTCTTTAACTTCAGCATCTAAGGCAATACTTGAATGTTCTTGTGAAAGCAGATGAATTTTCATTTCTTCAAGTTTTTTTTCAAGGTCCTCAATTTCATTATCCAATTCATGCTGGGTATCTAACGGCGTAGTCTGCAGCTTTTCTTCTGAATCATAATTTTTTTCTAGCTGGTATAATTTTTCTTGGTACACTCCAATTTTATATGATATATTTCCAATTTCATTTTCAGTAACTTTTTCGATTTTTGATTGATTGTATCTTACTTTGTCATTAAAGTCTTTGATAATTGACTGAGCTTGTGGTAGATTTTCTTTAATATACAAAAGAAAATTGAGACATTCCTTTATAGTAAGCCAAGTACGATTAGACGGCCGGTAAAAATCACATAAAGTAAAATAAGGAACTCCAATCTTATTTAGTATATTACTAGTTTGTAAAGTTTGCAAGTTCTTCCTAGTTCATTCAAGTAACGGTGACAAAATTCCATTACGAGTGATGGTTCTACTTTTACAAAATCCTCTTCAGTAACATTAAAATTGGGTAAAAATCGCTTAATTGCTTCTACAATACCTTTAACATCATCTTTCGAAACTTCCATTTTTCTTAAAAACAAAACTACAAACAAAATTAAACTCTTTGGAACTGCCAGCATAGATAAAACATATAGATGGGAAGCTATCCTTGTTTATAGTCATTGACTCATTAGACATATTAGACATACATAATAGCGCTAAAGTGCTGGGGTCGCGAACTATCAAATAGGCGGCAAATTAAAATCTTGATATATACCTAGTAGATTTAATTTTATAAACCATTTCGGATATTTCATAGAAAAAGGCGTATAAACTATTTGTGGTCATTAGTTAGTACGCCTTATCCTACGAAATACTCGATTAATCTCAATACTGTAATTAATAAAAAATTCATTCAATGGAGACTGTGGTTAAATAAAAATTTAAAAAAGGTATGTAACCCGTTACCACAATTATTAGTCGTATCCTAAATACGTATTTCGACAACTAAGTTGTCATCATCAGTAGGTAAAAACTACTAATTAAAAGTCGCACATGCGGCACAGTTAAACAAGAGAAACGCTTCCGCACAACTATTATACACTGCAACCCTGTATAGACTAAATTTAACAAGTCAATCTAAAACTACGAGACAAACGCGTACCTACTTTTGGAAAAGGTCTAAACATATGTTAAATTGTCGGACAAAGGAACGGCAGACATCCTCTCTAAGGGGGGCGGCACTTCGATTTTTAAAAACTACGATGACCCACTATTAAACTTAGATAAACCACCTTTTATTTTCACAAAACAATAGTATATTTAAACGTATTATTTCGAGTACATGTATAGTAAAAATATCTATTTTGGGTAGGGGTGTAAAAATATTTCCAATTACAAATGGTTAAAAAAATGCTAAAATCGGAAAGTATGGTCGTGTATTGTAAAAACTGTACTCTATTGAAAATTCTAAGAAGGACAAAATTTTTGAAGGAACCGTTACATATGAAAAAACAAGACATCTGACTGTGTTGACTTATATCAAGTAACGTGAAAAGGTTCTATGAATTATTAGATATTGTTGGTATATAATTTAAAAGTTAATTATAAATAGGTGACATGTCATTGTTAAGGAGGTAATTTTTGTCTTTTTTCATATGTATGGCTTCTCACATGTCTAAATTTCTGCTGTTACCCCCCCACCCATTTATGTTAATAAAAATGTGAATAAACAGCTGAACGGTATAGGTGATTTATCGCTATTCAAGGAGGTATGTTTATTTTTCGCGATAAATATACTTTCATAAGCATCTAGTTCGTGGGGTTTATTAATTCCTTTGATCAACTTCAAACCTGTAATCGACACATTGTGCAGTGTGCTCAAAGCGTGATTTGCGACATTTGATTTATCCGGTCTATTGTATTTGATATGTGGTATGTGTTCTTTAAAACGGGTTAATATAGGTCGTTTAGTTTGGCCTATATATTTCAAATTACAATCCGCGCAACTAATTTCATATATCCCTGATATCGAATTGGAATTAATTCTATCTTTAGTATTCCCTAGCAGACTTTTGATGGTGTTTTCGGACCGAAAGGCTACCTGGAGACCTCTTTCTTTCACAACTTTATTAATGTTTTTCGTGATGGGGTGGTATGGTAGACATATGTACTTTTTCTCTTGGTTACTTTGGGATATCAAACTCGTGGATTCGCGGATTGTATTTTTTATTTTTGTTTTCCTAATTAATTAAATTGATTATTTCTATGTCCAAGCCATTGTATGTCGCAATATCTTTAATGAAATCTAGTTCTGTTTCATATCTCTCTTTTGTTAACGGAAAATTTAGTAACCGATTGACTAAGAAGTTAAAGGAAGCTGCCTTATGTTGATAACTATGATTAGAATCCGCGGTGATGAATCTGTTGACATTGGTTTCTTTCCGGAAAATATCGATTTCTATTTTATGTTTATTTCTAATCAGTAAAGTATCTAAAAATGGTATCTTGCCATATTGTTCCTTTTCCACTGTAAATTTAATAGTCGGAAATTTCAAATTTAATTGATTAACAAACATGTCTAATTCGCTTATCCGTGTATCAAAAATCGCGAGAATGTCATCTACATACCTAATCCAGACTCTAGGGAAATATTTAGCGTTGTTTTTGAATTCTACTTCAAATTGACTCATGAATAAATTGGCTATGAAAGGAGATAGGCAGTTACCCATTGTTGTGCCTTGTTTCTGTTCATAGAATTTTTCTCCTACTTGGAAACAATTTTGCGTCATGCACAGTGTTGTCAATCTCATGTATTCTTTTATTTTTGAAGGTTCAATGTTATTCTTGTGGAGCAAGCTTTCTAAATATTTCATAGTCTCTGGAATAGGTACCGAGGGGAATAACGACGTCACGTCGAATGAAACTAAAATTTCCCCGGTTTCCAGTTCACAATCTTTAATTAATTTGACAAATTCTAAAGAATTACTGACTGACAAAATTTTCTGGTTTAACGGGTAGGTTTTTAAATTCATTCACTAACCATTTGGAAATCAAATAAGTCGGGTGAGTTAATACTTGAAACTATAGGTCTCATCGAGTTACCTGGTTTATGTATCTTCGGTAAACAATACATTCTTGGTACTAAAGGATTACTAACATTCAATTTATACTTTTGGGTAGAAGTTATTAAAATTGGACATTTCTTAATCGCGTCTTTTGTGTCACTAATCATTCTAGGTAACGGATTTCTCTTGATTTCTACATACGGACCTTCGGCAATTAAATTTTTGACTCTTTGAAAATAGTCGGTTTTGTCCATAATTACTAACTTGTTCCCTTTATCTGCTTTTAGGTAAAAGCAGTCATTCGATCTAAGAACTTTAATGATATTCCATTCTTTATTGACCGACTTCTGTTTGTGCTGCTGCAAATTCTTATCGATTTGGGTTTTACAAGCTTCTCGAATAAAGTTTTTTGGCCCTTGTTCAAAATATTTAATCGAAGTTTCGATGCTTGCAATCACCTGTTCCATAGGAATCTGACGGCTTGGCAAACAGTATTTTAACCCTTTGTTTAACAAGTCTATTTCTAAATCACTAAAATTTTCGGATGATTGATTGATCACTAGTGTTTCTTTTATAGGAATTCTATTAGTATCCTTTTTAAAAAGGATACTAATAGAATTTCTGATTGCAAGCATCGAAACTTCGATTAAATATTTTGAACAAGGGCCAAAAAACTTTATTCGAGAAGCTTGTAAAACCCAAATCGATAAGAATTTGCAGCAGCACAAACAGAAGTCGGTCAATAAAGAATGGAATATCATTAAAGTTCTTAGATCGAATGACTGCTTTTACCTAAAAGCAGATAAAGGGAACAAGTTAGTAATTATGGACAAAACCGACTATTTTCAAAGAGTCAAAAATTTAATTGCCGAAGGTCCGTATGTAGAAATCAAGAGAAATCCATTACCTAGAATGATTAGTGACACAAAAGACGCGATTAAGAAATGTCCAATTTTAATAACTTCTACCCAAAAGTATAAATTGAATGTTAGTAATCCTGTAGTACCAAGAATGTATTGTTTACCGAAGATACATAAACCAGGTAACTCGATGAGACCTATAGTTTCAAGTATTAACTCACCCGACTTATTTGATTTCCAAATGGTTAGTGAATGAATTTAAAAACCTACCCGTTAAACCAGAAAATTTGTCAGTCAGTAATTCTTTAGAATTTGTCAAATTAATTAAAGATTGTGAACTGGAAACCGGGGAAATTTTAGTTTCATTCGACGTGACGTCGTTATTCCCCTCGGTACCTATTCCAGAGACTATGAAATATTTAGAAAGCTTGCCCCACAAGAATAACATTGAACCTTCAAAAATAAAAGAATACATGAGATTGACAACACTGTGCATGACGCAAAATTGTTTCCAAGTAGGAGAAAAATTCTATGAACAGAAACAAGGCACAACAATGGGTAACTGCCTATCTCCTTTCATAGCCAATTTATTCATGAGTCAATTTGAAGTAGAATTCAAAAACAACGCTAAATATTTCCCTAGAGTCTGGATTAGGTATGTAGATGACATTCTCGCGATTTTTGATACACGGATAAGCGAATTAGACATGTTTGTTAATCAATTAAATTTGAAATTTCCGACTATTAAATTTACAGTGGAAAAGGAACAATATGGCAAGATACCATTTTTAGATACTTTACTGATTAGAAATAAACATAAAATAGAAATCGATATTTTCCGGAAAGAAACCAATGTCAACAGATTCATCACCGCGGATTCTAATCATAGTTATCAACATAAGACAGCTTCCTTTAACTTCTTAGTCAATCGGTTACTAAATTTTCCGTTAACAAAAGAGAGATATGAAACAGAACTAGATTTCATTAAAGATATTGCGACATACAATGGCTTTCACATAGAAATAATAAATAAATTAATTAGGAAAACAAAAATAAAAAATACAATCCGCGAATCCACGAGTTTGATATCCCAAAGTAACCAAGAGAAAAAGTACATATGTCTACCATACCACCCCGTCACGAAAAACATTAATAAAGTTGTGAAAGAAAGAGGTCTCCAGGTAGCCTTTCGGTCCGAAAACACCATCAAAAGTCTGCTAGGGAATACTAAAGATAGAATTAATTCCAATTCGATATCAGAGATATATGAAATTAGTTGCGCGGATTGTAATTTGAAATATATAGGCCAAACTAAACGACCTATATTAACCCGTTTTAAAGAACACATATCACATATCAAATACAATACACCGGATAAATCAAATGTCGCAAATCACGCTTTGAGCACACTGCACAATGTGTCGATTACAGGTTTGAAGTTGATCAAAGGAATTAATAAACCCCACGAACTAAATGCTTATGAAAGTATATTTATCATAAGTAAAAACACAAGAGCTTTTTTTTTATCGGATAAATTTCTCTTTGTAACGAAATTATTTTGCCAATCAGTAATTTGACGAGAAAAACTTACATGAAAAAATCGCGAGACGATAGTCGAGCGATTTTTTCTAATGTAAGTTTTTCGAGCGAAATTACTGATTGGAAAAATATTGAGTTAAAAAGAAATTTATCCGATTGAAAGAAAAGCTCGAGTGTTTTTTGGCAAGATAAATTAACGACATGAATAAAACTTTTTAAATTGTCTCCATATTGACGATTTTGTATTTCTTGTGTTTTGCAGTATTGATCTTTTGATATTTGTTGAAATTTCCCCAAACCGACTCGTATTTTACGTTCAACGATACTTAATAGTTATTACCTGTCAGCTGCCAAAATAAATTAAGTGATGCAGGGCTACTAGATATGTAACAGGAAGAAGCATTTTTATCGGAGGAAGAAGCATTTTTATCGGTGATAAAAAGCTATGTAGGTTTTTATCGCTGTCAAAGTGACAAAAATGTCACCCGCATATGGACATTTTTATATAGGAGTTAATTTATCGCGAAAAATAAACATACCTCCTTGAATAGCGATAAATCACCTATACCGTTCAGCTGTTTATTCACATTTTTATTAACATAAATGGGTGGGGGGGTAACAGCAGAAATTTAGACATGTGAGAAGCCATACATATGAAAAAAGACAAAAATTACCTCCTTAACAATGACATGTCACCTATTTATAATTAACTTTTAAATTATATACCAACAATATCTAATAATTCATAGAACCTTTTCACGTTACTTGATATAAGTCAACACAGTCAGATGTCTTGTTTTTTCATATGTAACGGTTCCTTCAAAAATTTTGTCCTTCTTAGAATTTTCAATAGAGTACAGTTTTTACAATACACGACCATACTTTCCGATTTTAGCATTTTTTTAACCATTTGTAATTGGAAATATTTTTACACCCCTACCCAAAATAGATATTTTTACTATACATGTACTCGAAATAATACGTTTAAATATACTATTGTTTTGTGAAAATAAAAGGTGGTTTATCTAAGTTTAATAGTGGGTCATCGTAGTTTTTAAAAATCGAAGTGCCGCCCCCCTTAGAGAGGATGTCTGCCGTTCCTTTGTCCGACAATTTAACATATGTTTAGACCTTTTCCAAAAGTAGGTACGCGTTTGTCTCGTAGTTTTAGATTGACTTGTTAAATTTAGTCTATACAGGGTTGCAGTGTATAATAGTTGTGCGGAAGCGTTTCTCTTGTTTAACTGTGCCGCATGTGCGACTTTTAATTAGTAGTTTTTACCTACTGATGATGACAACTTAGTTGTCGAAATACGTATTTAGGATACGACTAATAATTGTGGTAAGGGGTTATATACCTTTTTTAAACTGTAATTAATAGTTAAGTTTAATGTGAATATTTGAAAATTTTAAATTGTATTTGCTACTTTTGATTTGATATTTCTAGAATAAAACGATATTATATGAATGGAACTAGAATACATTTATATTTCTAGACAAAAACACAAGTTAACACATAGCATCGATGCAATGGTTTTTTTCAATGATCAATAAAAGAATTAAACGAATTCAATCCTTTTTTTATTATAGTCTATTTTTAAAGTAGAGAGACGATTTTCTGAACGTACGCCTGGCCCAAAGTACATGCACGAAAATCTTGAAAACAATTTGTACGCGGCAAAATTCAAATAATTTTTGCATTTGTGACACGCATATATTAAGTATAGACCTATGCAGAAATCAACAACAGGAATTTATCTAGGATGACAGAAGAGGAAAGAAATTAAGTAAATATTAGAAAGTGTAAACGGAGAATAGATAAGATACATAACATTTATTTATTATAATACAAAATATACAACCGCCAAATATAAATCTTTACAAATTTGAAAGGTATCTTAATATATATTTTTTAAATAAAGATGTACTAATTATTTACATTGTTTTAATTGTCTACTAATTAATTAACATTTTGAAATGGTAGCAAGCATATATTAATCATTCAAAAATACATAAATGAACTTGTATTGTGTTCTTCACACCCCATTTTTAATAATATTTTTATATTATTAAAAATACTTTTGTATTATACAAATTTAGTGAGGTTTTACCCACTCAAGTATGTTTCAAATTATGTTGTCATATATTAATCACTAGAATATACTTAAATGTTATTTAATTATCAATTGTTGTATTAAAAATCTCGTTTCGGATATTTGTCATTTATATATTTAAAGAAAACAAATGGTTATAAGTATAAATAAAACAGAAATAAACAGTCATTCTAATTTATTGGTTTCTTTTTATAAAAATACATAATTAACATAAGTAATTTGAAAATTCAAACATATAGTATGAATCAGTTTGGTTTTAAATGCAATTAAATACTACAGAAAACAAATGTACAATGGGCAGTAAGTAATATGTTGTTTAATTGCGTTTAAGTAATCACACTAGCCATTATGATCACTTTAACTTATTTCCTTATGCTGTATTTTAAACGAAATCAATATAAAAAAGTTATTATTATTCGAAAGCTCTTGAAAGTAAGATGATCATGTTTGTCAAAGTCTTGAGTGGGTCATGCAGAAAAACAGTAACAAAAGAATATTCTTGATATATAAATCAACATAAATAATGCATACATGTCGTTATAGCAATTATTAATTATCACATTGTCTCAATTAAAAAAACACTTAAATCAAACCATTAGTTTTAGAGACATTTGCTGGATAAAAAAAAAATGCAAAAAAATTAGCAATGCACATAAATTTTAAAAAATATATCAGCATACCACCACCATCTCCACACCCCAAAATAAAGAAATAAAAAGAAAACCTGAATATTCAGCAAAATTGCTGAATGTTAAAATAAAACGATATCCCATTTGGCAGCTGCAATAAATGCTATATGAAAATGAAGCTTAGAAATTGAATCTGTTCCAAAAATATTTACAAAAACAAAATTATTGAACTATTGAATATAGTAATGTAGGTACAATAAATATCTCGAAACTTCATTATAATATCAAAACAAATTAAAAAAAAAAACTGTCCAACTATTCTTTTATTGACGTTTGTTCTGCATTACCCACTCAAGAGTTAAGTGTTTTGACGAACATGATTATCTTACTTTCAAGAGCTTTCTAATAATAATCACTTTTTGATATTTATTTTGTTTAAAATACAATATAAGGAAATAAGTTAAAGTGATCGATCATAATGGCGAGTGGGCTTACTTAAATGCAATTAAAGATACCATCGTGTCAACATATTACTTACTGCCCATTGTACATTTGCTTTCTGTAGTATTTAATTGCATTTAACACCAAACTAACTCATACTATATATTTGAATTTTCAAATTACTTATGTTAATTATGTATTTTTATAAAAAGAAACCAATAAATTAGAGTGGCTGTTCATTTCTGTTTTATTTATACTTATAAGATAAGTCTTATAACCATTTAGTTTCTTTAAATATATAAATGACAAATATCCGAAACGAGATTTTTAATACAATTGAAGACCACAGGGGAAGAAAGGGGAATGTCACATATTTTTAGTTTTGAGTAAAAGGGTATTGAAAGTTTGAAACTCTTTCTATACTTTGAGACTAATTCAATGTAACTTATGTTGTGTATATCTTCTGGTTTAAATGTTAATAAAACAATTTGCAAGTATGGTTTTATATTGCTATAATATCTCACAAAAATAAACAAAATACAGTAAAGTATAGCAAACGCCAATTAAGTTGGCGCGAGGAGGGGGTGCGCAGAAGCCGTTTTTAAAAACGTCCATCCCCACTACCCAAGTAATTGTCAGAATACATTTGTCATTGACGTTTGACGGAATATAATATCTTTGCTAGGGGATCATAAAGTGATACACGCTGAGAGGTTAGAATTATCTGACATTTGATGTAAAACCAAATACAAATCCCCCCACTCCTCGCGCCAACTTCATTGGCGTTTGCACGTATTTTATTTAAAAAAAGGGGGTATGTCCACATTAAACCGCTGTACGATGTAGCAAGGGGACCTTATGACATTGGTTTTGTCAGTTTTTAATCACTATCAACAACTGTATCTATATACGGTAGGTCATTATAATACTTCTGGGCGTCGCAACGGCAGTGTTTCTTTAATTCTTGGAGGTTTTTGTATTTTTTTTTTACCAATCGGGATCAGGTCTGTAATAAAACGTTTTATTTTACTTTTTAAAAATGAATTTTAAATTATACTAACTATCTAAGTACTTTCTGTCAGGATACAGAAATTCGTTTTGTAAAAGGACTGGCTCATTTCTTTGACTCTTTGGTGGAAGGATGTTAGTGTGTTCCCATGCTCCATTGTAAGAGGATCTATGGCTAACTAGACGTGGATGGAGAATAGTTGTTTCTATTTCCTTAATTGGTTGTGTTGGCATAGGACATTTCTTGTTGTAAGGAAATTGCATGAAAAAAGTACTCCAGTCTCTTATCATTTCTTGAGAATGCTCAACATTTTCTGTAGCAAATGATTGTGGTTTACTCCTAGATTTTGCAATCTCCTCTACCCACTCATATGGGAAGTCTGCTGGATATTTTTGATTTGACAAGTGCCATATTCCGATCGCATTCTAGATAAAAATGACCCCGTATGGGGAACGTTATTTTAAACGAGGTTACTCTCTTTTTTATATGAACGATGTAGTGCGTGTACTTAATTACGTTATAGTTCTTGTTTTGTCCTCCGCAAGAATCACAGAAAACCTGTAGATGTTTTATTTCTCTTGTAAGGTAGTTATGAATAAAATGCTCCAGAAAGGAAAGTACCTAATCACTTCCTTTTTTGCCTATCGTTTGTGGATATACATAAAATACCGAGTCATCGCTTGCAAGAATGTGAATATTGAAAAGAAAGACAGATAACTGTCGTTTATAATAAACATCGTTGGTGGTTATATTTGGTACAGGAAGAATTTTTTGAAAAGCCATGCAGATAGCTTCAGTTGTATTATCTTTTTTACACTTATACTTTTGAAAACGTTTTCGATCATAAAAAACTTGAGCTTTCTTCTTGTGCAGAATGTTTTCGGTGTCTAGCGTTCGCAAACTGCTTTGAATATCATCTTGTGTTGATGAATTACGTAGTTGTAATTGTAAGTTCCTTTTTCGCGCTTCATATTCATCGCAAGCACTGCAAGTATCTTTCCTTGGATAACCGAACGAGATATTAAATTTTGAACTAAATATAGTTCTATATGATTCATATGATACTACATGGTTTGGAAATTTTTCCCTATACATTTTATGCATTTTCGATATGTTAAGATCTTCACTTAAATACAAGCGGTCTGTTTTCGTTAGGCTATAGTGACTTTTGCGACCCTTAAATGACGAAATATGACTGATTACGCAATTATATGTATCTTCTGCCAACTTTCGTGGACTATTAGAATGCTTACCCCGAAGATCACGAGGAGCTGAACCTATGGTCCTCAAAGAACAGTGTAGGTATTCTAATTTCTTCTTTGTTATACCATGAATTGATAAAAACGCTTTAAAGCAGATAGGAATTTCTACTACCTCACCATTTCTTATCATTCTAACGCGATAAGAATAAGAATTATAATGTAGCAATGCCTCATCTTCATCTTTTCGAGGCCGTCTTCTCTGAATACTTTTAGTTGTTATTAGTCCACATAGATAGGCATTCTGTTCATCCTTACTTTTTAATTGATTAAACTCTTTCAATATTGTTTTTCTCTCTTGATCATTTATCTTCTCAAAACACTTTAATCTTTTACAGTAGCAATATTCTCCGGCTTCATGACTGCATAACCTTAACTGTTTTGCTACATCACTTATTCGGCCATGCTTCTTTCTTTTCCTAGATTTTTCACTACATTGATCATTAGTTATATTCTCATTTTCATCAGTTTCCATTGTTATACAATAAACACAGTTTCTTTTATTAATTAGATTACACTCACTTATCTTAACCACTCTACATGCACTAGTCAAAATAAGTATTTTGTTAGTGGATTTTTTGCGTCGTACGGACCTTCCGCGTTTTTTACCAGTTTGACTATGACATTCCCCTTTCTTTCCCAGTGTATAAAATGTTTCAATGGATGTATCGTCGGACTACGCTGCTTTATTCCCATGTATACCGTTTTAATACAAAATTTAAGCGTTTGATTAATAGATGGCAGTGCTATCTCGATTTCACTGAATTTATGACATTCCCCTTTCTTCCCCTGTGGTCTTCAATTGATGATTAAATAACATTTAAGTATATTCTAGTGATTAATATATGCTTACTACCAGTGGCGGCTAGCGCATAAGCGCTGCAGTGCTGCAGAGCTCCCAAAAAATTGGGCGGGCGAACCTGTATTAGTTATAACTAGTTTTCTTTTACTTAATTTTTCCGACATTTCTGATGTTTATAAAAGCGTAACATATTGTTGTGAAAATTCTCCACCTGTATATCAAAAAATTTGCATATTTTTCTACATCATCCTGTAGAGGACATCAAACCCTACAATTTGACACCTCAATCATCAAAATCCGACCAGTAGAAGCCGAGATATTCGCTTCCGAAATTCCAACATAAAATGAAAGCAAAAACATCAAAGTCGCATTGGTGGCCGACGGTTATTATCAAATAATATTCAATAGGCGACCAGTGGAATAACCAACCCAAATCGCGCGATCGCTCACTTGTTCCTTATCTAGTCCACACGAACGTGCTCTCAGAGCTCTTTCAAACACCCGCGCGCACCCCGCTACCCCCGCGGCTGTTTAAAACCAATGCGTGATTTCAGCAGGCCTGTTCGCTGCATTTAGTCCAACGCGGAGGGCGATATGATTCGGTATATTTAATATGTTCGCCACTATTTTTACGGTGCGGCGAGTTTAACGTAAAAACAATAATATTAGAGTGCGCGTGCTTCTGTTTTTGTGTATTGTTGACAATTTATATAAAAGGCGCACTACTTCTTCTAAAATTTTTAATAAAAAACAATCTGGGAGATACGTTCAAGGAGACTAGAAAATTATTAGAAATTGTAATAACAACTCCCATGACAACATCAGAGGCCGAACGATGCTTTCCAACACTAAATCGAATTAAGACGTTTCTCAGAAATTCAATGACCGAAGATCGTTTAACATCTCTTTCCATGCTATCTTTCGAAAAAAAGTTTATCTCCGAAATAGACAATTTTAATGACAAAGTGATAACAAAATTTGCAAATCGAAAAGAACGTAGAATAGATTTAATTTATAAGAAATAATTTGTTAGTAAAGTAGTGCTTAGTGACTCTTATTTTTTTGTGTGACAATTGACAATCGTTCCAGAAATCCATTACTTCAGTGCGGAAGGCGAAGAAAGCACGATAAGATCGATGGGAGACAACCTCTTACTGCCCGTGCAAGGTAAATTTTTTTGTAAAACTTGCAGAACACCTTAAAATTTTTAGCACGAGCCGCCACTGCTTACTACCATTTCAAAATGTTAATTAACTAGTAGACAATTAAAAAATGTAAATAATTAGTACATCTTTATTTAAAAAATATATATGTACCTAAACAGTAACATTTATTATGTAAAGGTTGGCAGCGCCTTTTATATAGTTACTTTTAGTATTAAGATGTTGGTCAGCCAGTGTATGTATGTGCCCGTACAATAAATGGCATCTAAACAGTGAATATTCGTTTTATTTAGATGTAAAAAATAAAATAAGCCAGTGAGGCTTACAATTCAGGTGTGGGGTAAAGCCACGATAGTATAGGAAGGTCTGATGTGACCAGGATACTCGTGTGGTGATACCAAAGATTTTTCACAGTTTGTAGTAGCGTTGGTTGAGACGAAAGACGATTTAAAAAATGGATGCCGTGGGCGATGCGAATATGTACAATGTTGGCGGGAAAAGGTCCAGCGTGGAACACGGAGTCAAATACAGAAAACAGTCAAATAACTGTACAAGAAATAGTACAAATAGTTGTGGCTACTTTTGGAGAGCAAGCTACAAACAGATTGTCAAGTTCGGAGATAGGTGCAACATACCGGAATTTGGAGGAGTTGAGGAGGATGCTTCAACATGGTTTCAGAGAATAGAGGTAATCAAGAAGTCACATAATCTGAATAATAGAGTCATAATGCCGATCCTTATCAGCAAACTTAAGGGTGCTGCATTGGCATGGTTTTATTCCAAACCGGAATATGCGCAGACCCGTACGACCGAGAAATTTCACGTACCGAAAGTTCGAGAAAACTGATATTATTATAAATAACGCTTGACAGAAAGGAAGCATTCTAAAGAACCGTACATTTAATGTCACAATCGGAAACGAAAAATCGACAATTGAACACAAAGCAGCAGGAGTACCACAAGGATCCGTTCTCGGACCGCTCCTGTATAACATATACACTTCGGATATTCCCACAATAAAAAAATGTAATATCGCACAATACGCAGACGACACCGCTATATACATAAGCAGCAGACGAACATCGTACATACACAAGCAGTTACAAAACAATCTAGTCCTCCTAAAGGACTGGTACGACAAAGGAAAATTAAAATTAACCCATTAAAAACCGCGACAATTTCAAGTCAAACTCGAAGGTCACACAATACACTGGCAGGAAAAGTTAAATATCTCGGGGTCACAATGGACTCACAACTCACATACACGGCACATATTAAAGAAATAAAACGAAAAATAGGGTTCACAACACACGCACTGTACCCGATACTAAACGGCAAAAGCAAACTAACACTGGAAAATAAAATATTAATAATAAAAACGATAATACTCGCGGGCGCAACATATGCCGGAGAAATATGGCATCAAGCCGGCGAAAAGCAAAGACAATCGGTACAAGGGAAAATAAACAAGGTTATTAGACTCGCGATAAATGCACCGCGATACATGACAAACGCGCAGATACATAAAGAGACGAAACTCGAAACACTGGAAACAATAATATGCAAACGAACACTAAAAACAATAGAAACAATAAAGTCACACGAAAACCCCACAATAAGGAAAATAATAAACCCAAAACGGAGACTAATTAAAAAAGACGGACTTAAACAAATTAAAAGACGCGCAGAGGATAACGATATTCAATTAGCCGCGAAAAAAATCAAAAAGTCAACACAAACACACAAAAATGTAGCAAAACACACAGCATTCCATATAGGATAAACAAACGTAACACACAACTACACACAATAACACAAAACATACACAACCCCGGGTAATGAAATTGGAGTGGAAATGGAGGCAACTTCGACCACCAAACAAAATCAAAAGGACTCATATATAAGGAAGCATTCATTCAACGAGTAATCGCCGTCGTGTTGATATTGTTATAAAAGTGTGAATAAATATTGAAATAAATACTGTTATTATTAGCTATTAAATGTTATTTAGTGTGTTTTATTATTAATATAGTGTGTTTCAAATTACCGTTAGTTTTATTTAGACAAACCCGAAAGACAAGTTTATCACAATATATAAAAATGTCAAACAATTATGATATTATTATCGGACATAAATGTAAGAAATAAGGCTCAATTAAACATGGAAGAAATTTCGTTGTAATTAGACAACGTAAATTTAGACAAACTTCAAAATTTAAAACGAAGCAGAATACATTAAATCCATATATCACGTATATACAAATAGAAATATCATTGTTATTATAATATTGTTAATATTAAGCTATGTAATATATCGATTGGCATGGCCAAAAATAAAATTAAGGTGGAAAAGAAAAGAAGAGAAATCGGCGGAAGAAAAAGAAGATCCTGAAACAAGTAACAAGCCCTTCTTCATCAGGAGATGATGTATAATCTTAGGCGGGGGCGAGTTAATGAGCCGCCCCTGTGTGTCACATCAGGCATCACGCGAGTGTTAGAATAAAGTACGTAGAATTAAGATTAGAATACGAAATATTTAAACAAGATAAAACAAACACTTCACGTTTTACTTGTAATTATTATTAATAAACCACATTTATAATTTAAATAAATATATTAGGATTCTAGAATTCTTTCGTCCGTCAGATGTCACTATATTATATGGTGCTACCTGATGGGACAAAATTTGCTATACCTTATAGGCGATTTAAGCTTTAATTACTTCACTAGCTTAACTGATGACGCCTAATAGTAAATGGCAGAAACACGTGTCTTAAGCAGAAGTAAATGCTGGAAATACGAGGAAAGTGGATTAACCATGCACGGTTAATCCGCAATCCCCCACCAATAAAAGACAGGCCTAGACACGCTCGTTTTACATACCGGTTAGACGATTCACACTGTTGTAAAGTATTGACTAGATACGAGAGCATAATAAACTGCAAATATAATTTTAGTGTTCTAGTAATTTTTTAATTTCGGTTAAAATAACATTGTGTTCGCTTAATGTCGTAAAAACGAAAACGTGTTGTTTTGCCTATACAACAAAAGCTGTAAATTGAAATGAACTAGAAAATGGAGTTAGTGTTAAAAAAACCTAGCAATATAATATAATATGGGCGAGCAAGCAGTGCGTGTTATTAAATCTAATAAAGAACACCTAATAAAATATACGGCTAATTCTGATAATGGCAGTGGTTTATCAAAACGAAAAACGATGAAACCAGCAGCCTATCAAGAACTAGACAATTCCATGGTAACTTGGTTTAATCAGCAAAGAACTGCGGGAATTCCCGTTTCAGGAGCCATTTGTGCAAGTAAAGCAAAATTTTTCTTCGATGCACTGGAAATGGAAGGTGAATTCAGGGTGGTTGACGAGATTTAAAAAGCGCCATGGTATTCGTCATGAGTATACATGGAGAAAAACTAAGCAACAATAAAGTCGCAGCTCGGGCTTTCGTAAGAGACTTTCGCTTGTTTATTGAGCGTGAAAATTTACTCCCCGCATAAAAATACAATGCCGACGAAACTGGCTTGTATTGGAAGTGTTTGCCAACAAAAACGCTTGATTCTGTGGAGGAGCGTCAAGCACCAGGTCACAAATCTTCTAAAGAGCGTTTAACTGCTATGCGTTGTACAAATACAGACGGTACCCATAAAATAAAACTCTGTGTTGTTAGGAAGGCAAAAAAACCGCGATCTTTTAAAGGAACAGTTGTTTTAAACTTACCTGCAGATTACTTCAATCAAAAGGGTGCGTGGATGGATAGAACAATTTTTAAAGAGTGGTTCGACAAAAAGTTTGTGCCTCAGGTAAAGACGCATCTCCAATCTCTTGGATTACCTCAAAAAGCTGTACTGCTTGGTGAATGCTCCATCTCACCCTCCCGAATTAACGTTGAAATCAAGCGATGGGCAGATATTTGATAAATATTTACCACTAAACGTAACAGCTCTGATTTAGCCGATGGATCAGGGCGTGATTGCCACAATGAAACGTCATTATCGTAGCGGTTTGCTTCAAATAGTGAGTGATGAACATTCTGATCTAAAAACATTTTGAAAAACCTAACCTTATTGGATGCAATCTACGAACGGGAAAAGGCCTGGGACAAAGTGCATTCAACAGCACTACAAAAATCTTGGAAGAAAATATTCCGTAATGATGAAGATCGAAAGACATTGATTTGACGACGATGATGTTGAGCTTAACATATCACTTGCCGAACTGCGTAACATTTTACGTGCCCAGAATGGATGCATAGATGTTGACATATAAAACATTGAAGAGTGGTTGCATATTGACGAGTCTTTACCAGGGTACGTAACACTTACAGAAGAGGATTTTGTTAATCGCATTTGTGACAATGTGGAAGAAGGTGGAACTAGTGACAACAATTCATACAAAGATCTTGTAACTGAAAACCGAATTCCACACTCCCGTGCTCTTGAAAATGTGCCGGGTCTTTTGGAGTACTTAGAGCAGCAGGACAACGAGTTCTTACCTATAAAACTTGCTGTACGTAATCTTCGTGCTGACATTAGGTGCAAAATCAATAATAATACAAAACAGTCGACAATAAATGATTAATTTGAAAAGATTAAATTGAATAGAACCCAAATCAAATTAAAGGAGTGAAAAATTAAGAAATACCTTTCATTTTCTTGTATTTTTGGTCGTTTCTTTTAAATTTCATACTTTTTTTTTGGTTGTGTATTTAAATCCGTACATTTATAAATGCGTGTCTACATGATATCCTTTTTAAATATTTTTTATATTCAGAATTTAGAGAAAATTTACAAATACATATGTTGTTCGGGCAAAATAGATTTAATTTTGTATTTTTAGTTTCATTTAGATGTAGGTATATTTATGTTAATGTATTTAATCCTAGTTTTAAATTGTAAATATTGTATACCTATAGAAAAGGTCTTGGAATTCAGATATATTTAATGTTGTTAATTACCTTAGGCCTGGTCAGGTATTACATTTCTTTATTAAAAACTTTATTTAAAAACTGTTTATTTTATTACAGGCACAACCCTCTGGTTAACCCATCCATTTAGTAGTTGTAAATGTATTTGTATAATAGAACAAGTTTTATTGACATATTTCCTGTTATAGATAAAGTATTTATATTATTATAATAGGTTAAATAGTTTTGGTTCGATGCAATTCTGCGAACTATAATGTTATCTCTAACGCACTTCCTGCATATTGTATATTTATTATTTTAAGAGGTATTTTATTTTCTATAATTAAGGGTTTCCGGCGTATATTGTTTATTTTAATACGTTGATGACGTTGGAAACTACAGCATATGCTTTTCTTGGAAGGAAGGTAAAAATGGTTGTATGGAAATTTCCGTATACTCAATTTCATTGTTTTCTCCCTCTCTTGTAACTGGCGGGGACAAAACTTTCTTGCCGAAAAATAAGTAAATGAAGAAACAGATCTCTTAGAGCTCACTACATTTCTAAGTAGGATCTCTTCGAGTTAACTACAGTTCTAGCTTAGGTCTCAGTGATCTAAATAACAGTTCCTACTAAGATCTCAGTGATCTAAATAGCAGCAAATATTATTTATTAGCCAGTTTTCTCGGTCTTTAGTATTAAGACCAGATACTGAATTAGTATTAAGTTAACGGAACTCCAAAACTAAATTTGTAAATAAATTAATGTTATTCAAAAACTATTGCATTATTTCAACTCATACTTCGGTCGATACATACCGAACTTCCTTCAAACCAGGAGGAAGAAACATATGTAATTTTTTTTGCGATTTGTATGTCTTACCATTTATCTGTGATTCCTGATTATCCGTGATTTCCGACTATCCGTGGTCAGGACCCCGGATAATCGAGAGTGTACTGTAATAGTAAAAGTATGGGCAATTATCCTCGCGTGGAACACGAGTTCTATCCATGCTCTATAGTAATATGCCACAATTCTGCAATAGTCAAGTTTCTTTGCTTTTCTAGGGACCTTGTACATTCCAATAATCTTAGTTTTCTTTTCCTCGTTTCTTCAGTTTGTTGATTTGTTCCTTCTCTATAATTCTTCATTAAATATTTTTTATCCCATATTTTTAACATAGCTTTCACATTAGCTTTAAATTTAGTGCTTCAAATACTACCTCTGCCTAATATTTAGTTTTAACTTTTAATCTCTGGTTTTAATATTGAAAGCAATGAGAGAGTAACTGTTAACATTTGCCATGTGACATCAAATTGTTAAGAAAAAGGAAATTGAATTATTAGTAATACCAGCAACTAATTTTTAATTTCGTAGTTATCATAATAGTAATAAGTAGTAATAACTTATTACTAGAGAACGGACACGCTTACCGCCCAGTGCAGTACTGGCGAAAGGCTGTATTACTAAAATATTTAATTTTATTTATATAATTGGAAAACGAACGGGTGGTGATCTATAAAATTACGAAATACATATCTATTTGTTGAAAAGTTGTATTTATAAAGTTTCTAATTTTATTTATATAATTGGAAATCAAACGGGTGGTGATCTATAAAATTACGAAATACATATGTATTTGTTGAAAAGTTGTATTTTTAAAGTTTTTAATTTTATTTCTATAATTGGAACATTTTTATTTGTTCATTTTGTCGTTCAAGTTGAGTAAAGGAGTATTAATATTGACTAGCAATAGTTTCTCAAGGTTTTCTTCTGTCAATTTTGTTCTCTTTGAATTAAGTACCTACATCCTTATAAATAGAAAACGTCCTTTCTACATCGCAACTGGTTATAGGTGCATACTGGAAATATTCTTTTATTTCTTCATATTTAGCCGTTAGATTTTGTGGAATTGTCTCCATACATAATTGCTGCAATGTAATTAAATCTGAATTTCTATTAAGAATTACTTCAAACTTTTGCCGAAGGCCACATCCGAAGTCACTTGGAATACTTTTCAAAATATTAACAGCCACATCTAATGTGGTTAATCCGTCATTTAATTTGAGATTTCGATTTTCAAAATAAGTGATTAGTTTTGGCAATTTTCCAAAGTGTTCGTGACGAAAGTACAACTGATTTTTTAAATTTGGGATTTGTGTGAGCTCCTTGCACTCACCAATACTTCTAGCATTCTCCTTTAGCAGTGTTACGAAATGTTTTAGACTATCGAAATTCTCAGCATAATAACTAGTAGCTTCCAGCCATGTTCCCCATCTAGTTATTACTGGAGTGAGAGGCAGTGACAGAGATGGAAATTTTTCCCTGAAAAGAGCTACTCTCAATGGTGCTTTTCTGAAAACTTTTTTAAAAGCTGATACAAGTCATCAACTTCCGGAAAAGTGTCTCTGATATATTCACAGATTCTGTGGAGAGCATGTGCTACACAAGTAATATGCGGCATATTAGGATATGTTTTCTTCAATAGTCCGCCTGTTTTTAACATATACGCAGCACTATCACTGACAAATAAAAGTATTTTTTCTTTGTACGTGGCGTCCGAATGAAGCATTTTTTGCATATTCTCCTTAATGGTTTCAGCAACTGTTTCCGCATCAACTCTATTTATAACACTTGTTGCTATTACATATGAGTTATAGGGAATAGTTGGATGTAGTACACCAGCTACAACATTTACCACACAGCGTCCTAACATATCCACCGTTTCGTCGGCGTTTATCCATATGTATTGATTTAAAAGATGGCTTCTAATGCGTTCTACTGTTCTCGTATAGTACCTAGAAACATAATATTTGCGTAAAGTTGATTCATCAGGAACATTTCGACTAGTATATTTTTGAAGAAATGTTTTTAAAGTGGGATTGCTAAGTTTATTTAATGGAATATTAGCCGCCATAAAAGTTTTACAGAGTTCAGATGTGTTTGCGATCCTAAGTGACGAATTTTTGACGATATTTTACGGATTTTGTGATAAATTTCGGAATCATTGACAATGGACATACAATCAGTATGACCGTCAATCCAACTCGCCATTGTTTTACAATGCCGTTCTCGACATTCTTCCATATCATGTCTGAAAAAGTAATTTAAACAATGCTCTAGATCTAAATAAATGAAAACTAAAAATATGTGCGTAAGTTATTGAAACTGAACGAAATTCAATGCACACTCTTACGTCGAAATAATTGGTAGAAATAGATTCAGTCAAACGATATTAAACAGGATCTATCACAAAAATTACGATGTAATTAACAGTTAAAACTATGAAAACAAGAAACTTACTCACAGCACTTTATTTATCTTACGAAATATAAACTAATAAATAAAATATATTATAAAAACCCCGCTTCCATCTACACTCATGAAAACACTATATTTTCCGAATACAATAGCTGGCTTGTCCATTGTTATCGCGGCGAGACCAGGTGTCCGAGTAAGTCAAACAAATACTTCATTGAATTACGCCGGGATGTACTGAGCGACGTTATACACAATTCCAATTGCCAATTGCGTTTTATGGAAATTGCGTCCGTTCTCTACTTATTACAATAACTTTTTTCCAGCTTCAACGGGACATTCTTTAATATTTGTATAAATGTATGTATTATATATGTGTTTTATGATCTAGAATTTACTATACCTATGTATTATTTATGATATATCATCTGGTATAATATAATAATATTATATAGGTATACGTGTTCTTATACTAATATTAAAAAAGATGACAGGCAAATTTTTAATATACAAATACATACTTGTTCAAACGGTTGACGACGAGTATTTCTAGATGCTTTTTATCGAGATAAAATTTTATCAATGAATTTAAATTGTGTTTTTTCTCTGCATTATTAGTTGACTTGTGCGTATCCTGTGTATCTACATGATATAGTTGGGCACGATTGATACGTACTAAATACCAGCATCAACCTGCAGTTGAATTAGTTGAACACTGGTAGAATTAATTGCTTCTTATGATTGTGTGTATGCGCGTGTGTAAATATTAAATATACTGCTAATATTTGAATGTATTGAATCTTAAAAATATGGTGACAGCTACAGAATCTTTACCATCAAGTAGTACAACGTCAAAATGGTACGGAAATACTTGTTATCATTTGTTTAATTCTTGTGTTTTAACCTAAAAATTGTGATAACCCATTGATTATGATTAAGATACTATTTATACTATATATATTTTCAAAAACACAAACTAATAGAATTGAAAAAGAAGTTTGATAATTAAAAGTAGATTTTCTTATTAGGCGTGTGTTAATTTAAATGATTTTTTTCTTGTTCATTCATAACTACTGTTAATTATAGTCCACGTTTATTTTACTCAAAATTAAAATTTCTCATTGGCGTACTAATACATACATATTTAGCACTTCTATGTAATTATATTTTTTATTCATTTCCGTATAAATATTGAATTTATATTTCTAAATGCTCTAGAATTTCTGGGGTAAGTGCTTGAATTTGCCACGTAACGATTATTATGCATTTTACAAATTAATTCTTTCAGGATTAGTAAGCACAACTGTTTTATACATTTTGTGTATAGATACTTTATATCACTCACGAATTTTTTTTATCATCTGCAGAAATTTTCCGAAGATCATGGAAAAAAATTAATTCAACAATAGATCTATACAATTTGTATGTAATGATGAGTCATTCACTCATTACATTAGACTTATTAGTAAATACAATCGATTTAATAGTTCTCAATTTTCTCATACACCATGTCCTGTATATATTATGTATACAAAACACGAAAGAAAGTTTAATTGCAATAAAATTACGAATATATATTAGCATAGCTTGCTGCTCTCTGGAAAAAATAATTTAACATGATTTTAGATTAACAATTGTTCGATTTATAGCGAAATTAAGTATAATTAAGTGATAATAAAATTCTCAGTGCTGATTCATTTAAGCAGATAGGCTCTTTGTGTACACACGTGTAGACCGTTAACGATAAGCTTTCGTATACTTAACAACTAAAAGAAAACATAAATTATCTGTACGTAAATCAAATGTAATTTTTGTATGAGGAAATGTCGCAAAGCACACAAGCAACCAGTTCTATGGAAATGGTCGAGATCGTTGAAACCAGGTAGGGTCTCACATTTTTGGAAAATTCTTTATATTTTCGTAATATTACAATGTTGAAATGTTTGTTTGGTTTTTAAAGAAATACATATCTTTCTGGATATGGTATCTTAATACGGTGTTATCAATTTTTAGGTAGGTATTTTTTAAGTTACAATTGTGATTCCTTGTTGATGTTCTATTCGTTTTTTCGTATTTATTTACGTAGGTGGTTTTGTCATTTCATTATGTAACATAACCTACTATCAACAGTAATATTTTCTTGCAATCAAATTTGTTAATCTATTGTTGTTTTATTCATGGTGTATGACAAAAATAGCACGACAACTTGGTGGACGACAGATTGGATGTCATGGAATAAATATTCCGAAAATATGTTGAGATCTATAGAGAAGAAAATACTAGAATGTAAGTAGTTCAAGATAATAAATATAACGTAATTTTCGTAAATCTCTAATATATTTTTGTAGCTATTAGAACTGCATACCGCGGCTGGTTTGTCGATATTGGCCCAGTAGTAGGAAAGTGTGATAAAATATGGACAATATCACTAAATGCAGATTCACCGAATACACCATTAGTTTTGCTACACGGTTTTGGAGCTGGTGTAGCACTGTGGTGTTTAAATTTAGATAGTTTAGCGGCCTCAAGGCCAGTTTTTGCAATTGATCTATTAGGTACACCGTTAATTTATAGATTTCTTTAAAATCATTTAAGATTTGTAATATGCTATAGGTTTTGGTAGAAGTTCTCGTCCAAAATTTAGCAGTGATGCTATGCATGTAGAAAAACAAATGGTTAAAGCAATTGAAGAATGGCGGCGAGAAATGAAGCTAGACAATTTTGTATTACTTGGACATAGTATGGGAGGATTTTTGGCAACATCATATGCAATTTCGCATCCTCAGAGGGTTAAACATTTAATCCTAGCAGATCCATGGGGTTTTCCAGAAAAGCCTGCTGAACAGACTATGCAAATACCTTTGTGGGTTAAAGTTTTAGCTTTTACATTACAACCATTTAATCCACTGTGGGCTGTCAGAGTAGCTGGACCTTTTGGTAAGTTCAATTTTACTTGTATTAGTAGTAAATTTTATGACATGTTTTTTCAAGGACAATGGTTAATTAATAAAGCGAGACCAGATATATCAAGAAAATATGAATCTTATTTGAAAGATACGAGTCTGATACCACAGTATATTTATCAGTGCAATTCCCAAAAACCAAGGTAAGATATATACATAGATATAAACAAAAAAAAGGTGGATGGCATTTGAAAGTTGTGCAAAATTCATTGCTCATTTGAAGTGGTTTAAAAGACAGGATTTTTTTATATATCACGTACATATTTTGGTAAACATGCAAAATCTAGCTCTCATTTAAACTGACATAATTGACTCATTTACGCGTGCGCATATCCAATCATATATCGACAATTTACAAGTAGCGTTGCCAAATCGAATATTTATAATAAAGATTGATGATATGTATAGTGAGATTTTTAAACCAAGCAATATATAGAATTAAATGAATTTATTCTGTAAACACAATTCCGTAACCCCGTTTCATTAATATGCTATAGCCAATACCTATCAACAAAAATAACTAAGGAAACATTGATATATGGGATAAATTAAATTATCGCAGAGAGAAGTCACAGAAGGGAGCTACCAAAATTTGGCAACGTCGAGGCTTATTTGGTATGTTTGTAGCGGGAAATTTGAATGGGAGCTGGATTCTGTAGGTTTACCTAGATTTTTTTAATATATGTATGAACATGGAAGTATCGAGATATCAAAAATTATCTTGGTCAACGGTGGCCATTGAGTGAAAAACGTCCGTCTTAATTTATATCATCATTTTGAGAAAATTCTGAAGCAAATTAAGACAGACGTTTCTCACGCCATGGGCATAGTTGACCAAGACAATTTTTGATATCTTGGTTTAATAATTTTTAATCTACTTAAATAAGAAAAATAAATATTTAATCGGAAAAAAAAATTGAAATTGGCAATAATTAGTTCAGTAGTTTGCTTGTCCAATTAAGTATTTCCTGTTTTTGTATATAACAGATTAAAATATTTTAAGCATTCATATCTTTATCATTATATAGAACAAAAACTGCAGAAACAAAAGTTAAATTGCTGCATATGAACTTATATGCCATGCACCAACCACATAATTGCTAAATATATATTATAATTCTCATTTCTAAATCACTCCAATTTTCGTTTACTAATCAATTAGTCCCCAACTGTCAGTGGGACAGTTTAAGGTTGTGTTTCCTATTACATTGTCTTGTTTTCTATCTTTCTCACCATCAAAGTGAATTTTTAGATTACATCAATTTCTATTGTCGATTAAAATAAATAAGATTTGTCACATTTCTGTAGGATTTACATTTACGTTTTTTTAATGGTATTTTATTGTCAAACTCTTATCTGCAGTCAACAACAAGCTTTTTAGAAAATAATCAATTTTATTTATTTGTTGATTTTAGTTGAAAGTAATATTTTATATTTTATGGCATAAAATAATTTATGGAAAATAGACTTTGGCAATTATAATATTGAAATAGACATTAGAATAATTTGAAACTAGAGACTACCCAGAAAACTAGTATCTGTGCGTGTATTATGAAGAAAAGGGTACATTTGTGCGACTACCTTGTTGACGAGATATTAAGTTTGCTTCAACTACTGATTTGGTTACAGCACAGTATAAACCTTATCCAGTAATATCAGTATTCAAAATTATTGGAATAAAATGGTAACTCGCGCAGTAACTGCACATGTATTTCTTTCCTTTATTTTATGCTGGTTTTCAACTGAGATAAATAGAGAGCTTATTCTAAAAGTGAAACGGTCTTATTTTCTTTAGGCACTGTAGCACATGTGTAAGAGAGAAAGAGAGCATCTGTAGTTACCTGCGCGTATAACGGTTTTATTTAAAAAAATCAAAGGTGCCGATACGAAGTGTTTGTACGGTGGTCACGGTACGCGTATTGTCTGGTGATCATTTCTAGCGCAAGCGTTAGTTTTGTACTACTTTTGGACCAGTAATAATTGTAATGAAGTTGGAACGTATTTCTGATCGTTTGGTTATCAATCTATCTTGTAGTATTGCCAACAGTAATAATTGAAATAATCAACTTTGTTCTGTCCTATGTATTGTTATTGCCAACGGTAGTTCTCACAGGATGAAATATGTAATGCGCATGTTAGTACAAACTGTACTTGCTTCAGTCTGTGAATAACTGTTATGACCGTCCAGTAGGACTGGGCGAAGTATCGATACATCGTCCAATACCCGATACCATAACTGGTATCGGGTACCCGATACCTCATATAACGAAGGTATCGATTCTTAGGTATCGATTCCAAAGCATCGATTCCAAGGTATCGATTCCAGGGTATCGATTCCAAGGTATCGATTCCAAAGCATCGATACCTATCGATACTTTACCGATTCCAGTACTCGCTAAGTATCGATGTATCGGGTAGCGATGTATCGGGTAGCGAGGTATCGATTCCAAAGCATCGTTACCTATTCCGATTCCGGTACTCGCTAAGTATCGGGTAGCGAGGTATCGGGTAGCGATGTATCGGGTAGCGAGGTATCGATTCCAAAGCATCGATACCTATCGATACTTTAGCGATTCCAGTACTCGCTAAGTATCGATGTATCGGGTAGCCATGTATCGGGTAGCTTACCTTTGTGCATTTTTTTAAATGAGTATGCGTACATCATAGGTATATAAGTTGTAGTTTTATGCAAAATGACAATTTAGAATTTTCTTATTTTTCATGCAAGGATTAAAAAAGAACTACATACATAAGTCTGCAGCTAGTATAATTATAATTTTACCTTTCGTAGGCCAATATTTCAACGTCAGTAACTTCACTATCACCGTCTCTTTTGTCTTTCTTTTCAATAATATTAAAATATGTAAAAGGATGAACACATTTTAAATGCTTTAGCATATTTGTAGTATTACCAGTATACTTATATTCTTTATTACATACATTACAACACACGCCTGGTCGTTAATTTTATCAAAGTATTTCCAAACTACACTATTTTTTTTCGACCTTTTGGTACGTACGTATCCACTTATTACACCAAGTTATAAGAACAAAGTGATGAAGCTTAAAATGATATGAAATATAAGTGCTTATATTAAACTTTAGACGACGAATAAAGGTAGGAATTATAATAAATCAAAACTAGGGAACAGCAAAAATTTGTTGACACATAATTTGTATAAAGCAGTGTTGAGAGAAATATAGGTGATATTCATATTCATATAAATATAAAACACTTTCCTGTTCTATAGAATGCACAATACACGACTGTAAATTGGAACTAAAATAAACAAAATATAATATAAATATGTAGTATTAATTAATATAATAAGGTAAAAAAAGTTGGGTCAAGAATTCTTATCAAGCTATTGTAGGTATAAAACGTGCTTGGTTTGTTTCTATTTTGAAATGAATATTTTAGGCTTTTTGTATAATTTTGTAATAGCACGCATATTTGCCTATATTATTTTATCTTTCTGCGTTTTTTAAATGTATATAAAAATAACTTTTTAAGTAAAGAATTTTTAAGTATGTATGCATAATATATATTTTAAAGACGTTGGTTATTATGCGTAGCAAATTCCATATTATGACATAACTTTAATTATTACAAACAAAAAAAACAAAATATCACAATATTGCAAATTTCATACCGTAGTTATGGTAGAATCGGTAAATTAATTTTACATCTCTTGAAACCGATATCAAACAATCGACACCTAGAAAACGGGTTATGAATACTGATTCCTAGGTATCGAATCAAGGTATCGATTCCAAGGTATCGATTCAAGGTATCGATTCCAAGGTATCGATTCCAAGGTATCGATTCCAAGGTATCGATTCCAAGGTATCGATACTTTACCGATTCCAGTACTCAGAATCGATACCGTGCACAGACCCGATACATCGCTAAGTATCGATACCTCGATTGGTATCGGTACCCGATACCGAAAACGCCGGTATCGCCCAGCCCTACCGTCCAGTGAGTGATTTGTGTATGATCAAAATTTGGTCCAAAATGAAGTTGGAACGCATTTTCTGCAGTGCACATGTCCGGTATCGTCACTGTACGGTTTTTCTGGCGAGTTGGAACAAACCTATTGATTCTCGCACATCATTTTGCTGTTCGCATGTACAGTTGATAAGGTATTTCTTTGCAATTCGTACTGCTCAAAGAACGAACCGCAAATTGTACTTTATCTCTTTCTAACATAAATAAATACAGCGGACATTGTCTTGTTGGAATGTGGCATTATTTAGCCTTTGGATATATGGTAAAGAGAATGGTTCCAGAACTCCGTAAATGTGTCTGAGCATTTAAATGGCTGTGTTTTTGGTATAAATAGGCCATAGAATATTCGTATTCGTTCTTTTGGGTTGATTGTCCAAGACTGATATTGCTTCTCACCAATCAGCATCGTGCCCTCAGATCAGAATAGCATAATGTAGATGCAAGATTGGAATCGAGTGAGAAACAAAATTGTTTTTTTCAGACGAATCTTGTTTTCGTTTGTGGGTCCACAATGGTCATAGACGGGTCCGACATCGAAGAGGAGAAAGGCAGTTTTTAAATTTTTTCCTTAAAACGTGAGACGGAACTTACTAGAGGAGTGATGGTTTCGGGTGTAATTAGCACAGAAGGCAAAACTCCTTTAGTATTCTATTTAACTTCTTAAAAGTATATTTACGAAGTTCTTGAATCATTTGCTTTACCATATATCCTAGGACTAAATATAACCACATTCAAATGCCACGAACAAGACAATGTCCGCCCTGCAAGAGGCCAACATCAATATTCTTAATTGGCTTGCGCGATTGTCAGACCTAACGCCCATAGAATATGTCTATGACGTGATAAGTCGAAGTGTTGATGTGTTTGCCAACCCTCCGATGAACTTACAACAGTTACATAATGCTCTACAAGTTGCAAGGAATGAGCTTCCACAGGAATTCATAGATCTTATTAGAACCATGCCCGCACGATTAGCAGAATATATTCCTTTACGTGGAGCGAAAACTTATTAAATTTTCTCTATAAAGGTTTCGAAGTTTGCAATGAAAATTTAATTATTACTCCAACATGGATGCACCACAGCACACCGAAGACCAAGCAGCAGTCGAAACGGTGGGGGTTTCCGAGCGAATCAGCATCGAAGAAAGTCAAGGTCGGTCTGTTGACTAACAAGGTTATGGTGACAGTTAAATCTTATTATTTGGAAGGGATAAAAAATTGGGGAAACGTTGGACGATGTGTATTGAACTCAAAGGGGACTATGTCGAGAAATAAAACATTTTTTTGGCAGAAAAAACTATCTTTCATTCAAAAAGTCACGGTCCAGTGTCGTATATATTTTTTTATCTAGTGAATTCGGAAGAATTATAGAAATTATGTGGTCTAAGCAAATTCATCCTATTTATAATTTTAATATTCTAGTTTAATTATGGTAATTGTGGTAATTCAGAAAGAAAATGATTATTTATTTGAGAGCAGTATGATTCTTCACCATTTATGTACAGATAGGTTCGCTTTTCATTGCACACTCAATATTTTCGTTGAGAGTATCATCTGATACTATATTTTGCGCTCTTTCCGATCCTGTGAAATAGAGTGCTATAACTTGAAAAACAAAAGATGATCTAATATAATATGATGATATAATATATATAAAATATATATATATATATATATATATCGTTGGGCAATGAATAACGTCATAATAAAAATTAAAAAAAAAAACTTTGCTTTGGAAATGTGACCGAGTAAAAAACAAAATATTATTTAAATATCAGTTCGTATACTAGTTGATGGCGTGACACAGTTTAGCATTTTATGGATGGACGAAGTAAATTTTCATAGGAATGGTGTGTTTAATAAACAGAATAATCACTTTTGAGGTGACGTGAATCCTCGTAGGATTCCCGTAAACTCGATGTCCAATACGTTTTTCTACAAATGTATGGATAGGTGTGATAGGGGATCAGTTATTGGGACCCTATTTTTATAACGGCACACTTAATCAAAACCGATTTGTTAAACTTTCTTGAAGCTGAATTTAAAGAATATTTAGACCATCTGTCTAAAGCTATCCGGAGACAAATGTGGTTCCAACATGACGGCGCATCACCGCATAACGCGCAATTAGTAACAAATTTTCTAAAATTAGAATTTGCAAATAGGTGAATTGGAATAAAGGGCCACATTTATGGCCTCCGGGATCGCCTGACCTTTCAATATTAGATTTTTTTGTGTGGGGATTTATCAAAAATATGGTCTATTGCACTTTATCGAAACAAAAATGGTGGACATTTTGAACAATTTATTCAATAGTATTTTTGCTTTATCGTGTTATTGTTTTTCTATTGTTCTTTAACTAATACATATATCCTACTTATGTATCTCTTTTTGTTGTTATTATGATGAGTTATTCATTGCCTGACGAAAAATATACTGTATTCAGAATTGAATAAGCTAGATAAATATCCAATAATATACAGGGCATTCAATTAAAAAAAAAAAAAGTTCATTAGATCATCTTTTGTTTTTCGAGTGGTAGCACTCTGTTTCACAGAATCGGAAAGAGGGCAAAAAATAGTATCGGATACGATTTGATTTGTTTTTAATATGATACGAAACGAACGACATAACGAAAATATTGAGTGTACAATGAAAAACCGACCACTCTGTATATACCTTATATAAAAATAAATTAAATTTCGTATTTACATTTATTCCTATTTAAAACCAATGTACATAAACTTTTGATCTTTCCCGTATATAGCCTTCCTTCTATAAACAGGATATACATTATTAGCGGAATAAGCGAATAGCCCTATACTTTGACATTAAATATTAAAATTAAGTAATTATAGGATCTGCAATCGTATTAAATAAATCTAATCTTGTTTCTTTTTCAAGGACGTACACTTAATGATTTATTATGTCATGATTTTCATTTTAATAGTTAATTGTATATAGACATGTATCTATCGGTTGCTTATCAAATATATTATCTTAATTTGAACAATGTACTTGTATTTAGATGATTACAAATTTATCGTTCACAATATTGCAAAAAAGTATTTTATTTTCTTGTAATATAGCCTAGTCATTGTTTCGCAATTATATTTATTGTTGATAACATTTTTGTTTAAATAATGATATCAGCATAAATTAGATATGACAATTGTTTCGACAGGGTAATCAAACAATGAGAAAAGTACGTGCAAAGCCAATTTTAATTTATTGTAATATTTTTATATTTTATGTAAGAGTGTTATGAATTTGACATCTAAATATGTAATCTTTTCGGTTGACGATTTCTTCATACCATATAACTGGGGAATAATTATTTGTTTTATTTACTTAAAAAAAAATTATATACAATTTTCAATAATTTTAGATGAACATGTTAATTATCAACAAAAGTCATTGTTTAAAAAATATATCGAATCTACTTTTCTGTGGTAAATTAAATATTTTATGATTGCATGAGAAAATTTTTATGGTAATAAAATTACAATGGACAGAATAAAATTACTTATATTTTCTGAATGTCAAAATGTAACTCCATTTAAACAACTAATTATACCGTATGTCCCCGGATTGAGTTTACAAGAGGAAAAAAAATTTTATTTTTGATTTTACCAAAAAGTGCTAAAGGAATAAAATTTTTTGCTTAATTTCAAATGACCAAATCTGTAATTAGAATTTCAGTACCACTTATCTATGTTCTAAAAAAATTTTTTTTTAAATTTTTTTCATCGCCGTACATCTATTATTTTTTAATTGTAGAAGCCTTTGACTTGAAAATGTCATACACTAATTTATTTGTCAAAAATAACTTCAAACTGTAATTCTGAAAGTTTTGGTGAAAATGTTGACGTTATCACAAAAAATATATTTAATACAATGTTACGGTATTGGGGAAAAGAGCTATCGTCGTATTGCTGAAAAATTTAATACAAAATTTCCTGAAGTAACTGTTTCCCGTATGGGTATAAGGAAGTTGGTGAAAAAATTTTTGGAAACTGGTTCTGTTCTGAATTTAAAGAAAAAGAAAATAGTACGTGATGAAGATGATGCTACTACTGTTTTAATTTTGGATTCGGTGCAAGATAATCCTAAACTTTCATTGCGGAGACGGGCGCTTCAACTGAATATGAGCAAATCCCATATTCAAAGAGTTTTGAAGGAACGTAAATTATACCCCTATAAACCGATTTTTAATCATACGTTAGAACCGGGAGATGATTAGAAGCGTCTTTATTTTTGCATGTGGATGGGAGATGAAATAATGGAGAACCAAAATTTTCACAAAAGCATTGTATTTTCCGATGAAGCAACTTTTTCTAGCAATGGTACCGTTTCGTCACAACATGTTCGTTATTGGTGTGATACTAATCCTCACTTTAGAATTGCATCAAAACGTCAATACTTTGTTAAGGTAAACGTGTGGTGTGCTGTTTCTTATCATGGAATGATAGGGCCATATTTTTTTGATGCTAATGTAAATCAGCATAATTATTTGGAAATGTTGAGCAATTTTTTCTGGGATGGTTTAAGTGAACTCCCACTTGCTTATCGGCAGAGGATGTATTTTCAACAGGATAGTTGTCCGGCCCACCGTTCGCGCATCGTAGCTGCCTGGCTCAATCAAAAATTCTAAAATAATTGGATTGGCTGGAATGGTCCTGTTTTGTGGCCTCCAAGAAGCCCTGACTTAACTATTTTAGATTTTTATTTGTGGGGACGGTTAAGCAACTAGTCTACATGGACAACTTGCCTAACAATGTGGATGTATTAAGAAATCGCATTAGAGATGCTGTTGCATCCTTGACACTTGAAGAAGTTCGCAACAGTTACAAGGAACTGCGGCTTAGAGTCGAATTGTGTGCTGAAAGGGGTGGCGAATTAATAGAATAGTTTTAAACATTCTTGTTTCTAGCCTAATTATTTTTTTATTGTTGTGATTGAAAATAAAAAAAAAATTTGTAATTCTAAATAGGGGTTTGACAGTTTCGTAATTCTAATTAAAGATTTGGTCATTTGAAATTAAGCAAAAAATTTTATTCCTTTAGCACTTTTTTGTAAAATCAAAAATAAAAATTTTTTTCCTCTTGTAAACTCAATCCGGGGACATACGGTATAGTATTTTTCGAAATAATACAATTCAATTTCACATTCCTTATTTGCATAAAAGGAATTATTTTTTATACGTAATTCCTTTAAAAAAACGGATAATAAGTAGAGAGGTTCATTCGAGTTACATCGGACCGGCGGCTCGTCGTCGCGCGTATATATTTTGTCAGTCGCCGCTGGACAATGTTGAGCGCACTTCACTCGTTTAGAATAATAAATTATTGGTGTTAAAAACTGAAGCACCCCGAAACCCATATAAATAAATAATAAGGATTAAAAAAATATAAAAAGAGGCGGAATACTTACACAGTTTTAAAAGTCTTCCTTGAATATACCAAAGAAATTTGAGTACATCAATACGTTAAGCTCGTATCGCGGATTTGTTATAAATGAAACACACATGCATTATACACATCTGTATCTGTGTACATGGACATAAACCTCGTATTTTCCAACATTTACTTCAGCCAAAGACACGTGTTTCTGTCTCAACTAGACTTCGTCAGTTTGGCTAGTGAAGTAAAGTTTGATGGAATGCCTTATAGGTATAGCAAATTTTGTCCTATCAGGGGGCACCAGATAATCTAGTGACATCTGACGGACAACAGAGACTACGCCGAAAATAGCGATTTTCTCTCGTCCAGCTGCGCCGATACAGAAGGGAAAAACATACGTCCATTAACATAGCCAAACTGATCTAGTTGAGACAGAAACACGTGTCTTTGGCTGAAGTAAATGTTGGAAAATACGAGGTGTATGTCCAAGTGTACAGATACATATGTGTGTAAATCATGTCTGTTTCATTTGTAGTCTTCCGTGAAGTCAATCGGTTAAATATTTGTAATATCAGATGTGTTTCCACAGTAATTTCCGCAAACCGAGTACGTTGCGGAGAAAAAATGTGCTTATATGCAGAAGACGAGTGTTCTACGTCTACTGATTTTGTAAAATAATCTTTAAAACAACTTAACGGTTCTGTTGATGCGTCTTTACAAGTTTGTCTTATGCCCGGTATTATCAACTGATATTAAAAGTAGCTTTATTTAAAAGACATTTAAATTAAGTGTCCCTTAAATTAGGAGTTCTGTATTTTGCAATGAATTTAAGTAGCATTTAACTAAATGTTATATTTAGGTAGGTTGGCATGCTTTTAGAACAAAATATACGAATTTGGCACATTTGAACAACCTAAGGTTGTTCTTGTCTAACCTAACCTAAGGTTAGCCTAACCTAAGGTTAACCTAAGTCTAACCTAAGGTTAGGCTTGTTGAACTAATAAATCAAAAAGTAAACAATATTTTAACAGTTACATCAATATGTATATTAGAAATATTTGCAAGAAGTAAAAAATTCATACAACAATGAAATTCTCTTTAAAAAGTCACAATAAATTTTGAAAATAATTTAATATTAGTCTCTGTCGAGTGTTATTATTTGGTTCGTTATACACTTCTTCTGCTTCAACCAAAATGTTTGCCTCAACTGGTAGAGGCGCATTTCTATTAATTGCAATGTTATATATATACACTGTGTCCATAAAGTTTGGACACAAGCCTGTAATAACGTTATTGTGCATTATTTGACAAAATGCAAAGATATATCGATTAATGTTTCTTATTAGCTATATTTAGATGCTACTATTTTGTTTTTTCCGTCGACCTTGAATAAGTTATGACGTCATTGATAATTTTTTTAAATGTCAACCCCATTTTTTTTTTTAGTGGATTTTGAAAGCTTTTGCAATTCTTTATTCGAGGATATAAAAATTTTGGTATGTTACATTAGAAAATTTTTGAATAATCATTTGCGTCCATAAAGTATGGACACTAGCCCGTAATAACGTTATTGTGCATTATTTGACAAAATGCAAAGATATGTCGATTAATGTTTTTTATTAGCTATATTTAGATGCTACTATTTTGTTTTTCCGCCGACCTTGAATAAGTTATGACGTCATCGATAATTTTTTTAAATTTCAACCCAATTTTTTTTTATGGATTTTGAAAGCTTTTACAATTCTTTATTCGATGATTTAAACATTTTGGTGTTAGTGTTACATTAGAAAAGTCTATGCGACACAACCGGAAAATTTGGACGTTTTACGACAACGCATCATCTACGAAACCAGACTAATCACTCCCGAAATATTACAGAATGTGCGAAATGGAATTTATCATCGCTTAGGATTTTGTCAACAAAATGAAGGAAAACATTTTGAGCATTTGTTATAAATTTGATACTGAAAATGTCAAAAATAAAACTTAGAATTACAACACAGTTTACTCAAAAATTTTCTAATGTAACATACCAAAATTTTAACAACATCGATTAAGAATTGTAAAAGCTTTCAAAATCCACAAAGAAAAAGCGGGGTTGACATTTAAAAAAAATATCAATGACGTCATAACTTATTCAAGGTCGACGGAAAAAATAAAATGGTAGTATCTAAATATAGCTAATAAAAAACATTAATCGACATATCTTTGCATTTTGTCAAATAATGCACAATAACGTTACTACGGGCTTGTGTCCATACTTTATGGACACAAATGATTACTCAAAAATTTTCTAATGTAACATACCAAAATTTTTACATCATCGAATAAAGAATTGTAAAGGCTTTCAAAATCCACAAAAAAAATGGGGTTGACATTTGAAAAAATTATCAATGACGTCATAACTTATTCAAGGTCGACGGAAAAAACAAAATGGTAGCATCTAAATATAGCTAACAAAAAACATTAATCGATATATCTTTGCATTTTGTCAAATAATGCACAATAACGTTATTACGGGCTTGTGTCCATACTTTATGGACACAGTGTATATATGTATATATATATATATATATATATATATATATATATAATGGATGTAAGTACATAGAAGCTTCGAGGTTATATAAGTATATCTGAGTACATTATAAGCACAGAAGTATATACATACAAACTTGCAAATACATAAATACGCATACGTTAATTCTCAATTGAATATTTGAGTAATCAAATTTGGGCATTTAAGTTTAAATGCGTGTTTAGAGTTAAATATTCCTTTAAACATGTTGATAATACACTTGCGTTACTTTTAAATGCCATTTAATATAAATGTCCTTTTAAATGTATTGATAATACCGGCCGTTAATGTTACAAAATCTGAATCTTTCTCTACACAACACTGAAATTTCTATTTTTTGCGTTTTCTACCGCACATAACTGAACATGTTGCACTAGCGACACCGAAGGATTTTCTAATTTTTCTATTGCCTCCGCTAGTCCGACGTAATTGTTCTGAATAATTTTTAAATCTGCTTTAACCTATCTTGAAATTTTGATTGGCTTTCCTTGATAGCTGCAACTTCTTTGCAATCGAATTAAAATTCGCTTTTTTAATATTATCAAAATATCTGTCTGTAACCACGTTCTCCAACGTGTAAGAATCGGCTGTGGTTGTTCAGGAATATCGGGATACAGTTTGTGAAATTGGCGGGGGTTTGAGAAACACAGCCTTTGTACTTGCAATTAATGTATATACATCTGGATAACATCTACGAATAGTTTATGGCACCAGATGTAAAGCATGAATTTTGCACGTAAGAAGTAACGAGTTTTTACCCAATTTTTTTTTAGAGAACGGCCTGTCACTCATGAACATTAACAGTTGATTTGTTGAAAGTTCAAACTTTTCCAATGTATTTAACACTAACTCTGAAATTATTTCGGCACTATATTTTTGTATTCTTCTGCAAGCTAGTAAAATTGAAAGTGACGGTTAATGTGGTTCCATTGTAGGTACCATAACATGAACAACCGATTTTTTTTACAATCAATCTTCCATACGTTCACGGAGCGATGGTAGAAAATTTAGTAATTTTTTCCGGCTAGGTAACGTTCCTTTACCGCAGTGCTTCCAAAATGAACGAAATGATCCGTTGTCTACTCACTTAAACGGTACATTACACAATATTAAAGTTACATAAATGAAACAATTGTCCCGCCACTTTTTTGCGATTATGCATTACACTATTTACGTGTCTTTCGCAGTGAAATTTCCTTGAACACACCTTGAACTTTACATTTTATTATACTGCCATTATACATTAAATCTGGAAATCCCATTAACAATTTATGAGCTACATTGTAAAACGGTCTGTTTCTGGTTATTTGTGACATAAAATTATTATTTATCACTGTAAACTAGCGATGTGCACCTTTGTTCAGAGGGCGACTGACAAAATATACGCGCTAGGACGAGCCACCGGTGGGATGTTACACGGATGCACCTCATTAATCATAAGTATTCATCTGTGACCTAACTACTTTGCTTTTGTTTACGTCATTTTACGATAATGACAGTAATGTGTTAATAACTTGGGTTGTATTATTTCGAAATACACTATACCTGTATTCGCATTATTAGCAAAATCTAAGGTGGTTTGATTAGATAAGATTAGATTACTTGAGGTGCTTATAGAACCTATTACACTGCGGCTTTTCTAGATCATGATCTTCATATCTTGTTTAGAGTAGTTTCTCTAGCGCTATTCTTCTAATGAAGCTTAGCAGCTTCGAAACCGCTTCTTTTCAATATAGTTTTGCTTTAGGATATTGATCTCCCGTTTGTAAGCACCGCGTTCTTGAGAGACCTTCACATTGATATAGTACGCGAATCGCAGTTTCTTCTTTCGCTCAGAAAAATCTACATACGATTTATTTTGCCAAGCCCATATTATCCATATGTTTGTTGTGCTTAGAATGGCCCATTAATAGGACTACTAAAAATTTGGAAATTTTTATGAATTCAGCGGTAACTTGTATATCAATTTTAAAGATGTACAATATTTGAACTTTTTATTCATCGTGTAATATAATACATAATTATAAGTCCTTAATTATATTAAATTTTTTAATGTTTAACGTATTTACATATAAAACATTATATTCAAGACATTTTTATTAATTTAGTATAGACGCAGCACAATGTTACTCAGTTCTTTCGAGAATTTAGAAAATGAATCTATTTACGATTTTAGACGAAGCGTGACACACTAAGTAGCCAAGTGTTGTTTATATTTTTCTACTGCTTTTTAGGTTATGATTGATAAATTTAAATGTTTGACAATTAACGCAGTTGTATGCGCATATTTGATTTTAACTACTTTTTACAATTATTTTGAATAACATATTTACAAAGTAAAATAGTATATGAGGTAACTAGAGATGTAAATAGCATATTACGCACGAGTGGAAAAAGTTACACGCACGAGTGGAAAAAGTTACACGCACGAGCCGCTTAGCGGCGAATGTGTAATTCCACGAGGGCGTAATTGCTTTACACGAGTTTTGTACCATACTTTTTGTATGACCGCCATGATCCCAACAAAATTTCAACAAAACATTAGCTTTTGTTGAAGACATGGTTGTGAAGATACAAATTTCAAATGTCAAATATCAATTGACATCTAAATATCAATTGACAGTTGAATGTGTTTGTGGGCGGAGTTAATTTATATCACACGTGTGTAATAAAGCATTTACTAGAGGGGTTAGTTGGTGTCATTTTTGGTTTTTACACCAGCGGTAGTAGAAAAAAGTATTTAACGTTGATAATTATTACAAAATACCTGAAAAATACGCACTAAAAACAATTTTATGTTATAAACGTGTGATATGGTTAATTGGTATATTTTTTACGTTTTTTTTATGAACAATGAAGTTAATAATTACTAAGTATTTTCTATTAAATTAAAACAGTAATGCATTGTGATATAATTTATTAAGATGCTACACACTTCAATACAATACTTTTTCTTAATGAGAATGTATTTTTTACATTTTAAAATCCTATATTATTGTAACACTTTTCTTTCAATTTGAATCGTCTGAATCCAAACTTTGATCTTCTATGTTAATGACGATACGTGTAATATCATTTAGATCCAATGCTACCTCTCTGTCCCACCATACCTTTACTTATGTTTCAGTGTGTCTTACACTGTTACAGGTAGCAGTAGCCACCTGACTTAGCGCTTCTTCCCATAATTTTACTTAGCTTTCCTCTGATCTGCCATATCTCCCAATATTATTATTGTAAAATCTTCTTGAAATGTCTCATACGAGGATCACCTTTTATATTTTGACAAAATCTGGGAAGAAAACAAAATTTTTGAGAACAAACTATTTTATTGTTTTTCAAAATATTCGCCTTTATGGTCTATACCCTTTTGCATGCGTACGAACCAGTTCTCAAAACATTTTTTCCACTCTGAAGGTTGTATCTCAGAAACATGGTTTTCAAAGGTTTCGACTGCTTCTTGAGGTGTTGAAAATCGCTGTCCACGCATTTTTTGTTTCACTGTTGGGAACAAAAAGAAATAATTCGGCGACAAGTCAGGTTAATATGGGCAATGAGACATTATTTCATCACTTCTCCTTCAAATAGTCAACTGTTAGACGTGCTGTATGGGAACTCGCATTGTCGTGATGAAGAATAATGCGAAATTTTCGGTTGTTCTTCCTGATTTAGTCTATAACTTTTGGTAAATAAATTACTGTATACCATTCAGCGTTAACAGTTTTTCGATCCTTTAAAGGAATTGTTGCGATGTGTCCTGTACAGCCGAAGAAACAAGCGATCATTTTCTTGGAAGTGCTCCTTGCACGAACAACTTTTGTGGAGTTCGGTGCGTCTTGGATCACCCATACAGTAGATCGTTGCTTGATTTCCGGCTCATACACATATATCCATGTTTCGTCACCTGTGACGATGTTGTATACGGATTTTGCGGTTCCTACGTCGAATTTTTTGGGCATCTCTTTATAATACCAATTAACACGAGGTGCTTTCTGTGCTTCGGTCAAGTTATGTGGAATCCATCTGGAACATATTTTTTTTACAAATAAATGTTCATGTAAAATCGAATGAATTGCAGTCTGCGATATGCCAAGAGATGCCTCTATCTCACTGTACGTCACATGTCGATCGTGTTCTATCATTTATCACACAGCATCGATGTTTTTTTGGAATAACAACAGTTTTTGGTCGACTTTTATGTGATTCATCACTCACTGAGGCACGACCATGACGAAAATAATCGTAAAAAATCATTCAACGAAAGCCTTCACGAGTAATCTCCATTATTTTACAAACTCACTGTCTTAAAACTGTCACTGTCAACAAACTACTGACTCAATTTCTAAGCTATCGCGGATTTCTCATTGACAAATGTCAAACTTTAAGAATATAGTGATTACATATGTCAAAAGCACCATCTAGTGGTTGATTGTAAAAATATAAAAGGTATCCCTCGTATTAGCTCTATTGGGTTGAAAATACAATGGCATGGAGGACGGCGAAGAACAAAATGATCATATTGCTGTACTAATCTATCGGTTTCGTAAATAGGTGATGGTTTGTTCCTTCCTATAAAAATTAGTATTTAGTATTTAGTAGTAATTATATATTATATACTAATCGTTTAATCAACTCTAGCAATTCTATTTTTAATGCTGAATTATCATAGTATTATTATTTGTAGTATTATCCATGACAATCACAGGATTCTTCAAATTCATAAGCAGTTGATTTTCAAACCACTTTAGGAAATTTTCTTTATTCATGTCACCATGGTAATCTATATTTTTAGTGGTTGATGAAAATGTTAGCTCTGCTGCGAGAATGAACCTGTGACAACTGCCACCATGTAAAACTATATATCTACAAGATAAAAATTGAACAGTATATTCTTTGCTTTATTTTTTTCTTTAATAATTAAAACGCTTTTCCACCTACATCTCTTGATTTAACAGATTTTACATTAACATCTTGCCAAGATTTTAAAATGGTTTTCGTCTTGAAAAGCCCATGTTTCACCCAGAAACACAAACTGAAATAAATTTTCATTTTTAATACTCATGTTTTGCAAAAAATCGACTTTTTTTGAAACAACCTAGGGCAATCGTTCAATGCTCGCTTAGAATCATATTTTGTAAGATGAAATCCAATATTTTGTAATATTTTCCACAAAGAAGTACAACCATAGAATATGTGTCTTTCTCTGTTGAATGTTGTCACCGTTACATGTTGTTCTAGAATAAATAATAGTAAAGTACATATTGAGGTTAAAACATTAACACTTACTATTCATATAACGGCTGTTCATTTGAAAAGTCAATCTAGTAGCATGTGATTTACTGAGAACATTTTGAAGTATGTCGTAAATTAAAATTTACTACTTAACCTACGAAGTCGTATATTTTGACAGTTTCATACATACAAATAAATAACAAATGTGATTGACATTATCAAATGTCATTTGGATTTACGTTTACGGAACAACAAACACATACTAATATATATGCGTCTTATTCTATCAAAATTTCAAAGTAACCTAGATTGACTTTTCAAATGAACACACGTTACATATCGTAAATAAAATTTCTAATTGCACACTGAGCAAAACTATGAGTCTATGTTTACTGTCTGTTTATTTTTCCGACAATAAAAATGCAATATCGCAAATAAGCGCAAAACAAGTTTTAAATGACTTAGGAGAGAACTAATTCAAGTGACACAGTACAGGGTTATGTGTTTTTTTCAGAAAATGTGTGATTTATAGGCCTCCTTGATAAACAAATTTATATATTCATAAATTTATAGGTGGTGCGCTAATTTTGTCCATCAGTGTATATATTTTGTTAGTCGCCACGGGACAAGTGCACCGAACGGTGTTCGGATGGCGACTGACAAAATATATATACGCGTTAGGACGAGCCGCCGGTGGGATATTACTCGAATAAAACTCTAAAATAATAACTAGCTTTTAGAACATGCGTTTCAATTTTTAAAAGTATATTTTCAGAATATCTGAGTAATACTTTGTAACTAATATAAAAGGTAGTTAGATATTAATTAAGAAATATTCGGTATTTTCTATTTATAATGCGTTTATTCTCGGTGTTGTTTCTATAAGTAAGGTGTTTTGAAATTATAGTGGAGAAAGTGCCTTTCACAGTATGTCTCATTTTTATGGGTGGGCGAAACATCCCATGGTTGAGAGGATAGACGAGTTGCATAGAGATGTGCCTATTACAATCCTATATGGTTCTAAATCTTGGGTGGATAATAAAGCCGCTGATCTGATCAAAGAGAAAAGAATTAGCTCCTTTGTCCAAACGCATGTAAGACATTTGTTATTTACTTCTTTTCATTTATGCTACATTGTGCTGTTGTAAAAAATCAAAATAAATATTAAGTACGTGTTTATACTAATATTATTGTGACAGTTATTGTTAAATAGTTATTAATTTAATTAATTAATCAATAAAATGACGCTCAATAGTGAATTAGTTTAATCGAAAACACTATCATATGAGCGGTACAAAGTATCAAAAGAAGACTGAGAAGAAGTGATTGAAAACTTTCACTAATGAATGACCTTCAATCTCTTCAGCATACGAACACAACGACAAAGCGAAATAAATAGTGATGGGAAATTGTCATTTAAGCCTAAGCGAGAGGTTTAAGAATCTGGATATGTTTCACAAACCTGTTCGCACTATTTTGGTTGATGTTTTGGGCATGAAACGCAACGCGGAACAGTCAGTTCCAAATGAGGTAAATATTCTTTAAAAAAGAGCACCGCAAACAGATTGTTAAAAATATTTTTGAACGAGCCAATTCTCTATATATTCTTGAAATGTAGAACAACGGGTAACGAGATGTGGATTTGTGGATCTTGTCGTCAGATTTGTATAAGAACAGTTCTTGGATTTTGCACAGCGGTAACGCGGCTTCTCACACATCGACCCTATTCAGATATGACAACATGTGACATTTTTCTATTTGTCAAATTCAAATTACAAGTTCGTGGAAGACGTTTTAAATCCATTGAAGCCATGAAACAAAATTCGCTGAAGTTGATAGTTAAAATAGTTCGTGTTTTATTGAAACAAATTCTGGTATTTGTTTAACAGAATGTAAGAACAAACAGTAAATCTTTCAAATAAAATCTAAATTTTTAAGGCTTTCATTGTATACTTTCAATAACTTCAAGATATTTTTATCGTAATTTTATCAGATACTTTTATTGTACAAATGTATTTGTTGTTTGTTGGGACAAGTATAAATTTTATTCCATAATATAAATTTCAAATAATAATTATTGAAATGTTGTTAGCAGCTTATTGTATTACTGTCAGTATAACTTTATCAATAAATTGTAGTTTTTCTAAATGTAAGTGTATACAAAATATATATAATAAATTAAAAAATTTTTCTATGACACACCGGTGCGTGAAGTACAATGATTAAATGGAATTTACTTCACGTACAGTTCCTATAAGAGCCCATGTACTGTCACACACCAATTAAAAATAAATAGGTGCCTGTTTTTATTTGTTTTAGCAAGAATGTTGAATTTTACGGTAGTTGTCATTTTATTACGAATTGTCAGTAGTAAATTGTTGTTATTCTTTAATCATTGATAAATAAGTAGTGTAATATGGATTCTGATTCGGAAATCGAAATACTTACACCTCCAGAAATAACCTCCGCAACCAACACAGCTTGTCAATCGCTATAAATAAATAGGTTTATATAGTAAGTACCTCAATTAAAGTGTTCATTTGCACGAGGAGTTTTTCATGTTATCTAACTAACTATGAAAATAATATGCCAGCGTCACTATTTTTTTACGTCTTGTTTTTGTGACATTTTATAGTGTTATTTCCAAGTTTGGTTCAAATCACTTAACATTTGTTACTTTTACATTCGTTTAAAGAAGAGAAAATGAGTGTTTTAAACTTGAACTCAGAAGCGTCATGAAATTTTTATTAAAAGAAGGCAGAAAGCTCGAAGAATATTCTGAGAGAATTGAGGTAGTGTATGGAGAAAATAGCCCATCCTATTGCCAAGTCAAATTTTAGTGCAAGCAGTTAAAATAGGGCAGAGAATCCATTCATGATGACCTAAAGTGTGGAAAACCTCTGGTAGCATGAATTGAAGAAATCGTCAACAAATTTGATGATTTGGTGTTGACTGACCTTCGAGTAAAAGTTACAGTTATTGCTAGAGGAATAGGAATATCAGAAACGAGTGTTTCTAAAATTCTACACGAAGATTTGGGAATGAGCAAAGTGTCGGCACGATGAATTCCCAGGCTGCTCAGTCCCGAACAAAAATTGTGTAGACGACAAATTTGTAAAGAGAATTTGGCTGTTTTATCTCAAGATGAATACTTCTTAAATAGAATTGTAACTCGGGATGAAACTTGGGTACACCACTGGGACCTTTCCACGAAACAGTCCATGCAATGGTTTCATAAGGGCTCTTCACCGCTTAAGAAAACAAGAAAAAAGTGATGACCATAGTTTTCTGGGACACGGAGGGGATTCTCTTTTAATCGAGTATATGCCAAAAGGGACTAAAATAAAATGTCTACAAAGACACAAGAACTTGAACACGGCTATACGCGAAAAAAAATTCCTCAAAAAACTCTGTACGACAACTGCCAGGATGCATAAGGCACGAATTGTTCAAGCAGTAATCAATGAATGAGGCTTTGAGGAATTACATCCATCCTACAATCCCGACCTCGCGCACCAGTGACTATTATCTCTTTCCAAAACTTAAAAACACTTGAGAGGGCGTCGATTTTTTCAAATGACGTGTTTTGCGGAATTACAAATATAATTTTTTTCGAATCCATAGCGTTATTAAAGAAACGTTGGAATAAGTGTGTTAGTGTTAATGGTTCTTACGTTGAAAAATTTGTTCCTTTTTTTTAACTCGTTTCTTTCATACCTAGGTAAATAACAAAAAACTCCCCTAGTATCAAAAACAATTAAATTTTTATTTTACTCAAGGTCGATGTGTGGAAACTTGTCTGAAGTCCTTGTATGCACTCGTTCGATTTGCAACACTTGTCTGCAGTTCGTGCTGTAAACTCTTCACTCGTGCATAAACCTTTGCTTCACCCACTTGTTACACAATATACTATTGCATATATACATATTCGCGCCTCTTTACAAATTTCTAAATGCTTCTAAAGCCGGTGAAACACTTGTGCGAAATCTTCTCAAAATTCTCGTCACGAGTCTTTGTATGCCGCGTCCTCAAAATGCTTTTCTTTTAGCGCAGTTTTTAATTTTTTATACAAAAAAAAGGATACTGAAGCTAGATCTAGCGGTCACGGCGTGTGATTAATCGATGGCAGAGATTTTTTTATTATTAGAATCTGAGTAACAAACATAGAAGAATGTGATGGTACGTTGTGAAGAAGAAGCTAATCAATGGAATAATAATCTCAAGGCACTCGCCGCATTTCTATTAAATGGCGACCTAGAACTTCATCATTAAAAAACTGCATTAACTGTTTGATTTAGATTAGTTTTGAGCATCGATCGAAGAAAGCGATCAACAACATCGTTTAGATGTTTGACTTCGGAACATGAATTTTCGTCGATCATCTTTCATTTGAATTACGCTGTTTCGATTTATGGCGTTTACTAGACGGATTGTATTGGAAATACAAGGAATCATCAGAAAATAACGAGACTGGTGCTGTAGTACAAAAATGAAACATTTATTTAGAAAACTTCAACAACGATCCTTCAAAGTACTCTCCATTCTGTGCAATACACTTCTCCCATCGTTTTGTCCACTTGTCATAAACGTCTGAGAAACCATTTTTGGAGAGTCTACTTAGTAAATCCATCGGCGTTGTTGAACTCAAATTTTCGACCTTTCATTTCTTTTTTGACTTCACGAAACAAATGGAGCAAGGTTAGGTGAGTAGGGAGGGTGTATCATAATTTCCACGCCTAATTCTTCAAGTGTTCATTGACAAATTTCTGATCTGTGGACCGGAGCATTGTCGTGATGCAGGATCCAACCGATGTTTTGATAAAGCGGCCGTTTTTTCTTTAATTTTGTCTTTAGGGTTTCTCGAAGTACATTAGAATAGTTACTCTCCAGTTACTGTATGTTTTCTAGGTATAATTGACCATAAATACATCACTTTACTGGCCTTCTGCGGTCTTTGAACTGCCTTTGTGCTTCCATTACATATTTTGAGACTTTAAGGGTCGTAATGATAAAATCATCTCTCATCAAATCATATTGTTTAAAAACTATGGATTATGTTGCAGTTGCCTTTTCCACTGCCGACAAATTGTCACTGGATTGGCTTTTCGTTCATCGGTCATCACTAAAGACGGCAGACTATGTGCCAGACAGACAAGAATCATTTCACCATGTGTACTAAATATTGTTTTGGATACTATAATATAAGTATGTTTTGAAGGTGCATCTGTTATTGCCAATAATACCACTTTTTCTTTAGAATAAATGTTTCGTTCATTGTTAGAAATACAAAATAATGTTTTTTTTTTTTTATTTTGATTTAGAACTGTAAAATATATGTTCAAATTCTGTTATCTCTTTGATAAGTGCATGTATGGAAATATTTAGGAAACTAAATATAAACTATAACTACTAAATATATGTTTTTCTGCTCCGATATGTAAACAAAGCGAGAGGAATGAAAAATAATATTTAGTACAGATGGTGAAATGATTCTTGTCACCATGCACCGGGCACATAGTCTGTCGTCTTTAGTCATCACTTTTGAAATTCATTTAGCCGCGACCTTTCGGTACCCCAAACATCATCAATTATTTTTGGAAGGTAACCATAAGACCATGTCAGAAGTTCGATATATGCCAATTTAACGTCCATTTTGGATCAAGTCGTTAATTTCTGCAATTTTTGAACCAATCCGTGCAGTTGGTGGTCGCCCGCGTCAAGGTTCATCTTCCACCGTCTTTGAATTTCTTATGCCACTGAAACACATCGTGATAAACTATTATCTGGGTATGCAGTTTTAATCATTTCAAAAGTTTCAGTTGGAGTTTTACCCAACCGAACACAAAATTTTATCACATATCTTTGCTTCACTCTAATTTTTTCGATGGATACGTCAAACACTGACAATTCAGTAATTAATTTGTAATAAACGTCAAAAGTGAAATCAAAGCCTTCTTGAGGATAAATACGTTAGAGATGGGAGTTTCATGTTCTATTCTTTGTGTTATAAAATTCTATTTGTGAGGGAAGTTATATTTTGATATCCCCTTGTACAATCTTCGTAACTATCCACCCCTTCAATGAAATAGCGTAGTGCTGCCATTGGCGACGATGTGTGGAATGATTTTGAAATGTAGAAAACGCTTGCTCCGATAATTTAATTTAAATACCGTCTTGACTTTTTTTAAATGAATAACTTTCTCTTAGAAAATGTCTTTCACGTAAGGTGAAAAACAAAAACTATACCAGATACAATGATAGAAAATAAGAATTTAGGAAAAATATTTTTATTTTATGAAAATACTACAAATACATTAAAAGTAATACAAAAAAAATTGTTGCAACATTTTGCCATTAAATCAAAATACTGTACTTGTCTCAACACATCTCGCGTAAGTGAATAAAACGAAATTCGTATTTTAACTTTATAGAAATCCACATATTATCAAACTTTTCTTCTAGATCGTAATGGGTGCCGGTCATCACGTTTACGCCGATAAACCGGATCTTTTCAATACACATGTACAGAATGCTTGTGTTCAAGCTGATAGAAATTCAACAGGAGTTCGATATCTGGCAATAACATCGTCTGAAGAAGTCGATTCAATTATGACAAAGGAAGAAAAAGATAGTGTAAACGTGAATGAAACGTCAGGATCAAATTCCATTTCAAATACATAACTTCAGCCATTTGTCGATTCTTAACATTTTGATCTAGGCAATAAGAACTCTAAAGCTTTAATATAGAATTTATACCGAACGCGTACCTAGAATACACTCAGATCAATTCAAGACGCTCTCAGCTGATCGAAAAATTTATATTGAGAACACTGACAAGTTGTTACTATACTACTCTCATGTTAACGTTTATATTTGGATTATGTTCGAATATTTTCAGTATATTATTACAATAAGATTAAATTGAGCTTTAACTTTTATTGTTATGCAAAATATTACAGCTAATAACATAATAAAGTCATAAAATCTAAATAAAACCAGATATGTATTGTAGATTTAACAACGCAGAACATAGATGACGGTTCGTAAACAAAATGTAAACAAGAAGCAATAGGGTAGCAAATAGTAGAAAAGTAAGATACACTAACAGGTCTGGTGTAAAATTCGATCAGCTGAGGAGGGTGTCTTGCATTGATCTCACTGTACATTTGAAATCGTTGCAATATGTTAATACGTATATTTTTGAGGTTATTCTATCACAATTGTAACAGAGCAGTTTATAAAACATTTCATGTATTTTATTGATAATCTCAACTATTTTTATATACCTAGACCACTTAATAATTTTAAAGAGACAAATGCATAGGATACAAAAAATACAAGAAGTCTCTTTTTAAGTTTAGAACTTGTATTATAAACATTTTTGGTTTTTATTACTGCATAACACAATCTCTATTTATATTTTGATAATTTTAAAAGTGTTATTGTTTCTATTTTTATCCGAGTTGCATCTAGATTCTTGTAGTCATGCTATAAATGAGTGTAGACATGTTGCTCTTGTTCTTACAGAAAAGTAATCCAAACAAATTGACAACTTCGAAGTGTTTTTCGAATCATCTTGCTAATAATGAACTTTGGACAGACTTTCAGACTATTCATCTGTCTAATGTCTATTTTATCGTTTTAATTTTGCATGAATATCTTACATAAACATTTTAGTATGTTATTGCAAGCAAAACGCAAAATAAAGTTCCTAATATTTATATTTTGTATGTTTGTTTTCTAAACTAGATGTCTTTATTTAGTTTCTAGTTAAATTATGACATATTTTGGATAATTTTATTTTAAAATTGTTATCCACACATTTGTTTTTGGTATTAGATATGATTTTATCTAGTCTACAGACCAACATTGCGGTACTGGTCATTTCAAAAGCTAATATTTTTGGACAGTACATTTTTTATTGTCCAAATTAATTAATGCAGACTTTAATCCGTATAAGCCAAAATCCGTATAATCAAATTCATTTATTAGAAGCACTCAAAAAGCGTTTTCTTACATAAATAACACTATTTTTAATTACATTTAATTGTTAGTATAAGAACAGATCTTTATAAACAGATAAGAAACAAACAGATAACAAGGAACATAAGCATTAGGATTTTTTCATGGTGTAACATCTGGTAACAGCTGTTATAAACTCATAACCTTGCTGTTATTGAGTTATCTTTTTTTAATTTCGGATTTCCTTTCTAACTTCAACCCCACCACAAAATTATTTAAAGAATGACAAAAATCGGGAAAGTGGTGTTGTTATGTTATAAATTTGTTTGGTTATGGTAAAAGTAAACATGAGAATCTAACCTCAAACAAGCTAATCACAAGAAATTTCAATTTTTGTTAGCAAAACACCTACCCATATACGTAAATGCAGAATGGAAAGAAATTTAATGTGTTTTTTTAAATGATTTTGCCAATAATTATTTATTCCTCATAAAGATAATGCAGTACGTTAATCGAGGAAGATTAAAAATAAGGCGATATGTCCTATTACATTCGCTAATGTCAAAATATTCGACATGAACTTGACCATCATTTGCAAATATTTTTTCAAGTTTTCAGAATGAAAAAATCCACATTTAGGAAACTTTTAGAAGTCTTAATAGTTAATGTTAAATATAATATTAACCACCAAACCGCACCAAACACAAAAAGAAAAATATAACCTAAAATTATCAATTGTGTAACAGGTCAATATAACCGCCTTTTTAAAAAGGTTACAAGGGTTATAACAGGTGACGTAATGATGACGTATTACAATGAAGTCACTTCCATATTCCCCTACATTACCTCTAATGAAAACACGCGAAAATACAAAGTTCCTAAACCTTTAATAACAGGGTAATAGATGTTACATCGCGAAAAGAAACCTATAGTGATGATGTCTGTAATGCGCACGAAAATGCTACACAGTTTCAGGGGAATCCCTCAACATCTATGTATAAGTAGATGAACTAAATCTAAAATGCTGAATTGCATAATTGCATATGCTCCACAATGATCGGATAACAGTAGCACAAACACTTCGGATAACAACATGTATAATGCAAAACATATTTGATCCGGATAATCGCTGAATCTGGAGAACCAATGATCCGGATAATGAAAAATCTACTGTGTTTTTATTGTTTTTATATTTTCTCCTCTAAATATACATGTGGCTATTATATACTTTGTAGGAAAGTTTCAAGTGCACATGTATTGAGTTACATAAATAAGACAGACAATAAAACGGCCATACGAGCTAATTTTTGTTTGAACGTGATATAATTTATAGTATTGATATGTATGTACGAGGATGTATTGAAAAATTCTTAGCCTACTATAGAAGCAAACAAAATTTGAAAGTCAAAATATTTTATTATTCAACATACTCTCCTCCTAAATTAATACACTTAATACAGCGATCCTGCAACGCCTCTAGACCTTTCAAAAAGAAATTTTTATCTTGCTCTGCAAACCACGCCTCCACAGCTTATATCACCTCTTCGTTGGAAGAAAATTTACATTTCAAACTTTTTTTCAGCTGAGGGAAGACATTATAGTCGGACGGAGCCAGATCTAGTAAATAAGGTGAGTGTTCGAGTAATTCGAACCTTAAATCACGAATTGTTTGCATGGCAACATGCGATTTGTGTGCAAGGGCATTGTCCTGCAAAAACAACACACCTTTGGATAACTTTCCGCCCCTTCCCTCCATAATTTTTTCTTGTATAGTAGTCTGTAATGTCGAATAATAATTCCCTGTTATTGTTCTACCTTTTTTCAGAAAATCAATTATGACTACCCCATGAAGCAAGAACTTTTCCAGCAGATTTTTGAACGCAAAACTTTTTGGGCCTTGGAGAACCAGAGTGTCTCCATTCCATCGATTGTTGCTTTGTGTCTGGGTCGTAGAAATGTACCCAAGTTTCATCCATAGTAACAATATGGCTTAAAAAGTCTGCATCACTTCCAAACCGAGCACAGATTGAAAGCGATGCTTTCACCCTTACACGCTTCTGGTCAACATTCAGACATTTGGGGATCCATTTTGCAGAAAGTTTTCTCATGTCCAAATCGATGTGAACTATATGATGGACGCGTTCATATGAAATATTCAGTGCCTCAAGATATTCGTTTTAGCTCAATTCGACGGTCTGACAAAATCATGTCATGAACTGCATCAACATTTTCGGGGACGGACATAGAAACTGGCCTTCCCGATCGGTGTTCATCTTCAATGGAAAATTTACCAATTTTGAATCTTGCAATCCAATTTTTCACGTTCGCATACGAAGGACATTGATCGCCAAGGGTATTAAGCGTATCTTCGTAATCTGCTTACCTCTTAACCCCTTCAAATACAGGTATTTGATGATGGCTCGATTCTCCAATTTTTCGATTTTCACAATTTCGGTCGACATCCTTTTTTTCAAAATTTTATTGCGCAACTTCGGTTTGACTTTTTGACGTGATACTTTACACTGACACTTTTAATATGCTATTTTTCGTTGCTATGGAATCGCAATATTTTTTTTATTTACGGAACCGGTCTAGGCTAACTAGATATCAATACCCCCTCGTATATAGGTATAAGTATAATTTTGAAATGGTTCATTCTATTAGTATAAAATTAGGTATTTTTTAACAATAATATTTTAAGCAACAATGCTCTTCCTGCATTGCTTATTCTGGAGTTGTGTTAGGGCGATTTTTTACAAGTCGTCTAATAGCTTTAACAAGTTCATTAATATGAGATCTTGTATGTTAGTTAGTAATAACCTGGGTAGTCTATTTAATTATTGTTATATTCTAAACTTATGTTAAATGATTTATATCTCCACTTCAAGTGTTTAAATCTTGTGATAAGCCAAAGAAAAGTTTACCTAATATACGTTTTGTTATAAATGATATTTTTACAAACAAAATTTTATTTTTCTTTTTATTTATTATCTATAAGTTATTGTTTTTATTCATGTGATACCGGTTTATTAACTTTCTAATTTAAGTTACATTATATTTAACACTGTTAACTAAAAGTATAAATAAAATTTAAGATACATTGTATTTATTTTTTCAATATATTCGTTAAAAAAATAAATGTTTCTTTTTTCTGCTTTAATATTGATCAATAATCCCAGGCTAAAATATTAGGAACACGTTTAAAAATTTTAATATAAAATTCTGAGAACAAAGCCCATTAAATTTATGACACTTTGGTTACTTAGATAGATATTTTGTAATTATAGGTATTTATAAATTATATATATGTATATATATATATGTATATATATATATGTATATATATACATATGTATATATATATATATATGTATATATATATATATATGTATATATATATATATATGTATATATATATATATATATGTATATATATATATCTACCGTACTATAGAGCGTCTATACAAAAACATTCCCACTGAGCGCCGCCGTATATAGAGGCTGTATATCTAAAACTGTTTTAATGGACAACCGAACACCCAGACCCATGTAGCGGCAGAGGGAGCGTCCTCAACAATTGACTGTTATATTTAGACTGCTTACTCAGGTTTATCGTAGTTGATATCAAGTCGATCACAATCGTGTCTTTGAAATTTTTTGCTGCTTTGTTTATTATTTAACTTTAGAAATTTAGGTGAACATAATTTTTCTATTCCTATGGTTTTCGTTTATGTAGATAATGTAACAGGTCCAGAAATTTATATTAATGTATTAAAGTACTGTTTAAACTCAAACTGCAGATAATAGGGAGCAATGTAAATTAAATTACTCATATTTTAAACAAGTGAAAACCCTGAGTCTGTTTTTTTGCATCCGATCGTATTTATATTTTTAATATATGCAATTACATAAATTGTGCGAAACCATTGCAGTGGAGGTACTTGAAACTTAATTTTCATATATGTAATAAATAATTACAAAGTTACGTTTCAAATAATTTTTATTGTAAACCACAACAATTGTTTCACCGTACAATGGCTTCATCAGGTGGATGAAAAATTGAAGTTTGTTATAATTTAAAGTTTTTTATCCACCGGATGAAGCCATTGTATGGCGAAAAAATGGTTGTGGTTTACAATAAAAATTATTTGAAACTTAACTTTGTAATTATTTATTATATAAATTGTACTCATTACAGCCCAATACGTTCACAATTATATTGTGACTTTGTGCAATTTTTTTATTATGTTCTGCATTATTCTTGAACAGAATGATGCAAAAAAGAAATAGAAAATAAAGTTCTGGAATAAAAACACAAATGCTATAACTATTTTTATTTTAATAATATTAATATAAAAGTAGACAGTTTAATAGTTATAATATTAATTTTTAGAATACTTATTATAAACGTATGCTTTAACCGTAGTCCGTGTTCTGCCCTTAAAAAGTTTCGGATACCTTTCCATCAACTTTATGACCTCTTCTTTCTTCGGCGCAATTTTATTTCGAATATTTTTCATAAAATACTTTTCTGTTACTTGTTTCTCTTCTTCACTCCATTTCTTTCTCACAATTTTCTGCTTCCTTGTATACTGAGAGGTTCCAATTTCATTTTTTGTACTTGTTTGATGTTCATGATGCTCAACATTAACATCATCATTGTCAGTTCCACTCTCTACCCCACCAGTTCATTATCAACCTCAATTTGATCTAAATTTTTACCTTTATTTTATCAAACTCATTTTCTTGAGAGATAAGCAAAAGTTTTGAAAATTTTGATGCTAGGACGATAGCACGAGTACGTTGACTACACTGGTTCATATTTCTTATCTTACAATTAGTTTCGTTCTGGATGCTCGGTGTTCAACACAGAAATTGTGCTCCAATGAAAAGAAATGCACCAAGTAGGGAATTCCCTTTTACGCGTAACAGAATACCGCATTGTTAGAAACTTGTTTAGGTCATGGCTAATAACAGAAGTTTACACTAGCGATAAGAAGGGAGGGAGGGGCTTTAGTTACAAGAAAATAGTAGGCGCTCTGTTGAACGCTAAAATGGTTTATGTCTGAGTCAAAATATATTTGATGAATAGAGGCGCTCGGCTGACCGCTGAAACAATTTTTTTGTATATGATATACATCTGACCGCTGACAGCGACTAGTGATGGCGCTTCCGTGAACTATTTTTATACAAGCATCACAAAAATGTGCATCTGAACGTCCCCGAGATTTTTATGCCAAAAGCTGGTATGGACATCTAGGATTGCAGTGGCAAATTTACAGAGGCTTGCCACCGAGCGACCGTCTATCGGACGCTCGGTGACACCGGACGCTCCGTGTAATTGAAATTTTACATAGGAAGACGCTCAGTTGTACCATATACATATATATATATATATATATATATATATATATATATATATATGTATATATATATATATATATATTGTATTGAGGTCCGTTATTTACCTAAAGCCTTTACCTGTTTTATATCGATGACGAGTTATTACTTATTCAATCATCAATCATCGAACTGTAACAACAATAGCCAATTGAATTGGGAAATTTCAGTAGCGGGATTCTAGCGTGATCATTTAATTTGAGAAGTAATATTAAGTATAACTAATTACAAAAATTTACTTTCTATTATCCAAATAATTAACTGATAAAGTTTTTGTAATTATCTGTACTTAATATTAGTAATGTCATATTAAAAAATACCACGGTAAAGGGTCTCGCTATTGGAATTCCGTAATTTAACAGACTCTAATGGTGCCCGCTTCTTTTAAGTGTGTCGCTAAGGTTCATAATAACAGTGGGTAATGTTTTATTTTGGTGGGTGTTGGTAAATTGCCTCTCTACAAGTAGTAGGATAAAAGGTCGGACTTAATTGGTAAACTGCCTCCCAAATCTTTGTAATTGTATAGGATGGATTATTTGCAGTGGCGGCTCGCGAGTTATGAAAGAGGGTGGGTACAACCTATTTTTTGTACCATGGGCGACATAAAAAATGGGGACAAGTTGTAATAGTGAATTTAGCATTATTTAGCTATTGTGAATGGGACTTTCAATATATTCATGTATTTGTTTCTATTGTAACAAGTGAAATAATTTCTTCATATTCTAAACAAATTTATTTATATTACGTTTTTAACATGATTCATAAAATAAATTAATAAAAAATAAAATAAATAAAACTAATATTTTGTAAAACTACCGTTTTGATCAATGACGCTCTGAAGACGTCGTGGCATTGAATAAATTAAATTATGTGTGTATTCTGGTGTAATTTCTTCCCAACAGTTTTCGATTGCTTGCCACAACTCTTCTGAATTGTGAGGTCTAAAATTGGTATTATAAATTTTTTTAACCATACTAGTCCAGACATTCTCAATAGGATTCATGTCGGCACTGTTTGCCGGCCAAGGTAATGCAGGCACTCTGTTCTCTTCAAACCATTCCGTAGCAACATGCGAAGTATGAATGGAGCTGTTGTCTTGTTGAAAAATAAAATTTGCATCAAATATTTGTGTTACAGAAGGTAGCATTACATTGTCTAATATAGTTCTGTAAATATTTTCTGTAAATCGTTCGTCTATTCTCCAACAAATCCCTGGTCCTTGAACGCTGATCCAAGCCCAAACGTTTACAGAGAAACGTCCACTTCTTTTTACTTGTTGAACGTATTCCTGTGAGTACCTGTTACTGTTGCGTGGTCTATATAATCTTACTCGAACGTTATGAGAGGATTGAAAAATCTTTTCATCAGAAAAGATGACATTTTCCCAAAAATTATTATCCATATTTACATATTCTTCTGCAAACTCCAGACGTCGTTGTTGATGCGCTTGAGTTAAAAACCCTTTTCTAGCAGCAGAATAGTTTCTTAAATTAGAGTTTTTAATTCGACGAAGAGCTGTTCTAAGCGATGCAGGAAATGCAGTTTCTTCTTTTGCTGCTATAGCGGTAGAAAAGGCATTATCCCGGAGGTAGTTAATAAGTGCTGCATCGTTATCCGCAGTAGTAATCTTTGTTCTTCCTGATCCAACATTTCTTGTTAATCTTGCTTCATTAACCCATCTCTGCTTAATTCGCAAGATAGTATTTTTACCCACATTGCACTCTTGAGCAACTCGTCGTATTGACCACCCGTTTTCCAACATAGTCACCACTCTAGCTTTATTAACTGTGTTTAAATGTTGAGGCATTTTCAAATCGAATAGACACACGGAATTAAATACAGATGTCAAAATGACAATCAATGACAATTATTAAATTAATTTCCGATTTAAAAAAAATGACTTTTTACAATAGAGCAACTTAAGTGTACCCATTTTTTTTTGTCGTCAATGGTACATAAAATCCATTCTCTTATTTTTCATGCTGGAAAAGACGTCTATGACTTTGTTGTCAAAATCCGGGATAGACTGGATGGAACTTCTTTTCTATTGATAGGACCGCCAATGCGTTCAGTCGATCTTCTGACATTGTGCTTCTCAGAAAAGTTTTAATGCGTTCGAGGGTGGAAAAACATCGTTCACATTCTGCTGTGGACGTGGACGTTGTACAAATAATATCCAACAGCTTGTATGCTTCTGTCAAAACCTTTTTTAGTTTGTTGTCTGTTATGAACACTAAAAGTGGCAAAACACCACCAACGTCACACATGTCATCGCGCTCATAAATTACTGAAATTTCACTTTTCAATTTTACACTGTCCGACATAGGATAATATATCACAGTTTCATCAAAATTTTTTTTGTGGAAATGAATGACTATAAATTTTGAGAATCAAATCATTTTGGTGCACTTAAGTGATCCCTAAAATCAAATCGGTCGCTAATTTGGCTTAAAATAGTGTCACATACTCCCTTTGCAATAACAGCTCTGTTATCTCCAGCTGTCGTTTTTTGTCTTTTCCTTGCAGGTTCTTCATTAATGTGTTCTCGATTGTTATTGTCAGTAGAATTTCTTAAATTTCTAATGTTAATAATTTGTTGTTGGAATTGTTGAATTGCTTTTTCAATTTCAACCAGTAGAGAAATTCCGGGCAATTCAAATGTTTCAATAAACCAATTGATTCATTAATAGTAACTGAATTAATCCTATCTACGTAAATAATTTTGTCTAAACATTCTTTGAAAGAATCTTGGTGTTCAAATAGTGTGTTCACAGTTCGACTTTTCAAAATCCAGCGTGTAGGAGCAGCGCGTGGTAATCTACGTTTGACTATTTCATCAAGAATTACCGTTCGTTTTGGCGATCGAGAAAAAAAAAATTGAAAATGACTGCAAATTTGCAAAGAAAATTTTTACATTTTTATTGCGCTTGATTGCTCATCCAATAATTAATTAAAGAAAAAAGCACAATATTTCATTCTAAAAATTTTATCAAACGTTTTCGATAAATTGATACGCGTAACAGTGAATATAATGTGCATGTGGAAATGTTCTTTTGATAATAGCTTGGACACCATTTGTCTTAGCAGTCATCACGGACGCCCCACGTCACTTTGACAAATTAGTTTATTGTTATCAGATCCAGAAGGAGAATTTAAAATAGTTTGCAATTCATTCAGCAATGTTTTTGCTAATAAATCAGCATTATGTCCACCCGGCTTAAAAAAGGACCAAAAGCGTTAAAAAATTTGTCCATTAAACACGTATCGAATAATAACAACCATTTGCTTATTATTAGCGGTGTCTGTAGTTTTATCGGCCTCCAAAGCAATGAAATTTGCAGATCTAATTTATTTTAATATTTCCTGCTTGTAAATTTGCCACATTGCATCTAGCAATTCGTTGTGAATAGTTTTTGAGGCGCCTTTAAACACTTGTGAACCTTTCATTTGTATTGCAAGCGCAGCGTCTAATTAAGTTGCAAAGTTGATTAAGCCTACATAAATACCTAGATTTTCCGACGTCAATGTCTCATTATGACCTCGTAACGCCAATTCAAAAGCTCCGCAAAATTTTATACAGTTAACCGGCGCAAAATATTACTATTTTTTTCCATATCTTCGTTGTACTTAATTTTATGTCGGAAATAAGCACTGTCTAACTGTTCACGTGTGTCTACTTTGCCTAGAACATCCACGCATGCATTCATGTGAGAAACGAAATTTTCGTATTTCTTTGCCCTGTCCGCGATATGTTTTAAATCATTCAACTCTTGTTTATTCCACGCACTAACCTCTTTCGTAAAAATTAAGCAGATAAAACAAAATAGTTTATTTGTTAGTGAACATCCGTATATCCACTAATATTTTTCATATATATTTTTATTGAATATTCTATTGTAAGCTCGAGTTTTACTTGGAAGTGTAGTTTATTTGAAGATCGGGAATAGGCCTTCTTTTCTTCTTAATTGAAAGTTTTTCCTCATATGATAGCGGGTTTTTTAAAGGATTTTGCACACAATTAACTTCCATCATTAATAATGAACGTCACTTCAAGCCTATGAAATCATACACGCGCGGTATGCGCCGAAAACAATGCAATTGCAATAAATTCAAGACGTTAACTGGAGTCGGGCAATTTTGTGCCCCAAATTGACGGTATAAGCACATATGGCGAAGATAAGCCGATTCATACTCGAAATAGGTACATCTGAAATCGTGCCCTGGAACATAGTTGTGAGCGCTGGCATATGCCCTAGTGTATGTGGTGCGGAAGGAATCATACCATCGTTACAAAAATACGTAAAAATAATAAAATAACGCAGTGAATTACATGCGAATTTCCTTCTGTGTTTATCTTGGTGGTTTGGTGGGCACGTGCCCTTGTGCCCTTTAGTACCAGGCGCCACTGATTATTTGTAATTTACTTAAAAATATTGTCAATACCTTTTTCATAGAAATTATTATTTGTAGTTTACCTAAAAATATTTTTGTTAATACCTTTTTCATTGAAATTAGTCTTAATAATTTGCATTTATTATTTCTCACTTATAGTTCTCGTCAAAATAATTTAAAATGACTTGTACAAAAATAATGAGATTTTAAAGATTAAATGGAATCTGTAAATAGCAGTAGTAAATGCAGCAGGATCGCATTAAGGTGGAATATTAAACTCGATTTTACAATATTGTCCTTTACATTTAATAAACTACTTCGTTTATTAGTTTTCGTGAAGATTAAAAGGTACGGAAATGTATAGAAATGTGTGATTTTTTATTATGAAATTCATTATTTATTAAATATGTTATTCTAAATGTATTGTTTACCTTTATTATGAATTGGGCGTTTAATTTTCTGTATTCATGTAATACATAGTGCCGATGATAATGTGGCGGCCATGGACTTGTGAAGCAAGTGTGAGTGAAGTGGATTTTGAATCTTTTACAGAAGATATACTTGTATCACAATTCTCAATAAAATGTTCATATATATCATAAACTTCCACGATTAATATTTTCAATATTGATTATTTAAAATAGCACCTGTTGCCGCTTTAGAATTTTTGGAAATACATTCCTGATAGACAAATACTATTTCTAAATGTTTCATGCCCCACAGATAAACTCACAACAGGTGCTCCTTATAATCCGCTTAGTGTTGATTGCAGTCATTTTAAAATATTTTGATCTTACTATGCCTTATATTGGTCTATTTATGTATACAAGATTAGCATTAGATTTCTAAATTCAATTGGTTAAGACCTTTAACGTTTTCTCAATATGAATCCTACTATCATTTTTAGTGAAGAGGAAAACAGCTATTACTTTTAAACAAGTATAAATATGGTTTGCAAAAGTGGCGAAAAGCGGTGGACTTGCATAAAGAAAACGTGTAAATCTTTTCTTCTTACCCCGGGCGAAGTTGACAACAATATACTTGTTACAAAACATGTTCAGTAACATAGCTATGATGTTGAGATAGAAAAATTCCTCCATTAAATTGTTAGCGAAGCTACCGAAGATGTGTCAAATATCTGCGAAAATTATACGGCACGCACTACAAGAAAATCTACCGTCAACGGTTACTATGATTGACGTTTCTTGTATTAGAAGAAATCTCTACAACACTTGCCGGATACAGCAGCCCGCATTGTCGAAGAGCATAGAAGATACTTTTAGAATTCTAGAAGAGATAACCATTGAAACATCTAAACGCAAACCCTTTATACTTATTAACAGTAAAGTTGACCGAATAGTTGTTCTTTGTTGGAAATCTAATTTAAATTCAGTTTTTTTCAAAAGATGTCACGAATTTATTTAGACGGTACCTTTAATTATTGCCCGCAGTTCTTTTGTCAATTGTTCACTATTCATGGATATGACAACGGCCATTATATTCCATTAATTTTTTCGTTGCTGTCTGATAAACGGATGGAGACATATATAAAATTATTTAATTTGATAACGGATAACTTTTAAAAAATAATTTGATAAAAGTAGACATTTTGGAAGTTGTAATTGATTTTGAAAAAGGTATCCACAAGGCTGTTCAATAAGTTTGGCCATTAGCGAAAATGATTGTATGCCGGTTTCATCACTCACAATATTGGCACCGTAAAATCCAAGAATACGTCTTCATATAAGGATGAAAGTTCTGAAATGTTCTGATCTGAAAATGGTTATGAATGACACTCGCCCTTGCTTTATTAAAACCTGATGAAGTCAGCGATTGTTTTGTATTTGCTTTGCTATCTATTATACCGGACTTGGAAAATAATCAAAAATATTCAGATTATTTAATAGACAATTATGTATCAGAGAATTCTTTATTTTCTGCATATCTTTGGGCTGAAAATTCAGCGGAACTTACTCGCACTACGAATGCTTGTGAATCGTTCCACAAATATTTTAGCGACTCCTTTTACAAAGCTCATGCAAATATTTTTATTTTTATAGAAAAGCTTAAAGAATGTCAAACAGAAACTTACATTAAATTACAGAGTGTGCATTTAACTGCTAAAATTCATAGAGCATCAGTGTCAAAAATCGCAAAAAAAATTCATCGCAAAAATGAACCAGTCTTACACAAAAAACGAAATACGGAGAATGCATTTTATTAAATGTATTATTTTCCATTATGGTGTTAAAGATTAAAACTAGTATTACGACAGATTAAAGGATTATGTTAGATATTACAATCTTTTTCAATAAATTCAAAATTTTAATTAACCATTTTTGTTTCATTATTTATCAACCGGGACCAAATTTACACATAGGTACCTGGAAATGGGTATACGTAAATTGCACGCCAAACCCCCAGGTCAATGTAATCCTACAGGTATTTTGCACTCCGGTTTCTTCATTGCCCATTAATCTGACCGGTAAATTGCACTCTAAACATGAATGAATTTTCTATCATATTTTATTCCTATACACATAGTTAAAAATCCAACATAAAAATACATATATAAAAATATAGTCACTAAATTTTACAGAAAAAAAAAGGAATATAGTTTATTACAAAATACATACTCGTACAATAGATGTGTGAAATACTATGATACATAGAATAGAAATGATCATGTAGTTATCCTTTGGGAGCACTATGGTAAGATATAACTTTTAAGAAGGTATGTCTCTGTATCTCTCCGCTTACGGATAATGAGTATGCAAATGATTAGAGTGCAAGAGTGCATTTTACATGTGTGTGGATTAGGGCGCCGGATTTATAAGTAAAGCTCAAGCGGATTCAATAGCGTGCAAATTACCTGTGCCCCTGGAAATTGTGGTAAGCAATTTACCAATAGTTGCCCTTTATCTCGAGAAGCAATTTACTTGTACCCTTTTTGGAAATTTTGTTTTTTAATGCCTGGAAATTGGAAGTAAAAAAGATATTTCAATAGAAAAAAGCATTATCAGGAGAGCGGACTGTATTCGTAACGAGAAATTTTGTGAATGGAAGGTGTTTCTCCTCAAATTATGTATCGCCTGGCAAATTTAAATAAAGAGAATATTCCTATTACCAGTAATGAAAATATTTGGTGCTAAAACAAGAATTACTACGCCTAGGAATAATTAATAACCTTTAAGTTTCAAAAAAGATGTAATGTGGACACTACATGTACAGCGTGAGTATAAAAGAATAATCGTGTTTCAAATACAATATTTCACAATACATAAAAATAAACACATTCCAGATTATTTTGGCATACAATCATAAATGTTCGATTTGAGCCCCTCCCGTCACACGGTATATGTTTAATGGGTAGTTCAGTTCACTCCACACATACTGTAGCATATTCCCAGTTACGCTCCGCACACCAGAAATAACGCGATCTCGGAGCCCAACAAGGAAAACTGGTAGTGGTGGCCTGTAGCCCAGATCTTTAATATGCCCCACAGAAAATCGTAATTAAATTTTCTAAATGCAATGTTATATCTCAAAAACTATTACGTTTAGGTATAGGAAAGTGATCATAAACTCCCCTTATTTTCTGCCGTGAACTTCATTAAAACAGGAAAAACTTTTTCCTGTTTTGTTTCATTTAAAAAAATTAAAATATTTGACATTTTTTACGTTGAACTTTTCAACACTTCTGTACACAGTAAAGAAGCTTTTAACATATCACTAATTACCTTTGACCTTTCTAGTGACCACCACTCTAAGATTTTTTTTATTTGTTCTAGGGGATGTTCACATAGAATTTTTAATGTAAAGGTCTGTCAACTTTCTATTAAAAAAATTAATATCCCGAAAAGTATAAATTTTAGATATAGCGTATCCTTCACAAAGTAACTAAAATTTTACTTAGAATTTGAAAATGAAATAATATACGGGGTGTTCAATTTAAAATAATAAAGTTGCTGCCCACATCCGGTATAACTGGAAGTAACATGTCTGTCGAAATATTTTGTTTAAATTCGCCATAATTTGTTATCTATGTTTACACATTTTCATAGATATCGTGTTAGTAGTTTTCAATATACAGATATTTTAAGCTCGTCGTGACACGCCCTGTATACTAAGATGTGTTTTGCGTTTTCTAGAACGCATTAATAGTATTTCTTTGTTTGTTTAATGTGTCTGTCTGGAACAAAAAACCTATTCTATATTACCATTTCGTTTCCTAAGAGGAATGATATGTATTAATCGAAAATATCAACTCTTGAAATTCAAATGCCGTCTATTTCATTTTTAGTATTACCTTCGATTATTGAATTTACTTAAATATTGTGATTTTAATATTTTTATAGCGGAGAGAGTGCTTTTCGTAGCATGATGTATGGTTTTGGTTGGGCGAAACATCCTATGATCAACAGAATACAAGAACTGCATGGATCTGTTCCCGTAACATTTATGTACGGTGCAGATTCATGGGTGGATAACCTCGCGGACCAAGTAATGAAAGAAAAAAGACCGAAATCTTTTGTTCAAGCACACGTAAGTTAATTGTATTCTTTAGACTCTACTAACAGAGCTACCGCTTTGAGATCACTAGCACAAGAACGAGAGAGTTTAAAATGTAATTTCTCGTTTTAATCAGGGGGCAAGTGTATTATATAAATCTTTTATCCACAATCGCATTATAATAGGAGTTTTATTCATACTTATGACTAGAGCTGAGGATGTTTGCGGTATAACCATGGTTATACCGCAAACATCCTCAGCTCTACTTATGACGCATATAAAATGACCTATTATCTACTAGTGAAATAATGGAAAAATATAGACTTACCATAGTAACCTGTAAGTATGACAGCTTGCCACATTTCATTTTATGAATACGAATATTTTTTAATTAAATTTCGAATAATTCCATTCCATTAATGTTGTGATTGCGGGTAAAACGCTGTATTGTATGCGTGTTTTAGATGCTTTTTATTAAGAAATATAAACGCTCGAACTGGCGTTCTTGCGTGGATAAAATATCAAGCGAGCCACAAAATTTGTATCCTAGGTTAGGAGGATACAAATTTTGTGGCTCGCTTGATATTTTATCCACGCAAGAACGCCAGTTCGAGCGTTTATATTTCTTAATAAAAAGCATCTAAAACACGTTTAGAACAAATGACACTTCGTCAATTCTCTTGAGCTTAGAGAATTGACGAAGTGTCATTTGTATGTAATCATAAGTTAAATTGACAAGTTACGATTTAACCTATTACTAATAGTACGACATGTAGGTTAGATCACTTAATCAATCTAAGACATAACTGATTTAAGGGGCTATACCAGTGCGAACGCTGAAAATTTGGGTGATTTTCGGGAATTTTTTGGAAGAAAAGTACTCAATCAAATGTTTCGGAAAATTAAGCATATATTTGGCTATATTTGACCTATATTACATAATTTTTTCATAGATAAATATTGAGATCCAAGCGACTTATGCGCTGCCTTCGGAGGCGCCAAAAAAAAGTTCCTCCACTGCTGACGTGATTCCGGTCGATTGAGTAGCTGAAACAGAAAAAGGAAAAAATGTCGTTAACTGGAAGGTTTTTCCTGTGCGGTGACGTAGGATTTTCGAAAAATATCAAAATCTAACAAAATGGCGTAGTTATGAAAAAAGTCTGTTTTCTTGCCTATAAAATGGTCGTTTCTTTCAATGCCAAATCGTCAATTTTCATTCAATCAAAAATATCCTACGTCATCGTAGAGTCAAAATACTCAAGAGTACTCTGTTCACATTTCAAGTCAATCAGATAATTGCTCTTCGAGTTACAATGTCAGTAAATTTGAAAAATCTCATTTCGAGAAAAACGCGTTTAAAGATTTAACTATCAATTTTTGCAAGATAAAATGATATTTGCTATAAAAACTGCTAATCAGCTATACCTGGCCCATACAATGGACCCTCCTCTTCCTCGAATAATGCCTGCTGAGAGGCTGAAGCTTTTCTTCGAACTGTTCGTCCCTCTTGAGGATGCTTCATGACGTAACTTCGCCAACTTGATTCGCAGATGGGGCAGTTTATACCTGCGAGCGGTTGCTCTTTAGAAGGCTGCCGTTCGGGGAGTATTAGAGATACGGCCTTGAAATATTCACATCATATTCTTGAAAGTATAAACTGTCGAAAAAAAATCGATTTTTTGAAAGTGTCACACTGGTATAGTCCCTTAATTCATGGTATACTCTGAAAACTTTTTTTATGACTCACTCAATACTATCTACAATAACTTATACAATAAATAACTTATATTTCACTGAAACGGGTCTGATAAAAAAATATATATTTCTGTTTCGAATCAATTTCTCTGTTTTGTCATCTTTTGAAGTGGCAAGTCTGTATTTATTTCCGATTTCGGCACATAAAAAGTACTTTCCAAGCTCAATGTAGATATTTCAGAACTGTACTGGTGTAATAAACGCCGAATAAATATACACACAGCATGGTTTAGAACTCAATCTAACATTGTTAATATTGAGTCTAGTATACAAACTGTATTGATTGTTGCTTGTTTAAAATTCCACCGCTCACAGGCCGTAACACCGTGTAAGTTTTTTGCTAAATTTATAGGTGGCATTTAATACACAAATACTAATTGTAATGTAGCATGTAAAATGAAACCTTTAAACTTATTGACAGTCAGATACTGTTGATGTTAACTGATAATGGTGTTGCGAGGATTATTTCTGCATGAACACCACTAAAATGTATATTTATATAAAATTTCAAGGAAATCTCGGTGTGTTCATCCAAATTTGGTGGATGTAAAATAAGAATGAATAAAAATATATTACCTCAAATTGAGCGGGAGTTATAAAGTGATAAGTAATATACCTCTACAGCACCTGGACAAAGACCGCAACTGATTTGGATGTACAAAATAAAATACAAAAGAAGTACGGGGGATGTTTTTTTAGTGTTGCATATAGCCTCATAGAGGGCGCCAGTAATAAGGTCAGGTGGCAGAATAAGTCTCAATCTTTCGTTAATCTAAATTTGAAGTTTCATCAAGATACAGTAAGTGATTTAGTCATAGTGAATTTTTGAAGTCTATAAATTGGCTGAAGAATGAAATTGAGTCGAAAAAATTTTCGCACAATAATTTTTTACAACATTCGGAGAGGATTAGCAACAACGCAACAACAATGTCTTGCTGTCAATCGACAATTTCACGTTGGTATTGTGAATTCGAATGTGGACGCACCAGTATCAACGATTATCCCAGAACAGGTCCGCCAAGAACAGCAGCCACCCAGAAAAATATCGATGTTGTTCGTCGCCTGATTAAGGAAGACAGACACGTGACATCGTGAAATTGAGACATCCATGGGTATTTCAAAGACCTCAATTCAAACGATCTTACATGATGAGCTGGACGAGAGAAAGTTAGTTCCCTGTTGAATTCCGCATCTTTTAACCGAATAGCAAAAGTCGGCTCGTTTTAAGTGACGACGAAACACTTTGAGCCGGTTCAATAACGGAAACTCAAAAAGCGTCTATAGCATCGTGAGTGGCAATGAATCATGCATTTATTCCTATGAACCTGATAATAAACGTCAGTTCGCTGTTTGCGTGTTTCAAGATGAAGAGAATCCGACAAAAGTTATCCGTTCGCGAAGTATATCGAAAAGGATGGTCGCAACGTGATTGGGAAGTCTGCCAAACCCAGAGAGTTTAAAAACTTAAACAGTTCTACCCTTCCCTTACAGGTCACAAAAGTCTGCCTGGATAGAGTGTTATTTGTTTATTAAGGAGTGGTTCGTGACCAAATTAGTTCCGAGTGTAAAAGAACATTTGACATCTTTGAAATTGCCAATTAAAGCAGTGCTTGTTCTTGATAATGCACCTATGTATCCAGAGGAAGATCTCGAATGTGAAGCATGGCACCTAATATCACAAGTATCTCACAGCCCATGGACCAAGGTGTCATTGAATGTTTTAAGAGGAAATACTGAAGGAAGCTTCTCTCAGAAATTTTGGGTAAAATGGATGGTGATGACTGTGCAGGTCTCATCCAGACGCTTAAGACGATTAACATTAAGGACGTAATTTATATCGCTGCTAAATCTAATTATGAAATCCCGTCATCTACGTTTACTAAGTCGTGGAGAAAATTTTGGCCAGATGTTGAAAATCTCGTTGAAAAGAGGAAAGAAGACAACCCAAATGCAAGAGACTTAAATATTCATGCAACTGAACCTGATGATAACCAGTCAATTTTAAAGGATTTACAACGACTACCTGATTCTGCTAATATTAATGAGGGTGACGTTGTGGAATAGATTTCACGAGCAGATAATGAACTAGCTAATGAGATCTTGAATGCCAACGAAATCGTCGAAGTAGTCCTTCGTCAAGAGGAAGAAGACGACGACGAAGGTGATAGTGAAGCGGGAAACGGCGTGGGAATTTTGACTCATGCTGAAGGGAGGGCAGCACTGGAACTGGCAACTACCTATGTCGAGCAACAGGCTGTCGCATCAGCTATCGATGTTATGTTTATGAGGAAATGGCGTGATTATGCGTTTAAAAAAACAGTTGAACTAAAAAAGCAGAAGAAAATAACAGATTTCTTTCAATACTATATTGTAAATATGTATCTAAGTTTTCATTATGCTTAGGCTCACTTATTCATTTTGAACAATTTTATGAATAATATGTACATATGTTTTGTTGTTTCATAAAATAAATTTGTTAAGTTTTAATTTGTGGTGCGTTAAAATTTTATTTTTATTCCTGTTGTCTGGTGTCACGTTTGTTTATATCAACGTCACGAAAAATGACGATTCAGCGAGAAGGTGGCAAAAACTAGTCTTTGGGTAAATACGCTTTAAAAACGTCGTAAAAGTTTATTTTTAATCATAGATACTCTATTATAGGTTGTACTTTACATGTGTAAAATACCCCCGGATGGTCCGGAAGTTTTTTAAACCGGACGAGGGTCCGGTCCCGAGGTGTCCGGATTAGAGGGAGCCAACTGTATTTAATTCGCTCGTCGTAAATTAGTAGATACCCTCCCACATGCGTGTACTTCAGGCAACTGCGAAAGGGGAATATGATGGGTTATAATACGGGCAATTTTTTGATATCTTTTGCCTATTTTGTCCGCTTGTTAATAATAATTAATTATTGACTCAGTCATTAGCTGAAAAACAATGGTGCTAACTTGTAATTCATATTAATATAAACGAAATTGGTTTCATAACTTTTTTAATTTATAATTTATAAAATTTACATTTATCAGATTATTCCGGACGCTGGTCACCACATTTATGCCGATAAACCGGAGATTTTTAACCAACACGTCCTGGACGTATGCTTCGTGGCTGATGCAGATACCTCAACGCGCCGCTTATCAACCACATCGATTGAAAAAACTGACGGTTCTAATGAAGAAAATGTACAAATCACTTCTAGTAATACGACATCCACGCCAAATACTTCAACGCCCAACACGTAATATCATAGATACTTCTATTTAAGCAACTATTTAGGCTCGACTGTTAAAAGTAATCATAGAAATATATTTTGAAACGAAATCTTTAATTAATTTTTTTGTGGGTATTATTAAATGTGATTTATGAAAAAGCCTCCACTGTGCTTTAAGTACGAAAAGGGTTTAAGGGATAATAAAGGTTGAGAAACTTGGGGGTTTTACGAGTTTTTCTAAATTTGTATTTAACAGCAGCAGATTGTTGTTTTTAAATACAAATAAGTTGTTGTTATTGTTATAATTATTTTCTATTTATATTATTGTATTGAATGTTTTCTATGTTAACATTAACTAATTTGGTATATATATATCTTATATACAATCTGTTAAACAAGAAAGGGAGCAGTATAATTTGAAAACTATTTATTATAAAGAAAATTAAAAAAAGAAACAAAAATATACTCTAAGATTAGTATTATCTTGCTTTTCGCTTTGTATTAATAAACCATCTAGCTAGTCTCCATTATTGCCTTCGGGACATGCTTTTCACCAAATTTACGATGTAAGAATTACCATATTAAGTGAATTTGTTGATAAACGCCGTTCACGATTCGAAGACGTGCACATCATCAATGATGTCAAAACAATGTTGCGAAGTTATTTGCAAAATTGATTTGATTACATTTTAGGTTAGGGTAGTAGTAAATGCTATGTCAAACTTGCAGTGTTTAAATTATAAGTGCAATATGTATTATGAAATTATAACAAAATACAAATACGATTTTACTTTTCTCACAGCTGATAAAGGCAGCAACGATCTATTATCGCGTTCTGCTTCACAGTTTGCAATCACGAATGCACCAAATCGCTTACATTGGCTGCAAAACGCTTTCGACATTGCAAACCAAGAGTGAGCAAACACGCAAAATATGACAGAACGATATGTGTCAACACGGAACATTCGCACCAACACAAATATGCATTCGCAGTGATGTTGATATAAATATAGTTCGTTTATTGTTTTTTGTTGGCGATTCCGAAAATTCTGTTACGACTGTCGTAAACTGTTAATGTCCCTCTGTAATTAGCGCTAACCTGTTAGGAGTTGCTAAGGCATGAATTATTATTAAAATCAAAATATTTTTTTTATAAATATAAATCGTTCTATTAAAATAATTTTCATAAAGATATCGTTTTCTTCTGAATTTATTCCGTATTAATGGGATCTCAAAAATAATTTAGATCATGGTCATGAATTAAAATACCTATGACATAATATGTGAAAACGAAAAAAACTGAAGTTTTGTTAATTTCTTGTCTTTTCGATATGCATTCTAAAATAACTTGGAGGAAAAATATTTCCAGGATATTTTTAATCGTACAAAAATACGTTTGCATCATTGAAAAACGCGAAGGTTAATAAAAAAATATACTCGTAGCATGTTACTTGAATACTAATTATATATTTAGGAAAACAAAAAGACATTTGAATAGACAAAAAAATAATTAACATAGTATGTGTCATATGTGTACGTATCATTTAATCAATAAAAATCAAAATGAATAAATCTGTATAAAAGATTATACGCGGCAGATGGCCAATTAGCCAATTTTCAAACATTTATTAACATGAATACAATTTCATTTATGTATTCATTATGATTAAATAAAAATATTACAAGGAAAATATACAAAGAGATAATAGTGATTTGAAATACCATATGATCATATATTTCTACCCTCTAGAAGGCAATGACATTTTTCTTTTTTAAACTTAAGTTGGTACCATAATTTAAGTTAACTTATTTTGCAGCGTGTGTGTGATATAGGTTATTTTATACTGATGGCAGATTAGGTTTTGTCATTTTTACAAATAATTACATACAAACGTTTCAGTTGAAAAAATAAAAAGTTTAATAATAAAAACAGCTACAATAAATGTTCAAAGTGTGCTCCTTCATTTTCTATGCATAGCGCAACTCTTCGTCTCATATTATTGAAGGCATTCCTTAAATTATGTGGTGTAATTTCCTCACAGACATTTCGGATAGCATTAGTAAGTTCTTCAATTGTATGTGGACGATTCGTAAATACTCTATTTTTTAGATGTGTATAAATGAAATAGTCCATAATTGTTAAATCCGGAGATCGTGGTGGAAAGTCTACTATTCGATTATCAAAGAATTCATGCGATAATTCCATCGTTTCTCTTGTCTTATGGGCTATTGCATTATCTTGCTGGAAATATCCCTCGCGGAGCTCATCATCATGTAATTGATTTACAAATGGTAGCAATAAATTATTACGATATCGTTCTGCATTTATCGTATTATTAAAGAATATTGGACCAATAATCCGTCTACGAGAAACAGCAAGCCAAACGCCTATTTTTTGTGAATACAAGGATGTTTCAAGAATTTCATGTGGATTTTCACAAGACCAGATGCGCATTGTTTGTTTATTTATATATCCTGATAAATGAAACCATGCTTCATCGGACCAGAAGGATTTGTCAAGAACGTCATCGTTATTAATCGTACCTAAGAACCACTGACAGTAATTAACTCTGGTTACATGATCGATTGGTAAAAGCTCTTGCACGCAATGAAATTTGTTTGGAAATTTTTGTAAGTCTTTTTTAAGGATTCTCTGGCAGGTCCCATATGTCAGTTGTGTTTGTTGTGAAAGCTTACGAATCGATTTCTTAGGTGATTGATTTATTCGTCCCTCAACATCTGCTATATTTTCAACTGTCCGCTTTAGTGGTCTACCAGCACCTAGTTTTCGAGACACAGACCCTGTTTAACGGTATTTAACCACTGACTTTTGAATTAATTGCCGCAAACTGTCATATGTAGTTGGAAAATTTGGAAATTCTGCCCGAAATTCTTCTATACAAGGCTGCAAGGAGTACGACCATTCTCCATTTTCTAATTTTACACCATTCCTAAAGTATGATTCGATCAGAAAAACTTTATGATTTATTGTAAACATTTTTAAGTGTCAATTAATAAACACATTAATGACAGATGAGTTTTATTTATCAGAACATACACATAATGACATATGTATTTTATTTGTCACTACCAACACGATATTTTCAAGAAATAATTTCATGGCTTGCTAGAGGGTAAATATAAATGATCATATTGTATTTATTTTACAGAAGTCGAATTGAGTTTTCCTTATCGAGATGTGAAAATTAAAAAAGGTGTCGATCCCATAGATATTTACGAACTAGAATCTGAAATGGGAAGGTAAAGGCAGGGCGATCTATGTAAATAAAGCATTAGTAAATAATGCGAAGATTTCCAGAGGCAAATTTGGTACAGTATACGAATGTAAAAAAATCTACGTGCACGTCTTCGAATCGTGAACGGCGTATATAATTGCATAAGTGTCGTTGGTTTCTTTCCGCGAAGTTTATATTTCACATACGCTTGAATGTTCTCTATAAGATTGATATGTGGAGATTGCGACGGCCAATCCAACAGATTGATATGATTTTCAACTTTCCACTGCACGGCACAACTGAGTTCGATGCCTTGGATTACTATCCTTGTCGGGAAACCATTTTTGGATGAATGTAGTAATGCCTTTTCGCATAATTTTGCGATTTTTTTGGGCGGTTAAATTCCCGGTAAGCAAGTATATGTTGCCGAATCTCTATTTAGAGAAACAAATCCAAACGTGTAATTTTTCTATTTAGCAGTTCTCTGAATAATGTTATTATGGGGTCAAGCACAATTTATAGCACCTACAGTATCGCTTGTAAAAAAGAGAGAAGTTATCCTAGTATTCTGTTCCTTGTATGAATTTCGTGTAGTAATACACCCCTCCATTCTTTATTATGAGCACGTAGTTCCGTACGTGTTTTCATATGATAAATTAATACCTTTCTGTTTTCGACTATTCTTGACGTAGGGTTAATCCTGGATTTTTAACAAAATTATGCTAAATTTGTTGTTTGTTCATCCCTTAGTGTAGTTTTCCTTACTGTGACACATCTTGGTAGTTCATCAACTGTATTTGTTTTGAAATAAGTCTTCTTAGATCTATTTGTTCACAATTTTTTTTTTTTTAGTATTTGGCAGCTGTATTTCACATCGCTTTATTAGAACGTCTTTGTTATTGAAAAAGATATTCTTTTCTGCATATCTTAAAAATTTCGAATTTTCAAATAATTTGCCTATTTAGGATGTTAGTGAAATGGATTACTTGATAATTTTATTAACGGCAGTGCAAAATGGTTTAATTAATTAAGTTCCTACTACATAAATTTAAAATAATTCATTGTATTAAAATTAAAATAAGAAAATGTAATATAATAAATAAGAAAATATGTAATTTTCAACATGCTCCCGATATAATATACAGTGTACTCTCTCTTAAGGGGACAGCCAAACTGACTGAAAAAGAAGGGGACTGAAAAATTTGTCCGCTTATGAGAAGTGTCCGCTTTTGAGAAAAGTACAAAAAGAGTAAATAATAATTTGTAATATATTTATCTTTAAACAATTTTATTTCTAAAACAAGAACATATAAATATTAGATAAAGTAAACAGAATTTTCATTAACATTTTTGCGAGAAGTAAAAAAAAACAAAATTTGTTAGCAAGGTATTCAAATAGATTTAAAAAAGTCAGAAATTTTAGCTTGGCGCGTTTTTCCTTTAATTTCATTATCTTGGAGATGTATTTGAAGATCAGTAAGCAATTGAACACCTTTAAGGTCGCTGTGATACAAAGAAAAAGCCTTTAGTTTTCTTATAGCTAAATAAGCCTCTTTATAGGAAGTTAACTTGTCTTCAATTTGACTTTATAGCTCATCTTCAGACGAGTTGGCGAGCGTTTCTTGGGAATCAATTAACATTTCAGTATTAATGTTTTCCACATCTTCATCATTAATGAAGACTTCATTATCTAAATTAATATAGTCTTCGACGTCAATTTGAATTTGGCTCTGAACTTGATCAATAATATTGGAGAACTGAGCAAGTGCTGATAGTGGAAGCTCATCTTCTGCAGTCCAACCGCTATCGTCATTTAGGATATCTGTTTTCTCAAAACCAGCTTTCCTGAAACAATGTTTTATTGTCTGGTGACCCACTTGCTCCCACGATTTGTGTATGAAATAAACGACATCTAACAAATTTATTGATTTTGATAAATCCAAAGCAGAATTTGCGTCTTCCATCTGCAGCAAAATATTTTTTAAAAATAACGATTTGTACAAAAACTTAAAAGTTTTTTATAACGCCTTGATCCAGGGGCTGACAAAATGCTGTTGTGTTTGCTGGAAGAAAAATAACTTTAACATTTTTCAATTTAAGATCGCGAGGATGAAAGGCCGCATTGTCTAAAAATAGCAGGACGTTCCGTTCTTGAAGTTGCATTTTTCTATCGAACTGCGCTAGAAAATCAGTCATCAAATCAGACGTCATCCAAGCCTTTTTATTTGATCGCCACGTAACTGGTAAATTGTTCAAATTAATATTGCGAAACGCCCGAGGTTTTGCAGCTTTCCCAATAACAAAAAGGGGTTCCTTTTCTCCAGCCATATTGACGCAGTGCAAAATCGTTAGCCTATCCTTAGCCATTTTTCCACCAGTGCATTTTTCACCTTTTAATGCAAATGTTTTATCGGGTAATGCCCGAAAAACAATCCAGTCTCATCCGCATTATAAATATCTCGTGAATCATATCCTTGAATCAAAGATGGCACTTTTTCAGTAAAACTTTTGACATCATCTTGGTTAACACTAGCGGCTTCTCCAGAAATGGCACGGAAAGTTATGTTATGCCGTTTTTTGAACCTTTCCAGCCAGCCAGATGATGCACTAAAATCTGCGTAATTCAATTTATCTGCAATTTCTTTAGCCTTGCTCCTGATAAGTGTGCCCGAGAGAGGAATACATTTATTTCGAGCCTTCACAAACCATTCGTAGCACAATTTATCTATGTTAACGCCTTTGACGTTCAGCATACTCCTTTTTCTATCCGGATTGACATCAGTGTCCCACAATCTTAAAATTTGGTCTCTGTTTTTGATGATACAAGCAGCTTGAGTTTTACTGATCTTACATTTCTTTGCTAACTCGCGTACACTAAGTTTCTCATTTTTTTGAATTTCAATGACATTAACTTTGTCTTTAATAGTCAACACTGCTTTAGGCATAGCGATTCAAGTATGTATACAATAAGAATCTATAAATGTACTATGTATTTACGTACTACATTCAAAACAACAAGCTGTGCGTATTTAGGGAATTCCCCTTTGTACATACACGTATTATTCAATAAGCAACATCTGTACGAATATGAAGAAGAGTAAACGGAAAAACAGTGTTACAGTGTTGTAAGCTGTCCGGTTATGGGGAACTAGAATCACTCTAAAATCACTTTGGTGTGGGAAAAAAGTGTCCGCGTCCGGTTATGGGAGGGTTGTCCGCTCAAGAGAGAAAAATTTTAAAAATCCCTAAGTAATCTTTTGGTACTGCAAAAAGTGTCCGTTTATGGGAGGTGTCCGCTTAAGAGAGGTGTCCGTAAGGAGAGAGTACACTGTATTTGTAAATATCATATGATTAGATTTTAATGTAATTTACCAATTCTGGGGCGGGTATAATCGGAAATGGTTCATGACGGTAAATATTCACATATTTTGAAAAACCAAATTACTTTAGTTACTGTAAATTTTTGGAACCAAATTAGTATGTTACCGTGGAAAACTTAATTATTAATTGTTTAGTTCGGGTTATATATAAATGTATTGCAGTATTCGATGCAGGAAACCTATAACTTATTATATTTGAAAAAATTTTTTGTTTTCTTTTAAAAAAACATTTTTAAAGTATTTTACAAGAAATTTTAAATCTAAAAAGTAAATGAAGAATATATATTTTTTATAAAATTAGCAGAAATGATAAAAGTATTTTGTTTTATCTCTGTGATATAGAAATTATTTTGTTAAATAATTGTAATTGTATATTTTCCAAATAAATATTTTGAAATGTTATTTGTTTTTTAATTTAATATGGATTTGCCTAAGTTATACAGTTATACATTCAACACACCGACAACTAACAAGTGTTCATTTGAAAAGTCAATCTAGTAGCATGTGATTTACTGAGAACATTTTGAAGTATGTCGTAAATTAAAATTTACTACTTAACCTACGAAGTCGTTTATTTTGACAGTTTCATACATACAAATAAATAACAAATAATAGGTATTTATTGAAAACTATAACAAATGTTGAAAATGTTGTCCTTCAAGATCAATGCACTTTAAAATCCTCCGTTCAAAATTTCTGATGATATTCTGCAACATTACTGGATTGTTATTAATTTCCATGCATTTCTGTTCGATTCTCTGTAGCATATCATTCAAATTCAATATAGGTGTTCGAAATATGTTATTTTTTAGATAAGGCCACAAAAAGAAGTCGCAAGGTGTTAAATCGCATGAACGTGCAGGCCAGGCAATTTCAGTATTTCGACTAATTATTGTAAAATTTCCGTACGGTACCTTTGAGCAGTTAACGTTCCCTGAAAAAATATTGGTCCAATGATTCGCCTTTGGCTTATCGCTGCTCAAACACCAATTTTCTCTGGATGTAGCGATTCTTCATTAATTACATGTGGATTTTCACTACTCCAAATTCTTGTATTTTGTGAATTTAGGTATCCCGTTTTATAAATCCATGCTTCATCAGTAAAGATGACTCTTTGCGAAAGTTCTCCATTATTGTTCATATTTACAAACCAATTACAAAACTAGTCTACGTGGGTAATCAATTTCTAACAATTCTTGTACTGCTGTGACGGTATGAATAAAGTTGCATATCTTTTTTTAATAACTTGTGAGTTGTACCAACAGAAAAGTTTTATTTGTTGACTCAAATGTCGAACAGATGCTTGTGGTTCATTTTCCATTATTTCTTCAACACGATTGACAATTTGAGGTGTACGTTTCTTAACTGCTCCGCTGCCTGATTTTCTTAAGAGACCACCAGTTTCAGAAAAAAGTTTTAAAGTTCTATCCAAAGTATTCTTAAATTGTATATAATCTATACAAAATGGGGAAACCCAACTTGAAATTCTACCATGCAATCTTGAACTGAACAAACCCATAAACCATGAATTTTATTACCACTTCGAAAATAAGCCTGACTAAAAAAAATGTATGTTCTAAAGTGAAAGCCATTTTAAAACTGAGAAGCAATTTATTGAAACCAGAATCGACGCACGATTATTTTATGCACTAACTGATATTTGTGATTGACATTATCAAATGTCATTTGGATTTACGTTTACGGAACAACAAACACATATTAATATATTTGCGTCTTATTCTATCAAAATTTTGAGTAACCTAGATTGACTTTTCAAATGAACACTGGTTATAATAGCCATTAGGTACATTGGCAGTTTAGAAATGACAGTGACACAGTGTTCGTATTAGAGATGGGCGAACTCGTTCCTTTTGTGGACTCGTTCCTTCTCGTTCTATTTTGCAGATGGAACGAGTCCAGAGGATTCGTTCCTTGGAACGATTATAACAACCTCGATGTTAAATGCCGATCGGAGTTGTAAAGTCCGACAAGTGACACATTCATTTCGATTTAGCTTTATTGGATCGGAATGATTACCTGTTTGTTTTATTTATTTATTTAAGAGCTGCATGAGTATGTACGAGTATATGTATAATATTTATATAGGAAAAGATTATTTTATATTTACTTGTACACTGACATGTTTTTATGTGAATCTTACAATAAATGCAAAACAATAAATATAAACCTATAGTACTGGTGTATAAAAATTACATTAATACAAGTTATGCCACTTTAGATTATAATTTAAAAAGATAATTTTTTCTACCTTTGAAGCGGATAATCTACTTCTTCGATCTGTTAGAATCTGTCCAGTTTTTGAAAATATATGTTCACAAGGAACAGATGTAGCTTGAATACAAAGTCGACCTTTTATAAGTGTATATAAGAAATACGTTTAGCCTGTCTTCGCACCATTTAAAGGATTTTGATTCTTGGCTAAAAGGGTTCTTGAACGTATTTATCAATTTCACTAATTGCTTCTGCAGTAGGGTTGAATGTTGTTTTTATTTCCGAAATCTCATTATCAAAGTTACTCCATATGTTATCGTCTGCTGTACCTACACTTTTTCTATTGCAATAGGTTCACTCCGGTTTGTATTTTTCTTTTCAATTAAAGCGGCTACTTTCTGTATGATTGTTTGATAGGTATTATTATATGCTGACTCATTACTGAAACCATACTTTTTAAATCGCGGATCGAGAAATGTGGACACCCTGTAAATTTGATTATATAATCTTTTAAGTAATTCAGTTAATACAATTTCGCACATCTTATCTGCCTCACCTGCTTCGACCGTAACCAACTGCGTTTTCATTTTGGATATATAATTCACTAACATTTTACGAAACACTAAAGTTTTTGAAATTGTCATCACTATTTCACCACTTAGTTCTTCTGTTACATCTTTGAAAGATTTTAAGATTTTGCAGCACATAGAAAGGACTTCGAAATCGTGATCAAACAAATTAATGTTGCAGTTTGAAATAGCTAACGCTGATTGCAAAGGATCTTTCATTTTAATAATTCTATCAAACATATCATAAGTAGAATTCCACCTTGTGCTTACATATTGTTTCAACTTAAGTTGAGGAAAATCCATTTGAAATATATATATATATATATATATATATATATATATATATATATATATATATATAAGGTAAACTCAATTAGTCGGCGATTAAAGGTCTGGTTATTACTTCAAAATGTATATATTTAAAATAATCCTACATGTTTCGGCAATGATGCCTTTGTCAAGGATATAAAAAATATAAATGACAGAATATAAAATCGCCGACTACTTAAGTTTACCTTATCATACCAAGGTCACGAAAATACTATATATATATATACTATTGAAACAAGCGACAATTGATGGAGTAGATAAGAGCCAAAAGTTAAAATAAACATAAATAGAGAGATTCATGTATTAATGATTTGTTTACATTTATAATTTATATCTTAGTAAGCGAGTATGTGAAAAGACCGACAAATGCTTGACGACGTGCCGTTCTATCGTTGTTATAGATTGAATAATCTCGATGGAACGAAATAGAGGAACGACATACAGTTACAATTTCGGATTCGTTCCACGGATGGATACGTTTCTTTGGAACGAATCCATCCGGATCGACACATCACTAGTTCGTATACCTCTTGATCGGCAATTTCCGGCGTTGACACAAAAAATTACCATTTAGATATCGTAATTCCCTCAATATTTTTAGGCGGCAAATACCTAGTTATGAACTTAGTTCGTTTTTGGTATTTCTTTAAAAAATTGAAATAATACTAATTGACAAGGGTACAGAGTACAACAATAGTTTTATTTTAACTAAAGTAAACAAAAAAAAAATACAAAATTTAATAAAAATGAAAGTTTATCCGTCACTATATACGTTTTTATTAAAATATTTATAATGCTGGTCGCTAGGTTCAAAATCAAAACAATTGATTTTATTTTCTGAAAAACTTGAACGAAGTTTATAAACAGCATGTTAAGCTATTTGTACTAAGTCTATTCCTTTTTTTTGTTTTTATGTCGTTCACCATAAAAAAAATCCGCTCTGCGGCTGCACTTGAATGTTGAAGAGTTAATACTATTAATGTTAGATTAGCTATGTTTTTAAATAAAAATTTACCTGTGAAATTTTATATTTTTTCTAGCTCTAACCACATTTTAACTTTTCCTAGTTGAATTAACTTTTCTTTTTCTTCTGAATGGAAATAAAATGGCAATATTTTCCATTTGAAACTTAATGCTGTAACATCAACTATGTCTTTATACACATCAGAAATGTTGCTTAGACTACTTAGTGTATTGCTTTTTATTGTTTCAAATGCCACTTGTGTAGTAATCTCAAATTCGGAAAATAATTTATTATTAAGGGGAAGTCTTGACATCATTTCTTTACAAAGAGTGACATAACATTACAAAATATTGATTTTAAAATTGTTCTGAACTGAAATATCTAACGTAGATAATAAAGATTCACATTAAGCGCCAACAAAAATGTTTTCGTTTCGTAAATAATTACAAAGATGTAACAGATTACAATGTAAATATTCTTCCTTCTTCAAAACTGAAGGTTTTAAAAAATTTTGGGAAATTTGGAAAAATTATTTTACACTTTCCTTCCTCAAAACATCTGTTAGTGAATGTTTAGACTGAAATAGTCCATTAAATTGATTCATATAGTTTAGACTATATTTAAAAAAAAGGAAATAACATTTAATTGTAGAATTCTTTAAATTTTTTAGAATTACTTTTGCTGAATTTGAACTTCTTTATTAAAGCAAGCTACGCAAAAATTCCCTCTAAAATAAGTGATTTTTTAAGGAATTCCCTTTATCCCTCTTCCCTTCAAATATCCCCCTAAAAAGGGAATTTCCCTCCCATATACGAACACTGCAGTGACACACGATAAAAATAATTACGCTTGTGCGTACCATCTTGCGCAATAAGCCATCTCCCCTCGCCTGTTATTTGTGGTTATGTTATGTCACAAAGTTGCGTTTACATTTTTGAATTAAAATTACAAAGAATAAGAAAATAAGAGTAACGTGGTCATTAGAGTTAGAACTAATTTTGTTAGATATTTGGCATTCAAAATTAACATTCTGTATATTTTTAATGAACATTTATAATCCCGGCCCACACATTTAAACCAAAACGCACTTGGTTCCTAACTTGTCTGTTCTGGTATGGGTTTTTTACAGCCCAGAAATGTCATTTTCTCTATTGAACATTCCACAATTAGTAAATTTACATTCATCTGTCCATATTTTGGTGTTCAGAAAATCACCATTTAAATTGATTTGTTCTTTAAGCTAATTGCCATTCCAAATCTCCAGGTAACATTTTCCAGGGTTTATACTTATTTTTATTTAATATTTTCCTAACCTTAATCTGGGGTAAATGCAATTCAACTGCTATTTCATTTGTCGATTTTCTCGGATGAGCAATAATATGTAATTTTTTAAAATACATAGACTTGCCCATAGAGAAACATACTATTTTGTAAATAAACCTGTTCTAATACTCGATTAACATCCTCTTCGTTAACCTGTTTTCGTATTTATATCGTGGTTTTTCAAAATAACCATATTCAACCAAATTTAGTTCTAATCTGCAAAAATGGGAGTGGTGCGGCTGCAGCCTTTCCGGGAATTCTTGAAGATAAGCTTCACTGGTACCCACAGAATTTCTGCGGTGTATGAAGTACAGTCTCAACATGTCACGTTTTTTCTTCATTTGTGTAACTCATTTTTACTTTCAATGCAGGATGACAGATCATCAAACTCAGATAACTGACAACGAAGACATTTGATTTTTGTTTCCAAGGCATATCTGATATTTTTAACAAAATACATAAGTTTTTAAATGGTTGGCTAGCAATTACAATTGCATGTTCTTTTTTTCTAATCAATTGTTTTAATTCTTTCCAAAACTAAATTCTTCAGTTTTTATTTTGAACCATGTCCCGACCCGTGACATTTCTTTTTATTTATTATGAATTTTGATGAGAAAGCGAAAATGGCAAGAAATACCCCATACTAATGCTATAAAGATAAGTAGCAATCATAAAAACAATTTTAAAACTCAGGTCCATATTTAAATTTGTTTAGTAGATGACGGTTGTAAAGTGATGAAACGTTGTATCGAAAAATGGTAAACACCGCTACATGCAGTAAAAAAGTTACTATGGAGAAGTGCTTTTAATTTTTCAATTCCAGCATAACAACCAAGTTCAGTAGACTCCCGTAAGTTCGGCCTCTGTTAGTTCGGTCTCCGCTTAGTCCGGCGAGCAAACAGCAAGTCTCAACTTGTTTATTGTATTCTTTGTCTAGTTCATCAGTTCGCGTCGTGTATTCATACTGTGCAATCGTGTGTTACAGTAGGCCTACAGTCAGTGATTTTTGTTTCACTTGCGTTTTTTTTTTTACTTGTTGTTTTACTGTTACAGTACTGTACCTACGTCTGTTGTGTATGTACTCTTGTTTTTCATTGTTTTTGTGTGTGTTTGGACAATAACTGTTTCGCGTCGTGTATTAAACTGTTTCTAAAATGAGTGAAAAGCGTAAACGTAAGTACAAGTCAATGGAACAGAGACTACAAGCTCTGGAAAGATTAGACAAAGGAGAATCCGTGCAAAGTATTTGCAAGGATTTAAACGTGGGCAAAAGTACAGTCAACGACTGGCGGCGCAATAGAAAAACTATCGAAGGCTTTTGTACACAAATTGAAACGGAAAACGTTCTAGAAAAGCGTTGCACACTGTGGAAGGCCAAACACGAATTGGTGGAAGATGCTCTGTGGTTGTGGTTCGTTCAAGAACGAAGACGAGGAACGCCATAAGTGGACCAATCCTAAAAGAAAAGGCTATGATCTTGCACTCAAAGCTTCAACCAGAAGAGGCGTTCTCGGCTAGTGAGGGATGGCTCTCCCGATGGAAAAAGAGACACGGAGTCCATTTTATTAGAGTTTGTGGTGAGAAGCTGTCAGCAGACCCAACAGCGGCCACCCATTTTTCTGCAAGATTTTTAAAAATCATCAATGATGAAAACTTGAGCCCAAAGCAAATATACAACATCGACGAAACTGGGTTAAATTTTAAACTCCTGCCCAGAAAAACCTTTGCCACCCCGCAAGAAACATCTGCTGCAGGGTTTAAAGTCAGCAAAGAGAGGATAACGGTCGCCTTGTGTTCTAATGCCTTGGGGACTCACAAGATACCCCTATTTGTCATTGGCAAAGCAACAAAACCGAGAGCGTTTAAGAACATAAACATGGAAACTCTCCCAGTGTATTATCGGACGCAGAAATCAGCGTGGATGGACACATATTTGTTCAGGGAATGGTTCGTCTGCGAATTTGTTCCCAAAGTGAAAATACATTTGACAAAATCAAAACTACCCATCAAAGCACTTCTACTTCCTGACAATGCGCCTACTCACCAGCAAGATATTCAGTGTGACGATGAAAAAGAAATTAAACTGCTGTTCCTGCCACCCAATGTAAGCAGTCTTCAACAGCCGATGGACCAAGGGGTCATTGAGTGCTTCAAGAGGAAGTATCGCCGTAAACTACTTTCTGAAGTTCTTTCCAAACTGGAGGCTGATGACAGCTTAGACCTCTTAAAAGTGCTGAAGTCAGTTAATATGAAGGATGTTGTGTACATGTTGGCCAAGGCATACGACGAAATACCACCGTCGACGTTTATAAAGTCTTGGAAAAAACTTTGGCCAAATATAGAAGATAAGATTGAGCAAGAAAACACAACAGCAGATGAGCCAAATAGCATTCTTGTTAACGAATCTGATGACAATGCAGCTCTATTGCACGACCTTCAGCAACTACCGAACTGTGGTCCCATTGTTGAAGAAGATGTTTTGGAGTGGATCAACTTTGAAAAGAAGCTAGACAACGAGGTTTTGAACGACGACGAAATCGCCGAGTGTGTCATTCGCCAGGAAAATGAGAAGGATAACGACGCAGATGCTGCAGAGATTGAAGAGGAAGATGAAGAAAATAAAATGAGCCACGCTGAAGGCAAAGCAGCTTTGCAACTGGCAGCTACCTACATCGAACAGCAAAAAGAAGCAACTGCCGTCGATGTAATGTTTATCCAAAAGTGGCATGACTTTGCACATAAAAAATCATTAGAAAAGAAAGTTCAGAAAAAAATAACAAGATTTTTTTTAAGTGTTTAAGAAGCCAAACCACCAATGTACATATTGCAGTGGAATTTGCTTTGAAATTGCTTATTAATTTTTTATTCACACTACAGCTTATATTGCCGGCTATTCAGTCTAGTAGAATCCACGAACTCCCATCTCATGAATCGTTCCTCGCGGATCAGGTCCAAGTTTTAATCCGAAAATAAAACGATAAACACAAATAAAAATCTTATCTGTTAATTTGTTAGTTTATTTAAAAAAAAAATTCAAAAAAATCCCTCTACAAAGTGTATAGGGTGCTAAAGCATCATCAAACAGTAGCAATGGGGAAACACTCTTTGTGAATAATGACTCGCACACAGAGAAAAACCCCTTGTGACACTCGATCAAACATAAAACTAATAAATACTAATGAAATTTGTCAAGTTTAACCTCTACTTTAACCCCTTCAAACAAATGTCAAAAACAACTAAGTTATCGAAACCCACGAAAATTGAATTTTTGTCATGCGCAAAAATAACACAACAAGGTCAATCCCCCCTAAAGAAAACTCCAACCTTGAATTCAAAAATGTTCTCGAATATTATTTTAAGAAAAAACTTCCCTTACAAAAAACATGACAACTTTCTCTAATACCCATATACTACTTTCAAATATAAATTATTACAAGAAATACATGAAATTATAATAATGAAAATAATCGTGATATCATATATATAAACAAAATATTTTATCAAACTTACATAGATCTATGCACCATTTATAAAATGCACGAGAGATATCTTATTCATAAAAAAACATTTTATCAACATCAAAACACTCGCAAAAATCGAATTAAGATTTACATGCACCTCACAATAAATGCATAAACAATATTCAACTCGATTTTATAAAACAAAGAATAAAATTGAGTATTTTATTCTTTAATAAACCGATCACTTCAAACGTCAAGATATCTCTAACTCAAAATGAAATTTCAACATCCGCCTGAATATCCCTACCAACTATAAAATCAAAAATATATACAGACAACACATTTTAATAAATACAATATCCGGAAAAGCGGCAACTTCAATCCTCTGATTAACCTAAATATACGAGGGTTAATCATAATTTCAAACATTATAAAAATTTTCACTTATAAAATAAAATATATATATAACGATCCCCGTCTGAAATAAATAAACATACAATTGAAATAGATAATTTTTATAAATGTACTACATTACAGCGTTCAATATTGTTCAATCATTTTTCCTTTCTTGTCCAAGGAAAAATCTATAGCAATATGTACAGTAATACATATTTTTAAATTTTATTAGGCCTACAGTTCTGTAAGTACATACATACATACATTGTTTTGTAGTGTTTTTGTAACCTTCTGTCTTTTCATGTGTGGTAAATATATGTCAGAGTGTTCCTCTGTGTTGTATTCTACAGAATGTGCAAGTGTTTTGTGTTTGCTAGACCCTTACAAACAATAAATGTGCATTTTTAGATACGCATCGGTTAGTTTGGCCACTTTTAAGTTCGGCCTAGGGTCCAGTCCCGAGGTGGCCGAACTTACGGGAGTTGTTATTGAAAAACGAAGAAAATGTGAAAATTTAGTTTTTCCTAAAAATCTTAAAAACGAAAAATGATAATGCAAATTTCTTTGCGGCATATTAATCCTCATTAATTTTCGCAACTTTGCCTCAATTTAACCTTCTTCGTGTCTTTTACGGTTTACGAGATCCCAATGGTGAGCATCGAATCTGTATAATCCTATTTAATAAAGATATCGTCTCCGATAGTCCTTAGGATATAATAAGACTGCGGAAACGGCGCTATCCCGTATCAGGTGTGATTCATCGGTGCCGACAATGTACAGTCGATCAACTTAACATGTATATATGAATGTTATAGCGTTATATATTGATAAAAGTTGTATGTTTGTACGTCTTTGAATGCAAACAGTCGTAATAAAAGCAATGAAATGTATATACGGAAATGTGTTTATTCTAAAATAAATAAAAAACTGTTCAATTTAAATTAACTGGAATTGAAATTAATTCCATATACAAAATGCATTTACTTTATACAGTGAAAAAATATTGAAAAAGTATAAACTTGAAATTAATTATAGTTATATCACCTATAATTAAAGGGAAAACTCAGTCACATCACATTTTTTATTCACATTAATTATTACAATATATTCTAAACTTTGTTTTGTAAAGTGCGTTCTTTTATTAGACAGTATATCTTTAAATATAGAAAAACTTCGCTCAACATAAGAGACTAGCTCTTATGTTGAGCGAGTGGCGCATAGATATAATAATCTTTAAATTTAATATATCTATCGATTTCCGTATTTTCAACATTACTACAAAAGCCTTTCAGGAGATTAAAATCAGAGCTACTAGCAAATATTGCATCAATCTTATTATTTAAGCGAAACCGACTCTGTCTCTGCGCCTGCATGACTCATTAGAGGATAGCGTCTGTTCCGCAGTCTAGATATAATCGATCGCACATTAGCGTGACAAATATATTTTAAATATCTTTGTAATTTTTCTCTCATTTATGGGAGGGAATTTTGAGAAAATATTTTGGATTTATATTCTATATAATTACTTCCATTTTTTATACGCTGTCTCTTTATTTCAAGGACACGATGTATATGATTTTGAAAGGTTTTCACAACAATGAAAAAAGTGTAATATATTTGCTCATTTGTTGGACACAATTATTAAAAGCATTTCATATAATTTCATTGCACGTTAATTTAGTCAAGTATTTATGCGTATCGGTAATCTTTGGTGAATTCTACTGTGTATAAATATATGTTAAAGCATTGAAGAAAAAAAAGTTATTAAGAATTCGATATTAACCGGCAAACAGTGTTTAGAATATAATGATGTTTACGCATGCAATCTTATATTCATGTTTTGGATTTTACTGTAGTCGTTAAATTTATTTATCATCAACTCTTACGATTCTATTAAAGTTATGAACACGCATAATTATATTTTAACCTGTGAATTAACAACGAATTGTCTATAAGGTTGAAAATTGTTACAAGAACGATCAATTTTCGATATTATGTTATTTTAAAATTGCGATATATGACCCGTTGAAAGCGAAAGTGGTGTAAGTCTTTCTTTCATCGATTTGAGTATTTTAAACATATAATTAAAAGACCACTAAAAAATCATGATCACATATTAATTACTGTTATTGTTACTGTTCTCTTTCTTATATTATAATTTGCCTAACCCGGTCCAAAAATAATGAAAAAAATTAGTGGCTGCTCTTATTTTTGTTGTTTGAATGACTTACACCACTTTACCAAGTTATGAAGTAATAAAAAGGTTGTATCGGTTTTTTGTTGAAATAAAATAAGATTTTAGATTTTACTTTATTTATGCAAAGAGAATATCAATTTTAATCAAGTAGGTACATAATACAAGTGAGAACTTATTATATTATTATTAATTCGTATGCTTCATCTTCATGTAGCTCTAACGGTCCTATATCTTCAACATATTCGTCAGCTGTTTGTAAATTAGTAAAGGATTGATGGTAAATAGGTGGAATAAACTGTAGCAATTCCATCATATTCTTCTTTTTCTCTTTAGAAACAGGTCGATGATCGTTATATAGTTTTTCAAGTGTTACGTTGTTCATCATAACGGGCCTACCTTTTTTACGAGGCAACAAGTTGATACATTGAAAAGGAAAGTCTTCATTGTTTTTGTTGAGAGAAACTCTGTTTGCTGCATTTTGTGTAAGGGAAAATGTGATTTAGTTCTTGCTTCTTGTATAATAGTGTACCAATCTTCCGCTATATAAATAATTTTTCCTTTTGCATATCATTCTATTGAGCCGAAATCTCTATCGTTGGGTAAGTACGAATGTCCTGATACCAGCAATTTATGGTCAATGACAGTAATGCTTTCTGAATCCGCCAATAATTTAAGCCACATTAAACTCATTTTAATATTCCTGTTTTGGCCTGTACATGCATCACTGTAGGCAATTATATGCTGACTATTTGAAGCATAAGTTGAAATGTGTTTTTTCAAACAAGACGCTATTTCTTGGGATCCTCTTGGGGCCATAGTTTCATCCCAAGCATACATGTACCCCTGCTCAGTAGCAAGGTTATGACATCCTAAGTTATATACGTACATATTTCTCTTATAGTATGCTAATGAGCAAGTCAATTGTAGATATGCTAAAGCCTTCTCCAAATCAAATGTAAACGCATAGATTTTATTGGCATCAAGAACTGCTTTATATTTGTCCTCCTTCATGCTATTTCGTGCTTTCTCTGCTTTCCTCAAATGAAGCTCATGCTCAATTTCTGCCTGCCGCTTTATTTGTGGATCTGTTTCGGAGTTTATTTTCATTTTGAATGCATCACACCTTGTGCATGTATCTTTAGCAGGAGTGTGAAAAATGAGATTAAATTCATTGGTAAAAATCTTGCGATAAATAGCTTCGCTAACATTTGGTATGCTTTTTTCTTGACAATCTTCAATATAAAGCCTGTACATTAACCGTATATTTAAATTACTTGATAAATATTACTTGTTGGGATTATGTTGTCTAGTATAATGAGATTGGTAAGCAGGAGACATAGATATGTGTTCGCGAACTTAATTAGCCATCTCATCTGGTGTCTTATTAATAGGGGGGTGCTGTCCGCGTAAATCTTCCCCGGGGGATATACACCTAGCCTTTTTAATTGCTCTATACAATCTTCCATCTGATATGTTAAATGTGTTTAGAAAGTATGATTTGCACACTTTAGTGGAGTACGCACCAGCTTGAATATAAAATGTATTTGTGTGGGTCTTAGGCATTCTAGAATTGTTTCTTGGACGTACTTGTTTTATTTCTGTTTGTTTTATCAGCCCACAAATGTAAGCATTTTGTGTAGTAAAAGATCCAATTGCCCAAAAACTCTCGAATGCATCTTTTCTTTGATTTTCAGATATTTTACTAATACACTTCATGCGGCAATTGCAGTCTACCTGTTTAAGAGTTTTCGCTTCTACTGTATTGCCCTTTCTATTGATATACTGCAAACCGAGGTTACGTTTTCTCTTTCTTGTTGCAGCTAGATGACTGTCAGGCTCCCTGTTTCTTTTCCTGCCTTCTCGTTTTGCTGATTGTTTATCAGCATTTGAATGCATATTGTTGTATTCTGAATTCAATGAAAAAGTGAGGTTATTATTACGGTAACAGAAAAAAGGACGTACCTGATTCACTGCTACTGCTTCCCGACAATTGATTCTGAACCAGAATCTAAGAAAGGTTCTGATGCTTCGGATTCACTATTTTCACTCATTTTTAGTTTATAATAACACTTCACTTACGAGTAATACGTATTATTTGTATATTCCTTCGATAAGTACTAATTGGTAAAGTGGTGTAAGTCTGACTTGCGCCACTTTGCCTTGTAAGCTTTAAAGTTAGTAGTTATCTGCATGAATACATAGCGACATCTGTAGCCGAATGAATTAGTTTACAGCCACGAATTTTAGCTATTATAATAAATATTACTTCATAGTACCCATTTGTGAAGCAAACTTAAAATTTTTATTTTTTTGACTTACACCACTTTCGCTTTCAACGGCTCATATATAGAATTGCCGTAACTTATTTCACATTCAAAATAATAAAGTTTGTAAAATTAATTTTTGTCGTAACAAAGTAACTTTACTGTGTACCTGATTTTCACTTTGATTTTCAAAAAGGGTGCCAATATATTAAATGTGAATCGTTAATTATTAAACATGAATCATCATACACACATATTTTGTATTTTTAGACTCTTAAAATTGCTCTCAGGGTTTTTGTTTTACAAAAAAGGTTCCTTGCAGCTAGGCCTAGCAACTAATGTAATAAGGAGAGAAATAATACGATAGCATGTTAAGTTTAATCCATTTATTATTCACACTCAGTCAAGACATACATTCATATTAAATTGTATTAAATATCGTCAATTATTAGTAATACATAGTACGCCAATCTTATATCTAGTCCAATAATATTTACATTTATATAGATATATAAATAAAACTTCGAAGATTTAGATTCCAATATTGGAAAGTGTTTTAATTTTTTTCTCTTCTAAATTTACAATTAAAATGAATGCATTGTACATCAATGGATTCGGGAAAAAAATCTCTATTCAATTATGCAAAAAATATATACCGAGCAAATTGAAAAAAAAAAATTGACAATCGCTAAGAATTGAAGATGGCACTGGAAAAAATGTAATATAGCTTCAAACATAGTACTCATCAAACCATTTCATTTGGTATCTATCCCATGAAAATCGAAATATAAATAACAGAGTTACAGCTTGGGGCGTTTTTTGTGTGACAGCCTGTATACATATAATATATATGTTTTCTTTCAGGTTTTCGCGGGTAGTAGTATGTGTTGTTCCGGGTTTTCTTCCGCGTTTCCACTGTTTGGTCTTCGTAAAGACCGGTGCTGGTTTCTGGACGACGTTTCGGAAAAATCATATTTGTCATCTTCAGGTCTGCGATAACTTTCTGCTTCTGGTTACTCGTAAACTGACGTAGTTGAGGTTAGGATGGTGGTTATATGCCTGCTTAGCGTTCTGGTTGGTTACACTTGGTTGAGTGTGTATGCGGCTCCGTGTCATTGGGACTGTAGCTGGAGTGTACTGGCTGGGTTGCGGTGTAGGTCTTTTTGTTTGTTGTTGACAACTTCTTTGCTTAATACTGGTTTCCATGCTGTTTGTAGCCCCTGGTAGCGCGAATTCAAATTGTCCGGATGTTTCTCAATTTCGATAGCTTCCCTGATAATTCTGGTTTTCATATGTTCTATGTTCGCCAATAATTTGGTATAGCTGAAATCTATCGTGTGGGACGTTTCCTTTACATGCTGAGCCAAAGATGAAGTTTTCTCGTCTTTTCTTACGGAATTTTGATGTTAGTCTCTTCTTACGTTTATCCTTCTGTTTGTTTGGCCGATACGTCTTCTCACAGTTAAGGCATGGAATTTCATAAACTCTCTGGTTTTCTAAAGGTATTCTTGTCTTTGAATTCCGAAGGACTGAGCTGATTTTTCTGTCTGCCTTGAATGTGGTTTCAATGTTGTGTCTTCGTAGGACTCTGGATATTCTGTCGGTGGTACCTTTGACATAGGGTAAGTAGGTTTTGGCTATTGATTCCTCTTCAAGAGGCCAGGTAAAGTAGCATACATGACTGGCACTTAGCTTAAACTTCGCCGAGTTTGATAATAATTAAGAACTATTATTTTAATGGTAATTATTTGTCTTAATTATCACTTCGAGGCAGAACATTATTACAATGTTTTGGAGATACCTGAATCGGAAGGGAAAACGTGCTGTGAAAATTGTTTCAAACATATGCAAAAGTGCATCGATCATCACGGAGACTATTTTTAAAAACAATAAAAACATTTAATAAAAACAATAAAAACATTTTCTATGATAAATACAGCATCCGCCAGAATAAACAGTACCGAAAATAAAAATTATATTTACTTTTTAATTTTTTTAAATTTAAATGTTCAAAATGTTCACCATTACGACGCAAATAAGCTTCATGTTGATTCTTTAAGTCACTAAACATGCCTATTTATAAAAAGTGGTTGCTGTAACTGCCCGAAAAATGTTTGTACTTTTTCTCGTAGTTCGTAATATTTTCCGGCAGATTTTCTGGGCGAAATATTTTGTCTTTCATTATACCCCAAATGTATGCATTAGATGGCGTTAGATCCGGTGAATGAGAAGGATATTCGAAGTCTGTCGGAGAAACTGACGGAGTAAGTTTAGGGTGCGCGCAGCTATATGGCTCGTTGTACCATCATGTTGAAATCATTGTGTGCACACGAAAAGATTTCGCGCACAGCAAAACTTCTGTAAATCTCTCACAAAAGGTACAATGTTCTTCTTTCTGTAATGGCCTTGGCTGATAGTAAGTGGATTCTGATAATCGTCCTCAACGAAATATGGACTAATTATCCCATGACCAGAAACCGCGCACCAAATGGTAAATCGGACACTGTGGAGTGGTTTCTCTACAATAATATCAGGACGTTCAAATCCAAGGAATCGAGTTGTTTGTCGATAAGATGAACATGACTCTCGTCTGAAAACTATGTTGTTCAAGAATTTGGAATCCTCGTAAATTAAGCTCATATGCGACCACAATAAATTTCCCTTGCACGTTTGTCCGCAGCGTTTAGTCGTTGTCCAACTTGAATACGGTATAGATAACCATCAATTGATTTGAACAGCCGACGTGTAGATGTTTCACTGATGTTGAGTTTACATGCAGTTCTTACAAGGCTTCTTTGCGGTGAATGCACAACTTGGTCAAAAACACGTCCTGCGTTTTCGTTGGTACACACTGTTTTTCGATGACTTGAAGAACCTTTACGTTTACTAGTGTGATGAAATTTCTTAACAACAGCTAATATCACACTTTTACTGAGGGCTACTTTATTAAATTGTTGTCGATATCTTACTGACACCTGTAATCTTAGACCTTCATTGCGACCATTTTCGTATGAGCAAAAATAATGTTCTTCACCTTTTCTGCCGTCGTTAGAACCATTTTCAATTCAAATTAAACTGCAGCGTAACATTGATATGTCAACTAATGACAATTAAGTCAATAGTGACAAATGCATATTATCTAAGCAACTGTGGATATATAAATAGAAACCCTCGTACATGTTGCTTTTCTTGCGTTTATTTTCACTTTGAATTAAGAAAAAAAGACTCTAGCTTTGGTTGAAGAATTTTATTCATAAAAAAATACATATTTTATGTCAACTACATAATTATATCTACAGCCGCCTAATGTCCATAAATTGGACGATCAATATATTATTATTCCTGGTTCCAGTTTGGGTAAATGAATTACAAAGCAATGAAAGGGAAATATTACGTATTATTTTACATATTGAAATTATTTACGAATTTATACATAGCTTGTATTCCAACTAACATTTATTAAAAATATATATATAAAAATATAAATATTATATCTTTTATTCATAATAAATGCCGAAACAGACAGCAACGGCGAAGACATACATATTTTCGTGAACATAAGAAGCGTGTTTGTCCCTTTCGGCATCCCATAGAAATCTATATGTGGCGAACATATCTTGAGACCTTTTTTCACCTATTGTCACGTTGCAAATAAGTTTGTACCTGGAAGAAGCAATAATAAATTAAAACCACTTCAACTTAGGGTAAGTGTAAATTACAAAATGTTTTGGTTAATAAATTTTCCTATACAGGCTGTCCTTGAAATAAAGAGACAGCGTCCGATAATTGGAAAGATATAATTATATAGAATATAAATCCAAAATATTGTGTCAACTACGACGCGAATCCCAAAATTAGAACCCCCCTGAAAATTGTATTACGTGACGTCTATGAATTCAAAATATTCAGAATGTGTATAAATGATAAATACTTCTATTGAAGTTACCCACGCACATACGCTACAGAGTATGTTACATACGTAACAGCTCTCGATGTTATAAAAACATTGTTCTATGCTAAGGTCAATAACCTCAATCACAATCAGCTGTTTACAAATTCAAGCGAATTATTAAAAATTAACAAATTGTGTATTACGTGTAGTATTTAATTTTTTTTGTTACGAGAAGTAACAAATATAAAATATTAATATGGTTATAAAAAAGACCGTTAGTGCAAACAAACGCTCCAATGTTTATGCTTATGAAAACACTAGAAGATAACATTGTGTATAAGTTCTGTATGTTAAGGGTCCGGAAAGTAAACTGTTGCATTTTTAAGACGAAGTATTAAAAAACATGTAAGATGTGTGCTCTATGGGCATTTAACGTCCTTGTTGGTAACAATATATCTTTAATCGAAGACAAATGTAAATCATATCGAACGTACGTAACTATCGACAACTGACTGAATCTGAGAGGATATTTAAAGCGAGATCGACAATAACAAAACTATTTTTTTTTGTTATTGTCGGTCAATTTTAAGATATCGTCTCTGATACTTTTATAATATAGCTTTTATAATGGCGTGATAAAGTTTTTTTAAATATCTTTGTCATTTTCTTTCGCTTTTATGAGGGATTTTTTTTTAAATATGTTGGATTTATATTCTATAGAATTACATCTTTCCATTTTTCATACGTGGTCTTTTTATTTCAAGGACAATTACGAATTTTCGATTATACCGAGTGATAACCGAACTCTGTCGTAAAATATAAATACGATAATAAGAATAATATTTATTGGTGCCCAATAAAATACCATAAGAATAATATTTATTGGTGCCCAATAAAATACCATAAAAACATAGAGAAACAAAAGATAACATATATGATTATACCGAGATATAAAAAATTATATTGGTCAACGGTGGCCATGGAGTGAAAAACGTCTTAATTTATATCATCCTTTTGAGAAAATTCTGATTAAATTTTCAGGCTCTTACTTTTTCTGAATCCACAGCAACTCCTTTTCCGGAAACCACAAGTCCAAGCTAATTTACCTCTTTGCGGAAAAGATGACACTTCTTTGGGCTTAATCTCAGGTTGGATCTCGCAACCTTTGGAATACTACTTCCAAATTTTTAGGCAGTCCTTGAGGCTTGCGGATTCTCAGCCGATTATTTCTTGGTCCTCCTACCACATTTGTTCTGAACGTGACCGTTTCTTCTACAATTCCCGCATGGCCGAGCACTTTTATTTGGTTTGATCTGATTTAGGACTCGACTTATCACCTGCTCCATGAACTCCTCATTTTCCTGTTTGTCGACAGAACAGACACGAGCATAGTTCTGAGAGGCTTGTTTTGCAGTCTCAAACTCAAGTACGTGCGCTAAAACATCGATCAAAGTGTTTGGTCGGGCCAATCTTAATGCTTGCTGTGTATCAATATCCCGGAGACCATCTATGAACATCTGGACAGCTAGGTGTTCCATGAAATTATCTGGCGCCATCGGATATGCAAGTCGAACCAGACGAGCAATATCTACCTCAAATCCCTGAAGATTTTCACCTTCTGTGATCGATTCTTCAGTTGGATAAGGTATACTTGCTCTAAATGCGAATGGCCATATCTCATATCCAGCCGTTTAATAAGTTGAGAATAATCCTTGCGTTCCTCAAGAGGTAGTGTCTGCAAAATATCACTAACGTCACCCCTCAATGCTATGATTAAAGCAGTAGCCTTCTCGATAGAAGACCATGCGTTTGCTTCTGCGGTTGCTTCGAATTGCGTCAGGTAAGTCGCCCATGACGTCTTTCTATCAAAGGTTGGTGGCTTGATTCTGGTCTTCGAGATAGCCACAGATTCTTCTTTTATTTCGATGGGCCGCGGTATAACTCCTTCGTTGACCTGCTTGGGATCAGAATGACTCATGGTCACAGGTAATTGCATCTTAGTTATTATTGCCTCTAAAAGTCTAGAATGTTCTCCAATTTTCGCTGTTCTAGAACTTTTTCCAAAGCACTCGAATTGAATTTTCAGAATTCTTTTTTCCATTATTTCCAGACTTTTCTCGAAAAACTGAATAAAGAGCACACCAAGATTTTTTGGGTTGGGTCCGTCATTATTTTTGTTTTTCTTTCGGCTGTTTTCATAAATTAAATGTTTTGTATGATCTTTAATTTCCAATTCTTATTTCATGTGAAAAAAAAACGAAAAGACAGGAATTTCAATTATGATAACAGACATTTACTTCAGTGTACGGAATTTTTTGTCCACGAGTGTTATTCTAACACGAGAAAAGAATAATGATGATTTGTACAGAGTATTCAAAATATGAAAAAGAAATGAAAAGTGGTAAAATTTAATTAACAATATTTTTCTTTTCTAAAATTAAAACAAATTTCGGTATTTTTTAACTTAAGCACTATTTTTGTAAAGTTGTGATTCAATATAATTTTGGTGGAGGTGCTGGTATGCATAAAAATTAATTTAATTAAACTTTTTAATGCTATAATGAAAATGAGGTACATAAAGCAATTCATTCTAAAATATATTTTTCAAGTTCAAACTTACCTATCGTATTCTTGTTCTTTAACTTTAGTTCTAATCACACTGGAAGCCCATTTGGCTTGCTTTGGAACTTTATCGGTATCGTACGTGAGGTTGTCTAACGCCTCTATTAACACTTCTTTTAATATTTTCTCCACCTTATCGACATTAAAAGGTTTTTCCGAATCTAGCTTGTAGGTGTTCATGAATTTCGCAGACTAAAACACGAAAGCGAAACGTGCTTTTATTACCTCTTTAAACAGTCTCGCGAAAGAAACTGAACCTCGGCCAATTGAGAATCATGTAATGCAATTCTTACATTTATATGCAAATTTTATAGAAATGATATAATAATGTATTATTTGTATATGCCAGGCGCGGCTCGTGATAACGTATTTGGGGGTGCAAGTACAATGATGCGAGTGCTTCGTGTATCTCGTGTACTAACTGTAACGTTTTCTTAGTAAACACCGAAAACGCACGAGGCACTCGTATCATTGTACTAGCACTCCAAAATACGTCATCACGAGCCGCGCCTGGTATATGCATATACCTCGCCAGGCATCGTAAATATTGGATATTCCGTTTTTATAAACACTGTCTGTTTACACGAAACTCAGATGGAAAGTGATAAATGCGTTTTAGCGAAAGTTCAGAACTTAGTCAGTCTGTTTAGTATATGTGTTTGTGTATCGTGGCTGTAGTCGATAAATTAAGCTTTCACATTGACCTAGATATTAGTTTTAATTTAAGCGAAATGGTACCGTGTGGTACGGCCCGAGGTAATTTTGTCATCTTGTCATTGAAATTGAGATTCAGGTGTTAGTCGACACTTTCGATTTATGGAAGATGTTGGTTGTATACATTGATTGCGTGAGTCTCGATTATCGAAATATCGAATATATACATATATATATATATATAGATATATACAGGGTGATAACGAACTTCTTAAGGAGCAATGAAGTATGAGTAGCCCATAGGGATGTAAATAGCATATTTAGGGTACTTTATGTATACAAATTGTGCAGAAAAAAATTTTTATTTAAAGTGTGTATAACCGTTTTGAATGGCATTGTATGCACACAATGTTATTGACGCTTTCGTATGCACAATGAAATAACTGATGCACTGTTACACGTGCGCTATCCGATACAATGATCAATTGATGTCTTTAACCTACCTCAACGTCTGAGAATGCGAAAACAAAATAACGAATAGATAATGCGCTGTTAAAATAAATACGCTTTTATACGTACATTTTTCACATCGCCAAGGCAGATCCACATTTCGGAAACCGCTGAAGTGGGGAGTTATTATAGTAAATGCTCGAAGTTGCCACCTCCCTCTTCAATACAAAGGTTTAATCGTCGTGTCAATGATTCACGAATGCGTTCCATGTTGATGCTGTCTCTGATTGATTGTGCGCTTACGTAGATGCGATTGATCAACTCATTTACGTCGTTAACTGGGGTTGCGTAAACAATATTTTTTAAATGTCCCCACAGAAAGAAATCCAGCGGAGTTAGGTCTGGAGATCGGGGCGGCCATGCTTCGGATCCAAGACGGCCAATCCATCTTCCCGGAAACTGATTGTTCAAGAAATTTCGCACTGCTTGTGCAAAATGAGCCGGGGCCCCGTCACACTGGAACCACATACGCTGGCGTACATCTAAAGGTACATTTTGGAGAAGCTGTGGTAAGTTCTCTCTCAAAAAGTGTAGGTACGCTTGACCATTTAAACGCTGCGGCAGTACAAAGGGTCCTAGGATTTCATCGCCAATGATTCCGGCCCATACATTTACCGAGAATTGATGCTGGTTGTAGTGCCTGTGTATTGCATGCGGATTTTCCACAGCCCATTGATGTGTATTGTGCATATTGAAAACCGTAAAACCGGCTTCGTCGGTAAATAAAATATCGGCTAGAAAATTAGGATTGTCATGTTGCATATTCAAAAGTGATTGACAAAACCTAAGTCGTAGTGGATAATCAGCTGCTGTTAATGCTTGTACTCTTTGCACGTGGTATGGATGGCATTGGTATTCGTTTAGAATTTTCCACACAATCGGTTGTGATAAACCTGTTTGACGCGCAATTTGACGAGTACTTGTATCAGGAGATTCTTCAATTAAAGCCAGGCACTTCCTCTTCGGCGTTCGGTATGCGTCTGGGTCTCTGGCGACCTCCATCTCGTCCGAACTGAGGCTTTACACTGCCAGTGTCTCGAACACGCTGCACAGCAGCTAAAATTGTTCGAGCATTCGGCCGATGTCGCTGAGGAAAACGTTCATAATAAGCACGTGCAGCAGCCTCCATATTTTGATGAAACTCTCCGTACATTACAATCATATCTAGATATTCATGGTGCGTATAACGATGAGCCATTTTCATAAACAAAAAGTATATTACGCTAGCGAGAACAGTATAGTAATTCGTAAAAAAAATTCACCCCGACAAATTAATAATTTTATTTAACACATGCACTCACTTCACTGGTTGAATTTATACTAACTTAGACTGTTTGCTTTTCGCATTCTCAGACGTTGAGGTAGGTTAAAGACATCAATTGATCATTGTATCGGATAGCGCACGTGTAACAGTGCATCAGTTATTTCATTGTGCATACGAAAGCGTCAATAACATTGTGTGCATACAGTGCCATTCAAAACGGTTATACACACTCTAAATAAAAAATTTTTTCTGCACAATTTGTATACATAAAGTACCCTAATTTTTTTATATGCTATTTACATCCCTATGGGCTACTCATACTTCATTGCTCCTTAAGAAGTTCATTATCACCCGGTATATATATATACTGAGTGACTTTAAATAAAAAGACAACGTATGAAAAATGGAAAGATGTAATTATATAGAATAAAAATCCAAAATATTTTCCCAAAATTTTCCCTTATAAGCGAGAAAAAGAATTACAAAGATATTTAAAAAAAAATTGTTACGCCCCTGTGCGATCAACTATATTATGAGATGATATATTAAAAATGACTGACAATAACAGAAAGAATAGTTTTGCTATTATTGGTCTCGCTTCTTGGTTCTTGGTATCTTCTCCGATTTAGTTAGTTGCCGATCGTTACCTACGTTCCATATGATTTACATTTATGTCTTCGATTAAAAATAGATTGCTACCAGATAGGACGTTAAATGCTCGTAGAGCACACATCTTACATGTTCTTTTAATACATCGTCTTTAAAAATTCACATAAAAGTATAAATTTGTAACAGATGACTTTTCGTACCAGCATATAGAAAACTTACCATACAAAACTTATACACGATGTTATCTTCTAGTGGTTTTATAATCATAAGTATCGCAGTGTTTGTTTGTAACAGCGGTCCCTTTTATGTCGATATTAATATTTTATATTTGTTACTTCTCATCACAAAAAAACATTCACATGATACACATGAAATAGCTTATTTAGGTCAGTTCTAAAAGTTATAAACAGCTGATTCGATTATGTACATAAATATATTGAGGCTATTGACCTTAGCATACGACAATGTCATATTTGCTATAACATCGACAGCTGTTACGTATGCAAACATACGTTGTAGCGTATCTGTGTAATTTCGATAGAGATCGGTAGTCGTAACGCACAATTTAAAACAGAGCCTCTATTTATTGTTTACGCCCTTAGTCAGTGGAGACGGTTGTGGATTGACTAAACAGAGGGTAGGTAGCGTCACTTAGTTTTACGTACGGAGGCTCGCGACTGAAAACTAAGAAAAGTGTTGCGGGTTTGTAAGCGCATGCGCTTACAGACTACTAAAAAAACAAAACGTCGTACTAAACTAAAGGAGTGGTACCAAAATTCAAAATAATAAATCGAAAATAGTTAATTCGTATATTGTCAACCAAAAAAAAAAGATTAACAAACTGGCTTTCAAGCCAGTTTGTTAACGCAAACGAATTGACGTAGTAATGCAATATCAAATTAAAATGAACATTCGGTATATTATGACAATAAAATAACAATATAATTCAAACATTTTACATAAAACTGTATTGAATCTGTAAATTGTTCCAAGAATAAAGTAAAAAAATTGAATTAAACTGCAGAATGCACCGAAAATATGACAAATTATTCAAGCGATATCAAATTAACTTATACCTAGGATCAAAAATCTAGTTCTACCTCAGATTTGTAGCCGAATCTTACAATGGAATTACACATAGTATATTACCTAAATATTACTAAAATGGTATCAAGAAAAGTTATGAATTTAACAAAAATTATAATTCATTTAAATCTTCTAGCACGCCTGTGGTTTGCGTGGTAACAGATCAATGCAAAATATTCGTTAGAATTACTTAATTGTGTGAAATAAACTCAATTAACCATTTATTTAAATATAAAATTATTTTAAAAATAAATTCAATAGTGGATATAGTAGATAATTAATTTTAAATTTGTATATTAATTAAATTATTTTAATAAAGTCGTGGATTACCTACGTGATAATTTAGCAAAGTTTCCAATATACATATATACGAATATAACTAAAAAAACTATATGCCATGTTAATTGGCATCAATAATTGAAATCGTGATAACGGCAGTATAAAAAAAGAAAGATAAAATTCAACGAGATTTTAGTGCCCCCCCCCCCCCCAAAAAAAAGATGAGTCTGGAAGAATACCTTGTCCGGTGTATGCGTGCGACGGAGATGGAGAGACTGGTGTCACAAGAAAACACGGACCAGCTGTGGGGTCCGTGTTTTCTTGTGACACCAGATGTTCAGTCAGTCATATTATCTTGTATTTTTTTCTTCGTTGTTTGCTCGGTTGTCCGCCTTCCTCGTAGCGGAATATATTTATCCTTTTTATCGGACAAAGAAAGCCTATGCCTAATTACGCCTACTTGTTTCGCAGTAAGATGCTCAAAATTCGCTAACGGTAGCAGACTTTCTAGTAATTATCACACACACGCGACTTTTTATCTCGCTTTATGGAGTGCACATCAAGAACAACTCAACTCTCGCACGTCTGCCAGAGCTCTCACAATCACCCAGGCCGAAGCGGGGTCAAATACCGTGCTCACCATACATATATCCTAGACGGCGCCGCCAGGATCGTAAAGGAAGTAACGAATCTAATGAACTAAAATTGATATAATTCTTTATCTACAGGGCGGTAAAAACTTAGCGTGAAAAATAAATGTTCTGAATATTTTCAATTCATAGGCGGCTTATAATAGGATTTTCAGGGTGTTTTTAATTTTGGGGTTCGTGCCTTGATTGATTCATAATATTTTTGTATTACATTCTATATATTCACATCTTTCCATTTTTCATACGTTGCCTCTCAAGGACAGCCGTTTCCTAAGAAAAACAAATAAATAAATAAAGGGATTACCTTTTGACGATCGAAATATTCAGCTATACTGCCTCTTCTGAAAGATATGATACTCCCTACACCTCTTCCGATGGATCGGGAGGATTTTCTTCGGGTAAACATGTCCTGTAATAATAATTTAAATGAGTAAAATTAATTTCAAGACAAAAATTTGAACTAGATTGAGTTAAGTGTTAATGTATAGGTATGGTGATGATGTTAGGTATGGTGATATAATTAATATAAAAATACGTATTTTATTGATTATCTGATTGGCGACATTGGCAACAAACGAAGGGTAAGTGTAAAATGTAGCGAAAAATTGAAAAATCGTTACACTAGGTTATCATACAAGTACACTGATTACTTTTTTCAAGAACAGTAGCTACTTTATTCCTGAACAAAAGTTTTTGACGAATTAGAGAAATTAATGGTCGAACAATCGAACGAAAAATATCTGGCAACATCAATATAGATACTCTATGATTCTAGAAGGAGCAAACAGAATTACTACTACTACTTTTTTGAGAATTCTGTAGAACTAATGGAAATTTAGATACAATCATAACCGGTATATCTTGAAGGCTTAAGAACTATTTCTCTCCTGTCTTATTCAGACACGTACCAGGTCTGTCCGGAAAGTATCCGACCTTGTGCTGTAACTTAGTAATGCGCAAAACATATACCTACCATGTACGTGTGGGGCCTTTACGCGTGTCCCCACCAGATGCCATGGTGGTATTGGGGCTCAGTCGACAAGGATACATCGTTGAGTGAACGTCAAACCTTGTGCGCGTCGCACTCACGATGATTGAACGTAGCGAATAAAGAGATTGCATTAAAATTTGTGAAAAACTTGGTCCTTCGTGTTCGGAAGTCATCAGTAAAATTCGTCGAAGACATGGTCATGAATTTATGAGTGATACACAAGTTAAAAAGTGGTTTAGGCGACTTAAATTGGTTGTACATCAGTTAAAGGTGACCCTCGTTCTGGCAGTACCGCAACACCAACAAATCCTGAAACTGTACCTGGTCAGGTTTTAATTAACCAGCATCTTAACTGTGCGTGAGTAGAGGAAGACCTTGGAATTCTAGAAAGTATAGTTTCGAAAATTTCGAGTCAAGGTTTAGAGATGAATCTTGTGGCTGCAAAATTCAATCCACGGCTGCTGATAGAAAACCAGAACTATCGAGTGGTATTTGACAGGAAAATTTGGACGCAAGTAGAAATTCGGATATATTCTCAAGTGTCATTACTAGGGACGAGTCATTGGTTTATCCTTATGATTTGAGCCTAAATTTTTTTATCCAACTCCAATTAATATGTTGTACAAAATGATGAAAATATATAGTATCAAGTCGAATATTATAATGTCTCCTATATAAATAAATTATACAATAGGAGATAAGAAAGGAGTGTGTGGTATAAATACGAGTATACACGTGCAATGTCATAAGGGTTTAATTAAACGACTTTAATATCTTAACAACCAGTTAGTGTAAAATGAATATAATGTTGGCCGAAGAATATATTTTAAAGTTTGTACATAGACATAAAGAAAATAAAATAAGAAGAAATGGAAAGTGCATTCAAGCTATTAAATTTTCTACCACAGGAGATAATTTGAATGTTGGCGGAGAAAGTAGTGGCGGTCGTTCAAAATATTTATGAAGGCAGCTGAATTGGAGGCCTGGTATAGAACTGGTATAAAAGTAAAGAACAATGTTGCAGGTAAGAGGACTTGAAGATTACAAATATATCTAACTAGCCGACCCGGCGAACTTCGTGCCACCTAACAGTCAATAAATGTCGTGTTAACTTTTAGCTAAACTTAATTTAGGATTTTATTAACGTAATAAAATGAATACAAAAAATGTATTAAGTTGAATAGTTTATTAGGATAATATATATATATATATATATATATATATATATTGATAAATTATTGGAGTTTTTCGGCTTTTATATGAAATATTTACAAATATCAAATTAGAATGTATGTAATTGCAGAGTAAGTGGGGATATAAACATTGCTGTCTACAAATTACAAAGCAAATCATACGAAATTCTTTATTTGAAAAATATGGTCTACGTTGGGACATATTTTTCAAATTAAGAATTTCGTATGATTTGCTTTGTAATTTGTAGACAGCAATGTTTACATCCCCACTTACTCTGCAATTATATACATTCTAATTTGATATTTGTAAATATTTCATATAAAAGCCGAAAAACTCCAATAATTTATCAATTGTTATATTTAATAAACGGCTAAGAAATTATCTAAACACTTATATATATATATATATATATATATATATATATATATATATATATATAGGGTAAACTTAATAAGTCGGCGATTAAAGGTCTGGTTCATTACTACAAAGTATATATATTTAAAAAAACCCTACATGTTTCGGCAATGACGCCTTTGTCAAGGGAATACAAAATATAAATGACAGAATATAAATGTCAAATAACAAAATGTATATAACAAAAAAATATATTATGATGGTAAATTGTAGATAAAAGTACAAAAAACAAGTATTTCAATGGCGTGTCAGCAAGACATTTGCTTTATTGAAGCTATGTATTTTGCTGCATGGGTTGCACTCGGGTTGATTCTCTTCAATGAAGGATCTTATGATATACGACATTTTTCGTTTTGTTATCAGGCGCAAGAACAAATAAAGCGGATGGTCTGCCGACACGTGAACATGACCACAGACCACAAACACTCAAGGATTGGCCTTGTGATTTGTTAATCGTCATGGGAATCCTCGGAATGAGAACTTCCTCACCTTTAAATTTTCCTTTGATTAGATTTCCTAAAGTTTAGATCTTCTGGGTCACGGCATCGTTAATAAAAATACTCGCACAATAAGATTTATTAATAACACTCGCACAAAACAAACAAATCGACCAGTAACCTTTATGTGCTTTTTAAAAACAAATCACAGACAACATGAAACAAAAAAAAATTACACTTTTATGTCACTAATTTGCAATGGACATCAATAGTAGGGTATACTATAGGCATCTGCGGTTTCCTCTCTCTCTCAAACACATGTAAAATCCCATATGCGGTTAACAACATCCTGTCGTTCAAAACTATCTCCCTCTCACTCTCTCTCACACAAGCATTACATCTTATCACCGCCCTGATAACCCATTATCTCGTCTACACCGCGTTCCAAAACATACCATATACACTGTCGTCGAAAAGACATGACCGCAGCGTACAGGTGTGTCCTCCCAGCATGTGTATCCCGCGCGAAACAAGGGGGTGCCCGGTCGAAGCATGCCCCCGCCCGCGCGAATCAAGGGGGTCGAAGCATGGGGCCGCCCGCGCGAAGCAAGGGGGTGCCCGCGCGAAGCAAGGGGGTCGAAGCATGGGGGTGCCCGCTTGCCCGGCGTGGGCGCGATATTCATTTAGATTGATGTCTTTGCATTCAGTTTTGCTGTGATTTGTTTATAATTGTGTGGAATGTTTTTTTTGTTAGATAATAGTTTCTGCGGTTATCATTTATGTGTTATTCAACTTGTTAATTGCTGTTGTGGTTGGTGTGGAGGTGTGTATAATTGTCGTATATTTAATAGTTTTTCGGGCGCGTGATTAAATTTAATTGATAAAATTGATAAATAATAATTTCTTCTGTGGTTTTGTTTGTTTTTCTCAAATGACTTGTTTGTGTTGTTTTATAATTGGGGAGTGTCTTGTTAAATAATAGTTTCTGCGGTTTTCATTTATGTGTTATTCAACTTGATAATTGCTGTTGTGGTTGGTGTGGAGGTGTGTATAATTGATGTAGTATATTTAATAGTTTTTCGGCGCGTGATTAAATTTAATTGATAAAATTAATAAATAATAATTTCTTCTGTGGTTTTTTGTTTGTTTTTCTCAAATGACTTGTTTGTGTTGTTTAAAAAAATATATTTCGCGTTGATGCTTATGGTATTATATATTCTATTTCTGCGGTTTAATGGTATTTTTTCGCGGTGTAGTAGAATGTGTGTATGATAATTGACACGATAATAAAAATTTCTGTGGTTTTTTGTTTTTCTCAAATGACTTGTTTGTGATGTTTAAAAAAAATATATATTTCGAGTTGATGCTTGTGGTATTATATATTCTATTTCTGCAGCTTAATGGTATTTTTCGCGGTGGTGGTGGTGTATAAATAGGTGTGATTTTTTAAAATTTTTGTAGTTATTCTCGTTGTGTATGTGTGTTATTACAAAGATAAAAACAATGTGGATGTGTTATTCGAACTATCCTGAAGCAACGGACTTGAAGTCGTCTGTACAAAGGTGTGTAAGCATTTTACAAGATTTACTCCACGAAAACCTTCTCGAAGGAAATCGGATTGAACCCTACTTCTCAGAAGAAACGCTTAATCGACGGTATCTGCAGTATAATAAAGGTATTAGTGTATGTGAAGCCTATTTGGAAGAGAAAATCCACATAGAAAAACTGATCAAATGTTTGATTAAACTTGAAATAATATCACATCTACCTACGGAATATTTACCGAAGTTTATTTTAGAAAAATATAAATTAACAGAACAGAGAAGCGAAGAGGAGGAGGAAGAGGGGGAGGAGATGTGATTTTTTGATAGATGTTGTGGTGGTGGTGGAAAATATATATGTATATATATATTTAATATTAACAAAAAACAATAACAGTTGCGAGTGTTAAGTGTTTCGTGATGGAGCCATCCAATTTGCTTGATAATTTATTACAAAAATACGAAAACAATATAAGAAAGGAATATCGACTAATAAATGAAGTAAAATACGGTTTAAGTAACAATGGAACGTATATATCTACAGGATTGAGTCCTGCAAGAGATTTCCTTCCAGTGGTTAAATTGGCTAACGGGCGAAGATGTATAACGTTTATGAAATATGAGTTTTGTGAATTTCTAAAAAATCAAACGAGGATTAGTACATACATAAATAATGGTCAGCGACTTCAACGCAAAAGGTGTATAGATGAAGTGCTCGAGGAAGATTGTTCGTCCAACGATAACATCTTATTAATTATGGACAACATAAAATTAATATTTACGCACAGACTGTTGAAAAGCGGTCGCCTGCAACCCATTGTGAAATTGGAACGTCAAAATGTTGAATTGATCTTAGATAATGCATGCATTAAAAGGTTAATGGGAGTCTTATTGGTCGTCAGAAATAGACTCCAGCGATTAGAGTTACTAGACTTTCCTTATTACTATCAGTCTTTGGTAACATCCCTGGCCGAGAACAAGGAAAACATACCCGATATTAAAGTGCACGTGGAAAGATTATTGTGTCATCACTTCGACGGAGTCGATTACAATATTCAGAGGTGCATCTGGAGCTCAGAATATACCGACTGTGTCTTAGAAATATTGTCTTACGAACTTGATAGATTCAAGTGTGACATTGGTTCTGTAATCGTTAGCAAGTTAATATCTGATGACGGACAAAACGATACCAGTTGAGATAAAAATCAACGAGTCTTTAAGACAAGTTTTCGAGAATATTTCCTGCATTTTGGACGCTGAAAATGATGAAATAATTCGTTATATACCTCTTTATATTTTACAAAAAACAATACGCGCTCATGAACGCGAGAAAATTTGGAAATTTTTACCTCAAGATAAGAAAGTTTACCTTCAAGATTACCGACCCTGTTATGAACATTATAATACAGATGACATGGAAGAACACATTGACGGTCCACCACCATCCAAACGACATTGTTATACTTGTAAAAAACTTTTGAATTGTAAAAAAATCTAAAAAATATTATATAAATAGACTAACTGTATACATATTTATATTGTGGTTAAGAATCTGTTTTAATAAATGATGTAGTAAAAACAACTCTGCGGTTTTATTTTCTTTAATCAATTTATTTAGAATGCAATAGTAATTATAATACAGGGTTTTTAAATTTATATATTCATACATATTGCAGTGGAATTTACTTTGAAATTGCTTATTTATTTTTTTATTCACACTACAGCTTATATCGCCGGCTATTCAGTCTAGTAGAATCCACGAACTGCCATCTCATGAATCGTTCCTCACGGAAAGGGGTTTAATGTCGTTTTCCAGAATAAAACCATAAACACAAATAAAACACGAGTCAATTCCTTTATATTAATGTAATTAAAAAAAAATAAAAAAATCCCTCTACAAAGTGTATAGGGTGCTAAAGCATCATCAAACAGTAGCAATGAGGAAACACTCTTTGTGAAAAATGACTCGCACACAGAGAAAAACCTCTTCTGAATCTCGATCAAACATAAAACTAATAAATATTAGTGAAATCTGTCAAGTTTAACCTCTACTGTGACCCCTTCAAACAAATATCAAAAACAAATTAGTTTTCAAAACTCACGATAGTTGAAATTTACTCATACGCCAAAAATAACATAACAAGGTCAAACCCCACTACAGAAACTCCAACCTTGAATTCAAAATGTTCTCGAAATATTATTTTAAAAAAAAAACTTCCCTTATAAAAAACATGACAACTTTCGCTAATATCCATATACTACTTTCAAACATAACTTATTACAATAAATACATGAAATTATAACAATGAAAATAATCCTGATATCAAATATATATAAATAAAATAATTTTTATCAACTTACATAGATCTATGTGTGATTTTATAAAATACACGAGAGATATCTTTTTCACAAAATTTTCAAATAAACATAAAACACTCGCATAAATCGAATTTAAATTAACTTGCACCTTACACTAAATGCAAAAACAAAATACAACCCGAATTTATACAACAAAGAATAAAATTGATTATTTTATCCTTTAATGAATCAAACACTTTAACAGTCAAGATATCTCTAAATCAAAATGAAATTTCCATATCCGCTTATCCATTCCCACCATCTAAAAATCAAAATATATATAACCAACACATTTTAACAAATACAATATCCGAAAAAGCGGCAAGTTCAATTCCTTGGTCAACCTAAATATACAAGGGCTAATCATAATTTCATACATTATAAAATTTATTTCATTTATAAAATAATATATATATATATATAACGATCCCCGTCTGAAATAAATAAACATACAACTGAAATAGTTAATTTTTTAGAATGTCCCTATTACAGAGTTCAAAATCGTTCAATCATTTTCCTTACTTGTCCAAGGAAAATCCATGACATGATTCCCCGAAGTTATCCGAGAACAAAGTCAGAACATCCCTGAGCTTTTTTCAAGGATAAACTTCAGCACAGCACTCGAGACAGTACCGCACCCTGTCTTTGTTCCCCGCACTAACTTGTTGTATTAATGTTGACCAGGATCTTCATCGTTCTGATGCTGTAGTGTGATAAACGGATGCAATGCACTGATGTGATATCGTCTCCATATACATTCTGTATATAATTTTTGAATATATATAAATGTCTTATTTGACTTAAAACATTTTATCTTTTATGTCGTTTTACTTGACATAATTTATTTTAATGTCATATTGCTTGACATTTTCGAATGGGCTTCGTTACAAACATCACAGACGAAGGAACACGCCGAAGCAGCAGTCATCCCCGTCGAATCCTCGAGCACACTCTCGATCACATGGACATGAACATCCCCAACGAATTTTCATAAATAAAAAAAAAACATAGCATGAAAATCTCATTTACCAAATCATCATCATAAACAAATTCATAACACCATTAATTTCCAAGCAATAATAATAATAATAACAATAATAATTAACAATAATATCATGAGCTCAATTTCTTCTTCTTATATTTTTATATAATTTTAATTTTTTTCAACGCAATTCCCATTATCAATATTTTTTTATACGCAGATAAATTTTAATTAATTAATTATGTCAACAATAAATTTTATTTTATAACTCATTCTGTATATCTATTTGCTTAATCCAATTCATTACCAGGTCAGTTAAATCAGCACATCGTAAACCATCCTATTCAAATATTTTTATTCATTAACCTTTTTACACATGCCAATAATTCTTTTTCTATAAATTCATAAATACCATAATTTTATTTCAACAATATATATATATATATATATATATATCTATCTCTATTATCATAATAATTTTTTTCTATATATATCAACGACGAAATTCTATTTAAATATACCGACGAAAATTTTTTCATATTCAATATCATATACCTTTTTATCACGACGAAATTCAGTAAACACTTTTTTATTTTACTTCTACATCCTCTTCTTATACTAATAATCTTATCCTAATTATCTTTTACGTTAAATCCATTTCAGTATCATTTATCAAATCCTATTTACTTTTCCAAATTTTATTCATATATCCTTTTGTTACAACACATTCCAATTAGTTACCTCAAAAGCAAAAATCCTTATATCTCGCATATTCCTCTAAATAGTTTACAACGAAATTTATCATTAAGTTGGGCCTATTCAAAAATATCCGACAGTAAATAATTTGTAGTTTCATTTTTACTTTTACCTTACTATAAAATGTGGGTCTATTTAATTTAAATTTAGTACCCCTATACTTCCTAATTTTCAGAGTATAATATTTTAACATTTCATTATTGACATGGGTCTGATTTATATTGTTTAAAAAACAGTTGATTTTAAAATTAGCATTACGGGAATTTTTGCGTTTACTTTCTATATAATTATTCAAATTATATTTATAAATGATATTTCTTCTAGAAATCAATTTCTTTTTAATTTTAGTTCGTCCATCGTTAATATTATTAACGACAACTGCTTGTTTATTTAATTTATTGCTCATTTTATCGTGAATACTTTCTTCCATCCTACATTCTAACTTAGCATTTGTTTTACTTATATTAAATTCTGTTTTCTCGTTAGTTTCAAACTTAATTTTATTTAATGTAATTTCTTCGCTTACCCTAATTTGATTATTTCTTCTTCCTATTTCTGTATCCATATCATTTCCCTCGTCCTGTGGCATAGATTCCTCCCCAGGTACGTCCTCTAAACTTTCTTTTGTAATTGTTGATTCGTTTTCTTCTTGTAGCATTATTATTAATTCCTTTTCTTCTGGTTCCATTATTTTTAATTCCTTTTCTTCTGTTGCTTGCTTTTCCTCGACGTGTGCTATTTTACTTTTATTTATTGTGTTTTCCTTGTTTATTTGATTGTTACTGGTTCCTGGTGCCATTTGATCCATTATCCCTATTATTTCATCCATTTCTCTTTCCATATCATTATAGTTTTGTTTTATTTCATTGTAATTTTGTTGCATTTGTTGTTTCATTTCCATTTGTTGTTGTTTCATTTCCATTATCGTTAGCATCATTGTGTGCATCAAATCCATCATCGGTTGACTGCTTTCTCCATTGTGTCCTCCTTCATGTATGTAACCAGCGTTACCCATTCTTTGAATTAAATATTCCATTTTAAGAATTTATATTTTATTTCTTCCAATTATACGTTGGACTCGCCAAAATTGTGCAGTCCAATTATTAAATTATTTATTCTCTCACCACGTTGAGTTAACCATAATTGTAAATTTTTCATTTGCTTTTCTTCATACGCCGACACGCTGGGCTGTCAAAATTGTAAATTTTGGCATCTACTTTGCTTCATACGCCGACACGTTGGGCCGCCATAATTGTGCAGTGGAATTTACTTTGAAATTGCTTATTTATTTTTTTATTCACACTACAGCTTATATCGCCGGCTATTCAGTCTAGTAGAATCCACGAACTGCCATCTCATGAATCGTTCCTCACGGAAAGGGGTTTAATGTCGTTTTCCAGAATAAAACCATAAACACAAATAAAACACGAGTCAATTCCTTTATATTAATGTAATTAAAAAAAAATAAAAAAATCCCTCTACAAAGTGTATAGGGTGCTAAAGCATCATCAAACAGTAGCAATGAGGAAACACTCTTTGTGAAAAATGACTCGCACACAGAGAAAAACCTCTTCTGAATCTCGATCAAACATAAAACTAATAAATATTAGTGAAATCTGTCAAGTTTAACCTCTACTGTGACCCCTTCAAACAAATATCAAAAACAAATTAGTTTTCAAAACTCACGATAGTTGAAATTTACTCATACGCCAAAAATAACATAACAAGGTCAAACCCCACTACAGAAACTCCAACCTTGAATTCAAAATGTTCTCGAAATATTATTTTAAAAAAAAAACTTCCCTTATAAAAAACATGACAACTTTCGCTAATATCCATATACTACTTTCAAACATAACTTATTACAATAAATACATGAAATTATAACAATGAAAATAATCCTGATATCAAATATATATAAATAAAATAATTTTTATCAACTTACATAGATCTATGTGTGATTTTATAAAATACACGAGAGATATCTTTTTCACAAAATTTTCAAATAAACATAAAACACTCGCATAAATCGAATTTAAATTAACTTGCACCTTACACTAAATGCAAAAACAAAATACAACCCGAATTTATACAACAAAGAATAAAATTGATTATTTTATCCTTTAATGAATCAAACACTTTAACAGTCAAGATATCTCTAAATCAAAATGAAATTTCCATATCCGCTTATCCATTCCCACCATCTAAAAATCAAAATATATATAACCAACACATTTTAACAAATACAATATCCGAAAAAGCGGCAAGTTCAATTCCTTGGTCAACCTAAATATACAAGGGCTAATCATAATTTCATACATTATAAAATTTATTTCATTTATAAAATAATATATATATATATATAACGATCCCCGTCTGAAATAAATAAACATACAACTGAAATAGTTAATTTTTTAGAATGTCCCTATTACAGAGTTCAAAATCGTTCAATCATTTTCCTTACTTGTCCAAGGAAAATCCATGACAATATGTACAGGTAAGTATAATTATAATAAATTACTCTTATCTATCCAAGTGTTATGTGTCTTATCTAATCCTAAAAATTTAACGTAGAGTTTTTTCCCTTTAGTCCGAAGCACTTTTTCAACTAAATAAATATCCTTGTGTTTTGTTCTCTGTAATTCCGGTTCATAAAAACTACCCAGTATTGCAGGTTCACCATTCATGTCTTCTAATAAATATGTAGCGGGGTTAGTATTATTAATTCTCGAAATGCGAAATAGTTCCGTAGTCCACGACGGGAAAAATGACTTCGCAAATAGGGCTTTATATTTACTGATGCGAACGATATCACCTACATTAAACTTATTTTTTCCTTTTATTTTAATATTACTGTACACATTAAATAATAACTCTTTCTCATTCTTTAATGTGACGTCACGCGGTCTCATGCCAGTTGTTCGATGTTGCGTTTTATTATAATCATCCGTTATGGAACCGAGAACGTCAATCCATTTATATTTACCTACCATGCTGAAATGTGTATATAGATTGTTCTTTATCGTTCTGATTACTCGCTCGGCAATAGCAGCTTTTTTCGTACTATACGTAGAGTAATGATTTATTTGATATGATTGCATCAATTTCTTGAAATGCATATTGTAAAACTCCTTTCCTGCATCTGTTTGTAAATTTTTCGGTCGTCTGGGACCACTCAAAATTTTCTCCATAGCATTTCGTACATCCAGACCGGTCTTACTCTTAATGGGCTGTGTCCATAGGTATTTCGAGAAGCACTCTATAACAACTAGTACGTATCTAAAACCGGTATTCTGTTTAGAATAGAGTTGGAAGTCCATCAAATCAGATTGCCAGATGTCGTCGAAACCCTTAATTATAGTACGACGTCGAGGAAAGTTTTTCCTTGCCGGACGATGAATCTCGTTAACCACGTCTTGTTTACTCATTGTGTACTAACGTAATTGTAAGCTGTTATTATTTATATAAGGAAAAAAAAATTAGAATTGTTTCAAGTCTCGAGATACTTTATTAATAAAATCCGGTCTCATTTGTGAACTATCGTTTTGAACACTATTCTTATTAATCAACAAGTCTTGCTCTACCTTTTTAATTAAATCCGGTCTCATTTGTGAACTATCGTTTTGATCGCTATTCTTAACAAGCAACAAATCTTGCTCCACTTTCTTTATTAATTCCTGTCTTAATTGTGAAATTTCGTTTTCTGATTTTTTCCTATAATCCTCAACAACATTTAAATTTTGCGTCTGTATTGTAGCAATGTTATCAATTTTAACATTTATTTCGGTTATAGCTTTAGATATATTATTATTAATAGTTTCCAATTGCTTCTTCAACTCCTGATAATTATCTGTGTGTTTAGAGACATCTTTACTTCAAATACTCATTTCTTTCCTAAATGCTGAATATGAAGTATTCGCGTTTCTAATAAATTCAGTACGATTTTTAGATATGGATCTATTTAGATTTCTATCGGTTTTTTTATCTAATTCTTCAACTTTTTCATTAACAAGTTTGTTTATATCTAAAGTAGTACTATATTGTTTCAATTGACTCAAAATTGAATCCACACTATTTTTTATTTCATTAGACAAAACTAGGTTCTCTTCCGTAATCTGCTTATCAATGCTCTTCCTGAGCTGAATCAGTGTATTCTGTTGCTCAGAGAAATTTTTTTTGTTTTCTTTGTCAAAGTCCATAACGATATCAACTAAATATTTTTTATTTACACAATCTTCATCTTCAATGGGGTCCCCTAGGAATCTAATACGCTTACCACCAATATTTATATTACCGTCGGCAGTTAGAGGTAGACCGGCCGGTCGACGATTGAAGATTCTCTCGGTCGTTGATGCAGCTTGCACTTTATTACTATGACGACCAAACTTGTCGGTAGCCATTTTGATAATGAGAAAAAAATAGTATGTAACCACTATTTAATTACACCCGCTTCTCTTAGTTCCTCGATTATAGATAAAATTTCATTATTATGGTTCGTGTGACCAGCGTTTTCCGATGCAATTAGAAGCCGCAAGCGATCAACCAGCTCATTTACATCATCCCAATAAACGTACTGATACGGGGTGTTCTTAACAAACATGTCTGATCCTCGCCCGCTCCAAGATTTTAACGGTTGTTTTTTAATAAATAGCGGTTGAATTATACGTTTCCATTTCGTCCCTGCACTACCTCGTAACTGTTTTGATTTATCATTATCTCTACGATGTGCACTGGTATACTCTAATATGTTACGGTATTGTTTTAAATCGTCATCATCGTATTTTTCCGGATTCGATTTAAAGATGAGTTCGTACAGACCCTTACTTCCTTTGAATCGTTTGTTTTCAATTAATATATCATCAACATCATCAAATGTTGTAGTTTTACTCCCCAACTTTAATTTATTAGCATCAGCGTCATATATTACACCATAAGTGGTGTCAAAAACATTGTTTGTGTCTTTAAATAGACCGTCTATGTAGCTTTTAGGTAAAGGATTAAAGTTTTCAAAAAATTCTTCAATTACTTGCGGTCTCGTCTCACTTGTCGACTGATAAAGATCTCCGAATGAGTTGACAATTGGTCTAGAAGTTTTCGAGCTATATGTGAAGACATTTTCATCTGTCGAAAGATCCGGTTGACTCGTCGTTGGTGTTTTCGTAGATGGTTCCTGCTCCTCCTCCTCCTCGGTTATCGGTGTCTCTTCTTTTTTAAACTGTTCCGACTTAATGTTATCCATTTTAATTTTGTTTGCATCAACAATCTTCCTTAGCGGTTCCGTAACGGGTTTATACATTTTTCGTAAAAGTTCATCTTGACTCGAACGCTGCAGTTTTAATTGTAAATGTTTTTTCCTAACAGGTTGGTAAGATTAACAATTTCTTGTTTCACTCTATCGCTTTGTGGTTTTTCAATTTTTTCAGTTCCTTTCGTTTCATCGTTCTACTTTACTCTTTAACGAACGGTTCGATACTGTGACCGAGTTCGTTTGTACGATAACATTTATTATTATCACATGCATACTAGAAGACACAAAACCGTTTTAGTTATAAATTCCACGACTGTGATGAGTAAATAAAAACATCCAAAACAGGGGACATCCTTACAACAACCCTTCTTTCCCATTATAGCGACAGATCTTCATTGATCATAAAAATTAGTCTTAAGTACATATATAACAATCAAACTTGTTTCTGTATCGACCGTTGTCAATGTTACTGCCCTTGTCAATTATCAAAAATCCGTATTGATCTTTCCAGCATTCGGAACACATGGACTTAAACTGATCGAATGTCATATCCGTGCCCACGTGATCTTCATATACATGTCGTAGATTTGTGATATCCTGTTTGAATAGTATTAGAAAATTAGCGTTGTCTCTTATTAAGTGTTTCGGTATGCGCGTGTAGGTCTGACATAAATAAAAACTGTCAACAGATTTGTGACGACCCATACAAAAGAACGATCTGATCTTATCTTGTTTATCGCAGGCTACGTCATCAAATACAAATACGGAATTTGTTCGCGCGTTCGATGGGTCTACGATATCGTCGTTTTCTTTATATGGATAGTATTTGATATCAGGCAGCCTCTTCATAACACTTTCCAACAGCTGATATTTTGGTTGATACAAAGATTTAGAGAAAACGTAAATGTTTTCAAATCGAAGACCATTTTCACTAAACAATAGCGACAGCATGACATTTGTCTTACCGCAATTGGATGGTCCGCAAATAATACAGCGAACTGTGTTGGGTAACAAAGTACCATGCCTACGACGACAGTTTGTGTGGTCCTCAGCGCACACATCTAAATTCAATATGTTCAACTGTTCCTTCTGTTTCTTGAAACGCATCGTTTACAACTGAAAACTTTTATTAAATACCGGACGCTATATGCATGTAAAATCAGTTCAATGTTGACATTCAGGGGTGGCGGAGGTATTGTCAATTCTCTTATTAATAATCTACCTGTCGAACTACATATACCCGGTGGCTATCAATTCTGCGGTCCAGGAACAAAATTAAGGAAGCGCTTACGTCGAGGAGATACAGGTATAAATCCTCTAGATAGAGCTTGCAGAGACCACGACATCGCCTACTCAAACTATAAAGATTTAGATAACCGTCATAAAGCCGATCGTGATCTACAAGAAGCAGCCTGGTCTCGTGTAATGGCTGAGGACGCTTCATTAGGTGAAAAAGCCGCTTCGTGGGCTGTCACGAACGCGATGAAAGTCAAACGAAAATTAGGGATGGGATTCAAACGACGTCATTGTACGGTGACGAGCAAGCGAAGGCTGGGTGCTGGGTTAAAGCGTCGCAATCGTAAACGTCGACAGCAACCGTTCAATAAAACCGTAGTCTTCAAGGCAAGAGAGGCACTGAAAGGATATAAAGGTGGTAAATTAAAAGCTGGCGCTGGCCTGTCACTGAAGGCCGCGAAAATCGCCATCAAGAGAGCGGGCGGTCGAAAACGTATAAAAATACCGAGAATAATTCCATTACCGAAGACGGGAGGTATTTTACCTCTTATACCATTATTCGCTGGCTTAAGTGCTGTAGGCAGTCTCGTAGGCGGGGCCGCGGCCATTGCTCGGACAGTCAACAAAGCGAAGGAAGCTCAACGGGGAATGGAAGAGGCGAAGAGACATAACAAAAGCATGGAAGCAATTGCGTTGGGGAACAAGTCAGGCACCGGTCTATATCTAAAACCCTATAAGAAGGGGTTGGGTCTGTATTTAAAACCCTATCCAAAAAACTAATAAGACAACTGCCCAACAGACCCCTTACAGACCGAGACATTATGAAATTCTCGAGCGTCATACACCATTTTCGAGGTGTCTTCATGCGGGACAGTCTACCAAAGGTGCCTCGACGTGTCGAGTGTGCAGTTGTCAATTTAGATTCCGAAAATGGTCTCGGCACACACTGGGTGTCCTACTTTAAAAACAATCATATAATAAAGTACTTTGATTCGTTCGGAAATTTAAACCCACCAATCGAGTTGATGAGGTACTTTAAACATAACGATAAAAACGTAAAAATAATGTACAACTACGACAGATATCAAAACTACAACGAAATCAACTGCGGACATCTATGTTTAGAATTTTTTAATGGACAACGTTGAATAGGATGGAATAGTATGTGAGTAAACGTCAACAATGTCGTACACGTTTACGTTGAAGGGAACCAGCCCTGTGCTCTCCGCAGATTATTATCCTCCAATTGATTTAGATCCGAACTCTCAATACGCCATCGGTTTGATTGGTCTATACACATACAATACCATTCCGAACGTTATGGAGGGAAACAACAAGTTCTATTATGATGAGGACGATAAAGTAATTACGATACCGGACGGTTCGTACGAGATAAGCGACATTGAACAATATCTTAAAGAACAATTATCGGTGAAAGATGACGATGATGGCACGTTCTCGCTTAAACCTAACAATAACACATTGAAATGTATGCTGAAGAGTGAATTTCGTGTAAATTTTGAACACAAAGATTCTATAGGTAACATGCTAGGTTTCAGTTCTAAAGTGCTTTCACCCGGCAAGAAGCACGATTCAGATTTACCTGTGCAGATTATAAAAGTACGAACGATAAGAATTGAGTGCAGTGTCACTACGTCAGCGTATTACGATTCACGTTTATCGCACACGCTATATGAATTCGCTCCGCAAGTGGAACCTGGGTTTAGTATTAATATCGAACCGCAACACGTCATCTATTTACCTCTTAATAAACGAAACAGCATAGACAACATCACATTAACTTTGTTGGATCAAGACGGTCAACCTGCCAATTTTCGAGAAGAACCGATTGTAATCAGATTGGAGTTGAGATTGTTGTGAGCCGAGGTGGAGGGAGAGAGAGAGATATGGGTCTTTCATTTAAAAATCTAAATAAAACGTACAAGCCTGTAGCAAACACAATCATTCAGTCACGCGACCACCATCGAATAACACCTGTCAACGCTGCTTTTCTAAAATCTATTGGATTGAAAGTGGTTAAGAATAATGGAAAAGTTACAAATATTCCAGGGGCTAAATTTCGATGATGTCATCGTGAAGGAACAATATCACGTATACTATCCCAGAACAAGTAATTTCAAGCTCAACGATGAAATTCGTATTTCTATTCAACATCAGGACATATACACTTTACCAAGTGAAAGCTTCATCTATATAGAGGGTAAATTCAACGTGGACAAAGCAGGGACTGGTACTTGTAAATTAACGAACAACGCATATGCGTTTCTATTTGATCAGATGCGTTATGAAATTAATGGTGTCGAGATCGATCGTTGTTCGAAACCAGGTATCACCACAACAATGAAAGCATACGTTTCTTACAGCGAGAGTGAATCTAAGATGTTGGAAATGGCGGGATGGTGTCCGTTCAAGGAAGAACAACCCACTTTCTCGGGAAATAAGTTCAACGCCTGTCTACGGTTGAAATATTTCTTCGGTCTATTTGAAGACTATTAACGGATAATAATGAACGTTAGCCAAGAAATAATATTAAATCGCAGTAAAACGGACGACGAAAACACCCAGAACGACGGTACGAAGAAAGCTTCTATAGACATTGAAAAGATCGAATGGTATGTACCGCACATAGCTGTAAACTGCTGCAGGCTCTTCGAGAAAATAAATCGATATACCTACCGTTCAGAAAGTGGGAATTATATGAATTACCTTCATTGCGTACAACAAAAAACGACATATGGCCCATAAAAACCAGCACGAATTTAGAGAAGCCTCGACACGTTATCGTCGGGTTTCAACACAAGAAAAAAGATAACTACCTGGAGGATTCTTCCGACTTTGATCATTCTGCAATTACGAACATAAAATTATATCTAAACTCAGAGAGCTATCCATATACCGCTATGAATTTAGATATGGGACTTAAGCGATATGCTATAGCGTATCATATGTACTCAAATTTTCAATCTAGTTATTACGGACGTCAAAACCAACCTCTTTTGAATTACGATCAATTTCACGACCACGCTTTATATTTAATAGACTGTAGCAAGCAGAATGAGTCATTGATTGCCTCTAGTGTAGACATAAAGCTTGAAATTGAATGTCAGGGTCAATTTAAAGAGGGTATGGTCGTGTACTGCCTCATATTGCACGACAACGTAGTGGAATACGCACCCCTTAGTGGAACAGTGAAAAAAATAGTTTAATTATGGATAAGAGCGTTTCTTTTGATAACAAAACATCGGTGTATGAATGGTATGATGAAGACGATCGACGAAATTACTTTCTCATGGATAGCATTCGTTTTAAGGACCGAATTACTCGAACAGGTGAAATATTGAAACCTATTTTGACATTGAATCATAGACAACAGATGTATCGACGACGATTCTCAAAGTTTCTAATTATTGACATACAAGGTTTTAACGCAACACAATTCACTCCAAAGGAAATGAGCATTATGAACTACAAGGGGAGAAGAATTCATTTCCTATTCAAACCAACAACACCGTTTCGTTCGTTGCCATCGTCGAAGCAACGGGAAATAAAATGGATAGAACACAACCATTTAAACATTGGTTATGCATCAGGATACGTTGATTTGCGGTGTGTTGGAAAAATTTTGTATGAAGCTTGTACTGGACACGATTTAGTTTATGTGAAAGGACACCAAAAGTGTAATTTTTTTAAAAAAATGTTATCTAATATAGAAATTATTAATTTAGAATGCAATAGTGATAATGTACCGAATTTTGAAAAATCATATGATTCTACATGTTTGTTTCATAATTTAGGTAAAAAAAATAATACAGCATCCGTTTGTACAGAAAACAATGTAAAATTACTTTACGATTATTTGTATAGTTAACAAGAAAAAATATATATTTTTAACAGTATAATAGGGTTTTTTTTTTTTCTTTTTTTTTTTTTTTACAAAAATACAAGGATTACTGAAACAACTATATATAATTTAAGAAAATTATATAATTTAATTTAAGAAAATTGTGAATGAACATATAAAATTTGTGTTTTATTTATTGTGGTTTTATACAGATCAGCTGTCTGTCCATTAATAGAATGTAAATATAGTAGGAGTTTATGTTTTTATTTCATTATTGCGGTTAATGAGGTATAAAGTACAAAAATATACATAACTAAGTAGATTTTTATTTTATTTCTTTTTTGAACATATGTCTTCTTACGCGTCTACAGTAATCATATAACAAATACATTACAAAAAAAAAAAACATATTTTTTTTGTCATTTTTAAGGAAATGAAAACTAAAATCGAGATTGTTTTTCTTTATTCGCATTATATTAATGATATGATAAAAAGATTTCTGTGGATGACTTCGGTAACACATGTGTTATTTTTAAGGAAATTTAAGATAATGTAAAAGGAAATGAAAACCAACTATCTAATGTATATATTTTTTTATTTATAAACCTTAATACATATTTTTTACATATACAATTACATATAATAATAAACTATTCAAAAATTTTATAACGAATAATTGTACTTTATTCAATGAAACCCCATGGTAAAGTATGAACATTGTCGGCTAATAGTTGTCGTTTATCATCGTGTGCATCTAAAGCAAGTTTATTTATTTTCATACTATATAAATTATGGTTAATTGATCGAATTGTATTAAAAGATAGAAAATACCGGTTATTTTCAAACAAAGATCTTTTGTACATATCAAAATCTATTTCCCTCATGGCAGTTCTACCTACACCCTTTGCCCTCTTCTTAATATCGTTATCATTAATTTTAACAGCATACATTTTAGCTTTCAAACCCACAAATTCTTCGATAGCATTTCCACACATTTCATCTTTCATTTTTCCCAAAACTTTTTTATTGACGAGGGGAAAATTATAAATATTATTAATTGAATAATCGCTAGTATCAAAGTAATATTCACAATCTCTGCGTAATATTTGATAAATATCACGTTCATTATCCTCCTTAGTCGGTACAAAATGATAAATTAAACTATCCGTATCCATATATAAGAGATCGGTATGTTTCATAAGTTTATTAAAGTAATTGTAATGATAGTCGTACATTAATTTTTTCGATATATCTAAAATCGTCATACCTGTGTAGATGGGTCTGTCGAAATTAATTTCCGTCTTATTTAACTCTACCATAATTAGATTTTCATCAAAGATTGTTAACGACTTGAAATTGGGTAGTGCAATTAGTTTTTCCGCACCGTAACGACCTTTCCATTGTGTGGCAAATTTTACAATCCTATGATTTCTAATATTCTCTAATGATTTACCGAAGACCGCGTTATTTTTTAATTTATAAAGATCTTTCTCGAAAGAAGTTTTCGCATTCATACGCATATTTGTATTTAGATCAATGTATGGTTTTAACCATTGAGACTGATGAAATTTCAATACCCGATGAATTTGAATTAGCTCTAATCCTAATTGCAACGCTTGCACTAAATTCTTATAGTGTAATACGTATCTTTCGCGATCGTACATAGTGGTCATTAATTTCGAACCACCATTAGTATTTAGATGATGAGGTTGTAGAGGTAAGTCTTTGTGTTGTTTATGAATGCTCGAGGGATATCGTAAATCTACTTCTAGGATGTAACCTATCGCATTATTGTCATCGCTATCGGTAATTGATTTATTGGTATTATTATAAACGAGGTTAAATATTTCCTGTTTTACCTTTTCGATATTATCCTCCCACGAAAAGTTTGAATGAGGAAGCATATTAGACATGGCCCAACCGTAAAGATTATTTACATCGAAATACAGGATATATGAATCCTCTTCGTTCATATTGTAAGTATTCAGATACGGATTATTAGCGTGAGCATATCTTTTGCTACATTGTACCAATCCACCCCTAATACCGCGTTGTATAAACAAAATCATGTCAGGATCTGTTAGCAATTCTAATTCTACTTTCGTCTTTTTCAACATGGCTTGCCATGAAAAGCCTGCCGTTGTGAAAAAATTTGCCGGATCTAAGCCGTAGCTATCCAAACACACTGTTCTATACCTTTCAAATATGTCGGTTAACAACAGTACATCAACTTTTAGATAAATGTCGGAATATTCCCCTAGAGATTTTACATTAAAATGTTCCCATACTAGTTCCGCGTGTTTATAATCAATTTCTTTTATGGCTTCGTTGTTAAGACGATTTAAAAATTTCTCACGGTCCGGTAAAACTGTGTCCTCTAATTTGTCAAGGGCGTCGACATAATCGTAAGGAAAAACTCCTTTTCGTGATACAAGATCTAGATCATTCGGATACGACTGTCTTAAAAATATAAAATCGTTTCTTGACAGTGACTTACTCAACTTATCCAAGGAACTGGATAGAAATCTATAACTATCTAAGAAACGTAAATGAATTATGTTATTGTTCACGGTAACAGTTTTTGTTATCGATATATAATTTTCTTTATTGATTGGTATAACTTTTATTGAACCCGGCATTGAGTATTCAATTTAGTTTTACTAACAAAACTACACAAACATCGATCACATACGAAACTGCAACCGTGATAATTTGAAAATTGATTACGAATTAGTTGACCTAAATCTTTTATTATACAAAAATGTTCCCTGGTTTTATTTCTATTACACAAATACAGAAGGTTGACATGGTTTTGTTTTATCTGTTTCGTGTGGTACAATGGACCGACCACATTAGTATTTTTACTATTCAAAGCGTATACATTAACCGATATATTGGGGTTTTGTTTTTCAAACTTGTTTAAGTCCGACAGTTTTATGGGAAACTCTATATTTTTTAGATTTAAAATTTCATGATAGTTTTTAGGATAGTCGTTAACGTTTTTAGAATATTTATCAGTTAACACAGCTAATACACACCATACAAAACACAGCCTATCATTATTTTCTATGTTTAATATACAACGTTTGTGTCTGTAAGATGGTGGTAATTGAATAAAACCGTTAGCTCTCAATGGATTATAAACATTTATATTGACAGCCAAGTTAACAATCTCTTCTAATGACCACCCACTTGAACCCTCCTCAAAAACACTCATTTTACATAAAATTTTATTCACCATGTCACTATAAATTTTTTGAATATTACATGTTTTGTTAAAAATAAAATTAGAAGTACCAAAGTACTTATGTTCTTTTTTCAATTGACGTTGACCGTCTGAGAGAAATTTATCAATACAAAAAATACTACATAATACAATATTTACCTTAACGCTAAACGAAGGATTGTTTGTTAGATTTAAAGATTTTTGTACCTCTTCCTGGAACAAGGAGAAGCAGTCCGTCAGAAATAGAATTGGATCAGTGTGATTTGCGTTCAGTATAACTCCACTTTTTACGCGACTTTGAAAACCACTAATTACTTCTTGCCACTTTAATTGAGGACGATGGTAAGATTCAATTGATCTACCCTGGGAAGTAGACGGTTGATTGTCTTGCAAGCCTTCACCTACTCTGTTACCGTAATCAATTAACTTTCGATTAATCTTGAATTGATAGTATAACAGGATACCTAGTTGACTCTCCAACGATCGTTTCTCTCCAACAGTTTTGCTGTTTTGAATTAAATTTTTAAGTATTTCAATACTCTCTTCATTTAAAATTAGGAGTTCACGAAATTCTTCGATAGTTTTGCTTAAACTCAATAATTCTCTTATTGGTTCAACGAGATCACCCATTGTATGTATATGTATATGTATTATATATAAATTAAGTTAATCTAGAAACATAGAAAATAGAAAATTAATACATACGTTTTTAGGTGTGACGAAGATAAATCACTTACCTCTCGAGAAATTAATGATTGCACATTTATTGCCTCTAACAATCTCGATTGACTCTACTTGCATGTATACAAGTCTCTGGTTAACTTCTTCGATGAACTTATTTAAGTCTTCACCCTCCAACTGTCCATAACGTTTTGGTAGAAAACACTGAAAATCATCGTTCAGCTCGACAATCATCGACCAACCGTATTTAGTTTGTATCCTTTTCAGGTTTGGTTACCAAATATTTTTCATTGATTTTTAAATCAGTGAGTTTCCTAGTTTCCTTGATATTAATTTTTGCAACTTTATTAAAAGATTCCATTTTTTATATTATTATTTTCACTTTTATATTAATCGATCTTACCTCCTTTCGGAACGGATAATGGTTCCGAAAAACCAAAATCACACCTATTTATACACCACCACCACCGCGAAAAATACCATTAAACCGCAGAAATAGAATATATAATACCATAAGCATCAACGCGAAATATATTTTTTTAAACAACACAAACAAGTCATTTGAGAAAAACAAACAAAAAGCCACAGAAGAAATTATTATTTATTAATTTTATCAATTAAATTTAATCACGCGTCGAAAAACCGCAGAAACTATTATCTAACAAAAAAAAACATTCCACACAATTATAAACAAATCACAGCAAAACTGAATGCAAAGACATCAATCTAAATGAATATCGCGCCCACGCCGGGCAAGCGAGCACCCCCATGCTTCGACCCCCTTGCTTCGCGCGGGCACCCCCTTGCTTCGCGCGGGCGGCCCCATGCTTCGACCCCCTTGATTCGCGCGGGCGGGGGCATGCTTCGACCGGGCACCCCCTTGTTTCGCGCGGGATACACATGCTGGGAGGACACACCTGTACGCTGCGGTCATGTCTTTTCGACGACAGTGTATATGGTATGTTTTGCAACGCGGTGTAGACGAGATAATGGGTTATCAGGGCGGTGATAAGATGTAATGCTTGTGTGAGAGAGAGTGAGAGGGAGATAGTTTTGAACGACAGGATGTTGTTAACCGCATATGGGATTTTACATGTGTTTGAGAGAGAGAGGAAACCGCAGATGCCTATAGTATACCCTACTATCAATTATTACAAATAAGCTATAAGCGTAACCTGTCAATTGCGGAAGATGGCGGAGTTCCTAACCTAATTATTTAAAAATTAATTTTCTGTATAATTTTTTTTCCGTGAATTTTTCCGATATTTTAATAGTTATTCTGCTATTCGGGGCGGAGACGAATCCAACAAATCAGAGATTATTAAAATCGGTCCAGCCGTTCTTGAGCTATAAATGGTGTACCTAACCTGACTTTGTTTTATGTATTGAGATTAATGAACGCCGAAGAGCAAATAAGATCGTACATTTTCGGTCCAATAGTACAGCTTTTTCACCTCTACAAAAACATTACCATACCGAAGTGGATAGTGCCTTTTATCGAGGACACAGGACTAACAGTGGAATTGAAACATCTATCGAAGGTGGTACAAGGAGTATTGAGCTCAAGTGCCTGAATGTGATTAAGAGAAGATGCAGAGAATGTATGCAACTGTATTTAATATCAATACCCTTTCATATACATATTCCTTCCCAAAACTCTGATGGAAAACTTTGGAAGTATATTTACATTCATCAATGGCATATTAAATATTATGGAGTAATTTAACGTTCAATTCAAAAGAATTTCTTGATTAGAAGGAAGGATCATAGAAAGAGGCGTAATAGAGTTTCGTGCTTAAAAAGAATAGCAACACATTAATCGACTTGTATACATATATAAATCAATATGTATCATGATTTATGTATAGGTTTATGTATTGCTATGTTGATAAATGTTTATAATTCTATTTTTTTATATTCTAAACTAATTTTTATCCTAAATATGATGTATGTTTATTATGTTAATTAAGTTGAATCTTGGAGCGTGAAACAAAACATCACTTTTTGTGTTAAGCGGCCTTTGTAACTATTCCAATCCTTCTCCATTTTTTGTTTGGGTATTCAATTTTTAATAAGATGTTTTCGTACCTTTGGTATATCCTTGCTTTGTCTGATCCTGAAAAACACAATATTTAGAATTTAAAATATAATTCTCTGAAGTATTATCTCAAAGATTATTAGATGGAGATTGATTGTATTCGTAACCTATTCAAAGACGGTGTAGAAACAAACTAATTAAGATTATGTAAAGTCTATAGTCACAAAACATAAATAAAACGATTTCAACAATAAGTTATCATAAGTTATCTGTGTTGGCTTTATTGAAATAAAACTGGGCGTTATTTAGAAAAAAGCTTTCCGTTCGGATTACTCTTAACGTGCCTTCAAAAACTTTCCTCATTACAGACGGACATTTTTTTTTTGATAATGGTTGGTGACAGTGCTCGAAACAGTGCTCGTCACAAACGTATAATTTTTAATTAGCATGGCCATCTCTAATTAGAAAAGTTTTTGAAGTCACGTTACGCGTATTCGTAATTACGTCTATAATCAACTTCATACTATCATAACTGTTCATGTATAGTATTTTTAACAATCTAAGAAAATGACTTTGTGCCGTGCAAATACTTTAATAAGGTACCATGCGGTAATGGTCTAGGCAAATACAAACGCATTAAGTAATTTCTATAATGTACTAACGAGCCATCGAAAAAATTCATAATTGGAGTAGACTGTGAAATTGGGTTGGCACTTTAGCCACTTCCACATAATGACATTTATTATTTGACATTGAAACTATAAGTTTGTGTCAAATTTTTCAAAACTCTTATTAAGAAAATTAAATTTGTTTAGATGTAAATGGACAACATTTTCAACAACTTCTGTAGCTATATGTAAATTTTGATTATGATTTCGATATTAAATAAATTATTTGTTTTCTTTTTTGTTGTAGTATCATTTCAATGCCATAACCTTTTTTTACAATGAAACCAAATGAAACTGTCAAGCATCAAGTAATGTGTCATTATGTGGAAGTGGTTAAAGAACCAACCCAATTTCACAGTCTACTCCAATTATGAATTTTTTCGATGGCTCGTTACTAACAATAAGTGTTCCTATACTACATACATACCGTGTGGCCGCCATCGATAGCGCGATGCATGTATTAGTAACTACTGGTCGACTATAATGGGCGTGCCAACTTGAAATGCCGCACCGACAGCGGGCGTATTATAAGAATTCATTTTCGTGATATTTATTTATCATTCTTTCGCAAAATTGCATACGGCGATAATAATCATCGGGAAAAGGAACTTGTGAACTTGTAAATTTGTATGAACGATATTTTTTAGTACGTAAAATATTTTGGGCCGTTGTTTTGCTGATACCCAATTCGCGGGCAATTTATCGAGACGACATAGTGGGATTTACTTCGACTAAAGCACATACTCGAATTTCTATATCACTTATATTCTTATCCGGAACAACTTTACTTTTATTAGTTACTATAGAAAATGTAGTTTCGAACCGAGTAACTGTCCTACGAATGGTGCTTGCATTGGGAATTTGACTTTCAGGGTAATTAGCTGCAAATAAAGCTCGAGTTACTTCCGCGGAATTACCACCGTAAAATTGTTTAATCATAAAGAGTTTTTGCTCCGGTGTATAATACTCCATTTTTTAAATGACCGTTACGTACACCAACAACGCGGTTTATTAAATAATGTGAGCGAGTAGTTCCCCTGACGATATAAACATTGCAACTAACACCCATATGCGGGAGCGACAGCTAATGCGCTGGCGCCATTACACCGTCTAAATGTGAATTTATTGGACAAATACGACTGCATCATAGGGATATGCGATATACTAGGCTCTCTTGTAATCCATTGGAACATTGCGTCTACTTCTTTACCGTTCTAACACACGGACACCTCTGTGTGCTTTGCTTACACTACAGGTTTCGCTATAGTGCAGACGCACGCGGCCACATGGTATAGCACGCGAAGCGCAGGGTCAAGTGAGTCTCCCGAACTTGTCCACGCCTCTGTGAGCCGACCGAGAACGACGGTCTCTATAGTTATCAATTATCATTCACATAAACTTATTGCAAAACATTAATGCAGTTGATTAAAGAATATTGTTCGTATTTATCAAGCATAAATTGAAAATTTTGTTTTTAAAAGCGTTTGAATTATTCTAAATCGACGTTTAATGTTAAATTACTATGAACATTTTATATTTACTGAGAAGACTGTATAAATATATAAAAAAACTAGCAGCTCCAACCAGAAAATTAAAAAGAAAATGAAACTGGTGAAAAGGGTGAGTAGTTGGACCCTAGAATATGTTCAGAATTATTTTTTTGTGCCGAAAAATGTTTTATGGGGGCGAAAAGCTTTTCAAAGTCAACACGATTTTCGGTTTTTAACAAGTATTTCGGTAATAAACAAATAGATAAAATATTAATGATATGTATTAAAGTATTATTATTTACAAAAATTATCGAATATTTTTGAAGTAAGGTGGTGCGGGAGTAAACTTTTGATTTAAGAACTATAAACTAGGGCACGTTTCACATATACAGGCTGCTTGATAAAAACACACTTCATCCCGTAATTTCTTTATTTATTATCGGATTTCAATAAATATAAAAAGTATTCAACGAGCTTTACAAACTGTACAAAGTAGCCCTGATTCCAATTTTTTTCAACGTTGTCTTTAATATCTAGCGATTGTCAATTTTTTTATGGACAGCTGTGGTTTTTTTTTGCTTTATTGTGAGAAGAACTTTTTTCTGAATATGTTCATTAAGTTATCATTTTGTAGATAATTCTTAAGAAAAATAGAATACATATAGTGACAAATTTGTCATTCAAACGTCAGTTCAAAAATTATTGTAGCTTGTAATTTTAAAGTAATATTTCTTGTAAAGTAATGATACCACCGTGTTCATAACTAACAATTAACAATAATTATTTCACTAACGTACTATCGCGTTCATGAAAAAGTAGGACAATAAATTGTCCCAGTTTTTAGAGTTTTTAAAAATTTTAGCATTGTAACACGCGAGCATGGATAACGGACCATGTTTTAATACCAAAATGCCGGAATTGTAGCTATGTGCAGCCACCGTTAAAATGTGATTATTGGGTGTATCGTCATCACACCGTCAGATTCAAAATGCCACATATCACCTTGTCGGGCAGAATTAAAATTTTAGAAACAATTTCGAGAAGGCAAGAAGAGTTTGGAATTGGTAAAAGTACTGTTTCAAGAATAATAATAAAATGGAATCGGGAACAGGTACAATTAAAAGAAAAGGGTAGTGGTTCAAAAAGGATATCTACTGTAGAACAAGATGCGATATTAGTTCACGAAGTAATAGAACATCCTTTTGTATCGACTATTACAGCAGTTGAGGTAACAAACTTTCCCGGTTCGATTCACACTGGAAGGCGTCGATTGAAACAAAGTGGATTAAGAAATTCAGCGGTTGCTCAAAAAAAATATTAAATGATCGACATAAAGAAGAACGCGTAGGATTTGCTCTTGAATTTATTGCTAGAGATTGTTGGAATAACGTTATTTTCGCGGACGAAAAAGTATTTCAATTTACTCACAGTGGCAGGATTAGAGTTTATAGGCCCAGAAATACTCGACATGAGGAAAAGTACGTAAATAAAAAAAACAATGGACTTGGTGTTTTATGGTATATAGAAGACAGAGAGTGCCGAATATATGAATCTACTGCAAGATGTTGTGCTTCTCAATGTTTCACGATTATTCCCAGAAAGCAAGTATATATACCAAAAGGACAGTTGCCCTGTGCATAGTTCTCGTACAGTCACTGATTGGTTCTCCGAAAATAACATTCATGTTCTCAACTGGCCGAGTAATAATCCGGATTTAAACATTATAGAGAATGTATGGGGTTTGTTATTGAAGAACATTCAAAAAACAACACGTTCGATCTCGAAATAAAAGTGAACTATTGAAAATCGTGAACACACATGGTAAGAAATATCAAACGATTATATTGATATATGAATCTATATGAATCTATACCACATAGGCTGGAGTTAGTTATTGCTGAAAATGGAGCTATAACAAAATATTAATATAAAATGAAAGTTGGTGTAGGTACTTAACAATAAATATTTCCGTTGTCGTGATGTTATTAACCATTTTATAAAATATTTCCAAGTTATAATAATTACATACTTATTATAACTTGGACATATTTTATAAAATGGTAAAACTTAGTTTGGGCATAGATGACACCAACTGCCTCGTAAATTCAGATCATGCTTCAGATATTTTCTGTTCTAATTCGCCAACATTTCGTGGTCTGAATTTGTGTTTTCCTGAACACATTCTCGACGGGATTCAGATCCGGACTCTTCGAACACCACGGGCAATAGATTTATTCGCGTATGTATTTACGGAAAATGCGTGCCCGGTGAACTTGGCAATTATCGTCTTGAAAAATAAAATTTTCTTAAAAAAATAGGGAAATTAAATGGCAGCAAATATACCTCTAATATTCCGCAGTATTCAATAGCATTGAGTCTCCCATTTATATATTTATATATATATATATATATATATATATATATATATATATATATATACATGCACCCGGACCTCTGGCACCACACATTTATTTTGAAATGACCAGTTCTGTTGATCTTTCTGATATAACGTGGGTCATATCGGGCTCGACTGGGCCGGTAAACTTTTAAAATGCCATTATGGGCGGATTGGAAAGTTTTCTCGTTAGAAAACACGACGTTCTCCCAATATGTGGCATATTTAAACAAACCTACCTAAACTGTCAATGAATATGTGCTATACCGCCTAATTCTGAGTAAACGCAACGATCCGAATGTATGAATATTTCTCCCGCTTCGAATACAATTCCCCTGAATGCTGTAGGCGCGTCAACATCGATGTCATACATATAGCAAGCGCCAATTAAGTTGGCGCGAGGAGGGGGTTTAGCAACAGACTGTTTTGTGATTGGCTTAACAACGATGTCATACATATAGCAAGCGCCAATTAACTTGGCGCGAGGAGGGGGTTTAGCAACAGACTATTTTGTGATTGGTTTAACGCGTTCAGGGGATTTTTATTCGGAGCGGGAGAAATATTCGTACATTCAGGCCGTTGCGTTTGCTCAGAATCAGGCGGTATAGAATTGTTGAATACATGCGCTCAAATTTTGCGACCCGTCATTAATGTCGAATACGGTTTTTGTTTCAATTCTCTATTAATTGTTGAAGGTCAATGGAAACGTTTATCATCTAAACTAAATTCGCCTTTCCTAAACTTTGTAAACGATCTTTAAAGTCTATCTACGTATATAATAGATGCTTTTCAAGCAAACTCTCTGGGCTACTCCGAGTACGCCAGCGTATTTAAATAAACCTTTGTTACATTTGCAAAAGTAATAATAAACAGATGATTTAGATAATACATATAATATAATATACTAATATAAATGTTATATATTTGTCATAATCGGCACTTAACGAGCTATATGTTAATCAAGCAAGCATTCGAAACAATGCAGTGTTTAGCAGAAAGATTATCTATGGTGTTTAGTACATTTTGAAGAATAAAAACTTGGTTTAACGCAAAATAAATTATTCTCACCCTAAACTGACGATGGATTTTTTGGAATCCTGATTAGGAACCGCATCTTTCGAAACATTCATTTCTTGTTTACTAGTTTTAGATTTATCGTTAACCAAAGACTTTCTTCTGCTAGAACCTTTTTCCTCAGATTTGGCCTCCGCTATTGATCGTTTCGCTTCAAATTTAGTGTCGGATTCAGGCGGTGGTGGAATTACTTCTATCGGTTTTATATCATCCGTACCTTTAGTTTCGCTTTCTTTTTCTTCCACATTGAGAGTATTAACTTTGCTTTCTGATTGTTCTTTACTACCTCGTCGAACTAAATCGTCCTGTTCTTTATTAGGAGGAGATTCTGTAGTAAACAATTAATTTTTGCGTATATACCACTCATTTATTTTATATTTTTAATATTTGGGTACACGAGTTTATTTTACCTTCCTGTAGAACTTCTTGAGAAGCCATAGTTGATGAATCCAGAAAATGGTCTTTTATTACTGTTCATGAAAATTATGTCAAATTGACATATATAAAAATTTGTTTTTTTAATAAATACTGAATTTTATAGTTGAAAAGTTAATTCTTTAAAATTAAGAATAATAATATTCATATTAATAATTTTAAAATAAACAGAAAACGTGTAATGTGACAAGATATACTTCATATATATTTATTTGTTATAAAATCATGTAAATAAGTATATTCCTTATCTGTTCTAAAAACTTATTTATAATAAACTTATTTTTTTCAATAAAAGGTACTAAGTTGTATTCAAAAAAATCGCGTACACCATTTAAATCAAGTAAACATTTTTTATTATTTTTTTTATCGTTTGAAAACGGAGTTTCTGTCATTTAGGCAAATGTAATTATATAAAGGTTAGGAAAAAAATGTGTTTTTAGAATGTTCCAATTCCCATCTTCATTTAATTCTTAAAATTGTGTGGAAATAAAGTGCAACATCTCTAATTGACCAACCTTCTTCAACTTTTTCTATAATATTTTCTTGTTCGGAAACATTTTTGATTAACTTAATTGTTACGGTATGACGTTAATAAACGCCAGAAAAATACAAAATTAAACTGGAAAAAAATAGATGTACGCGATTTTTTTAAATAACTACAAGAGTATTATTAGTACCATTACAACCAAACATATTCATTAGTAACAGACACCTATTGCTAAAACAGTATTCTAATTTAATGATTAGAGATTACAGATTTCTATTAATTTGGAGGTAGAAACTACATTGTTCTACACTTTATAATGTTATATCTTTTCAGTTCGTACAGCTAAAGTGCCAACCACAAATTGTACTTTATCTCTTTCTAATACACGTGAATACGCGCTATAATACTACTCACGTTAGTCATTTTAAGGTATTCTCATGTCTTAAATTCGGCCTTGAATATAAAGTTGTACGGCTATTTTGTCACCACAATCTTAACCACACTTTTTACTATGGTTATAATTCATGTAGAATCGTAATAAGTTTGAACTTTTAATACTCATAAATTAAAAGAAATGCTATTTAGCAGCTTGGCAACTCACGATGACACGAATACTCCAATGTTCGAAAATAGTCAATAATTTCTTAAGGTACAGATTGTGTTACTAAATTAGTAATTAACAAATTCCTAATTTAAATAATATATTGCATAACATTTTTAGGTATAACTCAAGTACTCTTAAACAATGTATAAGATATAACAACTTTTCTCCTATTTCAAAATCGATTTCATATTTTAAACATCTTGAACCTGTATTTACATTACCAAAAATAGGAAGTATATCATTGGTATTATCAGCAGGTGTATTAGTTCATATTTATTGCAATAATAAAGTTTTCTGTGTTGCAAAGTATTCACGTCTAGCGGGATTTCGTGATACGCATGATAAAGATATTAAATTTGATTGGAAAAAATTCTGGTATTACTTGAAGCCACAAATATGGTATTTTATAGCAGCAATTATAGTAAAGTTTATATAATCCTTTATAGACATACAATGTTTTAATTTCTTTAGTTATAGGGAGCACTGGCAGTTGCAATTTTAAATATTCAAATCCCTCAAATAATGAGTGGTGCAATTAATATAATAGCAAAATTTAGTGAAACCAAAGACAGTGAGTTGTTTATGAAAGAAATGAAAGTGCCTGCTTTGAAACTTATAGGCATGTATTTAGCTCAGGTATATTTGTATATTTTAAACTATATGTAATATTTTAAATACAAATTTTTATTTATTAGTCTGCATGTACATTTTTCTATATTTACATGCTATCACATCTTGGTGAAACAATAGCTTTTGAAATGAGGAAGGATTTATTTTCATCAATTATCCAACAAGACATTGCATTTTTTGATACACAAAGGACAGGAGAAATAATTAATCGGTAAATATGAAATTTAGTTTTTGAAATAATTTTTTTAAATTCACAATGTTTTAGATTAACAACAGATATTCAAGAATTTAAGAGTAGTTTTAAACAAACAGTTTCAGGTGGATTGAGAGCTGCTACACAAATAATTGGATGCTCTATATCATTAGTGTTAATATCACCAGAAATGACTGTTTTTACTTTATTATGTGTACCTTCTGTTATAGTTGTGGGAACTATTTTTGGAGCTATTTTAAGGAAAACATCACGTAAAGCTCAGGGTCAAGTAAGTTATGGTATTTTAAATTTAATTGTTAAAAGTTTTAATTCAAGTATTGGATATGAGTATTTAGGTAATACACAAAATTAAACCTGATAAATGTGCTAAATAATTTATAATGGGAATATCATTTTAGATTGAAAAAACTACTGCTGTGGCTGATGAAGCAATTGCTAATATTCGAACAGTTCGTGCGTTTGCAATGGAAGATCAAGAGCAAGAATTATTCAATACAGAAGCTGAATTGGCAATGATTTACAGTCAAAGCTTGGGTTTAGGTATAGGTCTATTTCAAGCTGGTACTAATATGTTTTTAAATGGGTAAAATAATCTGTTTTAAGGCTTTATATTATTTACTTTTACAAACTCTATATTAGGATGGTGCTCTCTACTGTTTATATGGGTGGATATTTATTGTCAACAAATCAATTGTCTGCCGGTGATATGATGGCATTTTTGATGTCCACTCAAACAATACAAAGGTCTTTGGCGCAACTATCTTTACTGTTTGGGGCTGTCATGCGAGGAGCATCTGCAGGAGCTCGAATATTTCAGGTAATAATGAGGAAAATATTTTAAGATATGCAAAACACTATAAAAAAAGCTTTAGAATAAAAAATGTCCTCTCCAGTACCAATCTAAATATTGTCGTTATTTTGGTGTAGTACATCAACTTGGAACCAATGATATTCCTCAAAGGTGGACAAATAATTCCCTATCATTCCATGAAAGGTGAAATTGAATTTAAGAATGTAACTTTCGCTTATCCAAGTCGTCCAGAACATGTAAGCTATGTAATATAATGGGTATTAAATAATTTAAAAGGGACAATATTTTTAGATTGTTCTCAAAAATTTCAATTTGAAAGTGCCATTTGGAAGGACTGTGGCTATTGTTGGAGCTTCGGGTAATGGAAAATCAACAGTCGTTGCTCTTTTGGAAAGGTTTGTATTTTGTATTGTGCATACAAGTTAAACTCATTCACTTTGAATAAATGTTTCTGTTATTAAATGTTATTAAATTTTGATTAATCCATGTTTATTTTGATATTCGATTTGAATTCTGCATCTCCACAGTTATTTCAAAATCAATTTTTAGACGAATGCATTGATTCTAACTAACGCGTCGACATTCATCTAAAAATTGGTTTTGAGATAGTTTAAACTAAATTGGACAAGTTTAATTGTTTCTCTTCTAGTTTTTAGATATTATTGTAAGGAATCTAAATTGATCGACTATAAATTTAGTTTTACTTATTTATGTTTTCTTTTTAGATTTTACGATGTTAACAATGGTATTATAACGATAGATGGCGTAGATATCCGTAAACTAGATCCATCGTGGTTAAGGCAAAAGGCATTGGGATTAATTAGTCAAGAACCTATTTTATTTGGTACAACTATTTTGGAAAATATTAGGTACGGAAAACCGCAAGCGACAGATGAAGAGGTATGACATGTTTGGATTACATAATAGAGAATTGGAAATAAATTACTGTAAACGCCAAATTAGATGGCTAACGCTGGTGGGGATGCGCTGTAGTGGTTTTTAATCGTTTTTAAAAATGCGCACGCCCACTTACTTGCAACTTTATGTAAAGCCAAATATGAAGCTTCTCACTATTTCTAATATCTGCACGGACTTACTCCCACCGCTCGCCATCTAATTTGGCGTTTACTGTACTTGTGTAAAAGCTAGATAGATAATTTTCCTGTTTCTCTCCTAATTCTTAATCAAAATAATTCGAAAATGATATCCTTTTTAATGTAGGTTAAAGCGGCGGCAAAATTAGCACATGCCCATGATTTTATTACTTCATTTCCTGATGGCTACCAAACGATGGTGGGTGAGAGAGGTGCGACTTTATCTGGTGGTCAGAAACAGAGAGTAGCCATAGCGAGGGCGTTACTTAAAAATCCTTCCATACTTGTACTGGACGAAGCCACAAGGTACAAGATTAGTTTATGTACTGTGTCGATGAATCGTTGTTGGTATACTTCTTACATCTATATCTGACTTAACGAATTTCTTCTCTAAGAATCATTGTCTTATGTATTACATTACACAAATTTAGTAACAGATAAAATGCTAATTTGTTTCAAAGAAAATTTGTTGGTAGAACCACAGATAAGTTATAGCAGATAGCTGCAGAGAATACGAAATTTGACACGGGATTTTAGTCGAAATGGAACTCTGATGGAACCTTACGACGCGCACAGAGTGTGCGCGCCAATCATGTGGCATAACGATGTGCTCTCTTTCTTGACTTGTTTCCGCTGAGCTCTATATATCTTAAAATTTGTAATAAAATGCCTAACATGCATGCAACCTGCGTGATTTTACGTTTTTGTACGGCATCGGCTATCTGCAAGGAACTTATCTGTGGTAGAACTATGGATGGGTGTCTTTGAGTGAATGTTTATCTATAGAAATAATATTAATTATGTAATAGACATTGGTAATAATCAGTCAAGTTTGACTTTTTCAAAGTTGGTTTAACACATTAATGTTTGGCGAATTGAGTTAAATATTTTTTAAGAAGAATAGTGGGGAAAACAAAATGGGGAAATATACAAAGAATGATCCATCAAGAACCAAATACAGCAAACACAGAACAAACAGCTATGTTAATAAGTGTAAGTAGTTAGAAAGGATGACAACACGATAGTCCTGAGAATAACAGGAGACAAAAATGTCGGTGAAAGGAGATAAGATACTAGGAAAAACTTAGACCAGAGAACAGAGGCAGTAGAAACCAAGAAGGCAAAGACCTAGGATGAATTTTACGATAACAACACAGTTGCGTCATCAATGTGCGTCACACAACGTCGACAAATTTATTGTTTACATCTTGCAAGTAATTGCCATTTTGGTTATAGGTTATGTTACGAGATCAGTTAAAAACTTAAAAAATCTTTTTTTCTTACAAATGCTATTTAAATTATATCTCAAACCGTTTAGAATGATAATATTGTATATATATCACTGTATATTTAGAAAAATACATGGTTTATGTTAATTAATAAATGCAATTATATTACTACTCTTATTTTGCAAAATTTTTAAATATATAGGTCTTTCACGATAACAGACGAGACACGTGATAAATAGTTACAAAACAGGGTTGACAAATCTACATTGCTTTGAGTCAGCTGTTATTAGTAAATAATCTATTAGGTTAGGTTTGTCATTTTAAAATATTCACAATTACAAATATACTATATTATATATAGGCATGATTTAGTTGTGAAAATAACGGACCTTATATATAAAATCGTTTTATAAATAAAATAGAGAGTAACTTGTAAATATGAACTCATTGTAAACAACTTATTCGAATGACATTTGACAGAATCCAAGCTGGCAACCATGCCCAGTTCTGGTAACATAATATATTCACTTAATAGAGAGAAATACTAGGATTATTAGGTATTATTGTAATTTAAATGTTACTTGTTCCGAAGTAACTGTTTATCACGTGTCTCGTCTGTTATTGTGAAAGACCTATATCAATGTTTTAGAATAAAAAACGGAAGGAATGGAAATAGTGTACTACAGTTAGTATTAATAATTAAGATATAGCAGTGCATACGTTAAATTAAAGAACAGAATACATATAAAGGTTTTATATTTTTTAGTTTTGTCACATTACACTCATGAGTTTCTCTTAGGCCACAGATAATAAATTAGTGTTGTACTCGAAGTACTTGTCAATCAGAGAGTATCAGGTATTATATATGGTGTAATATAAAGTCAAACAAATATTAAAATCAAAACACTATCATATGTTGGCACTGAAACAAAAGGTAAAAGTGCAGTTGTAATTTATAGCTTAAAATATCGTCTTCCTCTTCTTCTAAACTAATTATGAAAAGTCTGATATCATTTTGATGAAATATACTTTCCTGTCCCACTATTTTTTAAATCACAGCTTCAGTGTGAGTGTCACACAGTTAGCTCACGGTTCAGCAGTTACTTGACTTAGTGCTTCTTGCCACAACATTTTACAGCCTTCATTCATTTTACCATATTTACCTATATTATTAGTTGCGAATATTACTTCTGAAATCATTACTATTACCAGCATGTACAACTATGTATCTACAAAACAAAAGTCAATGATATATTGCCAGTGCCAATTACTTTTTAAATAATTAATACCTTTTGCCACCTACTTGTTTTGTTTACATATATTGTTGCAAAAACGTTATTAATTTCAAAACAATATGAGACAATTCCATCAATGCTCGTTTAGAGTTTTTTAAAATAGAAATCAATATTTTGTTGTGAGAGACGAATAATAAAATGAAGAATATTAATATGCAACGACGAGTGACAGATCTCAGGCGGATATCATACGATGATCATACGTGACAACATTGTACGGAATAGGTAACAGTGATAAAACAAATTTCGTAAAATGTTGGAGAAGTTGCATATACTACATTAGTAAATTGAAGCATTTAGGTTTCCACAACTGATATTAATGGTTATGACGCAACTGCTCCCTTATCGTAAAAATACAATAAATGGTAGAAATGGATTATTGAGTGAAAAAGACCATATCTGATACCCTCAAGAATATATTAAGTTTGTGAAGAAGAAAAAATATATGAATAAATGCTACTAGTATGTACACAAAATATTAGAACGCATTTCGCAGCAATAACCACGAGGGTTTGTTTTGTTTTTTGGGGGGTGTATATGTATAGCTAGCGCGGCAATGTCTAAAGCTGGAAGTTTGTCAAAACTCTAGAACTGCTGAGAGTGTATATGGTGCATATAAAATGTTAACATAGCTTTGTTGCTGCACCAACTCGTTGTAAGAGGGTAGAAATGTTAATTCGACTTTCGCTTCCTCAATACTTAAGATTTAAGGGTATCGATCCCGAAAGAAAGGCAAGCCTCTCACATGCGAGAACTGAACCCTCGACTATCTTACCACTTGCGCCGTTCAGCCGTTTCATAAAATAACGACTTATAAAGCCAGAAAAGTGAAAAAGATGTCTAATGCTTTCGACTTATTAAGTAGAGACATTCGCCCTATAATTATGTGTTAACAATATTTGATTATAATGTCTTCCCTAAATTAAAAAAAACCTTTTTAGAGGCGATACATTTCCCTCTAATCTAATCTTGTTATAGAAGTCGATTTTAGCATTTCTTCAGGGTGTTACGATGTTTTGTGGCAAAACGATATAGTAAACATGTAAAGCTTAATGGCAGTTACGCTGAAAAATAAACTTTTTCCTATTATTTTTGTTTAACAAAGTAATAGTAATTTTAAAATACCAGAACCAATAAAATTGTTTTAGATTGAATGTTTCTATAAGCATTTTCTATAATGTGATAATGATGTGTTTTTAGTGCCTTGGATGCGGAATCTGAAAAAATTGTTCAATCTGCTTTGGAACGAGCAGGGCAAGGTCGTACCGTTGTCGTGATTGCTCACAGATTGTCGACTGTGCAAAAAGCCGACATGATTGTGGTCCTACATAAAGGCAATATAGTAGAAGTAAGTATTTATTTGTTAAACTTAAGGTTTTGTAGAAGTGTCCCAATATTAGTGATGGGCTGAAGCGAGTGCTTGATTTTTCGAAATATTTCCTATTGAACAACTTGGATTTCATATCTCATTTGGCTGGTAACGAGTACTAACTAACTCACGTTCCTTTCTCGATAAGAAATTTTCATATTTCGCTGGTCGATTGATTTTTTATAAGCCGCTAGTTAGATATCGTTTGCTCGATAACATATTGGACTATTCAGCATTGAAAGTATTAGAGATATATTAAAAGGAATTTTAGTGGGATGTATTTTTTAAACTTTGAATGAGCAATAATATTTTGATTAAATTTGTCACAAAATAATTGTATGTGAAAGCAAATATGTTAATGTCAAGTGCTCAGCTAACTATCTAGATGAGTATTTAAAATTCTTAGGGCCGGTATTATAAACGATAAACACTTGCAGAATTTATTAAGTAAGCAAGTAACTTTAATTTATTCTATAGATTGGATATTATAAATAGCGAATAAGGAAACTAAGCAAGTAAATCTACCAGTTAATTTACACCCTAGAAAATCGTGGTATTAAATGTTATTCATTGGTTAAATGCGATCAGCTGTTCTTCAAATAAACATGACCTTATTTTTAAAAGTTTGTATTTTGTGTGATAAATTATGATAATTTATATTTTATATATTATTGAAAATAATTTGAAACCTTATACAAATAGGTATAATTTCTGGAACGTCATCTTTTTTATCTTCAGACATTTTATAAATACAATAAAATATATTATATGTAATAGTAAAATAAATCTAATATCACAGGTAAGTGCCAAAAACCACGGAGGAAAGTTAAACACAATCTACTAACCTACAAATACAAACAAAAAAAATCATAAAGAATTAGGTTTTTTTTGTATTTTTTCATTTTATTCAGTGGTTCCATCGTTTATCGAAACGCTAAACTACAAAATATATAACAGGTGTTCAGAAACATTCGAAGTCAAAGTAGTCCTTGAAAATATGAAGTCATGTCTGAGATAGATTGATTTTTGACAGACAACAGTTGACATTTAATAATTATTACAAATCAGATATAGCAAACGCCAATTAAGTTGGCGCGAGGAGGGGGTGCGCAGAAAACGTTTTTAAAAACGTCTACCCCCACTACTCAACTAATTGTCAGAATACATTTGTCATTGACGTTTGACGGAACATAATGTATTTGCTGGGGGATCATAAAGTGATATACGCTCAGAGGTTAGAATTATCTGACATTTGATGTAAAACCAAATACAAATCTCCCCACTACTTCTAATCCTGCGCGAACTTACCCCTCCTCGCGCCAACTTAATTGGCGTTTGCTATACTTAAGTAAAGATATACGACCTTTTGTTCAGAGCCCACTTGACTTCGAATGTTTCTGAACACCCGTTACTTATTCAGAGTTATTCTACAAATACTTATTTTACTTGCATGCATTATTTATAATACCAGATTTCAATTTATTCGTTTAATAAATTTGTTATTTAGAGATTTATTCGCTGTTTATAATACCGGTCCTTGGTCAGATAGAAACATAATACTCATGTAAATGTAAGTAGGTATAGCAAGCGCCAATTAAGTTGGCGCGAGGAGGGGGTGCGCGGAAGCCGTTTCTAAAAACGTCCACCACTACTCAAGTAATTGTCAGAATACATTTGTCATTGACGTTTGACGGAACATAATGCCTTTGCTAGGGGATCATAAAGTGACACAGCTCAGAGGTTAGAATTATCTGACATTTGATGTAAAACCAAATACAAATCTCCCCACTACTTTTAGTCCTGCGCGAACTTACCCCTCCTCGCGCCAACTTAATTGGCGTTTGCTATACATAGTTAATGTGAATATACATATATTTTCTTTACCTTCAAGATGCCACTCTATTCATTCAATATCTGTAATAACTTAAATATGTTAACGATACAGCTAGCAAGATATGAAGAATGATCTATTAGTCGACTAGAAAGATATGAAATAGTATATTATAGACTAGGCAGAGAAAGCTGTTATTATAGCCGAGCATATATTCCATTGCTGAGGCAGTAGAATGTATGCGAGGCAATTAATATGCTTTCGCTGCCGTGTATTATATACTATTTTTTTTTCATTTTTGATTAGGATATTTTTTTGGTTTGGTTCAAATGACAGATTGCACATTTCATTCTCATTATTAATGATAAAATATTTTAATGGGATTAATGAATCTACTGTATTACGGGCTATCTCTGACAGCTGTAGAGGAGTGTACACGACAATTCTTCAGGAGGCTGCGATATTTTACCGCCTTCACTACACACAAGTTGAAGTGAATGCATGTTGACGTTTGACGTTTTAGGCTAGTTGCACAAATATCTGTCTGAATGAATTTATGCTACATATCAGGGAGATATAGATCAGCTAGGCCGTACAATAATTACGCCAAACTGTCGTCATACTTTCAATATAAGGTCGTGAATAGTATAATATCGAAATTATTATACGCTTGAAAAACAAGTTTTTTAATCGATAACAAAACACGAGTTTTTGAAATATTTCGAAAAACCAATTACCCGATTCAGTTTAACACTAAATATCATAGATACTTAATGTAAAAGGCTATGCCCTAAATGTATTTTTTAAACAATCAAAAAGAAGCAATTGTAGTTTTCCTTTTTTATAAATATAGTCTGCTTACGATAGCAGAGGAGGCACGTCATGAACATACGTCATAATCGCGTGACTCAACGTTGCCAAATCTCATTTATATTTTTTTATTGACAGCTTTTTGGGTTATGATTGATAAATTTAAATATTGAAAACAATACGAGAAAACAACAAGAATAATGACAGTTGTGACATATAAAACTCTGACAACGTTATTAATAGTAGTTATCATCATATATCTTAAATGCAGTAAGAACAGAGATCGTATGTTAGCACTTGTGTCCGTTATGTTACTGTGATTTTTATTACTGATTACAACATGCCTCCTCTATTATCTTAGTACGATAACAGGCGGGACACATTAAAAACATACGTCATAATCGCGTCACACAACGTTGCCAAGTCTTGTTTATATTTTTTATTGACTAATTTTTGGGTTAACCAATTTTTCTATATCCTCTTCATAGAAAGATACTGCCAATGAAGACAGTCACTGTAGAACATCGTTTTTTACGTCGTTATCGCAGAATAGTTTTTGAAATTTGTGGAAACTCATCACTAGAGTGGACCAATTCGGAGCGAAAGCAGAGGCGTGACTAACGAATTAGTTCCCGCGTGCCCCATCGCACATACGATTACTTAGTATGTTGTTCACGGTCATCGTGTGTACACGTATAATAGCAGCAGGAAAGTGTATTCTGTGTATTTAATAATGTTGAAGGAGCGTACAGTAAAAAAACCGCTATCATCAAATTTAGTCAATAGGTTTATTGAGAACCATCCTAGTTTATCTTACAATGGGGTAAATGTAAAATGTTTAGTGTGCAATATATATATATAAACCATTTAACAAAATCAAATTTGCAACGCCACGTGCATAGCGCAAGACATAAAGATAGAGACACTGGTGCCGATACAAAATACGAACTGCTCTTATTTGATTTGTGTACAATGATGAGAAATAACTTTGGAGACGCACCTTATGTTAACAATATTTCATAGCGCTTCTCCAGATTTTCAAGTCACGGAAAACGCATAAGACGGTAAGTTTTTTTTTAATCATCTAATTACATACATTTTAGATTTTATTTTTTATACGTATCATCGAGAACGTTTCATAATCTAGAAAAACCGTCTTACATTTTTTTTGTATCTAACATAATAACAGCACCGTTCGTGATAGTATATCTCTAGATATTAATAATGTTTCGCATGCGGGAACCAATTCGTTAGTCACGCCTCTGCTTTCGCTCCGAATTGGTCCACTCTACTCATCACTAAGCATTCTTATGTGGACCGTCTGTTTTCACGAATTTTCTCATTCATTTTTTCAACAAAACCATCATTGACAACAAAAGGCCGCTCACTCCGTTTCGTCATGAACATTGGTTCGTCCATCATTGAATTGTCTAACCAACTAAACAAAATCTCTACAAGTTGACGATGAGTTGCAGCTGGTTTAATATTCCCTGCGTTCAAAAACCGTATTACAGAACGCACTTCATAGTCGGCGGGCTCAGCAATTGCCTTAAACATTTTGAACGATCACTAACAAATGTAAACACAACATAATCCGGCTGTAATGGTGTCAGCAGAAGGACCATGAACCAGAGAGACACATGTGCATAGCGGAACTATGCTGTGGCGGTAGAACGAAACAGTACGTAGTTTCCGGATAAGCCTCATATCTCATGTGTCTTAGCATTTCCCAACAATTGGCAGATTATGAGTTATTATTACGCTTACGCTCAAGATATTTGGCTGTCGGCATTCTTAATAAACGAGAAGGAAAACCTCGGATAGCAAATGTTGGATTCGATACCAGTAACACCCGCACGATAAGCTAACGACACCACTCGGTTAAAAAATAGCCGAATGGAAAGAGATTTGGCTTAAAGGACGAGATAATGTTATTATATCAAGGGCATAAAGAGGCTTGAACGTTGTTGGATTAAGTTTGTGAGGTTGAAAAAGGGGTATGTGGAAAATAAGTACTTGTGTGTAGAAAATAAAACTGTATTTCCTAGAGCAGGCTGAGAACATTTCACTACACCCTAGTATTAAAAATAATTAATTACAATTACAGCAAATGATATATCGGAAAGCTTTGAACAGAATTAAAGAAAACGCTTTGGCCTTAGTCTATAACTAGTTAATACACGATCATAAATTACATGTATTTATTGAACAGTGTCCCTTGAACGTGTATTACAGCAAATTTTACGTCAGATTTTTACATGTATTTCTACATGTAAAAATTTGACGGAATAAATCTCGCCCTATCTTTCAAAGTCATTCACGTGTATTTGTAGTGAATTCTAGGGATTATAGTTTTTGAAATTGGCTGAAAACGTGGATGTTGGCATTATGGCATTAGCATATACGACATTGTTTTGGTTTTTGTTTTAATTTATTATAGTATAGCAGCTACTGCATTAGATTCATTAATTTTTTGAAATACAAGTCTTTCAATAAATTAGGAAAGACAACACAGGGGAAATTATGTAAAGTTATTCTAGGGGTGCGTTGCACTAGCTCCACACAACGCTCACGCTCGCGGTTATTCCCGTTCCATTAACGTATGATCAGCTCGTAAGTATTTTGTTTATCCTACCAAATGGAATGGGTTTCATCTAATTGAAGTTGAAGAACGATGATAAATGGATGATAATCTTTGGTTTGATTTGTGAATATTTAGAAAATATCAATTCACAATAGTTATAAGACGTATTTTATAAAATAATTTTAACAAAACTCGTTAACAAAATGTTCAATCCAAATAATAATGCAATTATTGCATTAATACACTCACTTCTAGAAGTAAATCTTTCTCTGTATCATACAACGTTATTGTTTCGGCCGCCATCATTGAACTTTTATAATCATAAACAACCACTTCAACCCACCTAAAGACATGGGCCGCCGTGAGTTCGGTACTATCGAGAACAATGACGTCATTTATGACGTTTTTAGCACGCCCACAACGACCGTGATCGTTATGTGAAACGACTCACAGGACTCACACGACCGTTTTGAGCGTTGTGCGTGCCTAGTGGAGCGCACCCTTAGTAGTGTCAATATTTTTACTATCTACCAACAACAAAATGTCATTCCTCTTTGTCATCTTTGATTCTCAATATTATGTATCGTGTATTGTGTTAAGCGCTTCAATATTTACATGTATTTCTATTATTGTGTATTACAGCCTTTAGGCTCAAATGGAGGTTATTTAATACCAATGCAAGAAAAATTAACGAATTCTTGGTAATCAAAACTTGGATAAAGGTCAGTTCCCAATTGTGCATTTTAATGCTGCAATTTTTAATGCACGAAAAAAATGCTGCATTTTTGCGTTCACACTATGCATTTCCACCAATTGCATGTAACAAAAATGCATGCATTTTTTACTGCACGGCTTTAGAACATGTTCTAAATTCGTGCAATAAATTGCATGCAATTCTAGTGAAAGCTAGGGAATACTGCGTTGCCAATATATAATTTTACATTGGTATTATGTGTTTGGACGGTTTCATTTTTAATATCGAAAATATATCACCTCACTTTTGTTGTTGAATGGTAGATGCTAACATGTGATAGTAATAGACATATATTTTTAATTTTTCAATTTTATAACTTTTACAGGTTCATTTTCGTAAAATTACAAATTAAAATTTTATTTAAGATTTCTTAGAGATGGTAAAAGCAGTGAAGCACTTGCTCCAATTATTAATAAAAATAATATTTCTTCATAATCCATATTTAATAGAAAAAAATAGACTTTTTATGCCGAATTAAAACAACCACAAAATTTACTCAAGTAATTTTGTGATTGCCTAAAAATTAAATCCCCAGCTTTTTTTTCTGTTTTTATTTTACTGCACATGGAATTGCATAGATGTGAATATCTTTGCAATTTTTGATGCATAGGAAGTCATGCATTAAAAAATGCATACTTTCCATGCATCAAAACTTGCTGCATTTTAATGCATAAGTGGGAACTGGCCTTAACAATTTAATAGAAACATGAGGAGAAACAAATAAAAATAATAAAGAAAAAAATGAAGTGGAGTTAATTAAAGTTTATTTTTCGTTTCAGGTGGGAACCCACGAATCCTTGCAGAAACTGAAAGGTTATTATTGGTCTTTGACGTATCAACAGCAGCATATACCGGGTGGTTAATTTATATTAGTTAAAATTACAAAAAAAAATCAATAAATAGATTTGGGTTGAAGTTAAATGTTTTTTTTTTATTCAGTTTAATGCATAGATTAATGTAATTCGTATATGTTAATATTTTTGAGCAATTGCAAATATAAATAGAATAGCATATATAACGAAACCAACTCTGTCAATCACTTTTCCAAGTAACACCCACATGCATTTATCTGTGTCGTCTTTCGATGTCGTTAAATTTTCTGGAAGGGTTCCATACTGATTCGTATCCTGAAAATATTTTAAAATCAATGTGGAGAAAGTATGATGTGTTTTATAAACTTACGCTCACGGTAGTAGATAAAAAGAGCATATTTTGTAAGAGGTTGGACGACAAAATATAGTAAAGGCTATCGGGCATAGAATATTTCTTATAATTGTTTCTTCCCAAATTAATAACTATTATTGAGATTATAACCAATACTACCGTACCAATTAAAGAACCACTGTATAATGCAACTGGAAAAGATATTAAAATAGTATACATATTAAAACACAAATTTCATAAGGCACCATTTTGGCGCACGAGTTCATGTTACGAAAACGAGCTCTTATTATCGCAGCAAGCAAAAGGGAGACAAAAATGAGACGAGTTTTTTATAGAATTTTTTCTACTTTGCAGTTTTTACATTTAAAAATTAAAATTATTTAATTTGAAAGTTCAGAGTTTTATTTTTATATAAAATATGCGGTTGGTTACCTTGACACCTGATACTTTCAAATTTAAACATTGCTATCCGTGGAATATTATTAATTTTTGTTAAGATTACTTGATATTTTATTTAAAAATATAAAAGAAACTTATATATCTTGTGCTGCACCCCAGTTACGTACTTAAATTCTTAAAATCAAATGACAGCTATAGGATATTTATTTCTGTGTTCGAACAATGCCAACATTAAAAAATGTTTTCAATAACTGTTGTGGATTTCATAATGAGTTTATTACGGACGCAAAATAGAATAATATAACTAAACTGTCTGCTCAGGATTGGCAAAAATATTAAAAAAAAACATTTTAGAGTCGCCGGAAAGCTTTTCTCAATCATTGTATTTTCACTTGAAAAACTATACAATTTAGATATGAAATATGTTTGAAGTTAAGACCAAAAATATGGACGATACATGGTAGATATTAGTCAAATACAAAAAAGGCAACTGATAAAAAAGTATTTTATATGTGAGAATTACTATCGTAAAACAATGCAATCCTTTTATAGCCCTTTTGCCCCCGCATAGAGGAATGTAATAAAAGTAATCTATGTATTGTGCAAAACGGTCGTTATCAAATTGGAGATTCTAGTATTGGGCGCGTGATTGCTATTATTGCTATTAATAATTAGATAGTTTTTAGCCTACCAAAATCAGTGGCGTGTATATACCGTAGAAGCTAGGGAAGCCACAGCTTCCTCTATATGAACAAGGTAAAATATAGTATATAAATAAAAAAGTTTAATATTAAACTTTAATATTATATATTAAATTATTACCTAATATTACTAATGTCGACCCATGTCGACATCAAATGCTGAAGTTAGCGAAGGACGACGAACCATGCGCGAATGAATAATCTGATACGCTAGATATCTACAGCATACCATTTTATAGGCAGTTTCTTAAGCATCGCGATTGAATGGGCGTGTCTATGAATATTATCGAATAAAATAAATACCTTGTATTAGTTTTATTGTGAATTATGCATATGAAATTTGTTAATTATTATTTATAATATTTGGTTTTTCAACAGTCTCTTAATATAATGAAGTCTTGCAAGATTTTTTCAAACTAAGCGGTTTGGCAGCATTTTTTTCCAAATCTTCAAAAAGAACTGGTGCTTTAGATCTGGAGGTTCATAAAAGATTACCAAAAGTAGCTCCCACTCGATAGAATTGCAACTGTAGGTTAGGACAAACTATTTTAATATTGATAACCACTTATTTTTTTTTCAAAATATGGATAACCAGGAAGAATGTGATAATGAGACCCGAATTTGCTCTGGAGGATATTTTAATATGTTAGAAACTGAAACTAATTTTCATCTTTTGTTACTTCAATTACAACGAAACAGATATTGCCAAAGAAGACGATTCCGTAAGTTGTTCTTCGAAATAATTGATAATATTTCCGCCCACATAGACAACTTTAACACCATCAAATTTCTAGAATTTATTATTTAAACGTTTTCAGTATTGTTAGGACGCTCCAGCTAGCCCGGAAAGAATCAGCATGAGCGACAAGCGTTGTTCATCTTGTATCAATTTGACGCTCCCACGTGCTCAAATACAATACACCTTAATCCTATCTAGTGTTCTAGTAACAATTATTATTATAATACAATTTAATGAAAACTTAATTGTTTACAAGTTTTGTTCTATAGGCTCTAATTCAACTTTAACATTATATTTAGAATCTCTTCTTTCTAACTTTTTGTTCTTTAAATTTTGAAACTGCATCATCAAAATCGATACCTTATTACCCTATTTTCATTTGACAAAATGTCTAAGCTAGAGAGTGGTTCTTGGTTCATAGTGGATTTGCGACAATTCTTAATTAGTTTGAATTTCGAAAAACTCCTCTGACAAGAAAAACACATAAAGTTAAGAAAAATCTTAATACTAAAGTGAGATTGAGAACACACGCACCACACAACAATACTAAATAATTACAGTATCACATCGTTCACTCGCAATTTGCTGCAATTAGTGATGATTGTCAGGGCTCATGTAAATTATTTGTCATGCTATTTTATGTAACAACCAGGCACTTTAATACAAAACCGGAAATTTTTTGTCATCCCCTCAGAGCTAGCACCCTCCTTCCTACGCTACTGATTGGGATATTTACAGCTATATCAAGGCTACAAATGGGACGTGTAATTACTAGAGACCGGACACATCGGGCTGAAATGACGTCATTACGACGAACGGTATAAATAATCTACAACATCTGTAAGTACATCACGCAGTTATTGAATAGCACTATTCATTCGGTTAACCGTACAGAAAAAATAGATGTGCAGTTAACCGAATGAATAGTGCTATTCAACAACTGCGTGATATACTTACAGATGTTGTAGACTATTTATATCGTCCGTCGTAATGACGTTCATTTCAGTCTCTAGTAATCACATTTACAATTTCACGTATCCCTTTGTTTAACAGTTTCTAAAATGTTTCATTAAAATTTTTCTGTGGTAACCTTAGACACTCTATATTCTTTACGTGTCTTCACTTTTTAAATACAATATTAGACTAATTGCTGATTGAAAAGATATACATATTTTTAATGAAATTCTACCTCAAAAAAAAACAAAAAAATATTTACCTAAAGTTGGTACTGTATTTGATTGCCCGGGTATAATATTGGAAATGGCAATCAAAATTAATGATTCCATAATGAGTTGTAGACAGCACAAAACTATCTTGAGGTAAGTGAATGGTGAAGCCCAAAAGGTCATCAAGGAACAAATACTGATAACTGAAATACGTAATTAATTAGAGTAGTAATTAATAATATTACAAAGAGGTCGAAATTAACCAAGATTGATAATACATATTAGGTTTGTTCCAACTACCGGTTTAGTTACGGTTTGCGTATTGTTTGGTGATTGTTTTGTGTGCAAGCGGCAAGGTTAGGTTAAAAAAAGCCGATTTATAAACTATTCAGAACAATTACTTTGGAATTGCGAAGGGAATAGAAAAATGTTTCGATGTCGTTAGTGGAATCTATTGAAATTGTGAATGCGTTGTATAAGGCGAAAAAAAAAGATTCCGATTTTCTCATATTAAGACAAATTTCTTAGGGTGAGTCTAAAGATCCAATAAGTTTTCCAAAGATTATTTAAAATATGTAAATATAACGTTAGTAGATGTAGAACGTTTTTGTTATTAAAAAACATTTATTCCGGACGTCGTTCTAGCCTGGCTGAAACAACTGTGGAAACATATTTAACGATCGAAATTTCTAACAGATGTTATTCCGTTAGTGACTTTACGATAGACTCTTAAAATGGCAAGTGTTTGAGCACGCTTTAGGTATAATTTACTTCGTACTAGTTATTTTATGTGACAACTTTTAAGCGCGCGACTCTGGCTCGTGGTGCAATTTCCCTGCTCTAGATAATCACCATCAATCAGGAAAGAAATGTAAAGAAAATGGTCAATATAACGTTGAAGCCAATCTAAGTATTCTATTGCCAACTGCGCACATTTGAGATTGTTAGCTTTGTGTAATTTACAATGAAGAAATTTACCAAAAAAGGGTGTCAAAAAAATTATTTTATAGATACTCGATGTCCTCTTCAAAGTCAAGAGAAAAGTTATATTTGGTGGTTCGTCATCGAAGGAGTCCAGATTTTCATCTGTCTGGCCATATCTTACATTTACATTGGTTACTGTCCATTGTGAGCTTGACGGCAACGTAAACTGCAAAAAATATATTTTTTTTAATGTTAATTACTCAGCGTTTGAAATTGTAGTTATAACATCTAATGAAAATATTTAATACCAAATATAACGTGTGTATAAATTGTCGCAAAAGCTACACCCAGCGACGTTCTTCGTTTGGTTCTGAATAAAAAATCTTAATGTTAAAATGTCGTATCATGCTTCGTTTGTTTTCACGGGGTTCTTGAAGTTCAGACTTTTAGTGCGTAACTAACCTTTGCTCTTCGATATCTGTTATTAGAGATAGATGCAATTTAGTTTAAAGAAACAATTTTTACTAGTATTATTTCGTAAACGTTTTCTTTTTGATTTAAAAGCTTGTTTTAAACATTTCTTCATTAACGTACTTCCACGAAAAACACATTTGGCAACATTGTAGAACAATAAGTTTGTATTTCAAAGTGAGTTCAATCAAAATCATTACTGTCAAATTTTGACATTTACGAATTTACGAAGCATGATACAACATTTTAACATTAAGATTTTTTATTCAGAACCGAACGAAGAATGTCGCTACGTGTAGCTTTTGCGACAATTTATACACACCTTGTATAATAATTATAAATATTATTTTTGCAAATTTTGGTAATTATATACTACTGTGAGAGCCAAAAAGAATATGTGAGTTGGCAGTACTTTTTTAGAACATTTTTGAGTTTGCGATTGGCGGCAAATCATTTTGAATGTCAAATAACAGTGTTTTCATGCGATCAATGGCGTAGTATTTTTCTGGTTTTTGTTCTCTTTGTTTTATCACTGTAGTGTTATTTTATTTAGTTATTCTCTATTTTAGTACAGATTAATCTGTTAGCACTAGTAATCATTTTGTGGATTTGAGGTTAGAATATATTTACTTTAAAATTACCGTATGACCACGTCTAAGCCGCTACATCACTACTGAAATTTGCTGATAAACAGAAAACCTTATAAACAAAATCAGTTTGACCAACTATTTCAGTCTTTTTGGCTCTCTCTGTATATACACAAGAAAATAAGTAGCGCAAATAACTTTGGTATCTACTGTACCATAGCCATGTTTGTCTTTAATGATTACAATTAAACGATTAAACTAAGATCAAGAAATACTACATACATATAGCAAACGCCAATTAAGTTGGCGCGAGGAGGGGGTGCGCAGAAGCCGTTTTTGAAAACGTCTACCCCCACTACTCAAGTAATTGTCAGAATACATTTGTCATTGACGTTTGACAGAACATATTTTGTAATGTCTTTGCTAGGGGATCATACACGCTCAGAGGTTAGAATTATCTGACATTTGATGTAAAACCAAATACAAATCTCCCCACTACTTCTAATCCTGCGCGAACTTACCCCTTCTCGCGCCAACTTAATTGGCGTTTGCTATACACCTGTTTCAACAATAACAGGAACGACTTAAAAAACTGAAAACTTGACAAAAATTATTCTGTTTATTCGAAATATTCTCTTCTAACAGAAATATAATGTTGCATGTTCAAGACGTGTATCAAACTAATTTTTTTTGTCCCTGATTGCAATGTTATTGAGATTGGTCGTCGTTTTGACGAACTATAAGAAGGTAAATTAACGTGCAACAATCGTCAACTGCCTACTTTTTGACATTTCGAGCGAAGACTAACGCTTTAGCGTTGGCCGTTGTATCACTAGCATGAATTCTTTTTGGATAACCACTTTGGAATCGTAGAAAAAGAGCACTGATTTAATTTTTGACTTTAAACGAGATTTTTTATATTTTCAAAATAAGAAAAGTGTGTAAAGTCACCGTAATGCACCTTTGGATAAAATATTGCATGATTTTTATTTTACGGTAAACAATTTTATGTTTAACGCTTTCTATTGTTACATAATTGTCTAATACATGATTTCGATAACATAATACTGATGGGCTCAATAAACGACGAACAACCCCAGTAAATAATGATCACTTAATTAAATTTTCATTACGAGGAATGCTTTTATATTTCGGCAATAGGCCTGGTGCTGCCATCTGATAACCGATGTCTCTATCGTAAAGTGCGACATTTACAGAATACACTCCTCAGAACGTTTTGATTTACTAACAGGTGCTATTTACAATGACAGGTATTGCTTACAGTAACTTAAAAAAATTCATCTCTGCCCAAAAAATGGAGTTAATTCGTGAACATTTTCTTGCGATTATTTTTTATAACTTTGGACGTAAATTATCACAACAGTAGTACATTGATGAACTTAATTCGACTTTTGGCGATGAATCACCATAAAGAACCAGCGTATATCGTTGGTATGCTGAATTCAATCGTGGCCGTGCTTCGCGCACTGAGGAATTTTGTGAAGGTCGTCCAAAATCGGTTGTTCCGAAAACATTGTTGCTGTGCGTGAACTAATATTGCAAGATCGTCATGTGACTTATCGTGAGATAGAGGTATCTTTCGGGATTAGTGGGGCCAGCATACATTCAATTTTGTATGAACATTTGACCGTCAAAAAAATTTGTTCGTATTGGATCCCACATAATTTGACAATCATTCAAAAAAAGGCTCGTGTCGATTGGTTGAAAGACCTGCTACAAGAATACGATCGGGGTGCTTCGAAACACGTCTATGACATCGTAGCAGGTGACGAATCATGGATCTACGCGTATGAGCCTGAAAGTAGACAGCAGTCAACTGTATGGGTCTTTCAAGATAAATCAAATCGAACAAAAGTTGTTCGCGCACGAAGCACTTCGAAGCAAATGGTTGCTTGTTATTTCGAAATAACCGGACATGTGGCAACTGTACCATTAGCGCAACGTCGGATGGTCAATTCTGAATGGTACACAAGCAATAAGGGAAACTAACCGCAGAAGACGGATCATTCTCTACCAGGACAATGCGACAATGCATCCCTTGTACAGCCCTGATTTGGCACCCAATTACTACTTTTTTTCTATTCCCGCAAATCAAAAATAAATTACGAGGTCAACGTTTTTCGACGCCTGAAAAAGTGGTTGATGCTTTCAAAATGCATGTTTTGGAGGTACCTCAATCCGAGTGGAAAAAGTGCTTCAAAAATTGGTTTAAGCGCATGCAAAAGTGTATTGATCGTAATGGAGAATATTTGAGAAACAATAAAGCCATGTACGGTGATTAATTTTAGTTTCTGTTCTATATTCCCGAAGTATAAAATACAAGATTTTGTAAGAACGTTTTAAGAATAACTTACCTGTTTAATCACTAACTTTAATTTAATTTTATCACTGTCTCTGTCGAAGTGGAAACCCAAAGAACAAGTGTGAACGTCTGAAGGCCACGAACTCAAATCTTCTAGATTACACCAAGTTTCTAGATCTAAGAGGACACTGCTAGAAACTGATCCATTATGAAAAAGGATTAAATTTTGTAGATTTACTTTGTAGTCATGGAGTCTTAAGTCTGGAGTCCAAATGCGGAACGGTCGTAGTTTTAATGACATTATTCCATTGTAATCTTTCGGATTCCAGAAAAGTTTCTCATCTCTCCATTTCTGCGCAACATTTTGTTAGTGTTAATATGATGAAAATAGAAACGAGTAGCTTACCATAAATCCCGAACCTTTTACAGATATTTTACTTGTGGTATCATCCTGAAAATAAATTCTTTCGATCAGTTTTTCCAACCGATTTACTTAAGAGTTTACCAAGGAAATATGTTGAGGTGTTAGGTTTAGATCTACGTTGGTCATACTTGATTCGCTTAAAACAGGTCTGGTGAATATGCTATAATTTTTAAATAAGTCATGTTCTAACTTTTGCGTATTTGTTAATATCACTGTTGATCCCTGAAAATAAACACATTTGTCTTTTCGATGTGTACAAGGCTTTTCTAATGCCCTTGAAGTATACGAGGGCTGTGTCGAAAATTTTTACATGTAGAAATATATGTAAAAAATTGACGTCAAGTTTGTTCTAATACCTACACATTCAAGAGACATTGTTCAATAAATACATGTAGAGATACATATAATTTATGATGGCGTATTACTAGCTTAAAAATTTTACCATAAAAAAACCTGCCCTAAATTTCAAGGTCATTCACGTGTATTTCTAGTTAATTCTAGGAATTATGATTTTTAAAATTAGTTGAAGACGTAAGTGTTGGCATTATGACGTTAGCATATATCACATGGTTTTGGTTTTTATTTATTATAGTAATAGCAGCTACTACATCAGATTCGCTCATTTCCTTTGAATACAGGTCATTCAGGAATTCACAATAAATTCAAGAACACAACACAAGAGAAGTTATTTCAAGTAATTTTTTTAATTCCAGGGACTGCCAATATTTATTTACTATCTGCCAACAATAAAATGTCATTACCCTTTGTCATCCTCGATTCTAAATATTAACGTGTATTGTGGCAACAAGCGTTTAAATTTTGGCATGGATTTTTACATGTATTTTTATGATGGTGTATTAACGCCTATGTCGCCTATAATAATATATGTTTTAAATTAAAAATATGTATTTTACGTATAGCTAGTAATTATTTTAAAAATAAGCGTATTTAAGACCAGAGAAATTTCAACTAAGAAGTTGGTCTAATTTTCTATAATTTGTGATTAATAGTTCAATTAATGATGGAAATACGTAACGTGGATAAAAATTTATCATCTGTTTTATATTTTGTGACAAGAATATGTTTTCGGATCAAGTTGTAAGAATGTGTTCAAAATCAATTAAGTTTTGTATCGTTTCTGAATAAATAGCACATTGAGATTCAAATTATTATGTTATTAAATAATAAAGACCTTTGGTTATTAAAATGGGCTGTAAAATTTTGTGCAGTTCTAAGCAGGAAGTGCGCATTCTTAAGAGCATGGTTCTTCTAGGGTTAATAACTGTACATATAATAAATAAATAAATTAGTACTTTAGTGATATTCCTTTCGCAATTAAAAAACCATTTGATGTCAACACCTTTCCATGAACTAAAACTGAAAAATTTCAAATTAAGCGGATCCGGGTCTCTCCAAGATATAAAAGCCAACTCTTCAGTTTCCCTGCCTACTTCAATTAGACCATCTAAAAATATAAAATGCATGTTTAGTGTTTTGTTTCGTACGCCTCTTATATGTAAATTATATTACGATCCATGAAATATATTCAGTTTAGAGTATAATGAGATAAATGTAAATCATTATCTTTTCCTTGTCTGATATTATAAATGCCTTCAAAAACTTTCCACATTAGAGATGGCCATGCTTTTTTTAATGGTAAGTGACAGTGCACGTAATATGTCACAAACGTATAATTTTGATAGTTTGGTTATGTCATGTAAATGTGTGTAATAATTAGTAATTTTGTTTTTGAAAAAATATTTATTACAATAGTCAATATTAAAAGAAAATAATACTAAAGCAGATGTTGGAAATGTTGACCATTATTTTGAAGACAAAGTTATACTCTACGAAAGCCATTTAATGGGATTTTTTGGGGTATGTTAGAATTCGCAATAGCATTACTAAGCTCTTCGACTGTGTGATGTTTGGCATTGAAAATGGTATTCTTTAAATATAAAAAAATAAACTAATCTAAAATTTTCATATCCGGACATCTTGGAGCAAAATTAATAATTCTTGTATCGAAAATTTTTTGTAAAAAAGCTATTGTTTTTCGAGATTTGTGCGTTGGTTCATTATCTTGCTGGAAACATCCTTCCCTAAGTTCATCATCATGAAGGGCATTAATAAACGGCTCTGATAATTCATTTCGATAACTTTCAGCAGTTATGGTTTGATTAAAAAATATAGACCGAATAATTCGCCTTCTTGAAACTGCTAGCCAGACGCCTATTTTTTTGTGGATGTAGCGTAGTTTCCACAAATTCATGAGGGTTTCCTGCAGACCAAATCATATTTTACTTGTTTAAATATCTTGAAAGATGGAACCAAGCCTCATCCGAAAAGAAGAATTTGTCGAGAATATCATTATTATTTATTCAAAAACCATAGACAAAACTGTGTTCTCGTAACAATATCTAACTGTTTGAGTTCCGAAACTGCTTGAATTTTATATGGAAACAATTTTAAGCCTTTTTTAAAAATAGTTCCCACTAACAAACGAACTTGTGATAGTTTTGTAGTTGATTTTTTGGGTGAGTTGTCCATTCGACGTCGAATATCCTTTATGCAATTTGCTGTTTGTTTTCTAGGTGCTCCTTCGCCAGGTTTATGAGTTACCAAATTTAATAATACAAACTTGACTATGTTTTTGCAGTGCGTAAGTAACTGGCAGATTAGGATATTGTTGCCGGAAATCCTGTAAGCACTGATTAGTGGAATAAATCCAATATTCATTTTCTAATTTTGGCCAGTTCTATAGTAACTTTGAATAATAAATATTTTATGTCGCAACTCTAACATTATAATAAAATAATTTAAAAAGTGTAAGCGTTTATAATTTGATTTTATGTGTGACAACTGTCAGAATTTGAAGATTTCTAAAGCTTCGCCTATGTAACAATCTTTGATTACTTAAAAAACAGCCTACTATAACGAGGAAAGTTTTTGAAGGCACGTTATTAAGTATTCTCTATTAAGATGCTGGAATACTTTAATCTGAAAAACATTGTTGTAGTACATATACCCATAAAATAAGGTTGTGCAAATCAAATTTCTGTTTTTAAAATATTTTAATTTAATTTAATTTAACGTAGGTGTGCGAAAAAATATTTTCTTTTAGGTGGATGGGATGTTTTTGGTAAATATTATGTTTTGAACACGAAAAAAATTCAATTAACAACAGAAGTGACAAAAAATCTAAGCAGTATATACTATAACTTAATAATATAAAGTAACGATCTGCAATTTACCATCATGAATATACCGATAGGTCCAGCCCGCTATGGGCAATAGGCAGCAATATACGTATGGAACGTAATGCGATGTGGCAACGTGTGTACGATGCCACTCCGCGTGCGCAACATAAGTCCGATGGTCTAGCGCAACAGATTGCCCGTCATTCGTATTTAGCTGTGCATACGTAAAGGTAGTTATCATGTCAGTGTATACAACCGCAGAGAAGGTACAAATAGTTTCGTGGTATCTTGCCGGCAATTCCTGTCGAACAACCGCTGATTTATTTGCTGTAGAGTACGTAAATCGGTCTATTCCTTCGCATTCGACGATTGAAAGGATCGTAAATGCGTTTAGGAAATATGGCTGTGTAGTCGGAAATTGCCGCAAATGCCAACAAATTGCAAGTTAAACCGTTTAGAATTTTCGAGACAATAACCCCTAGAAATCTCGAGGGAGTGAGGCGGGAGTTTTACAATAGGCTCGGCTATTGTTTGGGAAGAGAGGGCGGTATTTTCGAATCCTATATTGAGTGACTTTCTTAAAATTTAAATTTATTTTGCAGAATTATTGATTTTTTTACTTTCATCTTTTAGAAAACGTTATTGTTTTTTTATTACTTAAAATTACTTTTCCGTAGCAGCTAAGAATACAATAATAATAATAAATTGGACCTTATTATGTCTGACACAAATGGGCAAATTACGTATACAGAACGAATATGCAAACGACTATATCCTTGCGCGGTTTAAGTCTTACTAAATTCTTAACTGCAATGTGCTGCAATTGAAGCAGCGTAGAGGGGATTCGCTGTTGCCACTTATTGCTGACTATGGCCCGTTCCGAGCTGGACCGATCGGTATACAATTGTTAGATAAATATCTATTACATGTTATTTAAATATTTGCACATTGGCTTATTATGCTGGAAGTCCCAAGTTTAGATCAGATACTAAGCTGTCCGAGTAGGTTTTCGTGGTTTTCCTTCGTTCCTCGTTCTAGGCGAATGCTGACATCTTAAGTCGCTCCACGGGTGCAGACATAATAATAACTCATGGCTTGCTAATGCCTCCTATTATTCTCGTCAAGCTGTTAGGAAATGCTAAGGCATGAATAATTATTATTAAACTTGAATGTATTTTTAAATAATGTAACTTTTTATCCATGACGACTTCATATGTATAAATATGACATTAATATACTGTCATTTATAATTTAAAATTCTTTTAAAAACGCAGTAATTGTGTAAGAGATTATTTTAAATATATGGATATTAAAGTAAAACAGACTTTAAATCGCCGACTATCTAAATCTACTATAATATACAAAGGTCAAGAAATAATTATATATATATATATATATATATATATATATATATATATATAAAATCTTGAACATTACATTTTCAAACAACAACTGAAAGTGTAATATTTGAATATGACGTTTTGCACCCGAATGTCAGCATAATATGTATGTGAAAACAAAATTATCCTAATTTCCACGTTGGGTCCTTATCCGACTGTAAAAAAATGGGGTGGGAAGAAACATGGTCTATATACAAAAATCTATCTATTGTATATATAATAACTTCGTGACCTTGGTATGATATGGTAAACCTAATCAGTAGGCGATTAAAGGTCTGTATATTACTTCAAAATATATGTATTTAAAAAACTCTACATGTTTCGGCAGTACGCCTTTATCAAGAGAATACAAAATACCATAGCAAAAAACCATAGCAACTTAATTACTTGACATTTATATCCTGTCATTTATATTTTGTATTCTCTTGATAAAGGCGTACTGCCGAAACATGTAGAGTTTTTTAAATACATATATTTTGAAGTAATATACAGACCTTTAATCGCCTACTGATTAGGTTTATATATATATAAGTGTTTATATATGTATATATATATATATATATATATATATATATATATATATATAAGTGTTTATATATGTATATATATATATATATATATATATATATATATATATATATATACATAAATTCACTACTATTTGGGTTATCGCTCTGTTTTAATTAAAACTCAATTGTTCTAAACTCAATATTTCGCCAATATATTTCGGTAGTTCCATGAGACTCGTGTAACGGTCACATTCGAATTGATCCTGCAGCGACAAGAAACATACCTGCGCCTTGGGAACGGTTGTTTGGGGACCCTCGATACCTCCACTTCACATTCCGCAACAAAAGAAACCCAAAATTAAACCTTGGTTTTTGAGGTTTTGGCCTGCTTTCTGGGATTCTGTCCCACTGTGTAATGTTACAAATGATACAAATACATATCTATATCTGTACATGCGGACATACACCTCGTATTTTATCAACGTTCACTTCAGTCAAAGACACATGTGTTTCTGTCTACGACATTACGACATCATGAGTCTGGCTAATGAAGTAACGCATTAGCAAATTTTGTTCTATCAGGTGGCACCTGATAAATTCATGACATCTGACGGACAAAAGAAACTACGCCGATAATAGCCGCCGTCAGATGAATTTATCTGGTGCCACCTGATTTTGCTATTTGGCAGAAGTGAATGTTGATGTATGTCCATGTACTACATTTCTTTGGTACAACAAGACAAAATGTGAAAATTCTTAACTTGTTTAAGGAACCCTCCATTAACACTGCGAGAAAGACAGGCAGAACTGGCAAAGAAGAATATAAGAAACAGTTTGATGTCATTGCGGAATAGAATACATTTATAGGAGTACGTTAACGAAATCTTGCAGATTGGGTTATTATTTGTTCAGCGCATTAGTTTTTCGTGCATATATTTGAGTAAAATAGACTTTCTGCGTTTATAATTTATTTTTTGGAATATCGACCATTTTAATTTTTAAGCAGATTGTAAATTAGTATAAACATAAGTCATATTTTCTAAATTAACTGTTGTGAGGTAAGCGCCGTGTGTTCTTGGCTTGACATACCAAAAATAGAGTTTTGAAAATTTTTGAACTGTGACTAATGACGCCTCACACTTCGAACAGGTTTGAACATTATAAACACAAAAATTACACTTTAATCTGAAAACAAAAAATCTTACCGTTCCATACGTGTATCCAAAACGAACGTATTTCAATTGCTGACATCTCGTCTTTGTTTAACGTTTTTATTTTGGTTGCGCCCTTTTGCAATCTCCTGATATTGCAAAACGTGTTCGAACCTGCGCCTAACACAATTTCGTAAACTGGATCCAGACTTGTCAATATATCTTTTTCGGCGAATAAAATGTGAGCATTGCTACTTCCCAAAGCAGAAAAATGAAAATCGAGAAATAAAGCGTCATTTTCTGGTATTTTAGTTTTGTCTATTTCGTAGAATTTGGAGTATGTAATTACGGAGCGGGATATTTCTGTCATACATTTGGTAAAATCTGAAAATTTACGAATTAAAAGGGATTAATGTAATACCCTGGTAAGTTTTCATTTGGCGATGCAAAAAATGTCCGAAGTAGAAATTAAAACTAAAGGGAAATAAAAAAAATATGTAAATAAGGAAAAACTATATCGGAGAAAGAAAAGTAAAAAAGGTTGGCTTAATAATCATAAAGGTGTGATGAATGTGATGATGCTATAGTCAACATAGCTAATATCATAAAGTTTTCAGGATAGCCTTGTAAATAAAGGCTATAAGCCCTTCAAACTAATTAGCTTTTCTATAATATATTGATCGACATTGTTTATTACTCTACATTTATTGATCTACATGTAGTAGTAGTCAGAGCAGTAATCAAGACCATTTTAAAAAGGTTCCCGATGGTTTTTATAAAACCATATAAAGTAGGCCGAACGTACAAAAGACTATATTTATACATAGAACAGGTGATAAATAACTTAAAAAAGGTATAAAACCCCTTACCACAGTTAATACTCGCATCCTAAATGCATATTTCGACAACTAAGTTGTCATTCTCAGTAGGAATTAAGATGACAATTTAGTTGTCTAAATCTCTTTTAAATCTCGTTTAATAATAGAACAAAGGCGTGCAAGACTAAAACCGAAAAATGTGCCTAAATCAAAATTTTAAAAATATTAATAAATAACCCAAGTATTTATTTTATTAAAATTATACCCAACTTTTTCCTATTAGCTAAAGAAATAACTCAATGGAATTCATCTTACTATGCTCTCTAACCATTAGAAATATCAATGCTTCAGCCAATGGCGGCTCGGGGTGCTTCACATAGGGAGTGCATAATTTAAAAATTAAAAAGTGTAATACAAAAACGCTTACCCAATCCTTATAAATTTCACCGATGTACTGTTCCAGACAGGTACTGTTCATTGCAGTGTTTGTTTTGAGGGAATAGTAAATATCACACTACACAGTTTAATTACATCTGACGATAAACGAAGTCCATTTTACGTGTCTTTGACTTGCAGAACAGTTCTATCACTTTTTCATTAAAGTTTGGGAAATCATTTATACATTCTTTTTCACAAGATAACATAGTAAGGGCATTTAATCTTTCGTCTTTCATTGTATTTCTCAGGAAAGTTTTTATTCTCTTCAGCCGTGAAAACTGGCGTTCCGCTTCGGACGCTGTCATTGGGATTGTAATGACAATTTTTAAAAGCGTAACGACTTCATTAAAGGTGTCGCTTAATTCATCCAGCAGAAGACCTAGCAGACCTACAGCACCGACTTCTATATTTTGCCTAAATTCTTCTCTAGAATATAGAACGCTTAATTCAGTTCGTAGTCTGCTTTTATTGAGGCATGGATAAAATTTTACTGCTTCTTTAAGGCAATCTTCCGGAAATTTTTTTTGAAAAGAGGAGAAAAGAAATTAAGTTTGCTAATATTAAGTGCCACCGAAATCTAATTTTTATTTCTAGCAAAATAATATCGCACACTTCAATAGTTTCCCTCCTTCTTTGGCTACCATCAGTTACTCTTCGCCGCTTTGATGATCGAGGAGTCAGTTCTGGATCATTTTGTTTAACCAATTGATTATCTGTGTCAGCGATTTCCGTTCGAATTTTTCCAATAGCGCGTTCAAAATTGTCTAAATTATTCTTGATTTTTAATGCATCTGTATTGACATTTTGTAATTGATAAACAATATGTCCACATGTGGCATAATTTTATGAAAGAAAGTTAACCAATAGATAAAATTTTCCTCCTCTAAAATTCGCAAATTGGCACCAGCTTGATGAATGGTAGTTTGTAAACTAGCTTCTCCCTCGATTTGTTCTAGAGCTTCAATTATTTCTTCTCGGTGCTCATATATTGTATTCACTGTCCTAGAATTGAAGTTCCATCTGATTTTTGAAGAACGAGGTAAGCTTTTTCTCTGAAGGAATTCTTCCAATCTTGCAGCTCGTTGTGGTGAAGTGGAGAAAAATGTACATAATCTCGTCAGATTGGCAAAAAAATTCTGCAATTACTACTGCTCGATGTAGCATGTGACATAATTAGATTTGTCTGATGTGCATAACAATGTACAAAATTAGCCCTTGGATAATGGTCTTGGACATGTCTTTGCACGCCGTTAATACCACCACTCCTGCCTGCTGCCCCATCATAGCTCTGTGCAATCAGTTTTTCTGGGTCATCAACAAGCAAACTAATTTCGTTAAGGATGGAGGCAGATAAAGAATTAGCATCATGTCCACTAGGCAGAAGAAATTTCCAAAATCTTTCAACCGGTCTCGCGTTCACAATATATCTTAAAACAACCACCAACTGAAACTGATTGGACACATCTGTGGTTTCATCAGCTATCACAGATATCAAGTCGGTTGCTTTAATTTCACTGGCAACTTGTTCATGATACACGTTCAACATTGCACCAAGCAGCTCATTCTGTATCGTTTTTGATAATCCCTTAAAAACCGGTGCTGCTTCGATGTGATCTCTCAGCGATTTATCCAATTCTGCCGTAAAATTTATCAATTACCGAAAAATGCCCTTGTTATTCGACGTTTGCTGTTCATCATGACCCCGAAGTGTCAGTTCAAACGCGCTACAAAATCTAATGCAATTTATTATTAAATTTAACACATGCCTATTTTTTGTTACCTTTTCATAGTGTTGTTGAATTGCTTTTCTATATGATGAATCTAAAACATTCTGAATGTTATTTTTTCTTGAGATTCTTAGACTAAATATATTTTTCAAATGCCCTTCGGAATTTTCATTTTTAATAATTTTAGCACTAAGATGAATTAAGTCTCTTACTCCGTTCTTTGACAAAGACGGTTCACCACCAAACAAAAGACACGGAAAACAAAACAAAGTATTTTTAATTTCACACCCACAAATCCAGTCATTTTTCTGATAAATATTCATTTTGCATTTTCTTATAACGTCTTTACCTTTAATAGATTGTTTATTTTCTAAAAATAATTGAGGCATCGGCCGTTTAAGATTTTTTACTGCGATTTTTTCATATACGTTAACGCAAAAACTCGTTGTTCTCTAAAAAAGACACGGAATTATTGTAACAACGCCCGAGAGCAGTCTGGTTCAGTTGCTCCAACGCTATGTATTATACGACATTGAAGTACGGCAAAATACAGTTCTCCCCACCATCAATGTAATGTTAATGCCTTAACAGAGCAACAATTGGGCTTTGCTCAGTATATCTGTGACGACGATTGGTGTATGTACGTTGGTAGCGTGCCACGTTCCTCGTCAATAACTATGAAAGTATGAATACATAATAAATAAATACTTTCACAGTTAGTCGCCGCTTGGTTTGTTTTGTTTCATAATTCCAGGGGGTGCAATTGCTCACTTGCTCTCATTAAAGAGCCGCCACTGGCTTAAGCATTCAAAGGAAAATTATTTAGATTGCCATACAGAATGTACATGAAACTCTTTAGATTTATTACGGAACTGCTTGCTGTATCAATAAAATCTATTTTATTTAAAATTTCTTCGTTTTCATTTAACAAATTAAACATTATATCGCAATAATCAGTTTGTTTTCCTTTATCTTCCTCGAGAAAGCTTTTGATCGTTTGATATCTTGTATGGCTTATATTTGAATTCTTTTAGGGTTTTGAACACTGAGCTGTACGATACATAACAGGATATTCAGCTTCATGTATTCTGTTAACACGTGATTGGTTTTATTATTATTATTTTTTTTTTGGAGGGGGGATTTAGAAAACAACCATCTTTGAATTTGTTAAAACTATTCAAAATTGTTTTCGCACAAGGTATACGCCTGTTAGGATAGGTATAGCAAACGCCAATTAAGTTGGCGCGAGGAGGGGTAAGTTCGCGGAGGATTAAAAGTAGTGGGGAGATTTGTATTTGGTTTTACATCAAATGTCAGATAATTCTAACCTCTGAGCGTGTATCACTTTATGATCCCCTAGCAAAGACGTTATGTTCCGTCAAACGTCAATGACAAATGTATTCTGACAATTACTTGAGTAGTGGGGGTGGACGTTTTTAAAAACGGCTTCTGCACACCCCCTCCTCGCGCCAACTTAATTGGCAAATGCTATAAATTATCTATTTTTCATTACATTGTAATTTAACCTCTTTGGTCCCCCGGTGCAGCCCGCTGGATACGTTTTATTTGCGTTCTAATATTAAATTGGCTTGCCCGCGACGGTTGGTTCCGTGTGTACAGTCGGCTGGCATGTAGTAAATATTATTACACACGTGGCGATTTTTCTGCGCATTCTTCACTCGGCGTTCGTAGGTGTTAAGTGAGGTTATGGCCGGCTCAAGCAATAAGGAAAGTAAGTAAGTAATTTCTTGTTATTTAATATAATAAATAAAAGCGAATTATGATAGTAAGTGAGAGTTAGATATCATAGAATTACTATTAGTGTTTGTTATTTGGGTAGTGAGGATTATTCTTACCCATTTGATATTTTATGCCCGTCCAACCGGCTGGACTCTAGGTCTTAGCTCTATAAAATGTTTCTCGTGTTTTGTCGGTTAGCTTAGATATTTAGTTCCGTAATTTTTAATTGTGCGAAATGTGTTAATTTCAGATACGTGGTATAAGAGAAGAGCGTTAACTGATGATGAGTTACAAAGAATCGCGCAAACAATATGTGACGAAAGCGAAGGATATCTTTGTAGCGACGATGAAAACGAGGAGTTTTTGGTACGTGATCAGGACATTGGGAATGGACTTGAAGTCGATAAAAGTGAAAGCAGTTCTGATGAGTTGGTAGATTTTGACGTTAGCCACGTAAGTGCCGATAACCCAAGAGTTCAGGATTCCATTGAAATTTTAGAAAATGAAGCCCTTTTTGATCCTGATGACGATAATGTCCTGTTGTCAGTAATAAGAAGAGAAGTGAGTCAAAATAAATCTGCTGCGGAACGGAAAAGAATAAAGTGGAGTAGCCAGGTTTTCGAACCAAATAATGTCGAAATAATGGAGGAAGAGTGGCCAGTCGGAGAAAGAACGAAGTGGTCACCCTATCAGTACTTTTGTCAATATTTTGTTGAGGACTTTTGGAACTTGACGGCAAATCAAAGCAACATCCGTGCTATGCAAGATAATTTACCTCCGCTTCGAGTTACAAGTTCGGAGTACAAAAAATTAGTGGGATCTTGTATCATAATGGGATGCTACCGAGAGTTCGTATGTATTACAAAAAATCCTTAAAAATTCCTGCAGCTACTATATTACCGCGCGATAGATTTTTTAGACTTAGAAATTACATGCACTTGGCATACAATTTGGAAATTTCTGAAGAATCCAAGAAACAAACTAGATTATGGAAGGTTCAGCCAATAATAGATGCTCTAAAAAGAAAGTGAATCACTCTTCCGTATACCAAGGAGCTCAGTATTGATGTGGAGATGATTCCAGTCACAGGAAAATCTGTGTTGAGGCAGTACGTTAAGAACAAACCGAACCCAGTAGGCCCGAAAAATTTTCTAGCTACTCCTCAGGGATTGGTACTGGATTTTTTGTGTATCAAGGCGCAAGCACATGGCCAGATGGCAAACCTGAGCCAGAACTCGGCATTGGGGGGAGTTGTATGAAAAAAACCACATCCGTCCAGAAACGTGCAGATATCGATATTTCACTGTCGTTACAGATCATCAGTACACGATATTCAGACATAGACATGATTTTAATTTGTATACTTTCGTGTATATATACGAACAAATTAAGCGACAATTGCATGTGAGATGAGATTTGAATAATTGTCATCTCTCACACCAATTAAATTCAATTGGGAGGAGTGTTGTAAAAAAGTTATCACAATACGTGAGACCCGGCAGCACAGTTTTTATGGACAGATATTTTACTTCGTGCTCACTTTTTGGTTATTTGCGGGAGAGGGACACAAATGCAGTTGGTACCATTCTTAATAAGAGAGTGCCAGCTACGGCAAAGAGCGTTATTCATTCTGTCCCAAAGAACAAAAAAGTGGCCAATTCGATTCATTTCCCATTGCATTGACTTAGACACTGTTACTTCATGGATAGAGTACCGCTTAGACAACAAAAAAATGGGAGTTCGTAACCCTAACATAATGGATTTGCTAGATTTTAAAATGTACCTAGGTGAATGTCTTACCATGGATGCTGATTGTCCAATTAATAATCCACAAGATAACGAATACGAACCCCCATTAAGACATATCCAACTAACAAATCCAGCTGCACCAAAAGCTATTCCCCCTGCAGATGTTCGAACATCCTCAAACAAACATTTGCCGATTTGTGCCGTGCAAGATAATAACAAATTCATGAGGTGCCGTAACGAAAAATGTAAGGGAAAAACTCGATTTCAATGTTCTACATGCGAAGTGTTTTTTCGAATTTCATGCGTAGTTTTACTAAAGGTTAAAATATATTTTAGGTCATAATTATTAAAATGTTAATTACAAACTGGACCCAATGTCCAGCCAGCTGGACTAGCATTTCTTTGTACTAAGTTAAGATATTTTTCAAAAATAACTTCACATTTACTTTCTTTTTAATGTTCTAAATTAAATAAATAAAGAAAACATCTTTTTAAATAAACTTTTTTTTCTTGGGACCGAAGAGGTTATGATTAGAGAACGGACATTTTTACCACATGACTAAGTTCTTCGAATACAATAGCCGTTGTCCATTTTTAACGCTGCGAAAATCAGGTGTCCGAGAAAGTCAAACACAAATACTTAATTGTATTACGACGGGATGTACTCGGCGAAGTTTATAAACATTTCCAATTGCCGATTGCGTTTAATGGAATATATCCTCCGAATACAACAAGTGTGTTGTCCATTGTAATCGCAACGGACCAGATGGCCGGTAAGACTAACAAATACTTCATTGAAATACGCCGAGTCATGTGGTAAGAATGTCCGTTCTCTAGTTATGATTTAAGTATGAATGAAAAATCAGAAATATTAGACATTTAGGAAAATACGTCACTGGTGTATATGTATAACTGGTTGCCTACTATGCCACCGATACATTGACTTTTCTTTTTTTAGCTTTATACATAGGGTGATGTATGTGTAATGATTAGAGACCGGACACATCGGGCTGTAATGGACGTCATTACGACGGACGATATAAATAGTCTACAACATCTGTATGTATATCACGCAGTTGTTGAATAGCACTATTCATTCGGTTAACTGCACATCTATTTTTTGTGTGCGGTTAACCGAATGAATAGTGCTATTCAATAACTGCGTGATGTACTTACAGATGTTGTAGATTATTTATATCGTCTGTCGTAATGACGTCATTTCAGCCCGATGTGTCCGGTCTCTAGTAAAAGAACCCGGAATATGCAAAAAATAGAATATATGGCTTTGCATATAATCCGTCTTTTAGTAATCAGTAAACTTGTATAAAACACTGGCACATGTTTCTATTTAAACCACAAATACACTGTATGCGATTGTAATTATAATTAAACAATAATAATACGACATTAAAATAACTTTGACATATGCCTAATATTTTTTTTTCAAGGCGCTTTTATTCTAGAAACCAATAATATTAAGAACTTATGAATCGACTTGGTATTTATTAAAAAATTATGTGTATGTGCCTAAACTAAAAGACTGAATTAGTTTTTTAAAAGGAAATTGTTCAAAGGTATTCGAAAATAAATATATATGAAGATTACACTTACCCGTAATCGGTTCTTTGTAAACGATGCTTTTTGCAAAAAATATAAGGTTTAAGAAACAAAAGGACACAAACACTCTGCGTAACATATTTAAATGCGTGTTATTTTTACGAATGAATTTTAGCTATTAATCCGTACAAATACATATAACTATATATGTATTTCGCGTATATGTAGATAATACTATTTCCTCTTCATATTTTAATATCAATAACATTAGAGGAAATTTGAAAGATAAGTCTATTCGAATTGTAATATATCTGTAAATTTGAACATTGTTATTGCGTTTTAGATAACGTTTTTGGTTTTGTTGTTCTGCTCTTCATAATCGTTAAATTTTATTATTAAAAGCGTAAATTTTAAATTTGGTAAAGAGTAGAATTTCTTTATTATATTCTTATATTGTAAAAGAAATTAAGTTCTGGTTTTTGCTTACCTTTTGTTTTTCTTTTTATTAAAGGTTAAAATATATTATTTTTGTAAAAGCAATGTCTATCTTCACTGTCCGAAATCTGTAAGACAAAATGAAAGTTTTCATTCAAATACGAAGGGCGGTAAGCTGCAATTTTTGAAAATAGAAAGATTGATACAAGTTTTCAGAATTTTTATTTGAAATATGTTCAAAGTAATTGCCACACTTAACCATTCTTTCCTTTCATAGTTCAAAAGCGTTCAGCAGCAAGCTGTCTTTAGGGGTACTATCGAAAAAACACTTAACGGCGATATCAATCTCTTCTTCTGACTGGAACCTTTTCCCTTTTAAATGTTTTTTTGAGCTCAAAAAATAGCCAGAAGTCACACATCGCCAAATCCGTTGAGTAAGGAGGATGTTCCAAAATAATTTGAAGCATACATGAGTGGGTAAAAACCACACCAATTTGTATAATACAAAAGTATTTTTAATAATATAAAATATTATTAAAAATGGGGTGTGAAGAACACAATACAAGTTATATATTTGTGAATGTATCTCCTCTCCAGAGACGCAGATACGTATTTCACCTTTCTACAGGATCGTCGGTACACCCCTGCTGGAGAAGAGATACATTCAACCAAATATAACTACCTTGCTATCAACCAGAAATTATTAAGACAGAGCGTGAAAGAATATTCAGCGCTGTCTAGATAACAACTGCCGAACTAAGCAACGTGTTTCTCTAGACGGTAACATACCATATCTATAGAAAACTGTATTATCGTGTCTTCACTACTTGTCGGGCGAACCGAATGCGTATATAACAAAATAATTCTATAACTGTTCTATAACTTTTATTTTGTTTTCAGCAATTATCCCTGCTGTATGGGACGAGACGTTATCATGATGTAACATAATTCCCTTTCTTGGCACTTTACTGAACATAGTAGGCAAACAATTTCCAACATACCATTTAGCGGTAACTGTCTTCTGATATTCTAATTTAATTGCAGCCACCAAACCCGTACTTCTAAAAAATACTGCGTACATTACTTTTTTATTGTTCGCTGTTTTCTCACCATCGTAGGGGCTTCCTTATCTTCATGTATCCAGATTCGACTTTCTTGGCGAGTGGGAACATCAAAAAACGGTATGTACTGTAACAGACCTTAAACACTGGCATATATTAATAATATCCCGTGTCTCGAGGGATTCGAGGTTACTGTACAAACTGATAACTTCGGTGCTGAAAATACTTAAATGCCGCAGTTATCCTAAATATTGAGATATAGATTAAAGTTGAATAATGAGTAATTGACTTATTCAATTACCTCTTTGTCGGGCGCCAAGAGGATTACCCCCTCTAAGGTATAATTGTACTTTTAAAATTGCCGGTTAGCTAAAATTAGCGGAGTGATATAAGAAATGAAACTGAATAAAAGCGGGTAAGTCGAAAAGCGACTTACGTCTTTATATCTCAAAGCGTGTATGAAAACTAGGTGAAATGAAATGAATCCCTCTTTTTCTTTACTTTAATTATTTCAATCAATTCCTTTTGATTTATATGCTTTTCCAATGAGGTGTATATTACATGATTTGAAACGAAACAAAATGATTACAAACTATACTTATATATTGATAAAGAGAAAACTTATTAATTTACATATAATTACTACAAATTTCCTTATGGTTACTACGAAATGTTTACTAAATACTAACATACATATGGGGCGAGATACAGTAAATTTGACATAGATTTGAACTGTTTCGTCTGATCAGATTAATAAACAGTATTAATAAAGACTAACCTTTATATCGCTGCACTAATGGCCACGTCACTTTATAGTTCATTCGCTGCTTCTGGAGTGATGCACTTGTTCACTGTATTTGCACTGCACTGTATTTGCACTTTACGCCTCAGGGTGCCTGTAATTTTAGACAAGAGGCCTGATGTATTAAGCGTGGTGATTCACTTTTAAATAAATGACTGCACTTGTAGGCATGTGATACTTTTGCTACAACGTGTACTTATTGTACTTAAGTACACAAGATGCGGTAAATACTTTCTTTATTTGTAATTTTACGGGTCCACCCGTTTGACCGCTTCGTGACTTAGAAGCAAGTACTATATTGCGCTATACCCTTACTTTATTATCACGTTAAGGGTATACGTCTGACTCGTTTGACTGACTTGAGTCGAGTATCCTCCTTTCGTTTTCCTTGGTTCGTTCTAACTATTCTTTTCTTTCGGTGAATCCCAGCTTACTTATGAAATTCTGGATCGTTCTGGTTGCGTGGATGATGTAATGCAGTGACTCTGACGATTAGTATATGTGACACTAGGCTATTCTAATAGAGTTTATGTATGGCGAACTATACACATTGAACTATACAAAATGATGACAAGGTATATAAAAGGAACTGAGTGAACTACGCATTTGATATTATTGCGAAATGTTTTGCAATAATACTTAATGGCGGGAAAAGCATTAAAATTTATACAATGTTACTTTTTATTTTAAATAAATTAAATTTTAATATTCTTTAAAATTTTACCGATTGATAGAAATGTCTTTAAATAAGATGAGCGTAATGTATCCCATTACAGTACGTTTCATCGCCAGTCACAATTTTAGAAATAATTTGATGGTCTCCAGCATTCAACATATCTAAAGTTTGTTGGCAAATTCTAACACGTTCTGCTTTTTGTAAATCTGTCAGATGATGGGGTACAAACCGAGCTACAACCTTTTTCAAATGTAAATGTTCGTACAATATTGATCTCATTGCATAGGTAATGCGGTTGTCCTCTTCCACCATCTTCTTCACTACAGCAATATTTTGGGGATTAACAACAGTTGAAGGAGGGCCAGCTCCTTTTTTTGTGTACAACCGAGTTACAACCTCGTTCAAATTCTTTATACCATGTATAAACAGTAGCCAATGATGGTACGAGGTCCCCAAATGCCGATTTTAAATGTTCCTCACACTCATACGCGTTGAAGCCTTTCTTGAAATCATAGTAAATCATTATCCGAAAGTTCACTCGTGACAATTCCATCTTTTCGATAACAGAAGCCTATTCTGTAGGTTATTTCTCAGACACTATTCAACCAAATTGCACAAACTAAACTGCATTTGACAGATGAAATAATGCACTTTTTAATAGACAACAATTATTTCTCATAGGTAACTAGATTTTTCTATTCTCAATAATTGTAGCTTATCCCTCGTACGAATAAATGTTTCCTTTCTATGGCAATTCATATTTTCTCAAATATTTGTGCATAACTGATAGCAAATAAATTTACACAAATTTGTTCGATATTTTAATCAACTAGTAAGGCATTATTAGAAAGCATGTAGGGGAAAGCGGGGCAAAATGGGGATTTTGGGTAAAATGGGAATATGCCATTTTTTAATATAAATATGTGCCGTCATCTTTCGTTATTTACTCCAATCTCTAGTCTATCAGGAAACTGTTTGCTACTAAAGTTTCATTGGGCTTATGTGACATTTCCTAAAAATATTCGCCGATACAACAATTTTCTTGGTGAGTGAAAAAAGTAAGTAGGGTAAGTACTGCTATAAAACGTAGTTACTGGGGGATATATTGATATCTAGTTAGCCTCGGCTGTTTTCCTTGAACAAAACAAAATCTTGTTATAATGGCAAGAAATAATGACATTTTAAAAGTATCACTGTAAAATCTTACGTCAAGAAATTGAAGTATTGCTGTGCAGTAAATTTTGAAAGAAAGCATGTTGAATGCAAGTGTAAAAATCGATAAATTGGAGTATCGAGGCATCATCAAATACTTGTATTTGAAGAGGTTAAGTGGTAAAGAAATTTATGAAGATATGCTTAACACATTTGGCGATTAATGCCCATTATATGTAACTGTCAAAAATTGGATTGTGTCATTCAAAAAAGGAAAATTTTCCGTTGAAAATAAGAAAATAAGGAAGAACGATTTCAGTAAGCACCCCCGAAAATATTGAAGCAGTTCATGATGTGACATTGTTAGACCGTCGAATTGGGCTGAAACATATAGCTGAGGTACGAAAGATTTCACATAAACGCACGCATCATATAGTTCATGTCAATTTAGATATGAAAATAATTTCTGCCAAATTTGATTTCTAAATGCTTGAACGTCATACAAACGAGCAAGAGTGAAAGCGTCACGGTGAATCTGCGCCCGTTTTAATGGAGATCCAGTTTTTTTGAACCGTCTCGCGACTATGTATGCAACATGGGTCTATTTTTATGTCGCAGAAATAAAACAGCAATCGATGGAGTGGCAGTATCATGGTTCTCCAAAGTCTAAGAAGTTTCGAGTTCAAAAATCCGCTGGAAAAGTTCTTGATTCAGTTTTTTGGGATATCCGTGGAATAATTATGATCGATTACCTAAAAAGGGTTAGATCATCACTGGAGATTCTTATTCTAAATTTCTAACTACCCTGAGAGAGAAAATTAAGGAAACAAGACGTGGCATGTTAGCGAAAGGTGTGTTGTTTTTGCAGGACAAGGCCCCTGCACATAAATCGCGCATTACCATGAATACAATTCGGGCTCTAGGGATCGAATTACTGGAACACCTGTCCTATTTCCCAGATTTAGCCCCCTCAGATTATTAGCTTTTCCCTAGATTGAAAAAAAGTTGAAAAGGACGTCAATTTTTATGCTGGTTTGCAGACCAAGAAGAATTTTTTTTTAGAAGGGTTAAAAGCGCTGCCGGTATAATGTTAAACTTATCGTTTCGTAATATTTTATGTTGATCCCAAATTTGCCACGTATCTGATTACCATTTTGCTCCAAGTTGTGGGATAAAATGGAGAAAATTATATATCTACAAAAATATATCATATTTTAGAAACAAAATCATATTTTAAGACAAGGGACTAGCATTGTAGTCATCTAAGAATATGTGTGTGTTCATTAAGATAAACAGCTAATTAGTCCGTTTTGCCCCCGCATTTAAAATGAACTACAGCGGTTTTAAGTATGTCTAATCATTATGGTAAGCTGCTTGGTAGTTTTGTGGCTTTCTTTCAATAGCTCCAAAAATTAACTAAGGGTTGATGTAGTTGCAGCTTTTGCTATTTGATTCGTTATAGTTAAAACTATTATTACCGAGAAGAGTTTGATTCAAGTGATCCTGAAATCATCGAAAATTGATGGGCGAATCTCGATTTGAACATTCCGATGCTGGGTTTTGTAAAATATCGTTTTTTTTTACTTTCATATATTTCAGTATTATACCTTTCAACGCTTTTAATATTCTTGAAATGTATGGAAACAAAATATTGTCATTATTCTTTGACTTAACAAGAACAATATTAGTGGTTGATTTATTATTGTATGTACAGCAACTCTTAGAAGTAATGAAACTTTTTGTTTGCATATAGACTTCAGAAACTGCAAACCTGTAGCAAGCAAGCTACTTCCTATGTTATTCTTCGATTTGATGTGTGGTATATCTGTTTTTACTGAATGCGAGGACAGATCTGCAATTTGTGTTATTTACATGGAAAAAAGATTTCTGATTATTTCAGGCTGGCGATATGATATAAAAAAAATCGATTTCGGTTAAAATTTAATGTCTTTTTATTTGAGATACTATATGGATTAATATAATTCATATACATTAATATTTTCGCGAAACTGCATATATAAATATAATGGAATAGATGGCGAAGCCTACTCTATCAATTAGTTTTCCAAGTAGCATCCACATAGATTTTTCTGCGTCTTCTCTCGGTTTACTTGGATTCTCAGAAAGGTTTGCGTAACGATTATCCCCCTGGAAACATTTTAAAATCATTATTGAGAAAATTCTTTGTTTTATTTCGTGACAAACTTACATTTGTGCTATTAAACAAAAAGATCGTATTTTGCAGGAGGTTGGAAGACATGATGTAATAAAGAAAATCAGGCATGGAATGTTTCCCATAATCATTTCTTGATAAATTAATAACTATTATTGAAATTATAACCAATATTACCGAACAGATCAAAGCATCGCTGTATAAGGCAACTAGAAAAAAATATATAATGCAACTATAAAATTAGCAACATAATCAAAACATGCATTTTGTCTTATTGTCTTTTTTGAGAAAATCTTACTAATTTTTGTGTTTCGAGTACACATTTTTTTTCTGAATAATAATTAGCGTTAGGAAATTATTGGACAACTATTGATGAATAATTTTGTGTAAATAAGCACACATGAGATAATCAGTATCGAGTGGCAGATCGGTGTAGCAATGTTGTCGTTGGCATTATATTTTAGACTGACATGTATCACCCACATTAATAAATATTAATGGTAATTTAAAGATAAACTGAATATTTAGTAGTAAATACGGCAAAGAATATATTCCTTAAAAATAGAGTTATAAATAGCTGTAAGAATTATAAATCCTTAGGTCAGTCATGTCAAAGATGCGGCCCGCGGGCCGCATCCGGCCCCTGGGCCGTATCAATAAGGCCCGCGATCGCAATGTGTCACAGAAAGAAGAATTAGACTTCACTCGATTCTTCTACGGATGTTTTAAAATGCGCCACACAATATTTATAAGTAATTTCAAGGGCAGCGCGTGCCTAGACAAGCGAGAGAGAAAGACAGTAACGCCATCTCTTAGCAGCAAGCGGAAATATCCTATTATTTTTGTCGAGAACGATAGAATCTTCCACGCGCTTCGAGTCTAGACCTTCCTTAACCATATAAAACGAGTGCGTCGGCGCGACGTGAGTCAGTCGAGTCGAGTAATCGAAGCGATATGGTTGGAGAAGGATTTTAGTTGTACTGCGAAGTAGTGATTGTGAAGGTATTGTGCATTTGTTTGTGTAGTGCGCGTGCGATATCCATAATTATTGTGTCGAGTTCCATAATTGTTACGATTTTGGCATAATGTCACAAAAACGTAAAGTTGATAGTGAGTGCAGAGTTTTTCAGTCTAAATGGGAAATTGCATATTTTTTCATTGAATGGAAAGGTAAACCACTGTGTTTGATTTGCAATCGAACAGTTGCTGTTTGTAAGGCGTTTAATTTGAAGAGACACTATGATACGAATCATAAGTCAACATTCGATTGTTACACTGAAAAAATAAGAATCGACACATTGTCATCTTTAAAAATCTAAACTTCAAGGTCAACAATCGATGTTTACTAAAGCTAAGAGCGAAGATGCCCTGAAATCAAGTTTTATTATTGCATTAGTAATCGCGAAGAGATCAAAACCTTTCACTGATGGTGATTTTATTAAAGACTGTATGTTGAAAGTTGCCGATGTTTCATTTCCATCTCAAAAGTCAATAATTCTAAATATTTCGCTCTCAAGAAACACTGTTGCTTCAAGAATAAATGATTTATCTCAAAATTTGGTTCTTCAAGTGAAGGAGAAAATTAAGGAATTTACAAACTTTTCACTGGCTGTTGACGAGAGCACTTATACTGTTGATACAGCTCAGTAACAGTAACTTTGAAATAACTGAAGAACTATTAAAGTGCGTTCCATTGACAGGTACTACAACAGCAAATGATATTTATTCTGCAATTGAGCATTTGATAGCAGAATATGAACTCGACTGGAATATACTTAGCAGCACAACTACGGATGGCGCTCCTGCCATGGCTGGCAAACATTCGGGCGTTGTAAATAAATTAAAACAGAAAACATCAGGGAATTTTGTGGGATTTCACTGTATAATTCATCAGAAATCATTGGCATCCAAACATTTAAAAATGGACCATGTCATGCAACCTATAATTAAAATAGTAAATTTTATAAGAAGCAGAGGACTAAATCACCGACAGTTCAGGCAAATTTTACAAGATTTGGACGAAAAGTTTTCTGATGTCCCTTACGTGACCCTATTCAAGCTTTCATGTTAGAAAAAGGCAAACCAATTGATTATGATAATGACTGGTGGATTGATTGTGCCTTTTTGGTAGATATGAATAAACACTTGACTGAACTGAATCTTACAGGGTAAGAATCTGATTGTCACTCAAATGTATTCATATATTCAAGCCTTTGAAACAAAATTGAGGCTGTGGGAAAATCAGGTAAAAAATCAAACTTTGGATCATTTCCCTCATTTAAAATCATTTGGCACAGTGAACCAAAAAAAATTGGATGAATATTCTCAACTTCTGCAAAATTTGATCACGGAATTCAACAATCGTTTTGAAGACGTTCACAAAATGAATGAAATGGAATTCCCAATTTTCAACAATCCATTCAATTTTGAAGCTTCACAGGCACCAGTTCATTTGCAAATGGAGTTAATAGATCTTCAATTGGACAGTATTTTGAAAGCAAAATTTAATGAGATAAACGCTCTTACATTTTATACACAATATTTCAAGAGTTTGGATAATTACCAGGAATTAAAAAAGCATGCAGCACGCATTCTCTGCATGTTTGGTAGCACCTATTTATGTGAGCAGATGTTTTCCGTCATGAAAATAAATAAGAACAAACATCGCACAAGACTTACGAATGAACATCTCCAATCAATTCTTAAAATAACTACAACGAATATGATACCTGACATCAATAAGCTTGTCAAAAACAAGAGAAGTCAGGTATCTGGATCCTCGAGCTCAACATAATTACCTACCCTCTTTTATAACTTTGATATGATTTTTAACAACCGTATATTATATACTATATAATTTAATAAATAAAATGTTATAATAATTCTGTTCATTTTTTTAAATTTTCAATCTGGCCCGCCTACGAATTTAAAATTTAATTAATTTAATATATTATTAATTTAATATATGGCCCTCTGCAAAATTGAGTTTGACACCTCTGCCTTAGGTGTTACATATCTAGCACAAGATGAGAGCATCGAAGTTGATTTATAGAGCAGAATGCTCAACGAATGAATAGCTATTCGAAAACTATATATATTTTTATGGTTAAAGCATATTGTGCATAAGTGCAGTCTTTTACGGGTTTACGATTTCAGGGTGATGGGATTGTTACAATTGTTTAATCTAGCTATTTAAATATACAAGGTTAGGTATGTATGGATCCATTCGAATATCTTCGATATGGCTACTTAAATTTTAATAAGACTTTTCACAATTAACTAAAGACAAAGCGGGGATTCGATGAGTATATTTATATCTGAATCAGACGAAGCATCCTGAATATTTTTGCGAATTTTAATAGAGCTCCGTTCTGGGAGTTCAGCAATAATCATATTTGTCACTCTTTTGTTCAACAACGACAAAGATATTTAATTAAAACTGATATTTTAAAATCATGTTTATGTTTAGTAAGCCATGGAATTAAAATTCAGTAAAGCAAACGCCAATTAAGTTGGCGCAAGGAAGGGTAAGTTCGCGCAGGATTAAAAGTAGTGGGGAGATTTGTATTTGGTTTTATATCAAATGTCAAATAATTCTAACCTCTGAGCGTGTATCACTTTATGATCCCCTAGCAAAGGCATTATGTTGCGTTAAACGTCAATGACAAATGTATTCTGACAATTACTTGAGTAGTGGGGGTGGACGCTTTTAAAAACGGCTTCTGCGCACCTCTCCTCGCGCCAACTTAATTGGCGCTTGCTATACTTGACTTAAATTGTCAGAATTAACTTTGTAGACGTCCAAATATTAACGCTGCACCCGAACCCCCATTTTAATTTAACATAGACTGAACCTTGGGGTTTTCGGACCCCAACTTAAAAATAAATATTGTTACTTTTTTTTTAATATCTTCGTGTATTTTTTTATAGGTATGTTAGGTGACAATGAATCAATCATTTTGTAACAAACATAATATGGGATTACATTCAAAACCTTTTTTTAGCTGATAAGTTAGATTTTTATTGACATTGTTAAAACGTTTTTACATAGTGAACAATGGGAACAAAATTGAATAAACCACCTTTAAAAATATAAACAACAATATAAATACACGAGAGTTTAAACAAACAAAAAATTCTTCTTGACATAAGACACATAACTTTACTTATTCGAGGTGTTGAATATGTGACTCACAATTACCACATATTCTAGTTCTGTAGCGTGACCCTTTTAGTACACAAGCGCGCCGCAGTACCCTCGCCGCTGTCGCCACCAGCAACCTCCCTCCTAGACAACCCTACCACAGGGCCACCCTCTCCCTGAAGGAAGACTGCGCACGTCTCTCGGACGGATATAAATAGAGCCTCCCTGGACTACAGAAGACAGTCACAGATGTCGATTCGACTACAACGCAACGTAGTTATTGTGATAGTTCAAGACGACGATACATCGTCAAGCGACGCCGGAAGCAATGGCCGGACAAGCGAGAACAAAAACCAACCTGATAATAAACCCCGAATACGTGGACAAATGTTCACCCAAGACACTTGAAGATTTAAAAAATATAATCAACCAACTCACCAAGAAGATATCCAGGATGCATTACAAAAATCAGGGAATATATTAATGGTTAACCCAGAAAAAAAAGCAACCCCACAGAAAAACAAGAAGAAGAAAAGCCTCCCGTAAAATCGAAGAAGAGCCAACCGAAAACGACGCATTCAGACACCCGAAAAAACATCAAAAAGACAGAAAACCGACCACACAACGCTATCAATCGAAACAAAAAATTCCTACGACGCCCTCAACACCAAAACCGAGGAAAAAATGGAAGAAGAAGTAACCGAATCCACCCCACAACCGTCAACATCAAACAACACACCCAGGGTAAGTGACAAAACACCGAAACACGCAAAACACACAAAATCGCACCAATCGTAATAACAGACAAAGACAAATGGGCACATATACGACAAATACTTAAGACACACAACATTAACACCATACAAAACAAACTTGTGAAACCTGGCATTCACATCGAACCGAAAACTGACGAAGACTACCGCACACTTAAACACATACTCAACACAGAACACATTCAATTTTACACGTTTCATTTACGAAGCGAAAAAACACTAAAGGTAGTTATGCGAGGCATTCCTACCTTTATCACTGACACAGACATTACAAACGACTTGACTGACCAAGGCTACCCGACAATAAAAATCAAACGAATGAACGGTAAACACGGCATACCTGCACCACTTGTTTTAATCGAACTGACGAGACATTATAAATCAATTTATAACTTACACGACTGCTGCGGACTCACAATTAAAATCGAACCATTAAACAGACGAACAGACATAATGCAATGCCACAAATGTCAGACTTTCGGACATCAACAAAGACACTGTAACGTACACTATAAATGTATGAAATGCGGAGACGAACACTCAACACACCTATGTACAAAACCCAAAACAACCCCACCAAAGTGTGCAAACTGCGGTGGTCCTCACTTATCCACTTTCCTTAACTGTCCTAACAATCCAAACAACCCTGTAAACAAAACCACACCCAAATCCGAATACATACCAGCACCACCCCCAACAACGAACCCATGGACACAAAAACAAGGAAACACGACACCTAACACAACTGATGAACTAGCACTTGCCTTAGGCAATATGCTAATAACATTACACTCCACAAACGCAACAACAGAACAGATACAATACTTCGTAACGCAAACACAGAAAATAATCACACTCTGCAACAACAAACAAACATTAAACACACACATGACTGAAACGCAAAAAACCGATGACCAGTGACTTAAACGCAAAAAGCGACAAACACACAGACTACACATACGCAACACAGGACCGCACAAAAACACACAACACACGATTATTTATTAATCAGACACAAACACGTCACAACCCTGGGAAATACGAAATAATGGAGTGGAAGTGGAGGCAACTCCGACCACAACAAAATTCAAGTCTCATATAAAAAACTATAGAAGACCCATCAAAAAAACTGTAACGTAAACTACAAATGCATGAAATGCGGAGACGAACACTCGACACACCTATGTACAAAGACGAAAACAACCCCACCAAAGTGTGCAAACTGCGGTGGTCCTCACCTTTCCACATTCATAAACTGTCCTAACAACCCTGCAAACAAAACCACAACCAAACCAAAATACATACCAGCACCACCCCCAACAACTAACCCCTGAACACAAAAACAAAAAAACGCAACACCTAACACAATTGACGAATTAGCACTTGCCTTAGGCAATATGCTAATAACATTACACTCTACAAACGCAACAACACAACAGATACAATACTTTGTAACGCAAATACAGAAAATAATTTCTCTTTACAACAACAAACAGTAAACACACACATGACTGAAACGCAAAAGACCGATGACCAGTGACTTAAAAGCAAAAAAGCGACAAACACACAGACTAAACACACGCAACACAGGACCGCACAAAAACACACGATTATTTATTAATCAGACACAAACACGTCACAACCCTGGGAGATACAAAACAGTGGAGTGGAAATGGAGGCAACTTCGACCACAAAACAAAATTAAAAGGACTCATATATAACTACAGAAGACAGTCTACTTCTGCGACTCAACTGGACAGCATCTTGCCTAGGTCATCCAGCTGGTCAACAGAAGTACCCCTGAACCTACATTGGACAGCACCCTGCCTGGGTCTTCCAAGAGTTCAAGTCACAAAGTGCGTGCATATGGGCAGCGTCCCGGCGGGACCTTCCATCTACTCCACAAAGCCGGCAGTTTTACTAACTAAAGTGTAAATTCTTTCAATGGAGACTGTGGTTAAATAATAATTTAAAAAGGTATATAACCCCTTACCACAATTATTAGTCGTATCCTAAATACGTATTTCGACAACTAAGTTGTCATCATCAGTAGGTAAAAACTACTAATTAAAGTCACACGGGGCACAATAAAGTAAGATGAACGCTTCCGCACAACTACTATACACTGCAACCCTGTAAAGACTCTTTACAGGGTCTTTACAGCAGTCTTTACAGGGTTGCAGTGTATAGTAGTTGTGCGGAAGCGTTCATCTTACTTTATTGTGCCCCGTGTGACTTTAATTAGTAGTTTTTACCTACTGATGATGACAACTTAGTTGTCGAAATACGTATTTAGGATACGACTAATAATTGTGGTAAGGGGTTATATACCTTTTTAAATAACTAAAGTGTAAACTATTATTGTCTGTGTAAATATTAATAATATATTTAGTAAACTGAGAACGTGTTTCCATTACCCCTCTACCTCACACCTACAGCTCTATGTTCTATACAATAAGGTTTGCACCAATTTAAACACGAGTGGTTAGTTCTTATATCCTTATTCTTTGGACAAATACTACACCTGACTTTGTTTGGTAAAACTGCTTCTATATATATCTTTTTAAATTTTCTGATATATCCAATATTTCACAAATTTTGGTTTTCAGAGATCGTGGCAAAGAAGATCTCTGTAGCCTAACGTTTAAATGAGGCTTTACCAGTGACATGCCTAAATCCTTCAAACAATTGCGACGGTTATTGCTCTTAGTTCTCTTCCAATCCGGATTTGCTAATGAAAATAGAACCATCGCATTAACTCCATTGGCGTGAAGTATATTAAACCACATTCTCATAGGCCATCTTCGTGTTTTACGGGATGTTGTGTAGGAGTGACATAATTGGTTGAATGTATCCGTACCGCCTTTTGTTTCGTTATATGCGTGAATGATATCAGGTTTGCCTGTTGATTCATTAATTTTATTATCATGATGCATAGTTGATAAAAGTAAAAGTATTTTGTTCTTTTTTGGCGTAGGTATATGACACCATTGTTTTCTTATCATCGAAAGCAAATACGGATGTACCTTCGTTTTCTTTGACAAAAAATCTGAAGGTATCTCCCGTTTATTTTTTCTTAACATTCCAATGAGAGTCAGTTTATATTTTTCTAATAACATGTCGGCTAGTGGCACTGATGTAAACCAGTTGTCGACTGTTATGTTACGGTTTGTTCCGTGAATTGTCTCGGATCATTCATCATTACCACTTTCATCTCGTATTTGTCTGGTTTGCTCCCCATATATATTTTAAATAGACATTTCCCTCTAAAACCTACAAGCTGTTCATCTATTATGCAAAAGGGAGTATAATACTGTTGAAATCTACGTCGCTAGAAATATTCCATTGCCAAATGTCGTAGACCATAATTCTTCTGTACTACAATTTGAAACTCGTAATACATCAGCTATGTATAATAAACCTATAAAAGCTTATATTTCGGTCTTATCTGTTAATCTCTTGTAGCTTGGTTATGGATCACCTGGAGTTTTACGACGAATCTCTTCGTTAGTATGAAATAACACAATATCTAACATTTACTCAGATATCATGAGACGCCAAGCTTTTTCATATGTCTTGACATTTCGGGCTTCCAGTTGTGGCCCAAGGAAGTGTAAAACTATATTGTGTTGGGCTGGACGACCTACTCTGGCTGGAATAGAACTCCACCTGTGTCCGTTTTTTCCTTGCAAACTGAATTTATTTCGTTGTTTTACAGAAGAGATTGCATCATTTTCATTTGGTGCTTCTTCTAATATCTTTTCATCTTCGTCAACGCTTTGTTCACTATCGCTTTTTGTTTGTTCTAGAATGTAGTCTTCATCTTCATCAGAATTATCTCCAAACAGATCGTTATCCTCTTCATTATCGTCATCTTCCTCGTCTCATAAGATTTCTCCAATACGTTGAAATTCAACGTCAGACAATGGACGCTTTCTATCTTGATTAGAAGTTGTCATCTTACTATAAAAAGTAATACAACATTTCAATAAAACTTCAGTAGACTGAACCCTGTCTGCAATACCCATAAATCATCAATATTGAAGCACGAGAAATATCATCCGTACAGACTACATTTAGTAAAATGACCAATATTTTATATGTAATTTACCTTTCGTTTGAATGGTACCATTAATGGAAACATTCCCAAATCGGTGGATTGGTCGTAGAGAATCCATTAAATGGCCCACACGGTCTCCAGATTTCAATCCCCTAGATTTTTTCCATTGAGGTCAATTAAAATGTGTGATTTATACTAGACGACCGAATAATCTGGATGTGTTACGGCAGAGAATATTTGAGGAAGTGCAATTAATTCGTGAGGAGATCTTGGCAAATGTAATTCAAGAATTTGTTCACAGACTTGCATATTTTCAAGAAGTGAATGGTCATCATTTAGAAAATTTTCTTAACTGGTATTGATTTTGTTAATTTTTTTCTATTTTGCGTTCATAATGAACTCATAAAACCCAAAACCTCGAAATGTGCTTCATTTAGGGCGGCACACAAATTTTATGAGTGCGAGCTAATTGCAAAAGAAATTTTCATATACCGTCTGATTTTTTGCCAAGGCAACGACCAATTGCTTGTGTCCACGTCCCCGTAATTTTTTTTTCTTGAAATATATTCCTTTATGCTCAGTGTCGCATTCCTTGGACCATCGTTAGTGTCACGCTGATCGGGTAAGGCTTGGTGATGGTGTATTGGACACGCCTCTACCGTTGCCCTAAGACGAATTTAACATATACGATATACACATCGGTTTCTGGGCTGGCACCGCATTCTCACCGAGCTTTTGGTGAGCTCTCGTGTTGCTGAGTACGAGGGTTGTACTAGACTTGCACTTGCTGAAAATAGGACGCCAAATTCAATTTGATTCTGGCTAGGCTTTATCCCGCAAACCCTATTACTTTAACCGCAAAAACTGTTTGTCCATAGAAATCCTAGAAAATCCCAATAGCCACAATGTGATGATGGATATCCTTTGCACAATATCTAGCATGTTTTTCTTATCTAAATAATTCAACCGTAACCCAATGACCCGGAATAGCTGCCATATAACTCTGTTTCAAACGAAAAAATATTCGCTTTCAATGCTGAAACAACAACAAGAGTAACAGCCTTGAAGATGTTACTTGCAAGAGTGGACGAAACGTCAGCTCAGCAAAGATTGCAAAGTATTGCCTAGAATGAGGTCTCAGCCGAGAAACCGAGAAGGAATTTTGTTCTAATTTAACAAATAAGATTCCATTGGTAAGTCTAAAGTTCTATGAACTGATTTTATTTATTTAACATGCACCTTATAAAAATGAAAAATTCCAAATTAAGAATAATACGCTAAAATAAAAAATTTAGAGATTAATTCTTTCATTATATGGTACGTACCTAAAGTTGGTATTGTGGTTGATCGTCCCGGTATAATATTGGAAATGGCGATCAAAATGATCGATTCCATAAGAAGTTGTATGCAGCATAGGACTATCTTGAGGTAGGTGAAGGGCGATGCCCAAAAGGTACTCAAAGAACAAACACTGATAACTGAAATAAACAATCTATTAGAATAGATTACCAAGAACAAATATATTCCAAAAAGCTTTGAAAGGATCCTGTAGACTGTAAATTTTTCAAAATAGGCATTTGTTTTGAAATCGATTGAGTAGAAGAAGAAATCATGGAAGAATATTTGCGGCTTTCAACGATTTTGAAATCTTTTTTATTTAAAACCGTTGTTCATTTATCAGGTGTGGAAAAGTAACAATAAACCAGATTTGGATGTAAAAAACTACAGGCTGTCCTTGAAATAAAGAGGCAACGTATGAAAAATGGAAAGATGCAATTATATAGAATATAAATCCAAAATATTGTGAGTCAATTACGACGCGAATCCCAAAATTAAAAACCCCCTGAAAATAAAATTATGTGTCGCCTATGGATAAGAATGTCTTTAAAAAATAATTCATTGAATTTACACGCAAGTATTCGCTGCAATGTTTATGTTTACAAAAACTCTAAAAGATAACATTGTTTAGACGGCTGTCGATGTTATAAAAACTCTATGATAAATTAGCTTTGTTTACTTAGGATTCAGTAACCTCAATACCATTACGTACGAATACATCAGCTGTGAATCATTTATAAACCCGATTTGTAAATACGTGAAATAGGTGGAAAGGTCAGATAAAATGTATGAAGTGTTCGCTTTCAGCGTGGAGACGTTGAAAACCACAAACATTTTCATTTCTTTATCGCGTTTGCGAAGGAATTTGTGCAGAATATTTTGAAATCATATTCTATATAATTACATCTTCCTTCATTTCATGTGTATACGTGAATGTTTTTTTCGTTACGAGAAGTAACAAATATAAAATATTAATATGGATTCAGAATATCTATAAAAAGCAGCAATTGAATTTACACGCTGCTGTGTTTACATTTATAAAAACTCTTGAGGATAACATTGTTTGAACAGTTTTATATTCTAATGGTTTGAGAAAAGTCAGCTATTAAAAATTTAAAGCGAGATCGGCAATAACAAACTACTCTTTTTGTTATTGTCGGTCAGCTTTAACATGTCATCTCCGATACTCTTTATGATATAGTCGTTCACACAGTGGCGTGACAAATCTTTTTTAAATATTGTTATCTTTTTCTCGCTTATGAAAAATATTTTCGATTTATATTTTATATAATTACATCTTTCCATTTTTTATATGTTGTCTATTTATTTAAAGGACAGTCTGTATAACAAATATAATTATGCTTGGACGTATTTATTTTCGAGCAGTATCGAATACTTCGAATCTAGGGTACAGCATTGATACTTCGCGAATAAAAGAATCGTTAGTGTCGTTTTGATATTGTAAGGGCTTTAGAGAGTCTGAGTCACATTGGCATTCTTCGCTTTAACTTGGTCATGTTCAAGCACATCATTCCTTACCGGATATAATTGTTTCCAAAAATTTTATTCCACGGATGTACATAAGCAAGTCATGAGTAACTCAAGCGAACAACTTTTTGAAAGAGCTATATGTAGGACTGTAACTGATGTCTGAATGCTTTAGGCTTTGTTGCTCTCTGTTGCTCTACTGGTAATCCAATTAGATTAGAATTATATAAATTCTTTGATTCGAAGAGATTTCCTATATCCGAATTTCATTGTTCATACCAAGCACTAATCTAGGCAACTAAAAATTTAATGAATAATTATTTTGAAGGAGATTTGTGACATTATTTAATATTCAGTGTTACTGATGGTAACAATAAAATTCTTCCCAATACTAACAATAGCTGATTAGATCTTATTTCGAGTTTCCAGCACTATAATTTTGTGAATAATGGATTTTGTTATTTATCGAATATGTTGCTCATATGATGGTAAATATAGCTACGATTACTTTATTTAATTTTGATAAATCTACTATAGAAGAATGTGAATGAGTTCATAAAATCCTAGAAATGCTATATTGTCTTGTAGACAAAGATTATAGATATTGGATTCATATTGCTTATAAAAGAAATAACAACCTTACCAAATACATCAAGAATAATAAAGATATGAACATAAAGAACAATAAATTGGGGGTCTATAAGTTAACTTGCATATTGTGTACTAAAGAAGTACATTGGACAAACAGGAAGAACGTTTAAAAGAAAGGTCGGGTCGCTGATCATCACTCCGCTTATATTAACAAAAAAAAAATGATTCTAATCACGCGAATTATTTGCCAGATAACAACCATAGTTTCAACAAACAGTTTGAAATACTTCATCTAGAAAATAAAAGTAAAAAATAGATTTGTTAGAATCTTTAGAGATTAACAAACGTAAATATTCAGGCTATTTAATAAATGACAAATTGGACCTTAATCATTCATTGTTCAATTTATATTAGTTATGGACCTAGGTTTCCTTAATTTAACAATCACCCCATTCTATGTATTTAGATAATGAACTAGTTATGATGTTAATAATAAATACCATTAGGTTTTAGAAATGGTATTTAAAATTAATAGTTTTAGGAATTTTTATTTGTTACATATAAGAGTTGAAAGTTGTACGTTGTTTGTTAATGTAATATCTCTATCTGAGGAAGATACTTTGTGGCGAAAAGCGAAACAGCTGTTAATATAGTGTAAATCTAAGATTTACAGATTAATTTCAGGTTGTAGATATTGCTCTGAAAATAATAGAAAACTAATAAAACATTTATAACCTACATGTTATATTAACACGTAATAATGAACAGTAAAATAATAACCCATTTCTAACCTATAAGGTTAGGTCACGACCAGATATGGCCAGAAAAATCTGGGAAAAACAAAAATGTATCAAGTTTAAAATCGTAGATCAATTTTGGAAAATCTACAAGATACATTAAAAAAGATTCAAACTAATTTACCAAAAAAGGGGGTGAGGAAAATCAATTTGTAAATACTCGATGTCCTCTTCAGAGTCAACAAAAAAGTTACGTTTGGCGGTTCGTCATCATAAGAATCTAAACTTTCTTCTGTTTGGCTATACTTTATATCCACATTGGTTACAGTCCATTGAGAACTTAATGGTAGCGTAAACTGCAAAGAACGAAATTTATTTAAAATTATTTAAAAATAATTGATTTTCGTCACAAAATAAAATTACGTTTAGGTACAAAATTTGATTACAATATTCATTTCATTTTTTAAAATAAACTATATGTATTTTTGGTGAAATTTTCAGCGTATTTTGTTCGTATTAATAAGCGATGAAAATTTCAGAAAGATAAATTCAATTATTCAAGATAGCACAGGCAATTAACTAAAAAATATTTTTGTTTTTCTGTTGGCATTATTTACTTATAGGTTTATTTAGTCCTAGTAGAGTGTAAAAGAGTGCCTTCTATTAAACCACGTGCGAATTTTCATAAATTCATTGAGTTTGAACGTGATAGGATGATCGACCTACGAGAAGGCATTATTATCTATTTGTGACGTTGTTAAAACAAAATCGCCCCACGTTTTGGGTGTCAAATTGTTAAAGGAATGATGAATAAGTATTTGAAAAATAACAAATAATAAATACACACTGAAAAGTAAGTTAGTTATTTCGTAAACTAATAGCTTGGTGAATGTAGTTTAAATAAAATCTGTATCGAACAATACAGAGGTTACTTTTGAATGACCTCGCGATCCGACATGTGCTTCACGGTGTACGCTTGAACAAGCACTTATAGTGAGACCTCATGGCGGCCAGGAAAACAAGAGAGTTTTGTCTAAAGAAACCCTGTGGTTGAAAAAGGGCCGTTTTATGATCTAGCTTAACAATAATCAATTATATTGGAAAATAACATTGTTTAGACAGCTGTCGATGTTATAAAAACTCTACAAGATATCAGGTTGGTATGCTAGGGTTCAATCACCTTATTATGATTATGTACGGATATATCAACTGTGAATCATTTATAAACAAAACGCAGTGGCAGGACAAATATTTTTTTAGTATGTCATTTTTTTCTGGCGTCTTTAAAGAAATTTACGAAAAATATTTTGGTTTCATATATATATATATAATTACATCTTTCTATTCTTCACATCTTGTCTTTTCTTTCAAGGACACCCGGTATAGGATTATAATACCCGATTTTATTGTTTGTCTCATTTTCAGTTATCGGCCGATTCAAATTACGAATCGAACGCATCCATATGATCAACGTAATTTCATTTTTGTGTATCATTTTCAACCAACATCTAAAAGTGTTTAATGTTCTATAAGAAGTAACTTACAAAATTGTCCTGTTTAGTTAAAAACTGTAGTTTTATTTTATCATTGTCTCTGCTGAAATGAAAACTTAAAGAACAGTTGTGAACGTCTGAAGGCCACGAACTCAAATTTTCTAAATTACACCATGTTTGCAAATCTAAGACGACACTACCAAAGACCGATCCATTATGAAAAAGAATTACGTCTTGCAGATTTACTTCATAATCATGAAGTCTTAAATCTGGAGTCCAAATACGTGACGAACGCAGCTTTAATGACTTTATTCTATTGTAATTTTTTGGATTCCACAATAATTTTTCATCTCTCCATTTCTGTTCAAGTATATATTTTGTTTTAATAATTTTAAAGTGACAATATTGGATACAAAAACCTTACCATATATCCCATACCTTTCACAGACAATTTACTGGAAGCTTCATCCTGAAAATGAATTGCTTTAATAATTTTCATTCTCGAATAAATCTAATTGAAAGTCGTACCAAGGAAACGTATTGAGGTGTTAAATTTAGATCTACGACAGTCATGTCTAATTCATTTAGAACAGGTCTGGTGAATATGCTATAATTTTGAAACAAATCATGCTCTAATCTTTCAGTATGCGTCAGTACTAAGGTTGACCCCTGAAAATTTCAAAAATTATTTATTTTTATTTATTAATATTATTATTTTTTTGGCATGAATAAGGTTTACTTTGTGTGTGGGTGAATTTGAATTAGAATTTATTTTTCTGATGCATGGTCCAATTAAGATGTATTTTTGTTGAATAATTTGACATATGCGACATAGTGTTGTATGTATTATTAAAGTAATAATTACTAAATAATTAAAATATTAACAGCGTATGTTACATTATAAGCGAGCGATATTTGACGGGGATGTGACTTTTAATTGAAAAGCTATTGCTGGCTTAAAAAAAATGTTTTATTTTCTACGTAATCGCCTTTCGCTATATATATTTAGACCAGGGATGTATCAACTCTGATGACAAAAAATTTCGGTCACCGAAGTAAATGCCTGTTATTACAAGAAAAATTTCTTTTTTTCTTTTTTTTCTAACAAGACATGAAAACACTATCTACAAAGTAAGAATGAGAAATAAAAAAGGTACTTAACATCTTATTCATTAAGAAAAAATCACGAAACAGTAAATTGTGCAAAATTAACAAATTCATTGGCTTTATAGCTAGGTTTTCCATCTACGTTTTCACACAATTTAAGGCATAATAGTGCGTACTACCTCCACGAACTTTAATGACTTCTACCATACGGCGTGGTAAATTTTGAATGCAGTTTGCAACCTCTTCTTGTATCGAAGATCCCGAATGGTTACCGGTATGAGATGTTGGTGCCGAACACGTTGCACTAATGAATGCCAGAGATTTTCGATAAAATTAAAGTTTGGGCTTCGAGCTGACCATTGCAATCGGCAAAAGTCAGCCGCATTCAAATATTGCTCAACCAACCGTTTGGTGTGAGGTCGCGCGTTATCGTGCATTAGAATAAAGTTCTCACCTACGAATGGAGCAAATGGTACGACCTGATCACCTAAACACTCGTTGATGTACCTAACAGTCTTCATGGTACCATTTTCAATGAGAACAAGCTAAGTTTTCGCGTATAGTGAAATCCTAGGCCAAACCATTATACCATACCGCCTTTCCCAAATGACATACTTGGAGATATACAACAGGTTGAAAATTGTTCACCAGGCCTTCTCCACACATGTTTTCGTCCATCTGGTGAACGCAGACTAAAACGGGACTCATCCGTGAACAATACGGAGCTCCATTGATCCACTGTTTATGTTCACGAGCAAATCGTTGTCGCGCTGAACACGATGAGCTGGGAGCAAAACAAAAGTGCACAAGCAGCAAGTTTCCTTGACATCAATACATATTTCTTCAATCTTTGGCGAACAGTTCGTGCAGAAACTGCATTACCGTAAACGTCTTCTACTTGGCGAGACAATTATTGATGGTAAACCATGATCGCGTAGTGTAGATAATACCATAAAACGATCTTCTCGCCGGTTTTTAGTGCGAGGTCTGCCTAATCCGGGCCTTCTTGTGTATTCCCCAGTTTGACAATGTCGCTGTATTGCGTCATGGGCGGTACTCCTGGGAATATTCAAGACAGCAGTGATGTATCGAATACTGCGTCCATCCTCGTTCAAAGCTACTGCTTGGGCTTCATTTTCTGCTTGCATTTTGTCGATCAATAAGTGTCAGTACTAACAGTTCAAATGACCTTTCAACACAACAGATAAAAGCTGAATACAGAGCACACCAAGATTTTTTGGTTGGGTTGGATTTTTTGGGTTCGTCATTATTTTTGTTTCTCTTTTGATAAATTAAATATTTTGCATGTCCTTCAATTTTCGATTCTTATTTCATAGATAATATTTCATATCTTGTGAAAAAAATAATTTCAAGATATTCTGAAATACCTCATGTGATGTAGGTTATGCGTAGATGTTATACATCATGTATCAAAATACATTGGTTCTTATAGGAAATTTATTGTATTATAGAAAATTCAATTACTTTAAATATATGTATACTAATGATGTTTGATTTACTATTTTAGGCATTAAAAAACATTTATTCCGCAGATTGTACTAGTTTGGCTGAAACAACTGTGGAAACATATTTAATGATTAAAATATTTAACAGATGTTATCCCGTTTATGTTTTCGCGGAAAACTCTTAAAACGTATTTATTTTATGTGTGAACTTTTAAGCGCCGGCTACTGGCGAGTAGCGCAATTTCTCTGCTCTAGTCATATGTATGTATTATACAGTTTTTTGCCATATTACTGGGTATGAACCTGTTGGGCCATAATAAACCATTGTTATTATTACTATTATTATTAAATACACAAAATTACTTTTTCCCATATTCATAATAAACTTATTGACTTTCGAAGCGCGCGAAACAATAACTGTTTGATAAATTTTATTTTATTATTTTAGAGTTATTGAACGTCAAACACGTATTAGTTTTGATGATACTAGCGCCCTCTATTGAAAAGTCACGACACCGTCAAACGGACCCATAGATATACACTTTATGATCTTAAGGAATCTCAATTTAATTTACTGCTGGTATAGTAAAGAATCTATAGTTGCGATTTAACGTATAACTTAAGAGTGTATTAGTTAGTACCAATGAGATATCTATGTTAGTTAAAGAATTACACAGGTTTTATTATAAAAATACGGAAATAATGTACTTAATCCTATTTGCTAAACTGTATGTTTTTACTAATAGTAGCACTGTAAAATACAGTGAAATACTCTGACAACTGGCTCTTATATATTAATTTGACTGCCGAAGTTTCAGTAAACATTTCTTAATTATTTAGTAAATAATATATAATCACAAGTAAAAGACAATTTTTAATATGCACGGGTACTTTAACAAGAGAATATTCTGCTGATGTTCTCGCTGTGTAGCTTACGTTAATATTTAATTTATCTTGCTTCCCAGCTTCTTAGAAAATTTGTGGAGTATCTTCAATTTATAAGAACGGCTCTTCGAGTGATATCAACATTGTCAGTATTCTGTCTAATTTTGGCAAAGTATTCGATTATCTTATACATAATGATATTTTATACCAGATTAGGTCTTATTCTATAGCACAACAGCTTCGTTAAAGGTAGATCAACTATTACGAACCTATAATTCGAATTTGTATTTAATACAATAGACCATGAGCCCTTAATACAAAAATTCGATACCTTCGGTTTCTGTGACCCTTCCCTTATTTCGTTATTACCATATCTGTCTGAGTGTATTTACTATATCTCCTATAATGGCTATTCCTCCTTTTCATTCGCAGTTACTTCTGGTGTCGTACAGGGATCCAATCTTGAACCACTTCTCTACATTGTAATACCTTAGTATATGCGGTTGATTTTAAAATATTCTTACATGATGATAACATCACTAACGCGTGCTCTCTGCAGAACTATTATTAATAATTGGTGTGTAATACATTAAGTCCGATACCGTAATCAATCTTGACTACAAAAAAAGGTGATGTAAGGGACTTAGGAATTCTCTCTGACTCTGTTTTAACTGTATCATCTTTACTGTTGCATCTAAGTCTTTAAATTTTGTTATCTGCACCCGCGGATTTTAATACTTTCTAATAATTAGGCCGCTATAAAATCGGTGCGTTATGCATTTGTGCTAAATAGGTTGGAGTATGAATCGACCGTTTGGTATCTGAAGTATGCACGTTTACTTCAATCTTGAACTCGAACAGGTTCAGACGAGATTTCTTAAATTCTATTTATCTCTTGGTACAGGGAATGAAGATCTTTTAAACAGACTGGGAGATTCTCAGATCAGATGTCAGATTCAATAACTGACATCTGATTCATTAACACTGTTACTTTATAATGCATTTCTAAATAGCTTGAACCTAGGTCTATTGTGGCAGAGTGGTAAAAGCGACAGTCCGGCAAACTGTAGACTTGGGTTCGAGTCCCAACATAGACAATATTTTTTAATTAAAAATTTCGTATGATTTTCTTTGTAATTTGTAGACAGCAATGTTTTCATCCCCACTTACTCTGCAATTACATACATTCTAATTTGATATTTGTAAATATTTCATATAAAAGCCGAAAAACTCCAATAATTTATCAATTGTTATACATATATATATATATATAATAACTTCGTGACCTTGGTATGATATGGTAAACCTAATCAGTAGGCGATTAAAGGTCTGTATATTACTTCAAAATATATGTATTTAAAAAACTCTACATGTTTCGGCTGTATACGCCTTTTTCAAGAGAATACAAAATATGAATGACAGGATATAAATGTCAAGTAATTAAGTTGCTATGGTTTAAATTATTCAAAGATACATTCTAGTAATAATAATAAATCATGCCTTAGTATTCCAAAAAATAGATAACAAGGTGTGAAAATATGTGTTGTTTGCTGCTAGCAATTTGTGTCTCCTTCTGGGTATGAACTTGTGTGTTGGTTGCTGCTGGCAGCTTGCGTCTCTCTATGGGTGTGTGGTTTTGTGTGAGAGCGTAAGTGTAGGGTTTTGTATGTCGCTGCGTTCGTGCGTGTGTTTAGTGATCGGTCGCATGAATTTAGAGAGGTCGGATAACCAGCCGTTGCGTAGGGCCGCCAACCCTTTCCCGACAACTTCTTTACAATTCCGTGCAGTACTTCGACGGTCTGACCCCCGCCCCAACGAGGCAAGGCACAGACAGGCGAAGTGCACCCTGTACGGGGTTGCTCATCGCAACTAAGGGAACACTCTTAGTGGCTACCTCGGTCGACGATGGTCACACTTATGCCATCTTAACGTTTTCCGCCGAAGCGGGGGCATAGCACACACGTCGAACGTGTGTGTGCTGTTAACGGCAGCCTAGCCAGGTTGTCGCCCAGGACCGGTCCTAGTGGTGTGTGCATTGCGCGGCGACGAGATAGCGCCGCGTAGCATGGTTCCTCACTCTTGCTGGAAAGGCGGAATGGCACCTGACTGCCCAACGGGCAGACCCCCCTAGAGTTTTGTAGCGCATATGCTAGGCTGCAACCCAGTAGAGGACCACATCAGCAAAAAACAGAAAACAGGGATAGGCAGGGAAAAGCAAGACATGAGTTATTATTACGTATGCGCCCGTGGAGCGACTTAAGATACAAAGTTGTCGGCATTCGCTCAAAACGAGAAGGAAAACCACGAAAACCTGCTCGGACAACTAGACAGGAATCAAAACACGGAACAGTCATCATGATAAGCAAAAGTATATGATATTTAAATGATATTTAAATAACATAAGGTATATAACAAAAAAAAAAAAAATATAATATGAAGGTAAATTGTAGATCGTTACAAAATTAAATTATAGTATATACTGCTTAGATTTTTTATATCATTTCTGTTGTTAATTGAATTTTTTTCCTGTTTAATACTGATCATTTCTTTAATTTGTCTTTTCACTGTGTGTTGTTCTTTATCAATTATCTGTGTGTTTTCAAAATCGAAATGGTGATCAAATTAAAGAAATGATCAGTATTAAACAGGAAAAAAATTCAATTAACAACAGAAATGATATAAAAAATCTAAGCAGTATATACTATAATTTAATTTTGTAACGATCTACAATTTACCATCATATTATATTTTTTTTTTTTTTTTTTGTTATATACCTTATGTTATTTAAATATCATTTAAATATCATATACTTTTGCTTATCATGATGACTGTTCCGTGTTTTGATTCCTGTCTAGTTGTCCGAGCAGGTTTTCGTGGTTTTCCTTCTCGTTTTGAGCGAATGCCGACAACTTTGTATCTTAAGTCGCTCCACGGGCGCATACGTAATAATAACTCATGTCTTGCTTTTCCCTGCCTATCCCTGTTTTCTGTTTTTTGCTGATGTGGTCCTCTACTGGGTTGCAGCCTAGCATATGCGCTACAAAACTCTAGGGGGGTCTGCCCGTTGGGCAGTCAGGTGCCATTCCGCCTTTCCAGCAAGAGTGAGGAACCATGCTACGCGGCGCTATCTCGTCGCCGCGCAATGCACACACCACTAGGACCGGTCCTGGGCGACAACCTGGCTAGGCTGCCGTTAACAGCACACACACGTTCGACGTGTGTGCTATGCCCCCGCTTCGGCGGAAAACGTTAAGATGGCATAAGTGTGACCATCGTCGACCGAGGTAGCCACTAAGAGTGTTCCCTTAGTTGCGATGAGCAACCCCGTACAGGGTGCGCTTCGCCTGTCTGCGCCTTGCCTCGTTGGGGCGGGGGTCAGACCGTCGAAGTACAGCACGGAATTGTAAAGAAGTTGTCGGGAAAGGGTTGGCGGCCCTACGCAACGGCTGGTTATCCGACCTCTCTAAATTCATGCGACCGATCACTAAACACACGCACGAACGCACCGACATACAAAACCCTACACTTACGCTCTCACACAAAACCACACACCCATAGAGAGACGCAAGCTGCCAGCAGCAACCAACACACAAGTTCATACCCAGAAGGAGACACAAATTGCTAGCAGCAAACAACACATATTTTCACACCTTGTTATCTATTTTTTGGAATACTAAGGCATGATTTATTATTATTACTAGAATGTATCTTTGAATAATTTAAACCATAGCAACTTAATTACTTGACATTTATATCCTGTCATTCATATTTTGTATTCTCTTGAAAAAGGCGTATACAGCCGAAACATGTAGAGTTTTTTAAATACATATATTTTGAAGTAATATACAGACCTTTAATCGCCTACTGATTAGGTTCACTATATATATATATATATATAAGGTAAACTTAATAAGTCGGCGATTAAAGGTCTGGTTCATTACTTCAAAGTATATATATTTAAAACAACTCTACATGTTTCGGCAATGATGCCTTTGTCAAGAGACAAAGGCATCATTGCCGAAACATGTAGAGTTGTTTTAAATATATATACTTTGAAGTAATGAACCAGACCTTTAATCGCCGACTTATTAAGTTTACCTTATGATACCAAGGTCACGAAGATATTATATATATATATATATATATATATATATATATATATGTATATATATTGAGGTAGGTCAAGCCTACACACACAAGAATCCCTAGTTTAGTTAAAATACAGATTATTAGTTAGAATGTAAAAATTAGAAATTAAGATAATATTTTGAACTGAATTCTTCATCTGTCAAATCAATAAAGTTGATTTCGCGTTTTAATTGTTAGAAATTAATTTGCATTCTCATTTATGTTTATCTTTTCGTTTGCCTTAGTCATTTTATTTATATATCATGAATTACCGAAAACATTTCAACTTAATTGATCGATTATCAATGACATATACTTTAGAGAGAGCTGTACATTTTCAAATTAATAACCGTTGGAAATATCTCGACTATAAATCAGCATAGAAATAAGACTTGTATGTACAAATAACTATTATTTATTCACAAGAACAATGTATATAATTTTTGTAAAGTAGCCATTTGGTTAAAATAATTAAATTGTCATTTTCATTAAAAAAAGTAACGAGATTAAATTAACAAATACTAATTGAACGAATAAGAAACGAGGATTAAAAACAAAAGATAGTGGGCGTCATTAAGTTGAAATTCTCCGAAAACTACGCCGACGTTTAATTAAGTGCTCCGTCTGAAAATAGAAAAAAAGTAGTAAATTAAATAGAAAACTATACAACACACATCTTAAAATATTACCAGAATATCCAGCAACATTTTAACGCCTTTTGGGAATCGATACTTCAACCAGTTCCTGACAAAACGGAAATTTCATTTCACCGGAGACCGCATCTTACGAGGCCCGAGCCATAGAGGTGACGCCATTCAAACACCCGCAAAACTTGTATCCTGCATTTTTGGAAACGAGAAGATTTTTGAAGAACCAGCCTCATCTATTGTCACTTAAGTATTTTGAAATCTGCTCTGAAATTTTGAGAAAATTATATTAATTAATTTCTCGTAGTAAAACTTTGATTAATGTTTTTTTTTAAATGAATATACCTAATGGGTACTTTTAGTTTTAAGTATTACGTAATTTAAGTTACGAAGAATACAGTTCAACTTGCGTTTTTCTCAGTTCTCAATTCTTTGTTTTCTATATTTTAATCCATTAAATTTTAATAGAAGCATCTATGTTTGTTTAAGAATTAAAGTAAAATTTGTCACATTTATTAATTTAACCATACATTTAGTTTACGTAGAGATAATCACGTGACATGATGCATATTAATAAATATTAATTTTAAATTGTTTAACTTACCTGTGAAACAATATCATCCATTAAAGCATTTACTTTATTCCTGTACTTACTCGTTTCATTTTTGTAGAATTATCCTTAGTATTTAGACAAAATCACCATCATTTATTATGTTGGTCATAAACAATTTCCATATGTATGTCTAGGTGAGTCACCGATCCCACTATTAAAGTGTATTTAGATGCACAACCCAAGAGTCTCTATGTTCTTAAAAGCTGGACATTTATACATATAATTTTGAGCCCACAGAAGAAAGAAACAATAAATAATAAACACATGTACACCTGTTGAGGTTATGTATACCTTGTTTGTAAACGATTACTTTTAAATTGTATCACCCACATGCAACATATGTAATATTCAAAACCTCTCCCTCTATATGTTTTATTCACAACTATATTTAAAGAGATTTAAAATACATTTCTTGGAAAATTAACCTATCTGTTCCAATTTTAATCATTCAATGTTAATGATAGACAAAGCATTTCAGATAGGCAAACAAGTATACTTCAATTTAAGAGAATAACAAGAGGTCTATTTAATATTGCAACTTAACTGCAATTGATCATATTGATATTATTCATTATAATACAAGTTTCTTTCTTAAACAATATATTTTTTATATTACCACCGTCACATCACATTAATATATATATATATATATATATATGGTATTAATAAGTCGGCGATTAAAGGTCTGGTTTATTACTTCAAAGTATATATATATATATAAAATATAAAATAATTTTATATTTTTTATATCCTTGACAAAGGCATCATTGCCGAAACATGTAGGGTTGTTTTAAATATATATACTTTGAAGTAATAAACCAGACCTTTAATCGCCGACTTATTAATACCATATCATACCAAGGTCACGAAAATATTATATTTATATATATATATATATATATATATATAATAACTTCGTGACCTTGGTATGATATGGTAAACCTAATCAGTAGGCGATTAAAGGTCTGTATATTACTTCAAAATATATGTATTTAAAAAACTCTACATGTTTCGGCTGTATACGCCTTTTTCAAGAGAATACAAAATATGAATGACAGGATATAAATGTCAAGTAATTAAGTTGCTATGGTTTAAATTATTCAAAGATACATTCTAGTAATAATAATAAATCATGCCTTAGTATTCCAAAAAATAGATAACAAGGTGTGAAAATATGTGTTGTTCGCTGCTAGCAATTTGTGTCTCCTTCTGGGTATGAACTTGTGTGTTGGTTGCTGCTGGCAGCTTGCGTCTCTCTATGGGTGTGTGGTTTTGTGTGAGAGCGTAAGTGTAGGGTTTTGTATGTCGGTGCGTTCGTGCGTGTGTTTAGTGATCGGTCGCATGAATTTAGAGAGGTCGGATAACCAGCCGTTGCGTAGGGCCGCCAACCCTTTCCCGACAACTTCTTTACAATTCCGTGCAGTACTTCGACGGTCTGACCCCCGCCCCAACGAGGCAAGGCGCAGACAGGCGAAGCGCATCCTGTACGGGGTTGCTCATCGCAACTAAGGGAACACTCTTAGTTGGAAAACGTTAAGATGGCATAAGTGTGACCATCGTCGACCGAGGCAGCCACTAAGAGTGTTCCCTTAGTTGCGATGAGCAACCCCGTACAGGATGCGCTTCGCCTGTCTGCGCCTTGCCTCGTTGGGGCGGGGGTCAGACCGTCGAAGTACTGCACGGAATTGTAAAGAAGTTGTCGGGAAAGGGTTGGCGGCCCTACGCAACGGCTGGTTATCCGACCTCTCTAAATTCATGCGACCGATCACTAAACACACGCACGAACGCACCGACATACAAAACCCTACACTTACGCTCTCACACAAAACCACACACCCATAGAGAGACGCAAGCTGCCAGCAGCAACCAACACACAAGTTCATACCCAGAAGGAGACACAAATTGCTAGCAGCGAACAACACATATTTTCACACCTTGTTATCTATTTTTTGGAATACTAAGGCATGATTTATTATTATTACTAGAATGTATCTTTGAATAATTTAAACCATAGCAACTTAATTACTTGACATTTATATCCTGTCATTCATATTTTGTATTCTCTTGAAAAAGGCGTATACAGCCGAAACATGTAGAGTTTTTTAAATACATATATTTTGAAGTAATATACAGACCTTTAATCGCCTACTGATTAGGTTTACCATATATATATATATATATATATATATATATATATATATATATATATAATATCTACGCATTAAGTAAGAATCGTATGTAAGAAAAAATAAATCAATACTTTGGTGATACTTCTCTCGCAATTAAAAAACCATTTGAGTGTAACTCCTCTCCACGAACTAAAACTGAAAAATTTCAAATTAAGTGGTTCGGGATCTCTCCAAGACATGAAAGGCAACTCCTCAGTTTCCCTGCCTACTTCTATTAGACCGTCTAGAAATGCAAAATGTATACACAATTAGTTTCACACTTACCGCATATATTATATCGATTATGTTAGTGACAATAATATAGGATTTATTTAATATGTCGGGTTGATAAACGATAAAATCTTACAAATTTCTCACATTTTTCAGGACTATCTTAATTTTGGATGTCCTGTGTCTCAATAAGATGTGTAGCGAGCGTAGAAAATTCCTGTGGTTCATAGTACAATAGAAGGTAAGTCTCTTAAGAAGATAGTGGGCCTATTTTCGTGACATTATAAGCTCAATATATGTACGATTACGATCATCCAAAGGTGCACGCTAATTTTTTTTTGGAACTTTGCAGGAGTAGTAAAAAATTACAATTTTTTTTAAATGTCACTGTCATCATTTGAGATTTTATAAAAATTTAACTTCAAAGATCAATCGACAATTACAATTAAAGCAAAGAGCTAGAGTTATAGCCAAATTAGAAGAAGCATGGTTTTTACGGAAAGTTGCTGAAGATTTGAATGTTAGTTAGAGCTGCATATTTTAAATTAAGAAAACTTGGGTGAAACAGCAGCGAATGAAGCGTCCTTCAAGACGAAACCTATAATGACGTGTCACTGAAAAAAATTCTCTTGATTTCGTTTGTAGTAATTTGAAATTGTAACACGAGCTCGCATTTGCTCAACGGTGTTATTCCTCTTAGTTTCAAGGAATTTATTTGACCGAAATATAAATTTAAATAATGCAATAGTTTTGAGATAACACCAATATATTTACAAGATAATTATTAATAAATTGAATTTTGGAGTTCCAGTAATTTAATATAAATGTATGAATATGAATCTGGCCTTAATAGTAATGACTAAGAAACTGGCTAATACTTTATATTTTTGAACTGAGATCGCTGAGAAAGTGGGTTGGAACTAAACTTTGTTTTAACTTATTTTTACAATGAATGTTTTGTCCCCGCCAGTTACAAAGGAGGGAAAAAACTACTAAAATAATTATAATGAAATTGCGCTGCAAAGATTTTATCTTTCTTCAAGGAAGGGTATATAATGCAGTTTACCAATGTCATAAATGAATTAAAATAAACAATATGCACATAAACCCTTAATCATAATACTGACAAACAAAATAAATACTAAATACAGAATACAAACAATACAATTGTTACAGGTATTTAATGGCAATGTACCGAGTACGTAAATTACAATAAACAGGAAGTGGGCTAGAGATAAAGAACAGTCTTCGAAGAATACAGGAAAAATCCAATAAACCGTAATCTCTAAACCTTATCGAAAAATATGAATACATTGTAACATTGAATATAATAAATACAATAAATGAAATGTAACAAGAAAACTTATGCTATTATATAGGTTTACACATGCAAATGAATGGATTTACAAAAAGGATTCTACCTGTATTGAGTAAAGAGTTCTATGACAGTAGGAAACAAGATCATGCATAAGCAATATAATACCTGACCACTTACGAAATTACAAATTAGATGTTTGAGAAACTCCAAGACCTTTCTATACACTTAACATTTACAAATAGTATAAAATTATAACCTATAATTTAATAAGTAAAATAAATACAACTAAATCTATTTGATTATACTTAAATAAAATTAAAATACAAATTAAATCTATATTGACGTAACACTTTCGGTTAGGTTTTTATATTTTAATGTAGATGAAAAATATTGTGTACTCATTATGTTTATGGTATTAGTTATCTCACAAAACATTCCATGGGAAAGAACAGATTCATTACAATATTTATGTAATTTTTCTTCAGTTATTAAAAAAAAACAACAAATAATTTAAACGATAGAAAAAACTTATTTTGCCAGATTTTGGCGTGGAAATACATGACTGAAGTCAGCAATATACCTCGTATACACATCAAGGTGAAAGTGTTACTAACTTTGAAATTATCTTCCTGTTTTCTTTTTGTTTTTGTATTAGTTGAATAAAATAAGGTCAAAAATAAATTTTTGGAATTAAAGAGTGTAAAAATATTTGTAACATATAAACCAATAGTTTATCAAAATCTTAGTTCAAATAAACAAAAGGATTGTTTTTGCAATGTAATTCGTATAGTTAAAATAATATAATTAATTATATCTATTATTATTTTAATGATATTATGATATATCTTACCATTCCATACGTGTATCCAGAAAGAGCGGATTTCGTTTGCCGACATTTCGCCCTGTCCTGATACCCTGGTTCTCATGTCAGACTTTTGTAGTCTTCTTATGTCACTAAATGTGTTCGAACCAGCGCCTATCGAAATTTCGTAAACTGGGTCTTTATCTGTCAACACATCTTCATCGGCCAACAGAATATGAGCATCGCTCTTTCCCAAAACGGAGAAATGAAAATCAAACAGTTTAGATTCGTTTTCTGATCTCTGGTTTTGATCTATTTCGTAGAATTTAGTGTATGTAGTTGCCGAGCGGGATATGTCAGTCATACACTTAGTAAAATCTGCAAATTTATGAATGAAAAATGGTTGTAATATGTCAAGACTTGAATCAGAGTAGTAGGATCAAACACATGAAAAATAAGGAAAACTGTATTCAAGTGTTCTCTTTGATGGTATTAGGAAATGCCAATAACTCTAAAATATTAAAAATAAAAGGAGAAAACTGTTGATCGTGAAATAAATGAAGAGAGAGGTATGAAAACGATAATGATAGAATCTATCTAAAATATCTATTCGAAATTGATCTTATACTGAATACCAATTTATATCGCCTTTTAAACTTATAATTCTGGAGTAGAACCGTTATCCTGTTGTCTTATCTTGGGCAATATTTAATTAATATATTTTTCGTTTAGTACAGCTTATTGATTATTGATGGATTGTGTTGGTGGAATTGAATATCAAATTGTTTGTACGATATTTATCAATTACCGTATGTACAGTTTGAAAAATGTATTCCTCATTTTCTCAAATTGTTATCCGTTTCCTTGCTTTCCCAACCTATTTAAGAAAATTTCTCTCGTAACACAGATAATTTAGGTAATGTATTCCACATCATCTAATATTTTTAGAATATTAATGACTTTGTACTAAAACCAACATAAATATATTGATATGGTACCGGTTTTTCGATTAATAATATAAATTTAATTTTGTAATGGGAATATTTGAAATTTGAAATGGCAAACTAATTATATTTACTACATGAATGCATGGACTCCTAAAGTTTAAGTAACTCCTAAAGTTCTTTATAATGTAGGTTCATGAATAATTTATGCAGACAAGCTCTTTATAATGGCGAATAATAAAATAAATTTAACGGTTTTTTTTTTAATGAATAAAAAAAAATCGAGATTGTTAATTAGGTAAAAATATATATTATAAAATAAACGGTGATAATTCATGTTTCGGCAATTACTGCCATTTTCAAAGAGGTTTAAATGATAAAAAATGACAGTATATTACTGTCATATTTATATATGTGAGTTGTCATGGTTTTCTTATGATTAGTTAAAATTATATAATTAAATTTATACATTCAAGTCCAGATATTTATATACATAAGTATTATTTTATATTCATGATTCATGATGGTAAATTGCAGATCGTTACTCTACATTATTAAATTATGTTGTTGTTAATTGAATTTTTTTCTTGCTTAATATTAATCATTTCCTTCATTTCTCTTTTCATTGTGTGTTGTCCTCTACCGATTATCTATGTTTCCGAAATCAAAGTGGTGGTCGTGTGTTTTGGAGTATTTGTGGGCTTGTAACCTTTTGTATAAATATTGTTTAGTCTGAACTATGTAGTAACTATCGCAGTCGCGACATGGTATTTTATAAATGATATGCGTTTGTCGATTTTTTCTATTTATGGTTTTAGTTTTGAAAATAGATGTTTATTTGTATTGCTAAGTTTATATGTGGTAGCTTTTTTTCTGGTAGACTGGAACCCTGATATTTCATTTGATTTCATTGCTCAAATTGTTATTGGTGTCTGCAGTGCTGTATTTTGTGCATTCTTTTTTTTGTTTGTTCTATAAGTTGTGGTGGATAGTTATTGTGTGTTAAGATCGTTTTAATTTTCTTGATGTTATCTTTTCTGTACTGAGCGTGCGATAATTTTATTTCTTTATCAGTCAGATTATTTATAATCATTTTACTGAATGGTGCAGGTGAATTTGAGTTTCATATATTTATCGAAAAGAAACTGTGGGTTTGTTGTACCAATTTGTATAAATAGTGCCTTGTTATTAATTTCTTCTTCAACTGTGTATTTAAATTTGTTGTGAAAGTTGTTAAATTTCTTTAGGAGGTAGTCCATTTTATTTATCGGTATACATGTTATGATGTAGTCTACATATCTTTTAAAGAAAATGGGGTTGTAGACTAACGAATTGATAATGTTTTGTTCCACATGTTCCATTACCAGATTTGCAATAGGAACAAATTGGTATTGCCGTGGGCTCTCCTTTAGCATTCTGTTTAAAAAAGTTTAGAAAAGACTACGGCAAGATTCCTTGCACCCCAAACCAAAGACAAGATGCAGTATTCGATTTTGAATTATAGACGGCACAGACTGCAGATTGCTACTGCGAGTTCACATAACGATACCACAACTTAGGTACGAATAGCAGCCACCATAAAAGATAGATATGAAAAAGAACTCAGTTTAATCAAAAGCATCGCAGTACACAATCGTTTTGACTCGAAAATAATAACTAACTTAATTAAGAAACAGGCTTAAAAGCTAATTCATGATACCATGAGTTTTCTATCTCAAAAAGATCAAGGTGATAAGTTTGTTTGTTTACAGTATTCAGCTTCTAGAAATCTGAACGCTATCTTAAAAACCATTTTCATCAAACAGCGTTCAAATTATCCAATATCATTAAAATCACTTTTAGGTAACACCAAGGATAAAATTGAAGCGGGACAAAAGTCTAGTATCTACGAAATACATTGAAACGATTGTAACCAAAAAAATCTAGCGTTACTCGACATATTTGGGACACAAACCACTCTATGCCTCAAAATAATCATAGATTAATTAAAACTGTAAATAATTATAGAGAATTAGATAGATATGAATGTATTTACGAGTATATACATAGAAATAAAAGTAAATTAATGAATTTCGACAACGGACCAAATTCTCAGTCCAATTTGTAGGCTTTATTGTAATTGCAGTATTTATTTTTACGGTTTATTTTTTTTTTACACTTAATTTTTACGCTAGGTTTAAGTAGTATATAAGTGTTTGTTTTAATGTTAGAAATTTAGCGTTATACCACTGGTGATTTGGTGGAGAGCATTTAAAGGTTGTACCTTAGCCAAAGACGCTACGCTTCACACTATCTTTCTTTTTCAGATTATTCTACTGAAGATGACAATTTAGTTGCCGAAATTGTATTGAGAGTTTATTAAATTATATTGTGGTTAGGGATTTGTCTTATTTCTGTCTGTTTCACTCAAGTATGTTTTACACTGATGTGCTTTTAATATCTTCTGTTTGATCAATGATCAATCTGTTTGATCAATGTATTGTTAATGAAAATTGATACATTCCTACAATTGGAATTATTAATCTCCAGGCCGCACTAAATATGAAATACATCCAAATTTTTCACGCAAACACAAAGAGGATTAAAGAGAAAATAGTATTTTTGAAATTTAAATGAAATGTTTTTATCTGTTAAACAAGAATCTGAGGAGTAAATTTTTAAATGTATATACGCATATATTACATTGTGTATACAAATTCAACTCTTACCTTTAATTTGTTCTTGGTAAATGGTACTTTCCGCCAACACTATGAATTTTAGGAAGCCAAATAATAAGAAAACTTTGTACATGTTTATGGATGCGTTTTAATTTTACGAATGGTTTTCCCGTTGTTAATAATAGATAATAGTGTTTACTCTACGTCATTTAAAATATCAATTATATTGGAGGACATTAGAAAGATAAATTTAAAAGTGTAATTAAATTGCAAATTCTAACACAGTACATACTAACATTTAAAATAAAATTATTGTTAAAAAATATTTTGCGTTCGTAATGAACTCATTATGAAACCCAAAATAGTTTCGAAATGAGTTTCATTTCATTACCCTTTTCTTAATTTTTTAATGTCGGCATTATTCGCACAAATTGTTGTCGTTTAATTTTAAGAATTGAAATACATTTAACACGTAACTGGGATGTAATACAAGACGTATTAGTTTCGATGTCAGTCATACTTATATTTTTAAACAAGATATCAAGTAATGTTAACATAAATTAATATACAAAAATGTTTTAAATATGTCTATACGTTATATGCACGTATAAAGCTTTTGTTTCATTATGAAACAGACATGTAAATAAATTTGCATATCTGTAACTGTATACTTGGACAATACCTCGTATTTTCGGCATTTACTTCTGCTTAAGACATATGTTTCTGCCATTTATAGGCGTCGTCAGCTAAGCTAATGAAGCAATGTATACAAATGATACAAATCTTTATAAATCTGTATCTGTATATGACATTAAGCCGAACCGCTCATTAGATATAGCAAGTTTCATTCTATAAGGTTGCACTTATTTACGAGTGACATCTTACGGACGAAAGAGACTATACCAAAGAAAGCGATTCTTCGATTGACAAGCTATGCTCATACGAACCGAAAGGAATACGGGTAGTCCTTCTAAAACGAGCCAGGTGGCGGTAGATATACAAAAATATTTTAAATATGTCTGTACGTTATATGCACGTATAAAGCTTTTGTTTCATTATGAAACAGACATGTAAATAAATTTGCATATCTGTAACTGTATACTTGGACAATACCTCGTATTTTCGGCATTTACTTCTTCGCTTTCTTTGGTATAGTCTCTTTCGTCCGCAAGATGTCACTCGTAAATAAGTGCCACCTTATACAATGAAACTTTCTATATCTAATGAGCGGTTCGGCTTAATGTCATATACAGATACAGATTTATAAAGATTTGTATCATTTGTATACATTGCTTCATTAGCTTAGCTGACGACGCCTATAAATGGCAGAAACATATGTCTTAAGCAGAAGTAAATGCCGAAAATACGAGGTATTGTCCAAGTATACAGTTACAGATATGTAAATTTATTTACATGTCTGTTTCATAATGAAATAAATTAATACCTAAATAATATTTAGCGGATAGCAATATTTTAATTTGAAAATGTCAAGTATCAATTTGACTAATTGCATACTTTATGTAAAAATAAAATTTCTAACTTTCAAATTAAATAAATTCAATTAATTAATGTAAAAAATGCAAAATAGAAAAAAATTTATAAAAAACTCGTTTCATAAGGGTTTTGGCGCACACGAACCCGTGCGATGCTGCTTTATGAAACCTGTGTTTTAATATACTATTTTCTACTCCCATGTTTTAATTGATTTATTAGATATTTACTACATATACTTTAATGAGATTCATATTGTTCTACTATTACATGCTAATGCATCCACCAGCATACACACGTGATCTACACAGAAATGTCATATATCGCATAAGAATAACATATTATGGAAATCATATTTTAAATTTTGAAAAATTACTAAAGTGCCGTCGTTTTGTTTAATTGAGGATTATTTAAAGAGTTGAAGGGAATAATGTTCGTTTCTATAGATGTCCGCTGACCTGGGATTGTCACTGTAGCGTAGAAAAAGTAACAAACTATTGCCATGAGCATTTGTTTTGACAATTCAGTCATCTATTCTATTGCCTCTGTTCTTGTCCTACTGTTTGCATATAAAATCAATTAAAATGTGTGACACTGAAATTGAAAACTAATTTTGGAACAGGCCACAAAAGCCATAAATAATTTATTACCGGTAAAACCAGCAGAAGCACACCAAAAATTATGGATTGGGTAGGCAAAACTAAAATTAGCAGCTTTTCGGTAAACGTCATTATTGCTTACTTTGATATGTTATCTAAAATCTTAAAATCCACAAGTTTATGGACACACTATTCAATTTGAAAATCGACTCTCTCTAACAAACATAAAATAGATGTATCTAAATATTCAAAATTACATGTGTTATTGAAAAGACAATCTGAAGGGTATAAACCCCAAAAAAATTCAAAACAGTTTCGGCACATGAAACAAAGAAATTTATAAGAGAAGTCCATGATAAATTCATAAAAGCATTCTATAATGCTTTTAAAAAATCGCTCGAATAAGGCAATTTTTGTTTTTAAAATGCCGTCTTTGGGGATTTTTTGTTGAATGACATCATTGGTTTTTGCATAATGACGTCATCATCATCTTTTTTTTAATGACAAACTTCATTTTTTCCTCTTTTTGTTAGATCTTTTTACTGTTTAAGCGGCGCATGCATATTTGGAAATATGGGGGAATATAGAAGGTATGAGCTGCACAAGTTGGAATTTGGAGATGTAAATGATTTTAAATCAACCCTTTTAAGATACAAAAACAAAAACAAAACGAACATTTACAATTACAGGAAAATATTACGAAATATGCATGAAGTATATGGAGCTTCGTCCAAAAAATGCTACCATTCCATACGTCAACGTCGATGTCGACGTCAACATCAACGTCAACGTCAACGTCAACGTCAACGTCAACGTCAACGTCAACGTCAACGTCAACGTCAACGTTTTGCATATTTTATTTAGTAAGCAAGTTAATTTACTCTATAGATTGGGTGTTATAAATAGCGAATAAAGAAACTAAACAAGTAAATCTACGAATTAATTTACACCCTAGAAAATCGTGGTATTAGATGTTATTTATTGGTTAAATGCCAACAGCGTTTGCGTCACTGTGCTTCAAATAAACATAACCTTATTTTTAAAAGTTTATATTTTGTGTCTTTCATAATTTTAATTATGATAAAATCAGATATATCGGTTTCATCAGTGCCTTCGGTATCATCAGATTCAGGGGTATCTGAATTATCAGATACGTAGACCTCTGCCAAGGATGTTTCGCGAAAGGACCAATCCATTCGAAATGTATTCAAATGATGAATTTAAAGCAAGATTTCGTTTAACAAAACAGAGATTTCAATATGTTTTAAATATTATTGAAAATAATTTGAAACCTTATACCAGCGACGGGGAAATAGATTTGGAGAAGGGCCATATAAAATAAATAAAATATTTAGACGAGCCAATAAATAAATTTTTTAATTTATTATGTGGACGTACTAGGTCCGTGTAATAAATGAAATTTAGACTATTCTTCTTTAATCATTTCGTTGAAATTTGGTTCCAAGTTACAAAAAGTAATTCGTAAAACACATTCAAGATGTTCGTCGGTCATCTTATTCCTGAATTTGTTTGTACAGAAATTCATTGTTGAAAACAGCTGTTCACAGACCCAAACGTCGAGATAATTTTCTGAGCGTTCTTTATCAAGTTGGGAAATTGAGACTTCGGTAAACATTTGTAGAACTTAAGCCTTGATGCGTTGTTAAACAGCTGCTTTAGCGTATCGTTGCATTGTAGATCAATTACTTCAAGTTGGTAGTCGGCTTCAGTCTTTAATTGCCACACTTGTTCGAAAAGTTGCCCAGCACTTAGCTACCGGACCTTATTATGACACAGCAAGTCAGAAGAATCTGAATCTATAGACGCGAGGAATTCTTGAAATTGTCTGTATATTAGTCCACGGACTCGAATGGTATTGTGATGTGGGCCCGGCCCTGAGGGCCGCAACGATGAGTCTTTGCGCAGATATCGTGGTAGCGTTAAATAATGCACAAGTAAAGTAGGTTTAACATAGTTTAATTAACCAACACTTATAACGATTCAACAAAGATGATATTTACATAGTTAACAAATGTAGACGGTAGTCGAAAGGAGACTCTAACTCACTCTCACTATTGTCGTACCGTCTGTGTATTGTGACTCTGCTAAGACTGCCTCTCATTCAGATGGGACGCCTTATATATCGTTAGAGTGATCTCATTTCGACTACATGTCCTTACTCTAGCTAAACATGAGTGTTGAAAGTGTGTAATGTACCTTGAGAATGCTTATGTATGTAAGTTATGTCGGGCGAGGCCATGTTTGGATATAATGTGAATTAAACACGGGGCCGCGCCTTGACTCAGATAAAAAGTACACTGCATTACTTAATTTTGTTATTACAGTATTGACGGTTTTGACAACGATATCAAGGACATGCTTTATTTGAAGTGCAGCTTTACAAAAAACTTCTTGATGTATCACACAATGTAAGAATATCACTTTGTTGTCTGGATATTTTTCGTTGAATGTACCGACAAACCTATGATTTGTTCCCACCATGTTCGGGGCATCGTCGGCAGTAATGTTTATTAATTTCTGTAGTGGTAGAATCAGTGAATTTAAAGATTTTTCAAACTCGCCATAAATGTCCCTTCCGGTGGTGATTCCTTTCATAGACTTCATGCTGGCTAATTCTTGAATAATGTTAAATTTGTCAGAATAATTGAAACATACATGAGTAGGTAAACCCCACCAGTTTTGTATAATATAAAGGTATTTTTAATAATATAAAATATTACTAAAAATCTGGTGTGAAGAACACAAATGCAGGTTCACTATTAATATTTTCTGTGAACGTGTCCGAATATATCCTATCCCCAGAGACGTAGATACGTATTTCGCTTTTCTACAAACTTATCGGTACGCCCCTGCTGGAGAAAGGATATTTCCAGACACATTCACAGAATAGAACCACCTCGCCCAATCACCGTAATTATCCAGACCGAGCGCAGAAGTAAATTCGGCGCTACCTGTTGTCAGACAGCCGAAGTACCTCGCATACCGTCCACATAATTAATGTGAAGTAACGACGCCCTTCCAAAGGTTAGCACAGCCAAACTCTCTAGAAAACTGCATTTTGTTTGTGCCTTCACTCATACTACGGCTTAACCGTATGTGTAATGTATCAGAATAATTGAAACATACATGCGTAGGTAAACCCCACCAGTTTTGTATAATACAAAGGTATTTTTAATAATATAAAATATTACTAAAAATCTGGTGTGAAGAACACAAATGCAGGTTCACTATTAATATTTTCTGTGAACGTGTCCGAATATATCCTATCCCCAGAGACGTAGATACGTATTTCGCTTTTCTACAAGCTCATCGGTACGCCCCTGCTGGAGAAAGGATATTTCCAGACACATTCACAGAAAAGAACCACCTCGCCCTATCACCGTAATTATCCAGACCGAGCGCAGAAGTAAATTCGGCGCTACCTGTTGTCAGACAGCCGAAGTACCTCGCATACCGTCCACATAATTAATGTGAAGTAACGACGCCCTTCCAAAGGTTAGCACAGCCAAACTCTCTAGAAAACTGCATTTTGTTTGTGCCTTCACTCATACTACGGCTTAACCGCATGTGTAATGTATCAGAATAATTGAAACATACATGAGTAGGTAAACCCCACCAGTTTTGTATAATACAAAGGTATTTTTGATAATATAAATGTGAATGTGTGTGAATGTGTCTGGAAATATCCTTTCTCCAGCAGGGGCGTACCGATGAGCTTGTAGAAAAGCGAAATACGTATCTACGTCTCTGGGGATAGGATATATTCGGACACGTTCACAGAAAATATTAATAGTGAACCTGCATTTGTGTTCTTTACACCAGATTTTTAGTAATATTTTATATTATTAAAAATACCTTTGTATTATACAAAACTGGTGGGGTTTACCTACTCATGTATGTTTCAATTATTCTGATACATTACACATGCTGTTAAGCCGTAGTATGAGTGAAGGCACAAACAAAATGCAGTTTTCTAGAGAGTTTGGCTGTAACCTTTGGAAGGGCGTCGTTACTTCACATTAATTATGTGGACGATATGCGAGGTACTTCGGCTGTCTGACAACAGGTAGCGCCGAATTTACTTCTGCGCTCGGTCTGGATAATTACGGTGATTGGGCGAGGTGTTTCTTTTCTATGAATGTGTCTGGAAATATCCTTTCTCCAGCAGGGGCGTACCGATGAGCTTGTAGAAAAGCGAAATACGTATCTACGTCTCTGGGGATAGGATATATTCGGACACGTTCACAGAAAATATTAATAGTGAACCTGCATTTGTGTTCTTCACACCAGATTTTTAGTAATATTTTATATTATTAAAAATACCTTTGTGTTAAATTTGTCGCCAATACCTCTCACAAAAATAAGCAATTGAGCTGTATCTGATATATCTGTACTTTTGTCAATCGAAAAAGCCACAGAGCTTTCAATTTTCTCTTTAAGTTGGAATGTTATGTTCTCGGTAATTTTTTAAGTCTTTGATGTTATGGTTCAGCGCGATAAACTTATTGATTCAAAAAGTTTTATCTGGACACGAAATATCAGTTACTACTTGCAAACAATCCTTCACGAATTTGCTAGCGCCAAATGTTTTATTCGATTTCGCAATTTTGTAAGCGATCGTGTATCTTGCCTTAGTCACGTTTGCAGCAGTAGCATCTTGTTGCCTAAATAAATTTTGCTCAAGACTCAATTTTGGATTGGGTCTCTTCTTTACTAAGCATTTACGAAGTATAAATCGAAGAACCATGTTTGGTCTTGAAATGACGCTCTATATTAAACTCCTTAATAACGGCAATTGTTTCGTTACAGATAAGACATATAGATTTAAAAAAGGTATATAACCCCTTACCACAATTATTAGTCGTATCCTAAATACGTATTTCGACAACTAAGTTGTCATCATCAGTAGGTAAAAACTACTAGTAAAAAGTCGCACAAGGGGCACAGTTAAACAAGAGAAACGCTTCCGCACAACTATTATACACTGCAACCCTGTATAGACTAAATATAACAAGTCAATCTAAAACTACGAGATAAACGCGTACCTACTTTAGGAAAGGTCTAAACATATGTTAAATTGTCGGACAAAGGAACGGCAGACATCCTCTCTAAGGGGGGCGGCACTTCGATTTTTAAAAACTACGGTGACCCACTATTAAACTTAGATAAACCACCTTTTATTTTCAACAAACCAATAGTATATTTAAACGTATTTACTCGAGTACATGTATAGTAAAAATATCTATTTTGGGTAGGGGTGTAAAAATATTTCCAATTACAAATGGTTAAAAAATGCTAAAATCGGAAAGTGTGGTCGTATATTGTAAAAACTGTACTCTATTGAAAATTCTAAGAAGGACAAAATTTTGAAGGAACCGTTACATATGAAAAAACAAGACATCTGACTGTGTTGACTTATATTAAATGACAATCAAGTAACGTGAGAAGGTTCTATGAATTATTAGATATTGTTGGTATATAATTTAAAAGTTAATTATAAATAGGTGACATGTTATTGTTAAGGAGGTAATTTTGTGTTTTTTCATATGTATGGCTTCTCACATGTCTAAAATTTCTGCTGTTACCCCTTTTATGTTAATAAAAATGTGAATAAACAGCTGAACGGTATAGGTGATTTATCGCTATTCAAGGAGGTATGTTTATTTTTATTTTTCGCTATAAATATACTTTCATAAGCATCTAGTTCGTGGGGTTTATTAATTCCTTTGATCAACTTCAAACCTGTAATCGACACATTGTGCAGTGTGCTCAAAGCGTGATTTGCGACATTTGATTTATCCGGTCTATTGTATTTGATATGTGATATGTGTTCTTTAAAACGGGTTAATATAGTCGTTTAGACATATAGGTTTATCATTAAGCAATATGAATTTTTGAGTCCATTCGTCCTTAAATAACCGGCCCTCAGCATCTACCTTTCTTTTTCTATTGATGACATTTTGATGGATTTATAATATAAAAACTTCTATATCATTTATAAATACACACTTCTAAAATAAATTATTGCGTAATTGACATGCGTAAAAACCGCATTTGTTTGAGTTATAAAGACCGCCGTTAACACTACAAAACAATCACAATCAAATCATCCTTATATCGTCTATAACTTGTAATTCTACCGCTGTTTAATCACAGACTGATTAACATTCACTGACTCGCAGCACGCTTATATAGCCATCACTAGAGACGTGTGGAATTTAAGTACTTATAACTAGAGTTGACCAATCCGGAGCGAAAGCAGAGGCGTGACTAACGAATTGGTTTCCGCGTGCCCCATTGCACATACGATTACTAAGTATGTTGTTCACGGTCATCGTGTGTACACGTATAATAGCAGCAGGAAAGTGTATTCTGTGTATTTAATAATGTTGAAAGAGCGTACAGTAAAAAAACCGCTTTCATCAAATTTAGCCAATAGCTTTATTGAGAACCATCTTAGTTTATCTTAAATGGGGTAAATATAAAATGTTTAGTGTGCAATATATATATAAACCATTTAACAAAATCAAATTTGCAACGTCACGTGCATAGCGCAAGACATAAAGATAGAGACACTGGTGCCGATACAAAATACGAAGTGTTCTTATTTGATTTGTGTACAATGATGGTTGTGTGTAATTTGCCGTTTACTTTGTTACGCAATGATTCGTTTATTTCATTTCTTAAAAAATATGTAGAATTACCGAGCTGCACCCACTTACGACGTTATTTAATCTGTTCGTGTACATTTAGAAAATAAAATTTAGGCTGATCTGAAAAATAAAAAAGTGTGGTTGAGTGTGGATCAAACAACTGATAGCAAAAAAAGATCTGTACTTAATGTTGTCGTGCGTAAAATGGAACCAAATCATTCGCCATCTTCAATTTTATTAGCTTGCAGACAAATAGAAGAATGTACTGCGCGGGTAATTTCAAAAGCGGTGTTAAGTACATTGGAAAAATTTGAAATTTCCAGAGATCACATCCTAATGTTTGTGACAGATGGTGCCGCAACCATGCTTTCTGTAGGTCGGTCTCTTAAGGAACAGTGTGGTAACTTTTTACATATTACATGTAAAATCCATGCCCTACATCTTGTAGCAGAACGGATCCGTAAATGTTACCCAAATGTAGATGCGTTAATATCGAGTACAAAGGCAGTATTCCTGAAATCTCCAAAACGTATTCGGAAATTTCACGAATTGTGTCCCCATACCCCTGAGCCACCACAGCCGATTCTGACACGATGGGGAACATGGCTACGAGCGGCATTTTACTATCATAAATATTTTGAGGATCTAAAAAAAGTGGTTTTATGATTAAATCCGAAAGATAGTGCCGCTATTGAAGAAAGTCGGAAAAAATTTCAAAATAGTCACGTTAAAAGTGATTTACAAACTATTCACAACAATTACTTCGGAATAGTGCAAGCATTAGAAAACCTACAAAATTCTTCGCTATCGTTACAGGAATCAGTGGTAGTTGTGAAAGATACACACGCACAGCTATGTTCGATAGAAGACGCAAGAAATGAATGTATTTTAAGTAAGTTTGAAAGTGTTTTAGATAAAGATTTAGATTTTGCCAGACCTAGACAAATTTGTGAAGGTTCGTCTACAGATGTGTTAAGTTGTTTCCAAGATTATTTTAATTATGCAAACATCACATCACTAGATGTGGAGCGATCGTTTTCTTTATACAAGCACATATTTTCCTCACAGCGGACGCGTTTTCGAGAAATAACTTTGGAGACGCACCTTATGTTAACAATATTTCATCGCGCTTCTCCAGATTTTCAAGTCACGGAAAACGCATAAGACGGTAAGTTTTTTTTAATCATCTAATTACATACATTTTAGATTTTATTTTTTATACGTATCATCGAGAATGTTTCATAATCTCGAAAAACCGTCTTACATTTTTTTTGTATCTAACATAATAACAGCACCGTTCGTGATAGTATATCTCTAGATATTAATAATGTTTCGCATGCGGGAACCAATTCGTTAGTCACGCCTCTGCTTTCGCTCCGAATTGGTCCACTCTACTTATAACTCAGACGTCGCACCACCGATATGTTATACATCGAACGAAGTAGTAGTGATGGTAGTAGTAGTAGTCTCTAGCCCTCACGCATCGAAATTTCTTGCAACAAACATACTAGAATATACCAGAGAGTAAATGAAGCTTCTTTGTAATCTAATGTAAACAACTTTGTAATCTAATGTAAACAACTTCCTGCATGTTTCTTGACTTTTATAAGCAGCGGCAATGCTTGTCACATTTTATAGGAAGCGCAACGCTTCGCTGAATAATGAATATCTACCAAATATGTTTATCGAGGACCGTATTTGTATAGATGGCTGTTACCAATCAAGGGCCGGTTCAAATCATGTCGCGGGCCGGATTTGACCCGCGGGTCGCCATTTCCCCATCCCTGCCTTATATAAATAGGCATAACTTCTGGAACGTTCCCTTTTTTTATTTTCGGACATTTTGTAAATACAATAAAATATAATATATGCAATAGGAAAATTAATCTAATATCACAGGCAAGTGCCAAAACACGGAGCAAACTTAAATACAATCTACTAGTCTACAAATTCAAACAAAAACATATCATAAAGAATTACGTTTTTTGTATTTTTTTATTTTATTCAGTGGTTCCATCGTTTATTGAGACGCTAAACTACAAAATACATAGCTAGTGAGAGTTCTTCTACCAATACTTATTTTATTTGCATGCCTTTTTTATAATACAAGATTTCAATTAATTCGTTGTGATTCAGAGATTTATTGGCTGTTTATAAGTGTATTATAAATAATGTAATCATAAACAAAAAATAATAGTTACTTTTCTTAAACTTTGACTTTCCGACATTTATGTGTTTTGTTTATGTGTATGTAATACTTTGCGTCAGAGTTCATTAGAAATAACCATATTGAACATAGTTGTAATTTGAAACAAATATTTTTTAAAGTAAAATGTAAATTTAATAGATGACGCTGTTACTTGGTGAAGATCAATATTAATACGATGTAAAATAAAACAAAACAATTTAATTTGTTTAATCTTCACTATATAAAACGATAAAACGCATATTTACTAAACGTTTACAAAAACTTATCGCGTTTCGCTAACACTGGAGCTTTATCAAATGACAATGGTATAATGATTATTCTACAAATGAACTGAGTGTATGCACATAAATTTGGTAATTACAGGTGTATAAAGAAAGAAGCGATAAGCTGTTAACAAAGAAGGGAAGAGATTAGGCATTCAAACACAATAATTACATGGAAAAACCCTAATTAAATAAGATAGTAATTATAATTTAATTAAAACTATTTTGTATATTTTAGAACAACATATTACACGGCATAGTGTGCTTTAAATTTTGAGGGATAAGGACATATTTCATGGAAGTGTCTCTTCTCTAGGGACTATTTTAAAAGAAATAGGTTTTCGTTGGAGCAAAGATAATCCTCCACAAGTATTGATGCAATTGCCTCACATAGCAAATGCAAGAGGTACTTTTCTGCAATCATATGTTAAAAATTTACGCACCAATTATAGGCATTTTGTCTTTTTAGATGAAACTTGGATTTTCGAAAATGGTTCCATTGGCCATTCATGGCAGGACAACACGAAACAAAGTCTTAAGAAAATAAAACCTGAAGGCAAAAGGTGCATACAAATACAATATTCATATATTAAGAGCGTATGTTTTAAATATTTATAAATTGCATTGTAGGTACATCATTTTACATGCTGGCAATGTCAATGGATTCATACCTGATGCATCCCTGATATTTAGTTCGAACACTAAGAACTTTGACGATGGAGAAATAAACTATTGAAAATTTTATTCATTGGTTCGGGAATCAGGTTCTAAGACGTCTTAAAGAGCCATCTATGATAGTTATGGATAACGCAAGTTATCATAGTAAATTAGCAATCCAATGTCCTACCACAAGCTGGAAAAAAGAAAACATTCAAAACTGGTTACGAAATTATAAGGTTTCCTTCGAAGCTGATATGTTAAAAACACAATTGCTTCATTTAGTTTCACTGTAAGTGCATTTATTTTATTTCATTTGCAAGTATATTTAATTAATACATTATAGAAACAAGCCTCAAAAATCATATGTAGTTGATAATCTTGCAGAATACTATGGCCACAAAGTTCTGCGACTACCTCCTTATCATTGCATATTTAACCCTATAGAAAATATTTGGGGAATCACGAAGACGTATTATAATAAACACATTGGTCGAGATGGGTTTGGTGCTGACAAATGTATTAAGATGTGGGAAGAAGCCTTAAGCACTATTACAAATACGTGGGAAAATGCTATTCATCACACAGACAAAGAAATTTTAAAGTGGTGGGATAGCGAGGTAGGATTTGATAAAGAAGATATCAGCACAATAATCATACACGTCGGAGAAAGTGACTCAAGTGACTGTGATATGAGTGAATAAACAATTATAAACGTTACGCCATTAACGATCAATTATAGCAAACGCCAATTAAGTTGGCGCGAGGAGGGGTAAGTTCGCGCAGGATTAGAAGTAGTGGGAAGATTTGTATTTGGTTTTACATCAAATGTCAGATAATTCTAACCTCTGAGCGTGTATCACTTTATGATCCCCTAGCAAAGACATTATGTTCCGTCAAACGTCAATGACAAATGTATTCTGACAATTACTTTAGTAGTGGGGGTGTACGTTTTTAAAAACGGCTTCTGCGCACCCCCTACTCGCGCCAACTTAATTGGCGTTTGCTATACGTGCATTAATATTTATCTGCCTCGACTATAGTTTTTCAAACAATTTTTTTTAAATATCAAATAATCACCAATAAATTGTCCAGAAAGTATTTAGAATGTTGTAATTTCAAATATACAATTAAAAGGTTTTTAATACAACTTGTTGTATTAAGTTTATTTTAATTGTACCATTCTTGAAATTTCAAGCTGCTTTTGATGAATTAAAGGGAAGTAAATTATTTATAGTTTTCAGAAATTTCTATCACTACGTGAATGATTCTTATTAATTTTGCATTAAATTTAATAAGTACAAACTATTTAGATGACATTAAATTTTAAATTGACTTCAAATGTCATAGTATATTACCAATCACCATGAAAATTTGCAAATTTTGAGAAATCGCTATTATTTATGTAGAAGACCTCATAAAAGAGGCAATTCAGTAAAAATAACATTAATAACTTACGTCGTAAGATGCTTATCGTATTCGCTTTTTAGGACTCCTCTCGTTTTGATCGTCGGGTCCTAAACTTGGGCTTGTGCGATAAGACTTGTCTTGACACTCGCTCTTTAATATACGAGGGTGGATTGATAAATAACGTCTCAAACTCTATATAATAAGAATAAAAAAAAGCAAAATAATGAAACCTGTCTCACATGTTGCCAGATTATATGGTTAGCATAGGTCAATTTGGAAAACAATTCACATTCGAATATAAAAAAGTATTACTTCAAAAAGCAAATTTAGACATTTTAAAACAACTAAAATATAAAGTATTAATTAATATAAGTCGTCTAAGAAAGTTACAAGCATAAATAATGTTATTTTAGATAAGTAAATATAAGGCAATGGAATAATAAAAACAATTAAGGTTTGGCGTCCTTTTACAGAAAAACGTTATAACGTATTATTCTGTTTATAACAGGAGAAATATAGTATATATGTTACAGACCTGAATCCAGTGATAAAACGTGTTTATAAAATTAAGCAATTTTTTGAAACATATTTGAGTCACCACACGTTCCTGAATCCAAAGAAAATAGTAGATTTCATATCCTTGTTCCTAAGAAGCATACCTGGCCTGTAAACCATCGATAACGCCTGTTGTAACCACTCATAATTCGTAAATAAAAGGCCATTTCATTACAAACTAAGTCGTAAATTATTAATCAAGTTCTTACCTGTCCTTACAGTCCTCAGCAACACTTAATTAATTAAATTTGTTTATTAATTACTAGAACTTCATTAGTCATCGCATACACACATAAAGTGTAAAGAATACGAACTTAACATAGATAAGTTAGATAATATAAAGTAAGAATCTCATGCTTACATTAATTGAAGAATATATATGAAACCACAATTATACAGTAAGTATACATTCACCATTACTTTATATTAACATATCATCGCGTATTGTTCAGTCAGTAGCTTCGTCATATTATATATATTATAATTATACGGTAACCAGTTGCCAGAGCATGTTGCAATTTAATAGTGCTACTATTTAGATTTAGAAAAACAAAATTAATACATAATAAAAATCGAAATTCGTAAATACTTATATAACTAGACAGGAAATTAATAAAAAATAATACGAAAATAAATAAATACTTTAGTGATACTTCTCTTGCAATCGAAAAACCATTTAATTTCAACTCCGGTCCATGAACTAAAACTGAAAAATTTCAAGTTAAGTGGTTGGGGATCTCTCCAAGACATAAAACCCAATTCTTCGGTTTCTCTGCCAACTTCGACGAGCCCATCTAGAAATATAAAATATATCCTAATTTTATTTTCATCACAAAGAAGCAAGTGAGTTTTAAAATATACACTCACCCGATCCATGTATTAATTTGGTTATTTTTTCTTAGTTTTTAAATTTTATTTGTTTTTTTTTTTGGAATAGTGATTAATTCAACAATAGTTATTTTCAAGAATGTTCAAGAACGGAAGTTATTTTTCCGAGCTTTAGTGAGGCAAAATATCCATTCGAGAACGCAAAAGCATTTCGCGTTCGAGAAACAAACAATTGTGTTATGGCAAAAACAAATTGCATGCGACAATTCACATCAAGCTTTGATACAAAATAATACAAATCTGTATAAAAACAAATTTGTATCTGTATACGCATGGACACACAGTACGTATTTACCAGCTTTTGCTTCAACTACCAAACGGCGTTTCTGTGTAACCACTTTGTCAATGATAGGTTTACGAAGACAAAAGACTGTAGGTACACTTGCGGTCATGTAGCAAGTTTTGTCCTATCCGAAGACATCAGATAACTTCATGCCATCTGACGGACAAAACCGACCACGCCGGTGCAAGGTGTTTCTTCTCGAATAGCTAATCTATTACAGGAAAAGAAAAAATACGCATATTACTGTTAGTCCATTAACTCGTCGCCAGGTGACGTAGTATAGCAAAAACAAATTGCATGTCGATGCGACAATTCACATCAAGCTTTGATATAAAATAATACAAATCTGTATAAAAACAAATTTGTATCTGTATATGCATGGACACACAGTACGTATTTACCAGCGTTTGCTTCAACTACCAGACGCATGCGTTTCTGTGTAACCACTTTGTCAATGATATGTTCACGAAGACAAACGACTGTAGGTACACCTGCGGTCATGTGCCACCTGGTGACGAGTTAATGGACTCACAGTAATATGCGTATTTTTTCTTCTCCTGTAATAGCTTAGCTATTCGAGAAGAAACACTTTCCACCGGCGTGGTCGGTTTTGTCCGTCAGATGGCATGAGGTTATCCTAGACAAAATAATGAAACAAGGCTCAAAATGAGGTACATTTATTGTACTACCAATGTACATAATTATTTTGACACATAATCACCATTTATTGCAATACTTTTCTCTCTGCATTTCTTCATTGCGTCTATGAAAAGACTTTCTTGTTGGATTAACAGTAGATCCATTTGCGAATAGCAGCCCGAACTTTAATGTCTGATGAAAAATGTTGACCTTTCAATACCTCCTTCGACTTTGGGACCAACCAGAAATCTGAAAAGCCAAATCAGGATTGCACGGAGGGTGTGAAGCAACCGTGAATTTCAGGTTTGTCACTGTCCTCTCCGTTCCGTTGCTGCAGTGCGGTATGGCGCTGTCGTGGCGAAGGAAAAATTCGTTCTTTCCGGCGTTACTCTACAGACACGATTCTTTAGTGCGTAAAGTTTTGCAGTATCTTATTGAATTAATCGTTGATTTCTTCGAAGGATATTCGGTATGAATGACTCACGTTGCATTCCAGAAAATGGTGAGCACAAGTTTCTGGATCTGATGGGACTCTTCTGAATTTTCGTGCCGGCGAACATTCTTCACATTCGTCCAATCGTTGCCATAAACAGCTTTCAATCGCCTGTAAATTTCGATGGGCGCACAACCGTCCAGCGTTAAAAATTCTATCACGAATCGTTGCTTGGTAGGAATCTCAAATCTTGAACTCGTGATAAACGACACTTTTACTTAACGACGGTACATAGAAAAATGAAACGCAGCATATTAAAACGAGAAACATGAAATTACCGTTTACAGGTTAGAACTTGTTTTTATCCTTACTACTTACACAATGACGTTGTTGGAGACCTTATACATCATTCCTCCCTCCTAATAAGTATCGAGTTTCCTATTTGCAAATCTTAATCTTGATTGGCGATAGGAATTTTTGTCCTTAATTAGTAATTTGTGTTTTGAAAGTAATTCTTAGTAAATCACATTTTCAAAGTATTACATTTCAGAATGTTTAATTTTCCGAAAGAATATTTTAATGAAATTTATTTAATCGACATCGCAATCCTTAGCTCACGTCTTGGATTAGTTCTTAATTCTAGACATCATCTTGTACGTAATTTCCTTTTCCATACTTACTTAACGTATCGCCCGGTATACTCGGTTCGTTTTAAATTTCATAATTTTCATTTTCTCGAGTACGTTGTCGCGATCTATGTAATTTTATTTCTATGGTATATTCGCTCGATCGCCTCGACTAGCGTCTGGAGATAGAGGTTGATTCGTTGTGATACGATAAGTCAGATTGGTTGGGTTATTAAGGTCTTACGATTGCACCTTTGAGGGTACAATAAAGTGACGTCATTCTGCGTAATCTGGATCAGTCGCATTATTTGCGGTTAGAAACGCAGAGCGTTATTAGTGTAGAATTTCCGAATACCATTTTTTTGCAAATTTGTGGGAGAAAAATAGGGAAAACTTCTTGATTGCCAAGATCTCTTGACTGGCAATTCTGTAGCGTTTATACGGACAGTTGCAGCTCTTCGGAAGTAGCAGTTGGAACCCCGAACACCTACACCTCAGCAGCAAATCCCACACCAACGGATCTCCATTTTTACCGTCATACACTGGCCTCTGCGACTCCCCATTTCGGACAACGGGACCCGTATATTTACCATGGTATTAAATTTTTACTTATAAACTTATATTTGAAGATTTTATAATCATATAATTACTAACGTTCGAGTTAATTTTTTTCTGTTCACATTAAATTCATTGGAACGTTATATAAATTAATGTTATACTTACATGTTTTTTTGCAATAGTTACTGCAACTTAACTTCTAATGAATTGCATTTTAATTTGCTTGGGTATATTTACACATCGAACTTTAGCATAAAAATATTATTCTATTCATTTCCCGCTGATATAAAATTTATTTTATTTTCTTAAGATATTCTGAAATTTATATTATAACGTGAGAGTTTCTTCTCTCTGTATTTTTTTTTGTGTGCTAACGTCTGGCATCTTGGCCGTCAGTAGTACAAGCAAAAAAAACATCTGTATTCGTGCAGATGTCTGTCACGATTTGCAATTTTCTATTTGATTTAAAAATTGCTGTTGTAAAAATTATTCTAGGTTATGCGAACTATGTACATTTTACTTATTATTAGCTGTAATTATTTTTATCTTGTAAAGATTTCATATGGTATACCGTAAGAGAGACTATTTAATTCTTTAATTAATTTGCTTTCAAGACCTTTGATGTCTATAGATTTTTTTTATCGTAATAGCCATTATTTTTTTTTTAATTTAATTTAACCTTTATTTAGTACTTGTATATTGTAGCTTATTTTCTATATAAGTTTTTTTTATTATTTTTAAAAAAAGATCATATTTTATTGCATATACAGTATGACTGAAGTTTCATTTTGTTTTTTTTGGGGATATATTCTAAAAAATATAACAAATAAAATAGTAAAAATTTTTTCTAATAAAAGTTGTCTAGAAACGCCAAAAAAAAATTAAAAATTAAAAATAAAAAAAGTTTTTTTTATTATTTTTAAAAAAAGATCATATTTTATTGCATATACAGTATGACTGAAGTTTCATTTTGTTTTTTTTGGGGATATATTCTAAAAAATATAACAAATAAAATAGTAAAAATTTTTTCTAATAAAAGTTGTCTAGAAACGCCAAAAAAAAATTAAAAATTAAAAATAAAAAAAATTTTGTGTGACTGTGTCTTTTCGTATTCTGTTTTAAAATTAGCAAAATGGTCAAGGACAGATGTGTTAAGGGATGTATGGTGTATGTATTTACAACAGGGAAACGATAAAACTTTTTTGTTTGTGTGTGTGTGGGCGGGCATTGGTTTTCTTCTATTGTTTAATGAGTGGGTAATAGAGTTTAGAAAGTTCATCAATCTCGTTTCTGTCGTTGATTGTTCTGCTGTTTTTGAAAATATGGATAATTTCTAAGACCTCTCTAGCTTTTGTATTTTTTTGCTTTGTTATTATTTTAGTGTTTTCAAAATCAAAATTATGTTTTAGTGTCAATTGGTGTTTTTTTAAGGCGGTCTGATTTTTTGCGCATTTGTGACCTTTCAATCTTTCATGTAGTAGCTGTTTTGTTTGGCCTATGTATACTTTGTCACAGTCTTTGCAGGGTATGTTGTATATTGTATGTGATTGTTTTAGTGTAGGTGTTGAGTCTTTTAGTTTGGTGTGTAGGAATTTTATGTTTTTTCCGCTTTGATGTGCTATTTTAAAATTAAATGGTTTAAAAATATTGTCTAGTTTTTCGGATAATCCAGTTATATAGGGCGTGGGGATATATGTTAATTCATTGGTTTTTTTATTTTTGTTTTGGCAGTTTGTTTTGTTATATATTTTATTAAGTCTGTTTTATAATTTTTTGTATAAATTGTGGTGGATAATTGTTTTCTGTTAAAATTGTTTTTACTTTATTCAGTGCTGTTGGTCTGAAAACTGGATTAGTGAGATTTAAAGCTCTGTCTACTAGCGCTGTTACTACATTTTTTTTGTGGGATAGGGATTTGTTTGAATAAAAGTTTATTATTAATATTAATTTAATTTTAATTTCAATTGTTAATTCATTCATACAAATTCAAACATATTTTCTTAATTTTTGTTTCCAGTTACTTGAAAAAGACTCAATAATAAAAAGAGTCGAAACGTCGTAAAAGAAAACATTAAAATTCATTAAAGGTCGCTAAACCAATAAAAAAGTCTATTATTTTAATATTAAGACACGGCCAATAAAATAAATAAGAAAATTAAATTCTTATAAACACTAAATATATATATATATATATATATATATATATATATATTGATGTAGATCGGGACTACACTTAAGAATGCCTCAGTGAGCAAAAGACGGAATTTTTATGTATAGATGTAAGCTTTAGAATTATAAAAAATATTGAAACTGAATTCTTCATATGTAATATCAATAAAGTTGATTTCACGTATTTAATTGTTTTAAATTCATTCTCACATTGATTTATTTGATTCTTTTTATTTGTATCAGTCATTTCATTCCGATATCTTGTATTTCCAAAGATATTTCAACTTAATTGATTAAAAATAAATGACGCCATTTATTTAGGCAAAACTGTACAAATTTAAATAGATAACCGCGGGAATTTTCCCCACTATTAAACTAGCATTATATACAATTATCCACATTCATACCTCAAACATGCACTCACCAAAATAAAATAGATAATTTATATTGAGCCTATGTATATTTAAAATGATTAAATTGTCATTTTCATTATAATAAAATGTCGAGATTAAAAGAATACATACAGTTGGACCAATTAGAAATTAGAATGGAAAACAAACGAAAGTTGGCGTCACTAGAAAATTCTCCATTAAAAACACCTAGACGTATTAGAAGTGTCTCTCTGAAAATTAAAAGAAAAAGTATTAAAAAACTAAAAAAAAACATACGTCGAATCTAGTCAAAACCTTACCAATACATCCAGTTCTTGTTTAACGCATTCTGCAAGTCCAGAAGGTAACCGGTGTCCAAGAAAACTTGAATTGCATTTCGCCGGGAAGCTAGCCGTTCGACCGTACAACAAGCGGGGGACGCTATCTGATCGCCGTTGATTCCTGTAGGCCGCATCTACGGATCCACCTGCCTGATCCAGTACAATTGGTCCACATAAGTATCTTTTTAAAAACATCCTATGAACTTTGAAAATGATAAGTTAATTTAATTTCACCAGCAATATCACCATTTAATTATTTTATTTAAAATTAATCATAACCTATGTTACATTTAAGATTAATTACAGTTTCCTGATTTTCTATTAAATTTAATCAAAGTATTTCATTGTTACGTTTAGCTTCACTCATGTCACCTTTAATTTGTCGTGTTTTTAATCTAGATTTTATTTCAAATTAAGTTATCACGTGACATGATACATGATTTTTATATAAATTAATTGAATTATTCTATGCACTTACCTGTTAATTCTTTGCGATCATTTCATTAAAGCTTGTTTATTAGTCCGTATCTCATTCGTTTTATTTTGTAGTTTTGAATAAAAATACCATTAGTTATTGTATTAGCATCTGCTAATTTTGTAAGTGTTCTTTTAGTCACCGAACCTGCTTTAAAAAGGTGTATCTTTATATGCATCACCTAAGAGTCAATAGTGTTCTTCTGTCTAGCCGCACATAAACCTCACATAAACTTCACATAAACTTTTGCCCACCAGAAATACTTATAAAAAGTTATTCACGAACAGCTGTTAAGGTTATGAATACTTGGATATTAACGAACATGTATCTTTGCATTATGCGCAAATAATAGTTTTGGTGTTATACGACCCCATCTATATGTTACATATCAAAGTGCATTTAAATAGATATTTATAATCCAATATTTTTAAAATTTACCTGAGCAGCTACAGTCTATTTAAACATTCAATTGTGTATTTATCATTAGCCCTTTGGATTTACTTCAATATATATATATATATATATATATATATATATATATATATAAAGATAATTATTTCGTAACCTTTGTATGTTATGGTATATTCAATTAGTTATACAAATATATAAGTATGACATTAATATACTGTCATTTATATGTTAAATTCTTTGAAAAAGGCATCATATGCCGAACCAGACCTTAAACCGCCAACTAATTGAATCTACCATATATATATATATATATATATATATATATATATATATTTATATATATATGATAGGGTTTTTTTGGGGAATCCAGCAAAATTAAACTCTATTAATTAAGTCAGTTCTTTATTCTTTAGCCCAATATTTCGCACCGAAATTCGAGTGCTTCATCAGGGGATCACTTTAAGAGTAGATAGATATTAATTTATTACTTAGTAACAACAAAATTTAATACTTACAAATGTGAACTTGTTTTGTCTGGAGAAAATTACTCATATGTTTATAATATTGTAAATTGATAAAACTAATGTCAATGGACTTACACTTAGTTGTTTTGAGATTACATCTTAAAAAACACAGGACAAAACACATCTAAAAGGAAAGCCACACACGTGCATTATTGACGAACAAAAGAATTAATCGCACGCAACCATGTTGTCACAAAGTTAAAACTTGCAATGTTAAAGGATATTAGTGTAAAAGATCCGGTAGTTTTTTTTTGGATTCCAGGCGTGTAACATTAATTTTGAAAAAGTTATTATTCATAATCGAGGTCACAAATTTTATACACTGGTGTGCGAAAGTCAATGTGGCTATTCTTCGGAATGTGTCGTCTCACAAAATTTCAAATTAGAAAAGAGAAAAGAACAAAAAACGTGTTATATAATTAATAAATGAGCAAAAAATTGAGGAGGACCAATGTGTTAAACGGTAACAGATAAGTTATTTTGTGTAGTTTGTTGTTTAGAGTTTATGTTTATTGTTAGCAAGTAAGCATAATTTGCACTTAAGTTGTTCGTGTCAGATCTGAAATTCATCGAATTAGCGTTGTTATTGATCTCTACCATTTCCAAAAACTCTCTACACTTTAAGTTGTTTACAGTCTGAAGGACTTTAACATTATCAAAATTAGGTGTGTGATCATTGTTAATCATATGTGAAGACAAGGCGCACCTGCTCTTACCGGTCCGAATGTCACTCTTGTGCGTGGCGAGCCTAGTTTTTAGCCAAGTGGAGGTATGACCTATGTACACCTGACTGCATCCATTGCAGGGAATGCAATACACAACGTTGGATCGGAAGGGCAAGGGCGTCAAGTCTTTGGTTTTACTAAAAAAGTTTCGCACTGGGTTGTAATTGTAAAAACCTAATCTAATTTCCTCTGTGGAGAGCACACGAGAGAGCCTCTCCGATGCTCCAGCAATGTAGGGAAGTCTGTAATATTTGAATTTGTTTGGTTGTTCAGCAATGGTATTGTTTGGAATTTGATTGTAGGAAGAAGGTGTGGTGAAAATTAGTTTGTTGATCAAACTACGTGGATAACCATTATTTGAGAAAATCCCACCCAATATTTTAAGATTTCGTTGTTTGAAGGAAGGGTGGCTTATCCTAGAAACCCTATGTTTCATGCCTAAGATGAGATTTATTTTCTGGCTATTAGAGTGATTAGAGTGGTAATTTAACATTCTATCTGAATTACTGGGTTTTCTATACCAGTCAATCATTAAGTGGTTGCTGTTTCTGATTACCTTCGTGTCTAGGAAAGGCACGCCTCCTTCATTTTCGCGTTCGATCGTGAATTGAATGTTAGGGTGGAATGAGTTAAATATTTCCAAAATGTCATCCATTGCCTGAGAAGGAAGTGCGCAAATCAAGTCATCCACGTATTTATGTATGAATGCAAATTCAAATGGTAGTACTTTAAGTATGTTATCTAAGCAAAAATCCATTACTAAGTTAGCAAGGATCGGGCTGAGCGGTGAACCCATGGGCAAACTGGATATCTGAGTGTATGATTTATTATTAAAAGTAAAATAACTATTATTAAAGATGAATTTCAATAATGTAAAAAAGGAGTCATAAGTTAAATCCGTCACCTCCGATATTTCACTCCATCTGTTTCTTAGTACATGTAAGACCAAACTAGTTGGTATATTTGTGAACAAAGATATCACGTCCAATGATATTATTTGAAAGTCATTTGGTAATTGAAAATCTTGATATTTGTCAGCGAAAGTAAAAGAATCATGGATATCATATCGACTGCTATCCTTAAAACATTGTGAGAGGATATCAGCAACATGTCTAGATATGTTGTAGCAAGGGGAGCCCGTGTAAGATACAATGGGCCCATGACATGTCCGGCTGCGACATTTCTCAAGTAATTAATTTCTTTGTCCACCTGCCATGTCGTAAACATCGTCTTCTTCGTACTTGTCTGAGCACCACGTCAGTTCGTGATCCGCGCCTCACAGTATACATTCCACACGTCCTGGACCTTTGATCATCACGCTATTAAATTATATAAGTAGTATCCCCTTATTATTAGCACGTCGCCCAGACCGCACAAGCGTTCTCGTATCAAAAATTATATCTAAAAGTGCGGTGTAGTTAAATTAAGTTAACTACAGCGTAAATACACACATTTATTTTAAAGAAAATCAGATAATTGAAATAAAAGAGGAAGACTGTTTTATCAAACTCATCCATCGCTCTCATTAGTACAAAGTAAAATTGTAGTGAGATATATAAGTATTATAGTTTTGATTCAGAAGTTATAAAGAAGCTAATTAAAAAGTTTGAAGTGAAGAAGGAACTTTAAATTTCTCTTGCAAGAAGAGAAAACTAATTTCTTACTGTTGATAATTCTAAAAAATAATTTAAGAACATTATTAAAGAACATTATATGTCAAGTCATATTTCATTATCGTAATGCATTTAAATTTCATTAACGAAAAGTAGGAAATAAAATTGAGGTAAAGTAGCAAAGAGATCACGATATAAATTATAAAATTTGAAATTCGATAATTACATTGTGCATACCCTAAGCTTCTCTAACAGGACTTGATATTTTACTACAAGTTTAGTTTTAAGTGTTATTTGCACTTGCACCAGTACACTTAAGTATTTTTAAACTACATTTTAAAGTAACCATTTGCACAAGAAATCATCGAATTGAACAAAGCATTATCGAGTTGTGATTCTTTTCCAATTTTAAACTTAGCTTAAGCCATAGGGAATGTTTCGAGAAAATCAGTCGGGCTGGCGATAAGTTATGTTTTTTTAGCTATTTTAAAGCCATGAATTTCAACACGATGGACTTTCCTTGAATGACACGTTTCGAGTTCTTAAGCTAGCGATGGCTGCTTCCGAAAACAATTTTATTGGTTTTGTTCGGGAGGTGATTGAGCAGAACCAGCATGTTACTGTAAGGAGTTTTTAAGCAATTCCAAACATTAATATGATGGCAATTAACACCATATCACACCAACTGTGATATGGTACAGATTTACACTAGCTATCTAATAATTACAAAATAATTACACCTGAATCTTGAAAAATGAATCGATTCCAACAAAAGTTGTCCGAGAAAAAATCTGAAACAAAAAGATATATCACACCAACTGTGATATGATACAGATTTACACTAGCTATCTAATAATTACAAAAATAATTACACCTGAATCTTGAAAAATGAATCGAGTCCAACAAAAGTTGTCCGAGAAAAAATCTGAAACAAAAAGATAGTCGCCACATTTATTGAGATTAGTAGACATGTTGGCAGTGTAGCACTTTATTTCTTTGCTTCTAGTTCCCCAAAGGGTCCGCGAAAATTGTCCAGGACGAAGAATTGTCTTGCACTACAATCACGCTCAGACTGACAGTACGGATTGAACTGGATATTTGAATGCTCAAAACGTTGAAATAGTGGGCTATTTGCTTTTATAGATCATATGTGGTTTTTTCAAGTGTAAAGGATAAGTTATGTTTTACATACCGAAGAAATGGTTAATACATTTAAAAATGGAATAAACAACCTAATGCGAAAAGATTGAGAAAATGTTTTGAGGATTGTTTTCACGGATAAACATGGAATTCTTCGGCGATTAAGAAAAAACATTCAATGCAACGGCCTGCCAAGTGGTGTTACAATTCGTGGATCTTACATTATGATAATACGCCAACCCGCATGTCACTTTATTATGCGTCAGTTTCTAGCCTCAGCGAAGATGGAAGTATTACCCTGCGCTCCCTACTCCTCAGATCTTGCCCCTTGTGACTTCTTCCTATTTCTGAAGTTGAAACTGAAGCTTAAGGGGCGCGGTTTTGAGAGGATTGAATAGATCCAGACCCAATAGCAGACATTGTTGAACACGTTAACACGCGGAGACTTCCAACGCTACTTCCAGTCACGGACAAGTCTCTGGGGTCGGTATATTCATGCGGAATTCATGCGGTAGTGAATAAGTTGTAAGAACAATTCATTCCGGAAGTTTCGGGGTAGCACCTCGTGCAAATCTATTGTAAAAACAAAGTTTAATTATTTTAACAGAAGGAACTGTAATCTATGTAACAATTGTTCATTTGAAAAGTCAATCTAGTAGCATGTGAGTTACTGAGAACATTTTGAAGTACGTCGTAAATTAAAATTTACTACTTAACCTACGAAGTCGTATATTTTAACAGTTTCATACATACAAATAAATAACAAATAATAGGTATTTATTGAAAACTATAACAAATGTTGAAAATGCTGTCCTTCAAGATCAATGCACTTTAAAATCCTCCGTTCAAAATTTCTGATGATATTCTGCAACATTACTGGATTGTTATTAATTTCCATGCATTTCTGTTCGATTCTCTGTAGCATATCATTCAAATTCAATATAGGTGTTCGAAATATGTTATTCTTTAGATAAGGCCACAAAAAGAAGTCGCAAGGTGTTAAATCGCATGAACGTGCAGGCCAGGCAATTTCAGTATTCCGACTAATTATACGCCCATCAAAAAATTCTCTTAAATAATCCAAAGATTCTGCAATACAGTGGCAAGGTGCTCCGTCTTGTTGGAAATATACATTTTGAAGTTCATCATCATGCAACTGATTGACAAATGGTTGTAAAATTTCCGTACGGTACCGTTGAGCAGTTAACGTTCCCTAAAAAAATATTGGTCCAATGATTCGCCTTTGGCTTATCGCTGCCCAAACACCAATTTTCTCTGAATGTAGCGATTCTTCAATAATTACATGTGGATTTTCACTACTCCAAATTCTTGTATTTTGTGAATTTAGGTATCCCGTTTTATAAAACCATGCTTTATCAGTAAAGAGATGACTCTTTGCGAAAGTTCTCCATTATTGTTCATATTTACAAACCAATTACAAAACTGTAGTCTACGTGGGTAATCAATTTCTAACAATTCTTGTACTGCTGTGACACGGTATGGATAAAGTTGCATATCTTTTTTTAATAACCTGTGAGTTGTACCAATAGAAAGGTTTATTTGTTGATTCAAATGTCGAACGGATGTTTGTGGTTCATTTTCCATTATTTCTTCAACACGATCAACATCTTGAGGTGTACGTTTCTTAATTGCTCCGCTGCCTGACTTTCTTAAGAGACTACCAGTTTCAGAAAAAAGTTTCTATCCAAAGTTCTATCCAAAGTATTCTTAAATTGTATATAATCTATTACAAAATGTGGAAACTCAACTTGAAATTCTACCATGCAATCTTGAACTCAATAAACCCATAAACCATCAATTTTATTACCACTTCGAAAATAAGCCTGGACTAAAAAAATTTTATGTTTTAAAGTGAAAGCCATTTTTAAACTGAGAAGAAATTTATTTAAACCAGAATCGACGCACGATTATTTTATGCACTAACTGATATTTGTGATTGACATTATCAAATGTCATTTGGATTTACGTTTACGGAACAACAAACACATACTAATATATTTGCGTCTTATTCTATCAAAATTTCAAAGTAAACTAGATTGACTTTTCAAAAGAACACTTGTTATAACGTGGGTTAGGAGATTACTGAACTTCACAATACTATGTTCTAAGGTTCACGAAGGTCTAATAGATTAAGTCGATTTAGTCTTGTTATTTAGAGCAATAAGAAAGTTAGTTGCTAATGTGTTCGGATGTATTTCCAACTTGTTTAAATATTTGAAGCTCATATCTGTGACAGTTTTCTTAACTGCAGGTACAGTTAAATGGCGATGTATTAGTTTGTTCATAACATACCATGTGACATTACAAATTTGACGAAACACTTTGGAATGGAATCGTATCTTGATTGTATTTGAGTCATCGGTGGTACCCTAAATTGGAAAACAATTTACTTAACAATTATATCTAATTCAGTGGTGTGAAATATTAAATTAGAGATAACTCGATGAATTTTAACTTTTCACCATTTCTTATAAGAAGCCATAATACGCCTTCTGAGAATATCGTAGATACAGTTTCTTCTTCACTTAAAACTCTGGGATTTATTATACAAAATTCGAAAAAATTTTCTTCCATGGATTCTATTGTCCTGCTTTATTTTGTTCGACCTAAATTGGAATATTTAATTAATCAATATGGTCGCTCATCTATACAACATACTGCTATGAATTGTGATGTTGTACTTTGCTTATTCACAATTCACAACCAATGTGTCCAGCTTTGATATTCAGTCGGTTGAATTTCCAGGATGAGACTGCTTTTCACTCAGGGTTCCAATCGGAAATTACTTATTTATTAGGTTATTAGTTTTATATTGGACGCCACTCAAAACTTGTTTGAGAAAAATAATAATAATGTCTTTGAGTTACTTAAGAGCACAAAAGAAAAAAGGTTTAAATTCAAAAACACAATGAATTTTAAATGCAACTTTAATACAATAAAAAAAAAGAAAAAAATATTTTTATGAAGCACAAAGATCAATACTGCGTCATTAAACAATATTATTAAGGTAAAATTATTATATGAAAATGACTGGACCATATAATTAAACTTCCTTATTGAATGCCGATCAAAGTTACAACTAATAAATTACAAAGAAGTGTTTTAATTTCTCCCACAATATTTAACGTAAACAAAATATCTGATAGACCGAACAAACTCTAAACCCATGTGCGAACCACATGAAAAAAATATGCCCTTGACTCCAACGTGCAAAATTTTATCGTTATAGAAAATTTTTTTTATATTAGAAATTTAAAAAAAAACGTTCTTTGTCATCAAATTCAACTATGAAGATAAAATATCGATACAACAAAATTAATACAATGAAAATACACAGTTCAAATCATTCAAATAATGATAATTAGTAATAATTTAATTACTTACATCTATGAAAAATATTTCTTTCACGAGACACCTGAGTTGGAAAACCGTATAAAAATCACAACGAGATAAACAAACTCGTATCAATAACGGTATTGAAATCAAGCACAACAACCAATTGCTAAAAATCACAAAGCTACTAATCTAAAATAAAATATAAAGATTTATATCTTATAACACACGCCTTCACAACTCAGATAACATTTAGTGTCTGAAGGGGATACTGCAAATCCTGCGTACTACAACAACGCTAGTCAAAAATAAATCAAAATAAAATCTGCATTCATAGATAATAAATTTCACAAATTATACACTGGCATCCAAAATAATTGTACAATATAAAATAATGTTTTTCAAAACATTTGCGGGGAAAAAAACACAGCAATACGTTAATTTTATGAAATCTATTCAGCGAAAATTTTATTCACCTCAGGGTATTAACCATATCATGTTACTGGATACGTATCGGTTCGATTCCTTGTATAACCTAAGGCGTCAAATTGATTTGAAATTTTTGTATAATGGCATAAATGCACCATCATCGCTGAATAACATGAAATTCGTAGTTCCACAATATAATAGCCCAGTATGCAGTACATTTTATTGTCCTATACTAAGAACTAATATTTTGATCAAATCACGTGTGTCATATAATTAAGGCTCTTAATAACGAATAATTACTGTATATTTTCTTTGTTTTCTTTTAGAATCTTGTGTATTGTTATTTACATATTTCTTATATATCATTTAAGTGTCCTAAATGCAAAACTCGTTAATCGTCAAAGTGTTAGAAATTGAGATGAATTCACTATCGGGTTTGACATCTTAATATCTATAGTATAGTCAGATATTTTGGTGCAAAATTAGTTTATTAACATACAAAATCGCCTCTAAAATTCAAAACTCCCTTTATCTTATATTTAGCTAAATGAGATGCAAAACTCGCTTTTTACAATGTATCCAATAGCTAAGCTTCTTTTGTAATAGCTTAGCGATTCGAGAAGAAATCACTTTCATCGGCGTAGTCTGTTTTGTCCGTCAGATGTCACGAGGTTATCTGGTGTCACTTGATAGGACAAAATTCATTACTAGACCAGAAAGCGAACTACTGTCGTTAATTCTCACTGCGACTTCTGTTCCAGCAGTATTCAATTTGAGAAAACCGATGACGATATATCGTCAAGCGAAGCCGGAAGCAATGGCCGGACGAATTACCACAATTTCGAACATCAAACTGAATCCCAACTTCGTTAACAACTGAGCACCCGAATTAATCAAGACACACGGGCGATAATTGATCGAACTCACAACGAAAGCGACATTCAAGAACTTTTACGGACAACATCGAGCTTATTCATAGTAGATCCAGATCAACCGAAGATACAAATTGAGTTAACAGAAAAAAATACCGAACCGACCAAAGAAGAAAAACACCACAGAATACAGAACAAGATACATCCTGAAAAGAAAATCGAAGACTTCATATACTCTAAATTTACAAAGAAGCTGAAAACCGACCAATCAACCAAACAACTCGAAATAAAAAATTCCTTCAGTGCCCTCGAAAGCAACACCGAAGAAAAAATGGAACAAGACGCAACCGAATCCACTCCACAACCATCAACCTCAGACAGCACACCCAGGATAAGTGATAAAACAAACACCACACAAACACCGAAACACGCAAAACACACAAAATCGCACCAATCATAATCACAGAGAAAGACAAATGGGCACAAATACGACAAATACTTAAGACACACAACATTAAGACCGTACAAAACAAACTTGTAAAACCTGGTATACACATCGAACCTAAAACTGACGACGACTACCGCACACTTAAACACGTACTTAACACTGAACACATACAATTTTACATGTTTCAATTACGAAGCGAAAAGACACTAAAGGTAGTTATGCGAGGCATTCTTACTTTTATCACTGACACAGACATAACAGATGACCTGACTGACCAAGGCTACCCGACACTAAAAATCAAACGAATGAACGGAAAACACGGCAAACCTGCCCCACTTATACTAATAGAACTGACGAGACAATATAAATCAATTTATAACTTACACGACTGTTGCGGACTTACGATTAAAATCGAACCACTTAACACACGGACAGACATAATACAATGCCACAAATGTCAGACTTTTGGACACCAACAAAGACACTGCAATGTACACTACAAATGCATGAAATGCGGAGACTCACACTCAACACACTATGCACAAAACCAAAAACAACACCACCAAAGTGTGCAAACTACTTATCAACATTCCTTAACTGTCCTAACAACCCAAACAACCCTGAAAACAAAACCACACCCAAATACATCCCAGCACCACCCCCAACAGCTAACCCCTGGACACAAAAACGAAACGACACAACGCCTAACACAAATGACGAACTAGCACTTGCCTTAGGCAAAATGCTAATAACATTACAATCTACAAATGCAACAACACAACAGATATAAGACTTCGTAACGCAAACAGAGAAAATAATCACACTTTACAACAACAAACAGTAAACACACACATGACTTAAACGCAAAAAAGCGACAAACACACAGATCATACACACGCAACACAAACACACAACAGTACACGATTATTTATTAATCAGACACAAACACGTCACAACCCTGGGAAATACAAAACAATGGAGTGAAAATGGAGGTAACTTCGACCACAGAACAAATCCAAACGACTCGTTAGTTCCTGCATAAATCCGCATTGACAAAGTCGTTAGACAGAAACGCATGTGTCTGTGGTTGAGAAGTTAACGCTAGTAGTAAATACGTGCTGTTACGCCCATGTTTACAGATACAGATTTGTTTTATACAGATTTGTATCATTTGTAACAACGCTTGATGCGGGCTCGCATCGATATGCTAATTTGTTTTTGGATTAAATACTTCACACACACATACGCATACAGCTTATGTTTACACAAGTAACAGCTAGATGAGATGGACAATAACAAAACTATTATTTTCGTTATTGTCGGTCAACTTTAAGATATCGTCTCTGATACTTTTTATATTCGCACAGTGGCGTAACAAAAATTTTTGTCATTTTTTTCTCACTTATGAGATAATTTTGGGAAAATATTTTGGATTTATGTTTTATATAATTACATCTTTTTATTTTTCATACGTTGTTTTTTTTATTTTAAGGACACCCTATACAGGCTGATTCATTTTCGGCCCTCACCACGGGGATCTCTCTTATTATTGGAGATAGAGTATAGGTTTAAATTTGGAAAAGTTGTTAAATTTTGTGTTTGTTATAAATCCGTAAAGAAAATAGACCTGTGACAAATGACCTTCGTTATTTCAAAAAAAAACGCGAAAACCCCATTTTCTTCTTTAACCTGTAGCACCGACATTTGGCCTGGATAGAGGTTTAGAAATGGCTACAAAGCCATTTCTAAACCTCTATCCAGCGGTGTACCCTAAATTTTTATACTACGTTTCGTTTCTTTCTGGCCATCATCAACTATCTAATTTCTTATAGGCGCTATATTGGATTTAGACATCTTCAGAAAGAGTTTTTTTTTTCTGATTTCAACCATGTACCACATGCTGACTATAGTTTTTGACATTAGGTTTTATTTGAAAGAATAAGTTATAAGATTAAATAAGGTAGCCTTTGGAATTTCAATCTGTCAAACATTTCATTTATTGTTCATTAATAATACAAAAATGTCATACACTAACGAAGAGAAACGAGATATGATAAGTATCTTTTATTCTTCGAAACGAAATTCAACAGTAGCGAGTACAAGATAACAAAAACATTAATAAAAATACATAGAAAAGTAAACAATAAACAATTACAGTAAATGTTCAATTATCTGGCCATCTTCGGTAATGCACAATTGGGCACGCCTTCTGGCATTTTGAACTGCCCTTTGTATAGTTCTTCTAGGAACTGCATCGAAGGCATTCTGAAGTCTGTCTCGTAGTTCTTCAATGTTTTGTGGCGCATCTACTTTATAAATATTATTTTTAACATATCCCCATAAAAAAAAATCTAGCAGACTTAAATCAGGTGATCTCGCAGGCCATTCAACAACTCCCCTATTTCCAATCCAACGGTTTGCAAACTCTTGATTTAAGAAATTTCTAACAACAGCTGCATTGTGTGCTGGTGCGCCATCTTGTTGCCACCATAAATATTGTAATTGATTTAATGGGATATTTTCGTCAAGATAGTCAGATACGTATGTACGTAAAATGTTTAAATATCTTTCTCCATTTAAATGTTCTTCATACATAACTGGTCCTTAGAGACGATTTGCCAAAATACCCATCCAAACGTTTATTCCAAAACGATGTTGTGGTCTTCTAGCCCTGTTTTGTCGGGGATTTTGTACTGCCCAATAGTGCTCCGTATTTCTGTTGAACATTCCAGAATTTGTAAATTTTGTTTCATCTGACCAGATGATTTTGCTTAAAAAATTTTCGTCATTTTCTATCCTTCCCATTAACCAATTACAATATTGTAGCCTTCTCAAATTATCTCCAGGCAGTAAAGAGTGACTAACATGGATCCTGTATGGTTTAAACCTACTTTTATGTAAAGTTCTGCAAACTCTGGACTGGCACAAATTTAATTCTGACGCTACTTCGCGTGTAGAAATTGATGGATTATCATTTATCTATAAAAATACAAGATTAACATGAAATTTGAAAACACGCTTTTAATTTACCATTTGTAAAATATCTTGTCGATTTTCATTTAAATTCCTGTTGTCTTGACAATTACGCGGCTTAGTAAACGATCCATTCTCGACCAAATTTCTGTCGAGATCTAGAAAAATGGTACTATGAGGCTGTTGTCGTTCTGGATATAATTGTAGATATCTTGTACTCGGTACTGTTGAATTTCGGTTCGAAGAATAAAAAATACTTATCATATCTCGTTTCTCTTCGTTAGTGTATGACATTTTTGTATTATTAATGAACAATAAATGAAATGTTTGACAGATTGAAATTCCATGGCTACCTTATTTAATCTTATAATTTATTCTTTCAAATAAAACCTAATGTCAAAAACTTTAGTCAGCATGTGGTACATGGTTAAAATCAGAAAAAAAAACTCTTTCTGAAGATGTCTAAATCCAATATGGCGCCTATAAGAAATTAGATAGTTGAGGATGGCCAGAAAGAAACGAAACGTCGTATAAAAATTTAGAGTACACCACTGGATAGAGGTTTAGAGGTTATGGCCACAAGGATGTGTTTTTATATTTTCTCTACAAGGCCAAATGTCGGTGCTACAGGTAAAAGAAGAAAATGGGGTTTTCGCGTTTTTTTTTAAATAACGAAGGTCATTTGTCACAGGTCTATTTTCTTTACGGATTTATAACAAACACAAAATTTAACAACTTTGCCAAATTTAAGCCTATACTCTATCTCCAATAATAAGCGAGATCCCCATGGTGAGGGCCGAAAATGAATCAGCCTGTATATCCATAGATGTAGTTATAAATTGTGTCTTAAAGAAATTAGTAAGAAAATATAAAATGACGAAAAGTTAAATATGGCAACATTGTGAATAATCACCTCGGTATTCTGTGGTCTTAAAATGTGTGCTTCTTTGATATCTATCTTAAATAATTTATCAATTGTAGTGTGTCTAAGTTAGAAAATAATGAAAAATACTCGAGTAGTTTACGCTTAATTTTATAGCGCCTACCAACACTTGAAACAAAGTCAAAAATTAATTAATAACGTGTGTATTATCAGAAAATTTCATGAAAGCATTAGAATCAATTAATGTTGAATATGCTGATTATTATAAACGCACTTTGAAATTTAGATAAAAGTAATACTTGTTTTATATTGAGTTTATCAAATTTTAATTCCGATTAATAGAATATCATCTGAACGACATGTTTCGAGGTTATGTAGTTCTGACAATGACACATTTTTATGTGAATTCCGTGTATGCATTCATTTCCTGTCCATCCCTGTTCCTGTCGTGTTCCAGGAATACTAATTTTATTTCAATATTCGAGATATATGTAGTATTTGGTCAGAAAATGTAGTTTAATTTTACGAGAATATAAAAACTTTGGTATGATACCTACCTACTATTTTTATTAAGGCCAGTATAACTCAATGCGAAATTTAGCAGTAAATTTGTTAGTAAGCCTTGATAATCATTTAGTTGTAAAAACTGCCCGCAATTATTTTTCATTATTACTGTATGAGGCTTATGCATTATTTCATATAAAATTTTGCCTGTACACGTATGCACTAAGTAAAAACTTCGTGTTATTATCGTTTAAGGGTTGCTTGCATTTTAAAAACATATGTTTAGTCAAGGATAGTAAATGTATAATAGGATTGCTCAATGCTCGTAATTATTTCGAGTCACGCGACTACACGTCACGTTACTTACATTGCGTCCTATGCTATTACATTGTGATTTGCAGTTTTTTGATGACCGTTTATTTGAAATTTTCTCTTGTGATGTCGTTATTTATTTTTTCTATTTTGCGTTCGTAATGAACTCATTATGAAACCCAAAACTGTATCGAAATGAGCTTCATTTCGATACGCTTTTTTTCATTTTTCAATGTTGGTTTTGTTCGAACACAAATAAATATGATTGCTGCGAAGTATATTATATTACACATTATTTATTAATTTTCGTTAACATTACTTGATATTTTATTTAAAAATATAAACATGAGTGACATAGAAACTAATATATCTTGTTGTCAATTGCATACAATATACGTTGTTTGTATAGAGTACGAACATAAATCATATCTGTCAAATGTACTTAAATTCTTAAAATCAAATGACAGCAATTATATTTATTTCTGTGTTCGAACAACGCCAACATTGAAAAATTAAAAAAAGCGTATCGCAATGAAGCTCATTTCGAGCAAAAAAATCGGGACAGTGTCAAAATCATTATGTCAATTTCCTTTATTTTTTAGCAACGATATTTGATTAATTTTCAAACTGTATGTCAAATTATCTATCATAATTGCTAATTCAAAATTGAAAATGCTGTATCTTTCGAAAACTGATAAAGCCAGACTTCTTACTAGTTTGGAAAATGGGCAATCATTAAAAACTGTATCGAATCAATTTGATATTGGTAAAAGTTCAGCCGCAACAATACATAAAAAATGGAGGGAAGAGAATTATTTAAATCGGAAAATAGGTTCCGGACGTTATAACAAAATTTCTAATTCGCAGGAAGACAAAACTTTAATTACTGAGATTAGGCCCATTGTTGACAATATGCTAGAAAATTTGACTTTTATTGTAAATATTAGATTATTCCTAGAATGTTTATTAGACTCAGGCACTGACCTTGAAAATAAGTAATTTTCAGTATATTCAACATATTGCTGTAACGATAATACAAAACATTGTTTAAATTGTGTTGATGCTTTTAAATATGTATTTACTGTATCTTTTGTAAAAGAAATATTTTCAAATACATTTTATAGACTTAGAAACCTTTTATCCAAAAAATGTGAAATGATGTGCAGTTAAATAAATTACCCTATCGCTCTCTCATTATAGGTACTACTAAAATAGCTGTGTTAGCAATGTTAAGATATACATAAATATTATAATAATTGTAAAACACAACACTCATTGTTAATCATTTAAATTTGTTAGTTTTACATCTATAGCAATTATTTTTGATTTGATTTTGATAGTAAAATCAAAGTAAATATTTCTCCTGGGGCAATTTTAACATATTTCTCACATTATCACCGAATTTACGCACAAATTTATTGTAGATGTAACGCCTTCAAACAATAAATAACAAGTTATAACATATTGATTGAAATATTTTATATCAATCTAATATCTTGCATTGGTATGTATTTGCCGCTTCTTGTTTAAATAAAATTATTAAACAGTACCTAAGCTTTCTTAATAATAAATATGTCAACAAACAAATGCAAAAGTCAAAAATTAATATTTTGTATAGATATGTATATACATAACCTCAAAATATGACAGCAAACTTATGATTTACTTGTTTGAAATTATAAAATCTATTCAGTGTAAATTTCACTCAGATTACAGCGCCATCTGGTCCATTCTTATTTGGAATGAGGTATAGGACCTACTTCAAGATGGCGCATCTCAGAAAGTTCAATTTATTTAGAATGCGTAATGAATCAAACGTAATTTGCTCATTCCACCCTAACAAAATTTTCATAATTTAGCTGTTAAATTTTATATTTAATTTCACTTGTATTTTCTATATGTCACGGTGTTAATTAATCCAATTTTTCTAAACAATTAGATGCAAATTTACTGCTAAATCTTTTATTGTGTCACACCGGTCTAAAATGTAACATAATTACTTACCGATCCATATGTGTATCCAAAATGATCGAACTTCAACTGCAGACAGCTCACCTTGGCTTTTCGATGTGATTTTCGTTTCAGATTTTTGCTTTCTTCTTATGTCGCAGAATGTATTTGAACCAGCGCCTATCACAATTTCATAAACCGGATCCGAACTAGACAATATGTTTTTTTCTGCTAGCAGGATATGAGCATCACTCTTTCCCAATGTGGAAAAATGGAAGTCGATTGATAAAGAATTATTTTCCGGTTTTTTGTTTTGATCAATTTCGTAAAATTTAGTATATTTTGTTATAGAGCGCGATATGTCGGTGGAACATTTGGTAAAATCTGCAATATCAAATAAAAATTATTGCGACGAGCTTATTTATTTATTTGCAGAACTTAATTTTAATTAGCGAGATATGTAGAAATAAATATTCTTCTTAGAAAGTTTGTATTGCGGCCTGCAAATATGTAATTTTTATTAAATTATATCTGCGAGATTATATGTAAAAGAGTATTATAGTTAAATCAAGTTAATTACTACTAAAATACACGTATTTATTCTACAGAATGACTGATTCAAGCAAATATTTAATTTGACAACCCTGAGAAATTGGCTTGTCCAGTCATTTGCTTTATGTTTATTATTTTAGGTTAGAATATTTTATATAAATATGGAAGACGTATGGTTAGAATTGCTAGTAAATCAATATTAACTGATATTAGAAGTGAGATTTATACAAAATGATAGTTGAAGAGCCAATATTTCAAATATGTACAAAGAAAATACTCAAAATGTTGGCTACACATACGTCGTGATAAATAACACATTTGCAATTGCTTCTCCATTTTCGTACCGTAGTTCTTGTAAATTGTTTATTGGATTCAGGAATATTAGGTTATTTAAATATTGGAATAAAAATAAATCCAGAGATGAATAAGGTGGTAAATCTACACTTATAAAATAGCCTGGGAAAAATTGCTGTAAATTATTTATAGTTGTATGTGGAGCTTGTGGTGTGCTAGAATTCTGTTGAAAATAACCTTTAGTTAATCCTACAACGTGTTTCAAAAAGAATTACATCTAGTTGTCCATGAATTTCTCCTATAAATTATGTCAAAATTTGTCATCGAGAGATATGGTGATGAAATTAATAACAAGTGCAATTAGATTACTAAGTTATTTAATAAGAAAACTTTAAAGGTGGTTATTAATCAAACAACCAAGGTAAATAACTAATTTGTAGAAATTTTAATTATTATAATTTATAACAATGGTCATCATTCTGTTGAATGCATTATACAATACGACGTTGTTGTTATTCATTCTTGTCTTATATACTTTATTTTTCAGCAATCCAAAAATAGAAAAATCTAGCGGAGTAAGATCTATTGACCTTGCTGGCCAATCACCTTTGTTTATAACTCGATGAGGCAAGTAATATTCTAAAAGTGCAAAATTTTCACGATGTGCAGTAGCCCCATCTTGCTGGAACTTGTTATTGTTTGGATTGTTTATAGATCGTGTTTTGTAATTTTTATTTATATGAAACCATGCTTCATCAGTAAAAGAAATTTCTTGAAAGAAGTAGCAATAATTAAGCCCTACTAGCGTTATCTCTAGGTAAGATCTGTTGAACAATCGATACTTGGTATGGATATATATTGCCATGGATTTTTCCCCGCAACACAGTGAACATTTTTGAAAATAATATTTTTGTAGTGTTACTATTATTAATAACAGTGTATGATTTTATTGTATGAACTCTAATTGTATTTTGATTTATTTTTAAATTCTTAGGTTTTGATTAGCGCAGTTCCTGGAAGCCATTCGGACTTGCTGGGCAAAATATATTTGATTAATGTTTTTTTTTATGTTTGGATGCGTGCGGCATGTTTCCGTTTGCGCCAGACACGTTTTGGTAGGCAAATAAGAGAGTTGTATATTTTTGGAGATAAAACTTTTTTATCTCTTAGTTCATTTAATTACGGTTTTTGTGTTGATTTTTAGTGGTTGTGTTTATTAAATTAATTACCGTATTTTTACGAGTTTGTATATTCGTAATTTTTGATATTTTTTAACTCTTATTTGCACGTGTTCTCTTTGTTATGTGATACAAAAAATTAAGATATATGAATGATAAAGATATTTTTCTGTATCAAGTAATTTTTTTTTAACGTTTAATTCTAGAACGATTTTCAAGGTTGGTTTTTATATCTGTGGTATTGCGCAGGTCTTATTCATATTTTCGGTTTGACAGATTTTATTCTGTTTACATTTTGACTTTGTTATTCTGGGGTGTTAATTAAAAATATCTTTGTGATTTATTAGTTATTATCATTGCTAGCGAGTCATAAGAGGATGTTTAAATTTGCTTAGCGGTAATTATAAGCAAATTAAGTTTACCTCTGTGTAAATGTAATACACAGGTCTTTATATTTCATAAAGATTAATTTTTTTTAATAAACTTTAACCTGGAAACTGTGACTTTATTATTACCTTTGTGTGAATATTTGATTTTGCCGCCCAGTATTTTTGTAGAAGAGAAGTATCACTTTTTCCTTTGGAAACCCTGAGAGGAAAGCTGTTTCATAAAAGAAAAGTAACCGATTGAGCATTAAAGTTGGACAGTGTTGTGGTGAATAGTGGTTCAGACAATTACGAACTTACTATTCATAGCAATACGTAAACGACGCCTCAAAATTCTATGAACGATACTAGAAGATACGTTCGTTTGAACTGATAAACGACGAACTGAAATATGTGGGTTTCATCGAACAAGATTTTCTACGTGTTCAACAATATTTTGCTGTGTGGTCTATCGGAACTTTTGCCTTTTAACACAGATCTTGTAGTCCGAAACTTCTCCACGAGTAGACGAATGTGATGATGTAAACCGGTATTATCCACAACTCTATTATGAAACTTTTGTATCTTTGGGCTTTAATTGTCTCTTGAAATAATATTAGCCTAATAATTGCTGTTTTGACATTTTCGCCCAAACACTAATTTTGACTACATGCAATGGTATTTTTTAAACCTCAGGCGATAAAGTTTGAAAATTACAAAAATATTGAGTGCTGAATTTCGCTGCTTCGATGCCAGCACTAATTATGTATTCAAACTCGAAGATTGCGAAAATCCAAACCGGAGTTCGCTATCTCTTTTAGTTCTCGAGATATTCACAAAAAAGTGTAGACAGGTGAAAAGTCCAAAAAACTGAATCGCGAATTTTCAGGGGAAAATCGTTCAGACAGGTAGAAATTAGAAAATGAAAATTTTTTAAAATCGTCGAAATTTCGCTGAAATATGACATTCAATTTTGAGCCTACACCACCGGACGCGTTTTTATTCTCTGAATCGACTGGTCCAAACCAGAAGCCCTTCCGATGCCTACTTCTTGAGTTATACCACGAAAATCGCAAATTTCGAAATCGGAAATGCCAATTTAGTAAAAATTTGTGTCGCCGTAGTGAACAAACGGTTGGTTGTAGTGTGGCACTATAGGTAGTACTCGTTTTAATCATGTTGACGAAAGCTTTAATTCGCCGCAAACCTCGCGCCGATCAGATGAAAATTATTGATAATTTCGCTATTTTTTTTTTGTATGCGCTATTAAATTGTATGGATTTTCTGCCGATCAAGTTTTATAATTCTGCGAATTAACACAATCAGACAGGTGTAACCATGGTTCATCCGAATAGAAAGTAATATTTTGTTGGTCAATGTTATTATGCAGAAGATATATATATAATGATCTTGTTTAAGATTAGATGGGCGAATTTGATGGACTGCAGCTATTTTTCTAGGGTCTTATGAGAGGATTCGTAGGAAAGCTCTAGAATGGATGTAGGAAAGATTAAAAGAACAGATTAATTGCTAAGTGGAGCTTATCTATTAGTCGAAATAGACGACGTACAGAAATATGAAGAATTTGTTCAACAATATCGAGTGTAACAACAGTGGGACGATCAGTAGATTTACCTTCAGCCATATTACCAATGCTTAAAAACCGATCCATTTTCTAAGACTGTGTTGTGAAAAGTAAAGATATTCAATTCAATTTGTTCTCTTGGATATATTTCGATAAATTCATTATAAGTTAACTGTTGGAATATATCAAATTACATCTTCAATTTGCAAGTCGCTTCCAAAAGGTCATCGTAATAAATAAATTTTACTCGACCAGTAAAAGCCATTTAGAAAGCAAAAACAAGAAGTCGTTTTAATTAATTATTTGTTTGCTTGACTTTTTACTTTGTCAAATTTTTGAGAAATTTAAATGTAAAAGTCAGACACGTCAGCATAAAGTTGCAAAATTGTTGCCATCTTAAGAAAAACACTTACTATTCATTTATATTCGTTACTTAAAAAAAAAAACAAAAATAGTTTCCTAATTTCACGTCTGAGAAATTACTTTACGTCTCTGATTGCGGCGGTGTTTAAATTACTCGTCGTTGGTCATTGAAAGATTTTAATTGATGTGTAATGGTTTCCCTCTGCCGCCAAATACAGTTTGGAGAATAAAAAATAATCGAGTAAAATCGGGTGAATACGATAGATGTTGAAATAAACAAAGAAATGGTTTCTCAGCACAAATAAAAATAAGTGACAATTGACGGAAGATGAGTAGATGTGTTAACAATTAACAATCGACAACTGCCTGGTTCTCAATGCGAATGTGCTACAATATAACAACATAATACACAGTTGGTGAATACGATCAACAATACCGCAGTTTTGTATCTCAGATATGCGGCTAAAACGGTAAAATTCTAAAGATCGATTTTCGATGTTCAGAAGAATTTAGATTATGGATTTTGATGCAGTGATTACGATAAACAAAAACGCGATTACGCATCTCTTTTGTTTTCAAGATATTCGCGAAAAGAATGAATAGAAATTGTCGATTCTCGATATTCAGGAAAAGTATACTTTTTGGTTTTTTTAAAAGACCGTTGTATCACTTGGAATAATTTTTTTACGGATAACGCTCTTGCAAAGGTAAAGCGTAATAAGCGTTGCTTTGATTCTTGATTTATGTAATCGAGTTTTGGATTTTCTTCATCTGGTTATCGACATTTTAACACTTTTTTGCTTGTTTTTTTGATAAAATTGAAAACACCACGTTTAATCACTAGTTACAACTCAAAACAAACTTTTAATTAAGCTTCCTGAAACCTAGTTTCTCGATTAAAATACGATGAATTATTGTCTTATGGGCAATGAAGAATTTATTCGAAATTTTTACAAAATGATGCTTTTTTGGGTTATCGTTTCAATTCACATCGGGACGAAATTTTGTCATCATCCATATTGTTTCTACCTTTATGAATTATTGATATTAATCGAAAATTTTTGTTTATAATAAACAATTATATCCATAAGCGTTTTAATCTTTTGGAAGGTTTCTGCAAATGCTTTGCGTTGTTGCTAATATACAGCGTGTCCTTGAAATAAATAGACAACATATGGAAAGATGCAATTACATTACGTGAACCCCAAAATTAAAACCCCCTGAAAATTAAAGCATGTGCCGCTCATGTATTGGACTGTCTATTGGAAATATCTCTTCTAAATTTACATATACGCTACAATGTTTATGTTTATAAAAACTGTAACAGATAACATTGTTTAGGCGTGTGTCGACGTTATAAAAACCCTTAAATTGAACATCTTTGTTTACTTAAGGTTAAATAACCTCAATACAATTACGTATGAATGTATTTGCTGTATATTATTTGTAGAGAAGTACCAAATATAAAATATTAATATGGATTTAGAATGCTGCTATTGAATACACATACTATAATGTTTATGTTTATAAAAACTATACTTATAAAAACAAGGCTTCGATAACTTGGTAGGAAAAGTGTGTGAATGTGAATGTCTGTGAATTTTTAAAGTAGATGTATTAAAGAACATATAAGATGTGTTCTCTGCTGGCATTTAACATCCTATTTAGTAACAATCTATCTTCAATCGAAGACGTAAATGTAAACCATATCAAACGTACGTAACGATCGATAAACTGAATGAATCGGAGACGATACTTAAAGCGAGATCGATAAGAACAAAACTACTTTTATTGTTATTATCGGTCAGCTTTAAGATATCATCTCCGTTACTCTATTATATAGTCGGTCGCACAGTGGCGTGACAAAATTTCTTAAAATATCTTTCCGTGTATAAATTCGTAATCCACTAGTTGTGGTTTAGATGGTTCTAATATACATTGTAAAAGATAGCATATCCATGTTTAATTAACATCAAGTGTAAAATACAATAATAGGAAAACATTAAAAACATATCTGAAGTCAGCAATGTACTCATCATAGCGAAAGTGTTGCCAAATTTTGAAAAGTCACTTTCTCATTAAACCATCCTCATATAAATACTATGCCGGACATATCACATTTAAAAGTCAGCAGAACTTAACGTTTGATATATTCTAGAGGTAAAATACATCACGACAGCCTTCGTTAAATTATTAAAAGTGTTTACAATTCCGAAGAAGTAGGAATTCTTAGATAATATACTGTTAGAAGATAACTTATTATAGTTAAGTAATTTTTCTAATGAAATGTAATTATTGTGATAGTATAGTGTGCATTTTGAAAAAAAAGATACTATTGGTCCAATTTTTATATTATTTATGTTTCTACTAAAGATTACATTTCGGTTCTTGAAATATATATGCAGACCATAAAACTATTATTACGGTTTTCAACTTTTCCTTAAATATTTTTTGAATCGTTCTTTAACATTTCCGTTTTCACAATGTATTTTATAAATTACTTTGCGTTAGTGCATCGATTTAGCCCTTACCTGTAATTTTGTCTTTATAAACTGCAGCTCTTGCCAACCATATAAATTCCAGGGAACAAAACAACACCGAAACTTTGAACAACATTGTTATAATGCGTCTTATTTGTATGACTGAAATGCAACTAATAATAAACATAAAGACTAATTACAGATAATGCAGCTTCCTTTCGATCATTTAATATCTGTGAGAAGAGGAACTTTTAAAGATAAATTCGTTAGGAATAAAATCGTTAATATTAATGTCATTACATTGTTTGAATTAATGTTTTTATATTTATTTTGAGTTTGTAAATAAATAATATTTTCTAAAATTCATTTGAATGCTGAATTTTAATGCACAAAATACAGTGGGTTAATTTAGTTGTACCTATAGTCGCTACTCATGAATTGATTAAAGTTAGAAATTATAAAATGATATACGAGTATACATGTTACTTCGTTCTTAGAATCTTATCGGAGTTTGTTTCGACATCCGATATTCAACAAGGATATAACCTTGCCCCCCTTACATTCTTAATTTTTATTAATGATATATGGACCGTTATCTCAAGTGAAAAGCTGCTATTCGCAGATTACATGTAGATCTTTCGTAAAATTAACATCGCAGCGTTGTCAGAAGTATAAAAATAAAAGTACTACACCAATGATAAAAAGGTACAGATCTGGAGGTAAAAGTACTGCCAACTTAAAATGAGTAGATAAATTAAAATTTGATTTGCGAAGGTGAAACTTTTGGTATGATGTATAATATATAACAAGTGTTCATTTGAAAAGTCAATCTAGGTTGCTTTGAAATTTTGATAGAATAAGACGCAAATATATTAGTATATGTTTGTTGTTCCGTAAACGTAAATCCAAATGACATTTGATAATGTCAATCACAAATATCAGTTAGTGCATAAAATAATCGTGCGTCGATTCTGGTTTAAATAAATTGCTTCTCAGTTTTAAAATGGCTTTCACTTTAGAACATAAAATTCTTTTAGTCCAGGCTTATTTTCGAAGTGGTAATAAAATTTATGGTTTATGGGTTTATTCAGTTCAAGATTGCATGGTAGAATTTCAAGTTGAGTTTCCACATTTTGTAATAGATTATATATAATTTAAGAATACTTTGGATAGAACTTTAAAACTTTTTTCTGAAACTGGTAGTCTCTTAAGAAAATCAGGCAGCGGAGCAGTTAAGAAACGTACACCTCAAGTTGTCAATCGAGTTGAAGAAATAATGGAAAATGAACCACAAACATCTGTTCGACATTTGAGTCAACAAATAAACCTTTCTGTTGGTACAACTCACAAGTTATTAAAAAAAGATATGCAACTTTATCCATACCGTGTCACAGCAGTACAAGAATTGTTAGAAATTGATTACCCACGTAGACTACAGTTTTGTAATTGGTTTGTAAATATGAACAATAATGGAGAACTTTCGCAAAGAGTCATCTCTTTACTGATAAAGCATGGTTTTATAAAACGGGATACCTAAATTCACAAAATACAAGAATTTGGAGTAGTGAAAATCGACATATAATGAATGAAGAATCGCATCCAGAGAAAATTTGTGTTTGGGCAGCGATAAGCCACTGCTCAAAGGTACCGTACGGAAATTTTACAACCATTTGTCAATCAGTTGCATGATGATGAACTTCAAAATGCATATTTCCAACAAGACGGAGCACCTTGTCACTGTACTGCAGAATCTTTGGATTATTTAAGAGAATTTTTTGATGAGCGTATAATTAGTCGAAACACTGAAATTGCCTGGCCTACACGTACATGCGATTTAACACCTTGCGACTTCTTTTTGTGGCCTTATCTAAAAAATAACATATTTCGAACACCTATATTGAATTTGAATGATATGCTACAGAAAATCGAACAGAAATGCATGGAAATTAATAACAATCCAGTAATGTTGCAGAATATCATCAGAAATTTTGAACGGAGGATTTTAAAGTGCATTGATCTTGAAGGACAACATATTCAACATTTGTTATAGTTTTCAATAAATACCTATTATTTGTTATTTATTTGTATGTATGAAACTGTCAAAATACACGACTTCGTAGGTTAAGTAGTAAATTTTAATTTACGATTCTTCATACTTCAAAATGTTCTCAGTAAATCACATGCTACTAGATTGACTTTTCAAATGGACAGTTGTATATATATGGTAAATTCAAATTGTAGGCGATTTAAGGTCCTTGAGAAAGGCATCATTAGCCGAAACATGTACATGTAGGACTGTTTTAAATATATAGTTTTTGAAGTAAAACCAGACCTTAAATCGCCTACAATTTGAATTTACCATAACATACTAAGGTCACGAAATAATTATCTTTATATATATATATATATATATATATATATATATATATATATATATATATATATGTATATTGAAGTATAACGTTGATAATAAATGGCACCTACGTTATATATTATTTGAAACGTAATGTAATTCTAAGATTATGTAATTTAAATATTGAATATGCTAATAAATACATAAGTTCAATAAACGACCTATAGATGTTGCTAATACTTATGTTCACAGATGTCGCTTGAAGTAAGGGCATAAACATTAATAGTACGTAAAAATAAATAAAGTTTGTACTTAACTTAATCTGTCTCTTCAGGGTACATACTCTTCTAGTTTTTATCTTAATTAGTATGATTTAATGGGCACCAGCTAGCTCAGATTGACAAAGTGAATTTGTAATTTAATAATAACAATAGTGTGGGTATGGTACTTAGTGTAGATATACGTGAGTGAATTAGCTATTTAAAATATAATAAAAACCTGGATATGTAATCTAATAAAAAAACGAGAGAGTTAGGAAGATAAATAAATGGTTTAATTAGAACTTTTTGCAAGTGTAAGTGTTTACATTAATATTCATGTACATTAACCTATATACGGTCACGTGTTCATATTATTATTTCAAAATTAGGTTATCTTGTGATTCATGAAATGAAACATAAATTAAATAAATAAATTTACTTGAATTAAACACAAGGGAACTGAAGTTTTTCGATATCAAGGTATACTTAGTGATAATCAAAGGGATTAGCATAAAATAATTAATATCAAACGATTGTATTCAAATAATTATATAAATAATTTTGGTGTTTTGGGAAAATAGATTAAAAATACTCAAGTTTTGGTGGATTGAGACTTCTGGATATTCTAATGGCTTCAGGAACCTTTTCAACAGGATGAATATTCTGGTCAAGATGTTAGGTAGGGTAGCGTCCCTCGGAAAAGGAAAATACGTTTTTTATATCTTCTAAACAGGAATTGGTATCGGATATTGCGTCTATCGATGTTTTAAATGTTGGTGATTCGATGGATAGGACTTCAGGTATGGATATTGTACTTTTTAATAAACTTTTTACTTAATTTTTGGAGCTCTATTAAAATATATGTCGACGCTTGTAATTCATTTTCACCAACTATCCACGCTAACTAGCGATTGTTTCTATTCTTGCTTCTTATTCGTTGATTAATGTTTGTAATTTTTAATCTAATATTAATAATTCGAAATCAGTTAATTTATATCAACAAATCGTTTAGATATCTCACATAATTAATAAATTTAATTTTAAAATACAAGAATCTAACCTAACAATATACAAAATTTCGCTATGCGCCTGTACAAAATTGGGATATTTCCCGCCGTGAATAATTTAAATAGGTACAGATATTTCTAAAGAAAATCGATATAAAATAATCAATCAACCAAGTTAAAAAATCTTCGGAATAACAACAATATTAATGAAGATGACTAAAGAAAATGAAAAATAGAAAAATATAAGATAAATGACACAAATTTAAGCTATTAATACGCGGAATTAACTTCGTTGATTTGACATATGAAATATACAGTTCCGTAAAAATTCTTATTTGCTAACTTATTATTATATGATTAAAATTATCTGATATTTTTGTTCTAGGGCTTCTCATGGGAATGGGAATGCACTACGACAATATATATAGATATATGGACGACGTTCAGAAGCAGACAGTTATTGCAGATCTGAAGACGGCAAATGTGATTTTGCCGAAACGTCGTCGAGAAACCAGCACCGGTCTTTACGAAGACCAAACAGTAGAAACGCGGAAGAAAACCTGGAATCCAGTTAAAGCACATACTACTACCCGCGGAAACCTAAAAGAAAACATATATATATATATATATATATATATATATATATATATATATATTCGATGTTTATAAAAAACTAAGGCTTCTTATTTCTTTTATTGGCCGTATAATTATATTAAATAAAAGGTTATTTTTTGGTTTTAGCGACCTTTAATGAAATAAAACAAATTCATTAGTGAAAAAACGACGTTTCTACCTTTATTAATTTCCGGTCTTTGTCAAGTTCTATCTTAAATTATATACTTCAAAAATTTGTTTCTTTTTTCTTTTCATGGTTGTTATTTAAACCGCTGTGTGTTATAACCTGAGAATATTTTGTGTGATCCTTTATGTAAGTGAAACTAATGGTCTTGTTTTACTGTGTTTTTGTGTGAAATAAATGTTTTTTCTTATTTTTATGATCTTGACTTATTTTAAAATTTCTTTTTGGTTTTTTAACATCTGTTCGGATATTTTAAACGGGGGTATACTATTTGATAAATGGATAATAAACTTTTGAAAGTCCATCTATTTCGTTTCGATCATTAACTGTGTTATTATTTTTTAATATATGTATCATTTCTAAAATTTCCCTGGTTTTCGTGTTATTATGTTTTGTTAGTATTTTTGTATTATCAAAATCAAAATTGTGTTTAAATGTTGCTTGATGTTTTTTTTAAGGCTGTTTGATTTTTCGCCTATTTGTGTCCTTTTAATCTTTCCTTTTTTTCATTAGAAATAAAATTTAATTTATTACCTTTTCAATTACCGTCGAATTAATTTGGACACAGAATCGCTTAAACTAGCTAATCATAAACTAGATAAACTCAAAGAAATTACAGACAATCTAGATATTTCTTTATTTTCAAAACTTACAAGTAATTCTGATTTTACTTATATATATTATTTTAAAATGTATATTATTGTATGTAATATAAATACAAAAAATTACAAATAAATAACAAATGTGATTGACATTATCAAATGTCATTTGGATTTACGTTTACGGAACAACAAACACATACTAATATATTTGCGTCTTATTCTATCAAAATTTCAAAGTAACCTAGATTGACTTTTCAAATGAACACACGTTATAGACTATATAAAAGGACACAAATATGGGAAAAATCAAACAGCCTTAAAAAAACATCAAGCAACATTTAAACACAATTTTGATTTTGATAATACAAATTACTGATTGGCAAAATAATTTCGTTACGAAGAGAAATTTATTCGATAAAAAAAAAGCTCTTGTTTTTATTTATGAAAAAAAATATTTTTTTAACGGTTAAAAAATGACACTTTGCATACTGAGATTAATGAAACAAACTTCACTTTTTCTGACAATTGGAGAATATAGTATGTATATTAAAAAACAAGTTCCATAAGGCACCATTTTGCCGCACGAGATCAGTGGAGAGCGAGTGCGGCAAAAGGCCTTATGAAACGAGTTTTTTATACTATTTTTTCTATTTTGCATTTTTTACATTAATAAATTGGAATTATTTAATTTGAAAGTTCAGAGTTTAATTTTTATATAAATCATGCAGTTGGTCACATTGATACTTGACATTGTCAAATTTAAATCTTGCTATCCGCGAAGTATATTATATTACATATTATTTATTAATTTTCGTTAACATTACTTGATATTTTATTTAAAAATATAAACATGAGTGACATAGAAACTAATATATTGTATCTTGTTGTCAATTGTATACAATATACGTTGTTTGTGTAGAGTACGAACATATATCATATCTGTCAAATGTACTTACAATTCTTAAAATCAAATGACAGCAATGATATTTATTTCTGTGTTCGAACAACGCCAACATTAAAAAATTAAAAAAGCGTATCGAAATGAAGCTCATTTCGATACTGTTTTGGGTTTCATAATGAGTTCATTTCGAACGCAAAATAGAAACAATATATTTTTATATAATAAGAACAAAACATTTTAAAATTGTTATAATGCGCGTACATTATAAAGGGTGTTTCAATAAGAGCGCAAGATTTCAGTGTACAATAAAACATGGTTTTCTGTAGCAAAGTACAATTGAAATATTTATTGATTTAGAAAATATACATTTGGGAATTATGTATGAAATAAAATATCTTGTAAATGGCCGCCACGGCTTTGCTGGCATATGCGTACCCTTTTGACAAAATTTTCAATAACGTTATTGAATACATGTGGTGGTATTTCATTGATACAGCGTCTAATTTCGGCTTTCAATGCTTCGATGGTTGCAGGCTTATTGGCATAAACCTGTGACTTCAGATAACCCCACAGCCAGAAGTCTAAAGGCGTTAAATCGCAAGAGCGTGAGGCCAATTCTGGTCACCAAATCGGGAAATGACACGACCAGGAGCAAACTCGTGCAAGATCGTCAATGTTTCACGGGCGGTATGACATGTGGCACCGTCCTGCTGAAACCACATGTCGTCAAGATCAATAGCTTCCAAATGAGGCACAAGAAACTGTGTTATCATAGCACGATAACGTTCGCCATTCACCGTTACTGCATTACCTTCTTCGTTTTCGAAGAAAAACGGTCCAATTATTCCTCCAGGCCATAATGCACACCATAAGTGACCCGTTGTGGATGCATTGCTTTCTGATGAATCATTCGTGGATTTTCTAAGCCCCAAATGCGACAGTTTTGCCTATTAACGAAGCCATCGAGGAGAAAATGGGCCTCATCACTGAAAATAATTTTGTTTGCAAAATCAGCAGGTTGCTCAAGGATCCAATTGGTGAATTCTCTTCGCTGTTCATGGTCTACTGGCAGAAGTTGTTGAGTCAGTTGGATTTTGTAGGCATGCAGCTGTAAATCTTTAGTGAGAATTCGCTGAAGAGTGCCTGTTGAAAGGTCCAATTCTTGTGTTCGATGGCGAATTGACGTCTCTGGCCTTTCTGTCACACTCTCGCGAACTGCCGTGATATATTGTTCTGAACGACCTCTACGAGCTCGTATCGTGTGTTTCACATCACTAACCGAACCAGTACTTTCGAATTTTTCGTTTAACCGTAGATGAATTAGGCACATTATTTCGACCGAACATTGGAAGCACTTTACGAATAGTGGCAATTTAACTTTCACCATTTTCATAATAATTTTTGACAATCAGGACGCGTTGTTCTACCGTGTAATGCTCCATGTTTACTAACTCCCATCTGTCAACTTTCGATCTGCCACGTCATAATCATGTGACATTATGACTGTCAAACATGGCGCGCAATTCAAATCTTGCGCTCTTATTGAAACACCCATTACAATTCGAATATTTTTTAGAAATATTACGATCTCACAAATTTATACATAATTTTCATTAAAGGATTTAAATAGGTAGCTATATACAATTTATTGAACTAATCAAACTATTGAAAAATAAAACCAATTACCTAAATTAATTAAAATTTCTAAAATTCATTTATATACTATAAAATCATTTGCATTTCTCAGAATTCTGTGGTGCTATTAAAGTATAATAAAGTAATAAGAAAAATTATATAGAGGATAGGTAAAAGCATTCAACAACAATTAAGAGATGTCTTTAATCCGCTTTTAATTACCTGTTTGGTTCGTCCTAGAACATTTTTCAATAAATTTTCACAATGTTCTACAATAGAAATTGACTCTAATAAAGATATTTGATCAGTCTAATTTTTTAACTAATCCACTTAAAAAACTATAATGGGCTTTAATATAAGTCAAATGATCTAGAATCTCGCGTTTTTCGAATAAACTTTTAGACTTTATAATTGATTTGGCTGAATCAGAAAAATCGAATACAATGTTTTTTTTATGATTATAGTCACCTGGAATATGGCTACGTCTAAACACGTTCCCTCTCGGGTAATTACCGGTTCAGGAACATTTGGCAATTTTTCTTTATATACTTGGACTCCTAGAAGTGCTTTCTTAAATATTTTTTTATGTTCGAAATTAGACTGCAATTGCCGTAGCCGCCGTAATTATGTCGGTGACATTTTATTTTATTTATATTAATCTAGAATTTTAAATTACTGCAAACATTCGCCCAGGCGAAATTTTTTCTATTAAAAAATTCGAATAATTAATGTCGTAAAATGTAGAAAGCAATATTTACAATTATATTACTTCGCAAAAATGCAATTAATTTGCAACTGAAACACAAAGTTAAATACCAACAAAAAAACAAAAACAAGAAAAATGAGAAATAAAATTAAAACGTTATTAAATCTAGTTGTGTTTTACTACCCATGTGTTTTCTATTTCCATCTATTACTAAGTAAATATTTAATTCATTTCATCCTATAAATACATGTGCATTTCATACTCATTCGGGTTCTTTAAAGCTGTACTCTGTATATTCCGTATATCGCATCTTTAAATTATATTAAAATTGTAATTCAGTAACAAAATATTTATTTTATAAAGATAGAAACATATCCACGAATATTTTTTTAAAGTAACTTGATAAATGTATTACAACAGTTAAACAGCCAGGTAAGTATATGCCGCAAGTATATTTACCTGTCCCGGTCGATCGCTCATGTATTTTAATAGGAAACGCGCGTTTTCTTGCCAGTACTAGAGAACCTTTCCTCAAGATTCTATTGCCACGGACACTTATTTCGCAATCATTTGCACTAAAATGGGTACTACAACTACAAATTACTGCTGGTTTTGAAAGTTCAAAATCTTTTCTTTTTAATGTTATAATCCACTTTTTTCATAACTATGGATCACAAGGGAATCTACAAATTTAAAATATGTATATGCTAATATGATAGAAAAATGTAAAAATAAGTACACTTACCTATGGTATTACTATTTTTAACAAAACGGTTGTGCAACCGTAAGCGGAACACGAAATTACCATTTTTTACACAAACTATAACGCAAAATTAAACTACTACTGTTTATACTAATGACAGCTACAAACAGTTGTAACTTTACTTAATGTAATTTCACCACGTGTTTAAAATAAAACTGATTTAACTATTCAAAATTATTCGTTATGAGAATACGAACTCGGAATGTTTTGCCAGTACTAGCTCTATCTCGCTTACAATTTTCTCTCTCTAATGTTGGAGTCAATTCGTAATACGCATAGGCAATCCATATATACTACATCCATGGTACATACACATATGCAGTAACGCGCCAAGTATCTTCGGCGCCGTCGTGCGAAATACTGATAGGCGCCTTACCCTATATGTATTGAGCCAAAATTACCACCCACTCACCCACAGTTCAACATTGAAATTTATGAGGAACTCTTTAGACTTGTTAGTACTGGTAGGTATTTTTTATTTGAGGCAAACAATAGGTTCACATACAAAAAAATATTATTAAAATTTTTATTGCACACTGAAACAACAGTAACAAAATAAGAAACAGTATTCCAAATTATTAAAAAACAAAAGGTTAAATAAAATATTTTTAGAGTGCCCGTGGTTTTAAATAGATAAACGTGAAGGAAAACAACGGAAATGTCTTATAGAAATTGGACTTTTCTAGCTTTACTTTTGGCAAATTCATTAATAAGATTTTCAATATTCAGATGCTTTAAAAAGTCAGTCAATTTTTAAAATTTAACTTATCACAAGTGGCCGTAGGCGCCTTTAAGGCCTTGGCGCCATTGTGCGCTGCACGACCTTGCCCATATGGACGGCGCGTCACTGCACATATGTACATTGAAACCGGTTAAATTATAAGAAAAGAATATATACCTTGTATAAGCACACTTCTAGTATTAAATATAATAGACATTGAAAAGTTCAAAACAATAACAAAGAATTTAGCAAAAAATATAAAGAAAAACAGAATAACAGAAAATAACTGAACAAAAAATAGTATTGAAATCACAACGAACTGCGACTAACGTCAAAAAAGTAATACAAAATATTACGATAGGAACATGTTCTTATGCCTGCCCTAACAACCACGTGTTACTCGCCTTAATTTGATTGGTCGTTTAAGATGTGACGCGTATTGGGGAAATGCGAGTTGATTTTCGATTTTGGAACGTTTCGTGGCTATACCTGTATTTGTATATCGTGGGAGTTATACTAAATAAATTTTATAGTGTTACAACAAAGAATGGTTTTCAGAAGCTCACAGAAATATTAAAAATTTTATCATTATCATTAGTTTGACTGTTAAGATAATAATTTACATTTAGAGCCGGAACATCTGACGTCATTCAAATATGCCGTTGAAGTCGAAAGAACGTCTTCAACATATAAAAATATTTTAAGCGATAGAAGATAAAATTTTAGTGTTGAAAATCTAGAAAAGCACTTAATTATTAATTGGTACAATAAGTTCAGTAGATCTCATTGGGAAAGTGATCAGTTATTAATTAATGAATTATATCTATATAGCTATTAATTGTAATCTTTTACCATATTATTATGCAATGTTCTTATCACATATTATGTAATAACAATTATTTTTTTATGTATAAATGTAATTTAGGCTACTTTTTGTTGATTTAGTACTATTTCTTTGATTTCTAGTAAGGAAAATACATACATAAAAAATAAAGTGTATACAAATGGATAAATCGTAAAAATAAAGCATATATTCGACATATTTTTGGGAAGAATGTGGCATATTTAAAGCATTTCTTGTGCATAAAAATCCGAACTTTAATCATAACTGTCAGGTTTTTACTTTTCTACGTCACATATATTTTCTGAGTTTTCACTTGCTTTGTTACAGAAACCAAACTCGCAACATGGATTGAAAAGATACACTAGCTATCACAGCGAACAATATTAGTTTTATTTCGTCGATATTTTTCTCTTATTTTTTTTACAATGAAAGTGTTATATATAATAGTGAAAAGTTACACTACAAAAATAAAACATTAGAAAAATTTTGTAAAAGTACAACAGGAAAACTATAAAAACTATGTGCATATTATCGAAAAAACTGTCAATACTTAATAAAATTAATATTTTGATTTTATTAAATTATGACAATGTTTCGAAAAGGAAGATTTTTTAGCAGGATATGGTGTAAAAATCACTCGGGTATTACAAATAATTTTTATCCTATTTAAAGGACATAATATTACTAACACATTACAGTAGTATAAACATAAAAAAATCAGCTCTCGTAATAATTACACTATATTAATATGTAAAAAATAATTAAATTCTCATTGTTCTACTTTTCTTTATAAATCTACATTTGCTGCCAAGCACGTTATTATCTGTTCCTCCTTCATTTAACATTTATTAGGCATATCAACTAAGTACTTATATCGAATAAAAATAAACAAATAATTTCTTCTAAGTAGACAAATATGACTAGCAAAATATATCATAGAAAGAGGGAGAAGTAGACATAATCACTACTAATTAAATAAACTTAGGTGTCATTAAAGGGAATTTTAAAATTAAGTACTCAATAAATTCAATCGTCTGAATCGCTGACTGAATTAGGAAAAATCTTGAAGACAGTAACAGTATGTGCCTGATCATTGAATTTACATGAGACATTCAAGTCTGCAATTCTGAACACATAACAATGGGAACCCAATCTTTCCCGTAGATAAACAGATCTTGGATCTTCCCTGAGAACATTTGTGATTATTGATTTCTTTTCTTCAGCCTTTAAAGAACAATTAAATTATTCTAATTATTAAGCATTTTAGAATATTGATTGCTATTTTACCTCACTTCCTAGATGATTTAATTGAGCTATGGCTCTGTCTTTAAAAACAACTGTCAGTGTAGATACAGGAGGATTATCAATCCAAGGTGGGACACGAATGTGACCTTCTGGAGTAACCACACTGCTTGTAGAAGATCTAATTCCAGAAGTAGGCTGCCTAGATGATTCTTCCTCTTCACCATCTGGAGCTTCCCTCTCACCAATTCGAGAAGTTGATCTTGACAAAAACAAAATTAATTACAATTTAATTAAATTATTTTGAATATCTTACCTTGAATATAAAGATTCTTCCAAATTAGTGCTTAAATTATTTCTAGATACGGGAGAATTAATTCCAACAATATTTTGATTTCTGCCTCCATTTTCTTCTCCATCCATAATTCGATTGTTCATATTATCATATCCAGATGCAACTTCGATATCATTAGAATCTTGTATACTTGAAATATTAAACATAGAATCTGTACTCAAATTCATTTCATGGAAATTTGAGCTTAATCCACGATCCCCCGGGAAGCTATCTTCTATCGAAGCATTTGGGGTTAAACTAGGATTATCATATTGTGGTATGTATGGTTTTATATCTAAAACTGGAGTTTGATCGATCATATCAACTCCACTAAAATAAATTGTATTATCCATGATTCTGTCAATTTTAACTAGTGATAGGCCAATAGGACAAGGGCGATGTGGTGATCTTGTTGCAAATATACCAGTTCTTAAACCATTCAGTCTCGGTGGAGCTACTTTTGCTCTAATATGAGTTGATTCATTCCGATGAAAATGAAATAATATCCTGAAAATAAGTCAACATGTACACTGACTAATTACTAAAAATATCACAAGATATAATACCACATATGAGAGTATTCCTGTAGGCCTTCTAATGCATGCGTAGGATTTGAAAATACTTCATTACTTAATGTTAACTTTGCGATCATATCAGAACAAATTCCGGGCTGCCTTGGAGTACCTCTTTTTTCAGGGAAATGTGTATGTATCATTCCAATATAACTTAATGATAGATCAGGTCGATTTTCATTTTCAAGTAATGAACCATCTCCATTATCATCCTGTAATTGTCTGTTCCTACATTCTAGACATCTCCAATTTTCCAACTTATCTCGTATTTCATCGCAATCTTTTCGATGTGCTAATACTAATGATTTTAATTGTTGCCTGATGTTAACATAAATCAAACAAAAAATAGGTCAGAATAGAAAACAATTTTTATATTTTGTACAACATACCTTAAATTATTTATTTCATTGCGTGCTACGTTCAGTTGATTTTTAAGATACTTAACGTCTTGTGTGTTATTATCGTTAATTGACATTCTTTTTATTAAATTCTATATATTTTATGTTAAAAACGAAACAAAATTTTTAAATTAACCCCTTATCTACTTATACCAATTTTGACAATTCTGCTTCTGTAACGGTAGCCGGCATAATTCGTCTAATATCGTGCAAAACCGATTCGGCGCGAATTCTAAACGTTGAACCAATCAGGGCACAGATAAAAACGGAGTTCTTCCAGTATATCGTAAGCTTCGATTCCGGGTGGTTTAAATTCGTGAATCCGGGTAACAAAAACGCGCGTACTTTACGTATTTAAAATGTGTGATGAGAATTTTCAAAATAAAATATATTTTTTTTCGTGCGATGTGTAACATTGACGTTAAATTATTGTAAAATTTTATGTCAATTGTGCTTAAACACTAACAAAGTCAAAATAGAGAGTATATAATTTTACATAAATTAATTTAATATATGGTTGTGGTGCGTTTCTATCATTTTATACGTTTTCTTTCGTTATATTTGGTGAAGTGGCATTTTAATCGAACAAGTGCTTTATTGAAGTTTTTTTGAAATAAAGAAGAAGGGAAAATGTGAAAGAGTTTCGGAAAGAAAATGAATTGTTCAACTCGTTGGCTCTTTTTGTTGCTATTTCTCGAAAGTAAGTAAAAAATGATATTTTTTTCTTAATTTTTCTTACTATATTTTTTGTATGGCGTCATTTAGTCTCTGGGCGATTTTATTAGTAAGTTAGCGAACTCGCTGGGTGTAACAAGATTAATGTGGAATTTCCTTTTAATGTTTCAATTATGTGGTTAATTCTTTTCGGGAAAAGTTTTTAACCCTTGGTCCTTTTAGTTTTATGTCTAAAAGTGTGAAAAGAAAAGAATCAAGAGAACGAAAAGAAACCTGGAGTTCATTTTTTTCATTAGACTATGGCGTAAAGTAATTTAACTTGGGTTGAAGATTAAGTGCTATTTAAAAAATTAATGGGAAAAGTGTTATTTAATAGCAGTTTTCGCTGAACAGTTCGTTGATTAGAGCCTTAATGTTAATTTTTGTTTGAACAATATAAATGGAAGAATACCACAGTACGGTGCTTAAGATATTAAATTCGAATAGAAAGCTTATATTTAATGAATATACTTTTAGTATATTAGAATGTAAAACTGTGGAATTTTACACTGATAACGTAAAATTCCACAGTTTTACATTCTAATATACTAAAAGTATTTTCATTAAATATAAGCTTTCTATTCGAATTTAATATCTTAAGCACCGTACTGTGGTATTCTTCCATCTGATAACTTATCAGTTGCTGCTTCATTTAACTGTCGAGCAATGCGCCATTAAGCCCTATCGAATGTAATACAAAGGTATTTTTAATAATATAAAATATTATTAAAAATCTGGTGTGAAGAACACAAATGCAGGTTCACTATTAATAGTTTTTGTGAACGTGTCCGAATATATCCTATCCCCAGAGACGTAGATACGTATTTCACCTTTCTACAGGCTCTTCAATATTGAGTGTTATCTGTTGTTGCATTCATCGTTGTACATGATTGAAAGAAAATAAAAAGAGAATCGAAAAAATAAAAGAATAATTAAATAAACTAATAATATTATGACAACTTTTCTCCAGGATATTATACATAAATGAGGAATACATAGAAGATCGAATAGAAAACAGAAATCATAAAAGCGAAAAACCGCTATTTTACTCAATTAAAGACAATGGGAGGTTCCTAACCTAATACTATCAAATAATAAAAATGTTTCTACATCAAATAGTATGATGCATTATATGATAGATCAAGTAATTTATTAGTTGGCGATAATAAACGTATGCACTGGTGGAAGGGTTGAGATGATTTAAATCATTTGACTAAAACCAGAATTTAAATAATGATTTAAATCAAGGCGATTTTTATTTAAAAATGATTTTTAATAATATTTTATATTATTAAAAATACCTTTGTATTATACAAAACTGGTGGGGTTTACCTACTCATGTATGTTTCAATTATTCTGATACCTATCGAATGTGTTTAAAGAGGTAACTAGTTCTTCAATATTGAGTGTTATCTGTTGTTGCATTCATCGTTGTACCTGATTGAAAGAAAATAAAAAGAGAATCGAAAAAATCAAAGAATAATTAAATAAACTAATAATATTATGACAACTTTTCTCCGGGATATTATACATAAATGAGGAATACATAGAAGATCGAATGGAAAACAGAAATAATAAAAGCGAAAAACCGCTATTTTACTCAATTAAAGACAATGGGAGGTTCCTAACCTAATACTATCAAATAATAAAAATGTTTCTACATCAAATAGTACGATGCATTATATGATAGATCAAGTAATTTATTAGTTGGCGATAATAAACGAATGCACTGGTGGAAGGGTTGAGATGATTTAAATCATTTGAATAAAACCAGAATTTAAATCATGATTTAAATCAAGGCGATTTTTATTTAAAAATGATTTTTAATATTTTATATTATTAAAAATACCTTTGTATTATACAAAACTGGTGGGGTTTACCTACTCATGTATGTTTCAATTATTCTGATACCTATCGAATGTGTTTAAAGAGGTAACTAGTTCTTCAATATTGAGTGTTATCTGTTGTTGCATTCATCGTTGTACATGATTGGAAGAAAATAAAAAGAGAATAGAAAAAATAAAAGAATAATTAAATAAACTAATAATATTATGACAACTTTTCTCCAGGATATTATACATAAATGAGGAATACATAGAAGATCGAATAGAAAACAGAAATAATAAAAGCGAAAAACCGCTATTTTACTCAATTAAAGACAATGGGAGGTTCCTAACCTAATACTATCAAATAATAAAAATGTTTCTACATCAAATAGTACGATGCATTATATGATAGATCAAGTAATTTATTAGTTGGCGATAATAAACGTATGCACTGGTGGAAGGGTTGAGATGATTTAAATCATTTGAATAAAACCAGAATTTAAATCATGATTTAAATCAAGGCGATTTTTATTTAAAAAAATCACGAGTTCTTTTCTTGTAATAGTGTCTTATAGTTTTTATTATATTTATATAATTGTTTTAAGCAGAAAAAATTAAAAAAAAATTTTTACAGTTATTTAGTAACACAATATGTACATAAAATATTTTCAAATAGGTACAAAGAAAAAATAAATAAACATAAGAAAACTCTGTGTTTCATATTAATAAAAAATAGACGTTGTTTTGCAAAACTAAAATTTACAATATTTTACAATTAACTAATTTGACGGAAGTAAAAAAAAATACTTTTTTTAATCTTGTCGTGTGTCGCATTTAAGATGAAGACACCCCCATTTTCGTTATTTGAAGGGATACATATTTGAATTTTAGCACAGTCATCTCATATATGTTGATGGCTCACATTCTTTAAAATAGTCAAATAAATCTAAACTTTAAGCGCAGCCTACTACAAATTTACAAACAGGGTCAATTCTTGATATTTTTCTTCGCGTTAGAGATACAAAAAAAATTATTAAAAAAAGTTGTTCAGAATACTATTCAAACCCCATATGCCGAGTTTCATGATAAAATTCGAATTTTTATTTATTTTTTGGTCTATACACAAAATTATTACGTTTATTTTTCAATTTGATAATTAGAGTGCCATGGATAGTAATAATTTGACACATTGTCAATTTAGTAGTGTCATGTATTCAAATATTTCAGTAAAATAAAAAGCACTTAGAAATAATTATTTTATTGTTCTGGGAAAACAATTTTTGGTAATTGATTAAATTTAAGAAAAAGTAAGCAATAATTTTCATAATACAAATAATTAACTACGAATTGTGATCTCTCTCAACTAGTCCTCCGTCTATTCGAATACATTCTTCGATTCTTTTACGATTATATTTAGCTACTCATCTAAGTTCCGGGATGCTGATTTCCTGACAGACTTGCCTTATTCAGGCACAAAGTTAATCTCGATTTCTGGGCCTTGTGTTATAAACTTTATTTTTTACCATTCCCCAAAAATAAAAATCGAGGGGTGTAATATCGGGAGACCCCGGAGACCACAGTTCAAAAGGACTGTTTCTTCCTATCCAGCGCATAGGAAATGTTTGGTTCAACCATCGACGAATTCTTGAATTATGGATGGATGCACCATCTAGCTGCAAATACATATTCTGTCGTACATTAAGACGAGGATTTTCAACTGCATCCCAAAATTCATTAAAGTAAAAATGACCAATTATTCGGTCTCCTAAAATCCCACACCAGATATTGACTTTCTGAGAATATTGGTCTTTACAATTTATAACCCAGTGAGGATTATCTCTGACCCAGTATCTACAGTTTTGAGACGATACAACCCCATTCGTGGTGAATGTAGCCTCGTCAATAAGCATAATCTTCTTTAGAAAATGTGTGCCATTTAATAAATTACCTTGGACCCAATAACAATAGTCTAATCTTTTATTATCATCACCCTCTTTCAATGTATGTAAGAAATTCGGTTTATAGAGCTTGATTTTGTGCCGAACGAAACATATTCTGAATTTATCCTTGCTAATATTCAGTTGAGACGATAAATCTCGGCTCATGCATGGAATTGCTCGATTTCCCGCCAATATATCGTTATCTTCAGGATGTGGGTGTATTCGACGAGGTTGAACATTCCGATAGATTTTAATAACACAGCCAGTTTCATTGAAAAGAGCATTTACAGCGGCTGCTTTTCCATGGGTAATGGGAGCACGTTGGGGATGTCTCAAGTTAAACTATGCAGCAACTTCTCTGCTACTACGAGCATGATCACCAAACAAAATTTGTGTCTACGCTTATATAAAATAACATCCATTCACGAACTTCTGCCAATTGATCCACCCCAAACGTTCCGTTATTAGGACTGGTTCATTATTACTTTGGACAATGACTATATTTTATCCAGAACTTTTTTCTCAGATGAATACATTAATTCAAAAAACATGAAAATGTGGTCTTATGATAATCTTCATATCTTTACTGAATATTGAATTAAATCTGCAAAAAGTTGGAGTTTTGGCAGCTATGGTCCCCTATTTATCATAATTTAATCTACATATTTTAGAAAATGTGTTTAATAATATTCGACGTAGAATCAGAAATTGTTTCAATGGACATGGTACTCATTTTTAACGTCTTTTATAAATAAATTTGTAATAAAAAGACATTGATTTATTTACCTTTTTATTTTCCTTTATGAAATATATGGTGATTTGCAGCACTATAGGTACTTGTTTTCCAATATTTTGAACGTAAAATCTGATAATTAAAATTACAATTAAAGTGTACATTTGCAAAATGTTTAATAGTTTACCTTAAAATGGTAAGAAGAACATGTGATTAGTGATTAGATTAATATTTTCTTAAACATATTCATCTTTTTTATGTAACCTTTTCACCAGCCGAATTTGACAGTTGTCTATAGTCAAGTATAGCAAACGCCAATTAAGTTGGCGCGGAGGGGTAAGTTCGCGCAGGATTAAAAGTAATGGGGAGATTTGTATTTGGTTTTACATCAAATGTCAGATAATTCTAACCTCTGAGCGTGTATCACTAACAAAGACATTATGTTCTGTCAAACGCCAATGACAAATGTATTCTGACAATTACTTGAGTAGGTGGACGTTTTTAAAATTGGCTTCTGCGCACCCCCTCCTCGCGCCAACTTAATTGGCGTTTGCTATAAACGTGTAATTAAAGCGACAACTACTTGACAAGTAAAAATTGAGTTAAGACATACTTCACAATATAAAGGTTAGTGGCGTGTATACCGTGGAAGCTAGGGAAGCACAGCTTTCCCTACACAAACCAAGTAAAATACAGTGTATAAATAAAAAATGTTTAATATTAAACTTTAATATTGTATTAGAGCTGTGTCGTTCCAGCCGGACCCGGTCCAATGGATTCGGTCCGGTGTTGGATATAATCGGACCCGGTCCGCAACTTTGTCTGAACTCGGTCCGAAGGAACGATTTCAATACTTTTATTGAATTCGTTCCTTACGCGTACGGTATCGATTCTCGCTCGTTCCTTACGCGTACGGTACCGATTCTCGCTAGCGTCAAGGATAAGTAGGCAAGTAAGTTTAATTTGTTGGTTATTGAAAGACTTAAATTTATTTGTGTTTGTAATTATATTTTTTTTATATTTCGTTATATTTATTTTTTACTATATCTGTACCCTTTCAAAAATAAAATAATAAATTTGATTAGTAAAAGCAAAAGTTGTTATTGTTTTATTTTTAAATAAGTGTAAATAAATTAATTTTTAACTACGGGCAATCAGTAATAATTTACTATTTCTGTACAAGTAATAACGAAAAACAACGTAAGTATAATTGATATAATTATTGCACTATGCAAATATTAATTACATTTACATAGCTTCACTTATTGATAGATTTGATAGTTCTCCGTTCTAAAGATTCAGTCCGAACCTTTCAACCTACATATATGGCTTGACGGTACGGTACACGATCCATTGGTTCTACTACGATACACGGGTCCACGCTCTCATATCAATACCGATGTCGGTCCGGATGGACCGAATCCGGCGGACCCGTTCCGATCCTAGTACGGACCCGGAATGAATGAATCCACAAAAGGAACAACATCGCCCAGCACTATATTGTATATTAAATTATTACCTAATATAACTAATCAAAGCGCGTCCATATAGATTTCAAATGCTGATGTCAGCGAAGGACGACAAATGATGCGACGTGTCTACCCTAATGAACAACCTGTTACACTAGATATCTACAGCGTACGGCTTTATAGGCAGTTTCTTAAGCATCACGTTTAAACAGGCGTGTCTAGGGATATTAGCAAATAAATTAAATACCTTTTATCAGGCGCGGCTCGTGATGATATACTGTTGGGGTACGTACAATGATGCTAGTGCTTCGTGTATTTTCGTGTACTAACTGTAGCGTTTTCTTAGTAAACACCGAAAACACGCGATGTACTCACATCATTGTACGTGCCCCTACAGTACGTCATCACGAGCCGCGCCTACCTTTATTAAGTTTTATTGTGGAATTATGCACATGAAATGAATTAGTTATTAATTTATAACATTTATAGACAATACAAATACTGTGTTAACGCAAAAAGCTTTCGCTTTTATGAATTATTTAGTTTGAAAATCGAATTAAAATAATCTACCGTGGAAGTTGTCTTCGCGTAAACTATAGGTACATATTATAAGCATAGCATGGAGATCGGATGTTCGGAAGTTTCGGAATCAAATTCGTGCTGAAGTGTGTCTGACTGTGAATATGTTGTATGCAATATAGTGACAAAAGCATTTTCACGTCGTAATTTCGAAGAAAAAAGCAAATTATTGCGAAAGGTAGGCCAACTCAAATTTTGACTAATTTAACAAAACAAGTTAAATTGTATGTAAGACATTTTCAAAAAGAAAATTACAAAACGTGTGAATGGTTGATTGGTTGTGACAATAAGTCTCTTTTGTTTGGCTGACCATGTATTTTATTTTTAAGCGAAAAAAAATTTGTGGAATAAAAATGGGTTTGCCGATCTAAATAATTTACACAAATTAATAAAATGACATGGGTTGGGTCAGTCACACTTATTTGCGATAGTTAAAAAAAAATTGGGAAAATCAGAATTGAACACACATTAGACATAATTCTATGCATAATTCCACAATAAAACTAATAAAAGGGTATTATTTTATTTGCTAATATTCCTAGATATTCAAACGCGATGATTAAGAAACTACCTGTAAAGCCATATGCAGCCATATGTAAATATCTAGCGTATCAGGTTGTTCATTCGGGTACGGTTTGTAGTCCTTCGTTAACGTCAGCACTTGAAATCGACATGGGCACGCTTTAACTAATAATATTGGGTAATAATTTAATATATAATATTAAAGTTTAATATTAAACCCTTTTATTTATACATTTGTATTTTACTCGGTTTATGTAGGGGAAGCTGTGCTTCCCTAACTTCCACGGTATATATGCCACTGCTATATAAACACGTTTTACAATTCAATCATTCAATTTAGTAACAACACCAATTTCATCACAACTCGCGTTCTTGTATAAATGTTTAAGAACATTATTTTGTATGCTGCATATATTATGCATAAAAAAGCTTAACAATGATTTAAGAAAACATATTCATTGATTCCATCACGTTTGTTGCACAAATATATTACTAAAAGTACCTTTAATTCGAAATATCTCAGAAATATATTGTGGGTTCAAATAAAAATTGCCTCAGATCTGGCCGTAAAATTTTCAAATATGTCTTAACTCAATTATAAAATTTTGCTTGTCAAGTAGTTGTCGCCTTTAATTACAATAATACTCGCCTATAGGCAACTTTCAAATCAGTGCTGGTGAAAAGGTTGTAAGAAATATAATGAATTTTAAGAAAATATTATTAATTTAATCATTATTTCCCTGTGTAAAATAGTAAATAGTTCACACCATTTTAAGTTAAATTATTAGTGACTTTACAAATGTACCTATAGTTTAGTTCTAATTTCAGTTTTCAGGTTTTACATTCAAAATAAGAAAAAAAAAGAAAACAGTACGCCTAGTATTACAAATCACCATATACTTCGTAGGGAAAAATATCTTAGTACAATAGTTATTTATGTATCAAGGCACTAAAGGTTTATTTTTCATTACGAAGGTGTGTTTAGTTGCCGAGGCGTTAGCCGAGACAAATAAAACACATGAGTGACGAAATAGTATATTAAAAAACAAGTTTCATAAGGCACCATTTTGCCGCACGAGATCAGTTCAGATCAGAGCCACGATAGCGGCGAGTTTTCTAAAGAGCGAGTGCGGCAAAAGGTCTTATGAAACGAGTTTTTTATACTATTTTTTCTATTTTGCATTTCTTACATTAATAAATTGAAATTATTTAATTTGAAAGTTCACAGTTTTATTTTTATTTAAGCATGCAGTTGGTCACATTGATACTTGATATTTTCAAATTTAAATCTTGCTATCCGCGAAGTATATTATATTGCATATTTATTAATTTTCGTTAACATTACTTGATATTTCATTTAAAAGTATAAACATGAGTGACATAGAAACTAATATATCTTGTTGTCAATTGTAAACAATATACGTTGTTTGTGTAGAGTACGTACATATACCATATATGTCAAATGCACATAAATTCTTAAAATCAAATGATAGCAATGATATTTATTTCTGTGTTCGAACAACGCCAACATTGAAAAATGAAAAAAAGCGTATCGAAATGAAGCTCATTTCGATAGGTACTGTTTTGGGTGTCGTAATAAGTTCATTTCGAACGCAAAATAGAAAAAATATATAATAATATTAAATTTTTCCCAAAATCGCAAATTTGGAAAAATTATGTGGAAAATTGTTTTTTGAGGTTAGGTCATTATTATCAAATAATTATTAACAAAGAAAACACGGAAAAGCTTATTAATATACGTTAATTGTAATATGACAATTCGTATTGTTTGAAATATTTATTGGTTGGAGTTGGTTATTTGAACTTAAACTTAAATCACTTGTCATTGAAGTTGGTGGTGTTCACTCTGTTACACCTTGGAGTATTTTAGTCGCTATTTCAAATTTTTTACTCAGGGGTGTTTCAACATATGCCTCCGCATGCACTCTTTCAACCTCCATGTTGTTTCAAAGTTAGCACATTGGAACCTGTATCAGCTAATAACGAGGCATATGTATATCAGGCAATTGCGAATACATAGCTATAGATTTTGGTATGTTTTCAAAGGTGTGGATGCCAACTGGTAGTGTGGAACATTTTCCATAATTATATCACACAAAAAGGAATTGGTGTAGAGTATTTAGAGGCCTTAGTGATATATATATATATATATATATATATATATATATATATATATATATATATATTTTCTATAAAGATTGAGTGGATTTAAATTTACATTTGGCACTGTAAAAGTTTTGATTTTCCCGTTTTAGAATCTGGGATTTTAATGATTAGGAAGTAGTTTTTATCTTTTACATCTGCGACAGTAATTTTTTTTAATCATCCATGCGACATGCACCTGCAAATTTAATTAGATCTTCCCTCGTAAAGACATTAGACTTTTTTGGTTTATGCCCCGCATTTTGCTGTGTTATGAACGTTATAAGCCTTGAAAACTTTGAAATATTAACACTATGTTTGGAGATAAATGTTGATTTCAACATCGAATAAATATTCCACGATGTTAACGATTTGTTAACCTCACTTTTCTGACGGAAGTAGGCTAGAAAAACGTTTTCTGTGTAATTGCTTGCATTGTGTTCATCGGCCCAATTAATAAAATTTTGTATCGTTTTTCATACAGAGTTGTGCGGACTTTGTAGCTAACAAATGCTTCAATGCATCATTTGCAAGATTTTTTAGCTCTGGCAGTGTACAGGTTAGATCTATTATATCCTGGTCTTCCATTGTCCTATAATTATTTGAGAAATGAAAGTTTATAAAATAACGATGATAAAATAACTTTTTTCTACGACGAGAAAATCCCAAAACGTTAACTTTCGTCCCTAGTGACGAAAGTTACCTACTAAATTTCACCTGCGTCTAGTTGCCTGCTGTTGCTATATCGCGTCATTTTTAAATCACGTCAGTTTGTAGCTTTATCATGATTTCTGATTCAGAAAGTGATTTAGATATTCCCAATACACCACCGGAAATAGTAAATCAAGCTGAGAAAACCTATGCGGGCTTATTACGAGAAAAATCGAGAAAGAGGTATGAAGAAGTCTATGTAAAATTCATTGAATAAAGGGCTGATAATAGCGTAAATTCATATTCGGAAATTGTGCTGCTTGCATATTTTGCAAAATTCTGCGAAAATTTGAAGTCATCGACCTTATGGTATATACATTCTACGTATCAATGTTTAAATTATAGCTAATTTAAATATGATCCAGAGTTTTGTAATTTTTAATTGGAAAAAAGTATTTGTTTACATAATCTTTTTAAGTTTGCTATAATGCCGTAGGCGAAGTCGTAGAAAAAGTATAGTGTTTAACTCGTCGAAATCATTTTTTTAAGCTCGCGAATATTACCAAACTCGGAGTATTTCGGAAAAATTTATTTATAAAAGATGTTTACTGTGATGAATATCGTGTTCATTGAAACAGTTTCTGATTCTACGTCGAATATTATTTAAAACATTTTCTAAAATATGTGGAATAAATAATAAATATGGGACCAGTTAACCGTTTTCTGATATAGCTGTCCAAACTCCAATTTTTGCGGATATAACGGTGATTCAACAAGTGTATGAAGATTTTCATTAGAACACATTCTGATGCTTTTTGAATGAATGTAGCCACATGAAACTACTATTCATCTGAAAAAAAAGTTCTCGATAAAATATAATCTTGTCCGAAGTAAGAATGCCATTCATAACCATTCATAAAAACGGAGCCTTTGAGGTGGATCAATTGGCAGAAGTTCTTGAATGGATGTTATTTTATAAAAGCTTAGACGAAGATCTTTTTTTCACGGCTACATGATTAGTTTCAATGAAAAGTTGAATTTATTGTGCTTAGGAACGTATTGAGATTCTTGGTTCTTTATCAATTATTTGTTGTATATTTCCATGTGGTTTTTATGTGCGTGTAGTAGGTAGTCCACTGCCATCTTTTTTGCTAATAGGTCTAACGAAACAGACTCACACAAAGATTTATAATTTTACGGAACTGATCGTATTTGGCAGCAGCTTCTCGGTATTCAATTCAGCTAAACATTCATAAATTGAATAAGTCCAGATCTCAACAACTCAGTGACCATTTGGAAAGTATAATTCGATATATCTATATATATGAACATTATGTGTATGAGAATTAATAATTATTAAATCTCATTTTATATGCGATTGTCGCTATAATTTGTTGCAGTACATTCTACAATTCGGAAAATCACTTTTGCCCTAGATTGTAGACGCAACCAGCCGCGACGTCAACTGTGCAGTTGTTAGTACAAACGAAAAATTCGTGAAAAACATGTTCGCCCGGAATGTGCAAATATCGATATTTAACTGTTTTTACAGCGGCAGTCGCATGTAAAATCTGATTTAATAATTATTAATTCTCATACACATGAAGTTCATTACAGTTCGTAACGGGTGTTCATTAGAAAAGTCAATCTAGTAGCATGTGATTTACTGAGAACATTTTGAAGTATGTCGTAAATTAAAATTTACTACTTAACCTACGAAGTCGTATATTTTGACAGTTTCATACATACAAATAAATAACAAATGTGATTGACATTATCAAATGTCATTAGGATTTACTTTTACGGAACAACAAATACATACTAATATACAGACTGTCCCGTAAAAAACGCCAACATTCATAATTCCGTTATTTATTGTCCGGTTTTATTTAAACAAAAAGTAAATTTAATAGCATCAAAAACACTATAAGATGGCAGTGTTTTATTTGTTTTCAATTGTTTTCATTAATGTCAAACGACAGTCAAGTTTTTTATTTTAAATGGCAACATATATATTTTTGGCTATATTCGGATTGTATTTTTTTTTCTGAATTCAACGATGTATAACATGTTTATTTTTGATAAACGTTTATTGCAAAAAAAAAACTTTATAAATTTCATCTTTGTCTTCCATTATTTATAAATATTCGAATGTGTCATGAAACATTTGAAATGTAAGTATTATAAATATTATTATAAGAAACAAAACACTTTACAATAAATGTTGAAATTGCCCGCCACCTTGTTTAACACATATCGCACATCTCCTAATAATAAAAAATAAAAAAAAAACTTTATAAATTTCATCTTTCATTATAGTAGACTTGGCCCAGTCCACTAGCATTATGTCAATGTGCCTTAAGTGTCAGTTTGACTTTATTAAGTTTTCTGTATTATCCTGTTTGAACGTTTTGCCGCAACAAAAAGCGTATTTTCGTTAAAAATGAATAACAATGAATTAACGGACATGTTACAAGTGTTCTTTGAATGTAATAAAAATCGCCTTCAAGCAGTTCGTCGGTACAGTTTTCCGGACAGAGAAGTTCCAGGTTCGAAAATATTTCAGAGAATTGAAAAGAATTTAAGAAATTATGGATCATTTACCAAACCAAAAACACAAAAACGGAAATTCTCTGAAGATAAGGAATTAGATGTTCTTCTTGCAGTACAGCATAATTCACGAACTTCGATTCGCGAAATTGCACATAATATTGGGGTATCAAAAACTACAGTTCATGGTATTTTAAGAATACACAAACTTAAACCGTACATAGCTCGAAAAGTTCATGCATTAGAACAAAATGATCCTGGCCGAAGAATCCAGTTTTGTCGTTTTTATTTAAATGCATTAGAACAAGACCCGAATTTTTACAGAAGGATAATTTGGTCTGATGAATGCACTTTTAGCAACAACGGTATTTTTAATAGAAACATACATCGACAGTGGAGTGCAGACAATCCGAGATTTGTAATTGAAAATAATTTTCAAAGACGTTTCAAGGTAAATGTTTGGTGTGGCATTTTAGGTGATCAATTAATTGGGCCATTTTTCATAGATGGTTGCTTAAATCAAGAAAAATACTACACTTTATTACACGAAAATTTCCAAAACTTTTTAGATGAATTACCTTTGGCAAATTTAAATAGAATATTTTTTCAACAAGATGGGGCTCCCGCGCACAACGCCAGAGTAAATACTGATTTGTTGAACACCCAATTTGGAAATAAGTGGATAGGAACATCCGGTCCTATCGAGTGGCCTGCGCGTTCACCGGATCTTACGCCCCTCGATTTTTGGTTGTGGGCTTATCTACAAGATCGAGTTTATTTAACAACTCCAGAAAATGTTGACATTTTAAGACAAAGAATTATTAACACTTGTCAAGAAGTACCTGCCGCTTGTCTTTTAAATGCGACCTTTGGAGTAATTAGGAGATGTGCGATATGTGTTGAACAAGGTGGCGGGCAATTTCAACATTTATTGTAAAGTGTTTTGTTTCTTATAATAATATTTATAATACTTACATTTCCAATGTTTCATGACACATTCGAATATTTATAAATAATGGAAGACAAAGATGAAATTTATAAAGTTTTTTTTTTGCAATAAACGTTTATCAAAAATAAACATGTTATACATCGTTGAATTCAGAAAAAAAAATCCAATCCGAATATAGCCAAAATGTTGCCATTTAAAATAAAAAACTTGACTGTCGTTTGACATTAATGAAAACAATTGAAAACAAATAAAACACTGCTATCTTATAGTGTTTTTGATGCTATTAAATTTACTTTTTGTTTAACTAAAACCGGACAATAAATAACGGAATTATGAATGTTGGCGTTTTTTACGGGACAGCCTGTATATGCGTCTTATTCTATCAAAATTTCAAAGTAACCTAGATTGACTTTTCAAATTAACACATGTTATATATACACGTAGTATAGAAGTGAAAATCATGTCTGTCTTCGGATAATGTGCAGTGATGATCTATAAAAAACAGTGAAATATCGATATTTGCACATTCCGGGCGGATATGTTTTTGAAAAATTTTTCATATATGGGAATCCAGCAAAATTAAACTCTATTACTTAAGTCAGTTCTTTATTTTTTTATCCCAATATTTCGCATCAAATTCGTATGCTTCCTCAGGGGATCAAAATGTGAACTTGTTTTTTTTTTGAGAAATTACTCGTCTTAATATTCATATCTTTGTAATATTCTAAATTAATACAACCAATATCAACGGACGTACACATAGTTATTTCGAAATTACGTTTTAAAAGCAGGACAAACACATCTAAAAGAAAACCACATGTGCAATATTGACGAACAAAAGAAGTAATCTCACAAATGTTCTTGTCACGAAGTTAATACATATAATCTAACATGTGTTTGTGCGATTACTTCTTTTGTTCGTCAATATTGCACATGTGGCTTTCTTTTAGATGTGTTTGTCCTGCTTTTAAAATGTAATTTCGAAATAACTATGTGTACGTCCGTTGATATTGGTTGTATTAATTTAGAATATTACAAATATATGAATATTAAGACGAGTAATTTCTCAAAAAAACAAGTTCACATTTTGATCCCCTGAGGAAGCATACGAATTTGATGTGAAATATTGGGATAAAAAATAAAGAACTGACTTAAGTAATAGAGTTTAATTTTGCTGGATTCCCCAAAAAAACGATTATCCTTTCCATGCATGTTCTAACGGCAAAGACTCCTGGTCTAATTATATATATATATATATATATATATACATATATACATATATATATATATATATATATATATATATATATATATATATATATATATATATATATATATATATATATATAAGTAACATACTTACAATGCAATTTGAATTTACAGTACAGACAGAAATGTGTTGACAAGAATAGATGTATAAAATAGGACATAGACATAGCGAAAGGGGTATTTTCAAACGAGAAAATATGTTAGTTGCTGCAGCTCTAATACTTATATATATGAATCTATAAAATTTATCTGAAAACATAAAAACTTTCAAAACACCCACAAAAAATTTATTTTTCTGGCATATATTAATTATCAACGCGGAATATAACATATGATCAAAAAGTCTTTGGATCGCGATAGCCATTGAGTGTAAAAAACATCTATAGAATTATTTACTTCTGTAGTTTGAAGTACACATAAGTCACAAATAAAATAGATTTTAGGTTATGGTAATTAGTTGAATTTTATGTATATTTTATAGCCAGCTGACTTAAAAGTTGTCAAGTCAATGTCAAAACTAATTGAAATAAATAATTTCATAGATATCTACGTAAGATTATAATATAATGAAAAATAAATTAGGTAAGTTACTTTGCGACATGAAACTCTTTTCCTTGGAGAAATCCTATAATTAGAATTCGTAACTTGTAAATTAGTGTAAAGTATTAAACACAATGATATTTTCATAAATTTAAAGAACAAATTTAAAGAAAATACTGTTTTGAATCGAAGTAGCCTTTACTTGATAAAAATTAATATTTAATGAAATAAAAATGAAAAAGCAATATTACTTAATTTCCACTTTATTGAGGTAAAATCCCAATACAATTGTTTCAACACACAAAGTCTTCCTCGGTTGGAGTTGTATTGCAAACTAAACCTAAAGAATGATGACAAATTTAAACTTTAATGAATTATTATAATAAAAAATAATTATACTTCGAAGGATGGTTCAATAATGGGCACATTATATTTAAGATGTAAATGCTATTACACAACGGGACCGAAGATTACCGAGTACAAACATAAAAATGGGAAAATCAAAATAAAATAAAGAATCAGTTGTAAAATAGACCTAAGAAAGGAGAATTGCCGAAATTCATGATTATTAAATAAAAGGTCGGTATATTTATATTTCAAAATTTCCATAGCTTCAAGTAAAATAAAATTTTTGCGATTTATTTTCTGTGAGTAAAATTTTGTTATAATTAAAATTATGGGCTTCTTCTCTCAGATGTATTGCATAATGTGAGTTATTATTAATATAACTTCGTTCATGTTCCTTGATTCTTACTGAACAAAACTATATTTGATACTTTTGTCTAGTATTAGTTCTGAATTTTGGTTTCGTTTTCGAGTTTCCAATAGCTTTTTGGTTAAAGCATTCCATGTTCTTGTATCGTACAAATCATCGTTATGCTTGTTTATTTTCATTGTGATTTTTAAAACTTTTTCTTTTTTGAAAACATGCGAAAATATGCGTTTCGTGAAATTGCTATACAAAATTCCTATTCAAAATGTAATTTTGATTTTTCACGATTTTCCAAAAACGTTCCCTCCAGGAATATTCCAAAGAGTCCGCCAATCTATGAGGAGAAGAATTGATGCGTGTATTCGAGCAGGAGGATCATATTTTCAACATCTTTTATAATTTCTGTTTTGAACTTTGTATGCATCTTCATGTTTCTTTATTTAATATTTTCGTTAATTATCATTGTTATTAATAATAATTAATTATTGCACTACTACGATTTAATTTTTTAGTTCGAATAAATTGTTGTTATACAGCGCGTCAAATTTAGATCCTGTAATTTTAAAATTGTTAGACCATAACTTTATAGGAGCCTTTCGTGAATCAGACGAGGAATCACTCTGTGTAATATCTCTCCGACATTAACTAACACCCTGTATATAATCTATAACTAACTAGAATATTCGACAAAACTATCAAAACTTATATTTACCTCCAATTTCCATGACTGCAAACAATTATTCCGGAATCAAAGCAATCAAACGACACTTTCGCCGGCTGTCACAGTCAGATTAGTCAAAACAATGATTCAACACGTGTTTAAGCTGTCAAGTGTTCATTGTCAACGTTCTATTACAAAATATTAACTAAACCAAAACACAAAAATTTAAAATATATAAATACTTTACATTCAGTTTACTTTCATATGTTGAAAGTATAATGCGCCAATTTTATATTTTAAGTAAAATATTTGAAACTGTTAAAAATTGTAGAAAACAAGAATACGAATTGTAAGTACCATAAATATCTATAAATTTACCTTTTACGAAAAACATCTAATATTGTAATCAAATTTATTCTGATGAAGAGAAAATAAAAGTCGAAACGTTAAAATGAGTAGTTTTATTTGATTTATTATTAAGTCGAATTTCAAGAAATAATGAATCATTTATAATTAAGGGAACGGCTAAGAAAAATAGAATACATATATATATATATATATATATATATATATATATATATATATATATATATATATATATATGGTTTATATATGGTATTTTCCGCCGAAGCGGAAAACGTTAAGAAATTTTCGTTCCAAATTTTCGCTGGTCTGCGCCTTGCCTCGTTGGGGCGGGGGTCAGGCCGTCGAAGTACTGCACGGAATTGTAAAGAAGTTGCCTGGAAAGGGTTGGCGGCCCTACGCAACGGCTGGTTATCCGACCTCTCTAAATTCACGCGACCGGTCACTAAACACACGCACGAGCGCACCGACATACAAAACCCTACACTTACGCTCTCACACAAAACCACACACCCATAGAGAGACGCAAGCTGCCAGCAGCAACCAACACACAAGTTCATACCCAGAAAGAGACACAAATTGCTAGCAGCGAATAACACATATGTTCACACCTTGCTATCTATTTTTTGGAATACTAAGGCATGATTTATTATTATTACTAGAATGTATCTTTGAATAATTTAAACCATAGCAACTTAATTACTTGACATTTATATTCTGTCATTTATATATTGTATTCTCTTGATAAAGGCGTACTGCCGAAACATGTAGAGTTTTTTAAATACATATATTTTGAAGTAATAGACAGACCTTTAATCGCCTACTGATTACGTTTACTATATCATATCAAGGTCACGAAGTTATTATATATATATATATGGTAAATTCAATCAGTTGGCGATTAAAGGTCTGGCTTTACTTTAAAGTACAATATGATCATTTAAATTTACCCTCTAGCAAGCCATGAAATTATTTCTTGAAAATATCGTGTTGGTAGTGACAAATAACATACATCTGTCATTATGTGTATGTTCTGATAAATAAAACTCATCTGTAATTAATGTATTTATTAATTGACACTTAAAATGTTTACAATAAATCATAAAGTTTTTCTGATCGAATCATACTTTAGGAATGGTGTAAAATTAGAAAATGGAGAATGATCGTACTCCTTGCAGCCTTGTATAGAAGAATTTCGGGCAGAATTTCCAAATTTTCCAACAACATATGACAGTTTGCGGCAATAAATTCAAAAGTCAGTGGTTAAATTCCGTGAAACAGGGTCGGTGTCTCGAAAACCAGGTGCTGGTAGACCACTAAAGCGGACAGTTGAAAATATAGCAGTTGTTGAGGGACGAATAAATCAATCACCTAAGAAATCGATTCGTAAGCTTTCACAACAAACACAACTGTCATATGGGACCTGCCAGAGAATTATTAAAAAAGACTTACAAAAATTTCCATACAAATTTCATTGCGTGCAAGAGCTTTTACCAATCGATCGTGTAACCAGAGTTAAATACTGTCAGTGGTTCTTAGGTACGATTAATAACGATGACGTTCTTGACAAATCCTTCTGGTCCGATGAAGCATGGTTTCATTTATCAGGATATATAAATACACAAACAATGCGCATCTGGTCTAGTGAAAATCCACATGAAATTCCTGAAACACCCTTGCATTCACAAAAAATAGGCGTTTGGCTTGCTGTTTCTCGTAGACGGATTATTGGTCCAATATTCTTTAATAATACGATAAATGCAGAACGATATCGTAATAATTTATTGCTACCATTTGTAAATCAATTACATGATGATGAGCTCCGCGAGGGATATTTCCAGCAAGATAATGCAACAGCCCATAAGACAAGAGAAACGATGGAATTATCGCATGAATTCTTTGATAATCGAATAGTAGACTTTCCACTACGATCTGCGGATTTAGCAATTATGGACTATTTCATTTATCCACATCTAAAAAATAGAGTATTTACGAATCGTCCACATACAATTGAAGAACTTACTAATGCTATCCGAAATGTCTGTGAGGAAATTACACCACATAATTTAAGGAATGCCTTCAATAATATGAGACGAAGAGTTGCGCTATGCATAGAAAATGAAGGAGCTCACTTTGAACATTTATTGTAGCTGTTTTTATTATTAAACTTTTTATTTTTTCAACTGAAACGTTTGTATGTAATTATTTGTCAAAATGACAAAACTTAATCTGTCATCAGTATAAAATAACCTATGTCACACACACGCTGCAAAATAAGTTAACTTAAATTATGGTACCAACTTAAGTTTAAAAAAGAAAAATGTCATGGCCTTCTAGAGGGTAGAAATATATGATCATATGGTATATATATTTAAAACAATCCTACATGTTTCGGCAATGATGCCTTTATCAAGGATATAAAATATAAATGACAGTATACAAATGTCATATAATTGAGTTGCTATGGATAAAATTATTCAAAGATACATTCCAATTGAATAATAATAAATCATGCCTTAGTATTCCAAAAACAGATAGACAACAAAAACAGGGAAAAGCAAGACATGAGTTATTATTATGTATGCGCCCGTGGAGCGTCTTAAGACGCAATGTTGTCGACATTCGCCTTAAACGAGAAGGAAAACCACGAAAACCTACTCGGACAACTAGATAGGAATCAAAACACGGAACAGTCAGCATGATAAGCAAATGCATATGATATTTAAATGTAATTGATATTTAAATAACTTAAGATATATAATTATATAACAAAAAAAATATATATATAATGATGGTAAATTGCAGATCGTTACACAATTAAGTTATAGTATATACTGCTTACATTTTTTATATCATTTCTGTTGTTAATTGAATTTTTTTCCTGTTTAATACTAATCATTTCTTTAATTTGTCTTTTCATTTTGTGTTGTTCTTTATCAATCATCTGTGTGTTTTCAAAATCGAAATGGTGATCGCGTTGTAGTTTGCGTGTAGATAAAGAAGTTTTGTCTGTTTTAGAGTATTTGAGGGCTTGTATTCTTTTGTATAAATATTGTTTCGTTTGGCCTATGTAGTAACTATCGCAATGGCGACATGGTATTTTATATATGACATGTGTTTCTCGATTTTTTCTATTTTAGGTTTAAGTTTTTAAAATAAATGTTTATTAGTATTACTAAGTTTATATGTTGTAGATATATCATATTTTTTTAAAGTGTATTTAATTTTTTCTGATAGTTGTGGAACATATGGAATCGTGATATATGTTGTGTCATTGTTCAAATTTTTATTGGTGTCTGCAGTGTTGTATATTTGGTGTACTCTTTTTTTAATAGTTTGGTCTATAAGTTGTGGTGGATAATTATTATCAGTTAAGATTGTTTTAATTTCTTTGATGTTAACTTTTCTGTATTGAGTATGTGATAGTTTTACTGCCCTATCAGTCAGATTATTTATAATCATTTTATTGAATACTGTAGGAGCATTTGAGTGGTAATTCATATATCGAAAAGAAGCTGTGGGTTTATTATACCAATTTGTATAAATAGTTTCAAAATTTCAAAATTTCAAAATTTCAAAATTTCAAAATTTCAAAATTTCAAAATTTCAAAATTTCAAAATTTCAAAATTTCAAAATTTCAAAATTTCAAAATTTCAAAATTTCAAAATTTCAAAATTTCAAAAGTTGAAAATTTGAAAATTTAAAAAGTTGAAAATTTGAAAATTTGAAAATTTAAAAAATTTCAAAATTTCAACATTTCAACATTGCAACTTGCAACTTGCAACTTGCAACACCCTGTCTATCATAGCTCAAAGAAATATCAAGAAAATTAATACTGTTATTAATTTCTTCTTCAATAGTGAATAAAAAATACTTATCATATCTCGTTTCTCTTCGTTAGTGTATGACATTTTTGTATTATTAATGAATAAATGAAATGTTTGACAGATTGTAATTCCATGGCTACCTTATTTAATCTTATAATTTTACTTTAGTCAGCATGTGGTACACGGTTGAAATCAGAAAAAAACTCTTTCTGAAGATGTCTAAATCCAATATGGCGCCTATAAGAAATTAGATAGTTGATGATGGCCAGAAAGAAACGAAACGTCATATAAAAATTTAGAGTACACCACTGGATAGAGGTTTAGAAATGGCTACAAGGATGTGTTTTTATATTTTCTCTACAAGGCCAAATGTCGGTGCTACAGGTAAAAGAAGAAAATGGGGTTTTCGCGTTTTTTTTTTTAATAACGAAGGTCATTTGTCACAGGTCTATTTTCTTTACGGATTTATAACAAACACAAAATTTAACAACTTTGCCAAATTTAAACCTATACTCTATCTCCAATAATAAGCGAGATCCCCATGGTGAGGGCCGAAAATAAATCAGCCTGTATATATATATATATTATTTGATCAATTCTTGGAATTTTCGGCTTTTATATTAAATATTTTTAATATTTTAAAATTAGTATGTTATTTTGCGAAGTAAATGTGAATGTAAATAATGCTGTCTATAAATTACAACGCAAATTATACGAAATTTTATTTGAAAAATCTTCGTCCACGTTGGTACTTGAACCCGAGTATACCGGTTTGCCGGACCGTCGCTCTAACCAACTGAGTCACGAGGATCTTGGTTTCAAGTTTATTGGAAACGCCTTATAAGTTGTAGACAGCACTGTTTACATTCACATTTACTTTGAAAAATAACATACTAATTTGAAAATATTTAAAATATTTAATATAAAAGCCCAAAATTCCAAAAATTTATCAAATAATATATTAAATGAACGGTTAAGAAATTATATCTATGTATTAATAGCTAAGGATGAAAAATTAGAAATTTCAAACTTTTAAACTGACATTAGCATCGGTGCCTTATAAGGCGTTTCCAATAAACTTGAAGCCAAAGTCCTCGTGGCTCAGTTGTTTAGAGCGACGGTCCGGCAAACCGTATGCTTGGGTTCAAGTCCAAACTTGGACGAAAATTTTTCAAATAAAATTTCGTATAATTTGCGTTGTAATTTGTAGATAGCAATGTTTACATTCACATTTACTAATCTGCAAATATTTAATATATTTAATATAAAAGCCGAAAATTCCAAGAATTTATCAAATAATGTATTAAATGAACGGCTAAGAAATTCTCCCTCCCTCCCTCCCTCTCTCTCTCTCTCTCTCTCTCTCTCTATATATATATATATATATATATATATATATATATATATATATATATATATATATATATGGTAAACCTAATCAGTAGGCGATTAAAGGTCTGTATATTACTTCAAAATATATGTATTTAAAAAACTCTACATGTTTCGGCTGTATACGCCTTTTTCAAGAGAATACAAAATATGAATTAGGTTTACCATATCATACCAAGGTCACGAAGTTATTATATATATATATATATATATATATATATATATATCTATATGTATATATATTTGTGTAATTTTTCATTGAACTATCAATCTTACATTATTCTTAAACTCAGTTTACGTAGCTTGAACAACTTCTAGGAATTACTAAGGCGATTTGTAAAATATATATTGCACCCGGATATTTAAATTTCTGGGTATAAGGGCCGGTATTATAAACGATAAGATCTTAGTAAGCAAGTAAATTTAATTTACTCTATAGATTTGGTATTAAATAGCGAATAAGGAAACTAAGCAAGTAAATTTCCCAATTAATTTACACCCTAGAAAATCGTGGTATTAAATGTTATTCATTGGTTAAATGCGAACAGCTGTTTGCTTCACTTTGTTCAAATAAACATAACCTTATTCTTAAAAGTTTATATTTAGTGTGTGTTTAATAACTTTAATTTTGATAATGTCAGATTTATCGGTTTGTATTTTGCAAATATAAACAAACAGAAAATAGTAAAGAATTAGTATTTTTTGTATTTTTTCATTTTATTCAGTGGCTCCGTCGTTGATCGAAACGCTAAACTGCAAAATACATAGCTATTCAGAGTTATTCTACAAATACTTATTTTACTTGCATGCATTTTTTTATTATACCAGATTTAAATTTCGTTGAATAAATTTATTCGTCAAGTTGTTATTCAGAGATTTATTCGCTGTTTATAATACCGGGGGGGGGGGGGGGGGCTAAGTGATAGTGGATATCCAGTTAAATTAATACATTAAAATCAACAGTGTTAATTTGCTCATGCTTGAAGAAATACTAGTTTAGCGCCAGAAATATATTAATAATTTAGCCAGTTTGTTTAAAGTGAAAGTAGGTATTACTAGATTTTATTTTGTTAAAAGTGTTTGTTATAAATATACAATGAAATAACATTTGTTTAATGTACCTTAGGTCGTTTTAGTTCAGTCAATATATTTATTTATTGGTATTGCACGATAAGTAAAAGATAATTCCTTGTTGGGTACACGCGCAATTGTCCTCTGACAAAAATTGTCTTGTAGTGGCACCAAATGTACATTTTAGTTGTGTTATTCTCATGGTCTCATTAAGTTTGATGTCGACCGTATTTGCGTGACAGCTGTTCAGCCAGATTGGGGCTCAGTATTCAGGTACCGAGTAAGCTCTGACAATTTAAGGGAATAAAAAACTGCAAAAATTATAATAATTAATTTATGTAATTATTGAACGTGTTTCATTTAATTTTGTTTTCGACTGCTGTAGATAAAGAAAGGTTTCGTCGTTTGTCTTGAAAGATTTAGTAACATTTCTGTGTACAAAAATACAAAAAATGTTAGCTATTAGAGTATACTAAGTACGAGTATATACAAGATTACCCAATATTTTTTAATACATCTTCTTGGATTTATCGACCACCAAAACAAGGAAAGAAACAACGGAACACAAACATTCAACATATTATGAAAGCAATTAAAAAAAAGAACGACAAATGACATTCTTTGGCGTTTCTCGGTTAGAAAGAGGGGCTTCGCCTTTTGTTTAAATGAACCATTATTTCTGACGCATTCCGGGCCAGCCGAGAGCCGTTAATTCGCCACAACAGAGAGATAAAACCCCAATTCTCGCTCATTTAGACGTCGTAACAATTGCATGCCACACACGCATTAGCACCGCCTTTGTTTTGCTACATTTTTACTTTGTTTTATTATTTTCTTTTTTGTTTGTCGATTCTCCACGCGCCACTCTTCGTGAACGATCCTTGACAGGTAACATTATGTTATACTTCAATAGATAATATCTCTTCGGTGTATATTTTGTATGAAACATGCGCGTTTGTTTCTATATAGATTACTGTCGCGAAAGTTGAAATATTATGTTATTGGCGACAAATAGCAGAGTTACTAAATGAAACCGTGAAGAACTTAGAAACAATTAAATAAGAAATTTGAGAAATTGATTGGAACGTGATAGATACGAATAGAAAAGTTTCTATATAAAATAAAACAATTTTTCTATGTAAGACATAACAGTTAATATCGGCTTTAAAACAGAAAAAAGATGTTTGAGCAAGAATATTGGGCTGAAGTGAGCCTAAGTAGAGATACTGCGGTATTTCAAGTGTTGCATTGTTGCGTCGGGGAAATTAATAGACAGGGTGGAACAAATCGCACCGTGGCATCTTGTCTGACAGTCAAACAATGCTAAAAGTATTAGATTCAGTACAAGCTTAATCTAAACTAGCATGGGATTGTGTGTGTCCCTAAAATGAGGTCAGGGATGATAAGAAAGTGACATTAGCGTGGGTGCCGGAGCACAAAGGCCACAGGTATAATGAGAAAGCGAACGAATTGATTGGCTCGACAAGTCTCGTCTACAGACCTCATAGGACCGGAACCTTTCTTTGGTATTGCAAAAACAATTATTAAAAGAGTCATGAATAAGTGGGCTGAAAATAGATCTAAAGAAAGGTGGAAGTTCAGGTCCAAGACGGGCAAAAATCTTGTTTTGAGAATAATCGCATAAGCTTATAATGGACCTACTGAATAGAGACAGAAAGTCTGCTAAGAGGATAGTAGGCCTATTAACGGATCATAGCAAGCTTAACAAGCATATGGATAATACGGGCTTGACAGAAGACACGGTATGTAGATTCTACCAAGAGGAAGAGTAAACTGCGATTCATGTACTATGCCAATGCGTTTAACAAGAACGCGATTCAATTGGGAGATCAATATCCTAAAGCGGAATTATATTTAAAAGAAGCGCCGTCGAAGCCGCTGAGTCTAATTAAAAGAGCATGGTTAGAGGAAGGACCCTAACGAGGCGTGAGCATCACAATAGATCTAGAAAGGTCGCAGTAGAGCAGGCTTTACGGACACCTTAAGTAATCTAATCTAACAATTAATATCGTTAAAGACAAGACAACAAAGTGTGTACAAATAATGCTTGTAATAAAGTGACAATGTTCATTTCATAGCTATATCTTAACAGATCTACACACAGGAAACATTAATAAAGACGAAGAATATTTATTTTAAAAAATTTGTTCAGATTAACTTGGTACATTTAATTTTGGTTAACCTTTGTAATATTTAAATAAGTTATATCGACACTTTAACGTCACTTATAGTTTCTTAAATTCATAATAGTAGTTTATACAACGAAACAATAATGACGGTTATTATTTCCAAGACTGAATTTACGAACCGAGCCGCGAAGCGGCGAGGGAGTAACTCAACTTGAGGGAATAATAGTCATTATTGCGAGTTAGTATACACTACCTTATCTACGATTAACTGAAAATTACTAAAAGAAAAACAAACATTATACTATAATATCTACTATAATATCTACTATATAATAGTTACTATGGTAACACAGGTAAGACTAGGTTTTATTGGCGGGACGCAGGGAATAATGAGACATAACGTTATCATTATTCTCTGCATTGCGCCAATAAGAAAGGTCGCATTTCATTATTCTCTGCGGGAATTATGAGTCCCATTATTACCTAATAATCACTAATATAATACCTATTAAATACCTAGTTTATTGTTTAGCCATAGATAAAATATTAAAATTAATGTTCATCGACGTCAATAGTCATAAACCATGTGTGAAGTCATGCAAGTAGTTGCGAAGTCAAAGAGGCAGCTGATATTGCTTGTAGATCTTTGTTACCAGTTATATAGAAATTAGTTTGATCGTAGATAAAATAATTTATGTATGATATAATGGAATGGCACATGTAGCGAGATTAAATGAATAGGTTAAGTCAATTTCTTTGATTTCGGTTGGTGTTAAACCTTTCAAATGAAACTACTTTATTACTGCTCTCAATTCAGTTTTTTCCATTATTACAAAATCACAGGAGACGTTCACTTTGCCGTACTGTCAAAAACAGACTCATTGACAGATCGCTCCGTATAGAATGGTAAAGAAAGTTTCTGCTAATTCGAGCCATTTCTGTGTCTGGCCACGCAGTTTGCGAACAATTCTCGTAACTTAATTAACACGTATATAATGTATCCAAATGCATACGAGGACGCGTTGTAAAGTGTTGGTGCGATTCTTTGCGTTAGCTTTACTGTGCCCCATGTTCAATACGGGTTTTCCTTACTGAAGATGACGGCCAGGTTGTCGAAACCATATTGGGGATATTAATATCAATGCGGTAATAGGTTTTATACCTTTTTTAAATATTTTCATATATTTTATAATTCTTCTTTCATTAAAGTAGAATTCCGATATAGTCTTTAGAAATTGTGATAATTGTGAAATTGTGAAATTTAGATATTGTGAACAGAAATTCAGTTGTAAACTAAATTAGTATGAAGGATTTTTTGTTAACTATTAAATAGTTACTTGTTTGATTTGCGCCTGAATGAAGAAATGATATTTAATAAAACTCGAATGAAATGTCGCGATATTCCAAAGATTTACGTTGAATATTAGGTTTTCATTTAACACGTGCACATAAATTAAAATTTTCAAAGATAATGCATATAAACATTAGATCGTAATTAAAAAATAACATTCTTTACAATAACTAAACTGAAAAATTAAATTAAAGAATAACATTATACGATATTTATTTTACCTAAGTAAAACAGCGAATGGATATTGGATATTACTTTGTAGCAGTGTTAATAAATCGATACAATCACAGACTTCCAAAGATATAAATTAAATTCAAGCTAAACGGTACTTAAGGCACACCAAATTACTATTCCTTAACTACTTTAATATTCGTTGAGTACTCTTGGAAAAATGAATAGTTTTCCGACGTGATAAAACGCTCATTAAATTTTCCAGAGAGCCAACTTGGTAATTAAAAATAAGAAGCACTGGATTTATTAATTGCACAGAAAATCTAGGAAGATTTATAGTTTGCTTTCTGTAACAATGATTTATGTACGCTTTAGTTTAGCAAAAAGCGACTTCTAGTTGAAATTTCTTTTTAATATAACACACCTGTATAACTTAATTTAATTATTTTGAATATTAAAACGGAGAGGTTGGTCTTTCATAAAAAGAAATTTTGAAAAAAGAGTATCTGTCGCCCTAACTAAGAATAGACATTTAGGTAACATATTCAATGAATTTAAAATTCTATCTACAAAATATTTACTGCAGTAGTAAGACAAAGTTTAGTAGTATCAAGAATATTACATATTTACATGTATAAACATACTTATATATGTACACAGTAGGTTAATTTTTTTTTCGACAAACCGTATAAGAAAAAAGTAATCTCTTGATGATTCTGAGTAAAAGGTGTAAGTCGCATTTGGAGCCCCCGAAATTTTCAAAATAGATATTTTGCTTAATAAATGTATATTATTTTCAATGAAATCCGATAGAATTATAATATATTGCCCAGAATAGGCTTTCTGGAAACGTATTTTTGTCATCTTTCAGAACCACTAGTAAAATCTAACTTCTTTTTTAAATTTTAGTATAAATATCAATTATTAACACTAGAAAAATAGCCTAAAATAGATTCTTAACTAATAAATCATCATTTTTCTATTATTTTTTCATGAAAACATATTTTTTCGTTCTATATCGTCACAAAAAAAGAGGAAATCAACAATTTTAAATTTTAAAATTATTATTGATATGGAGGAACCATCTACATCGACCGCAGCACTTTCACCAATGGAAAGAAGAACATTAGCAAGCTCTGAATCTAGATTGTCACATATGCCTTATCATATTTTTGTTTTTGGTTCATGAAGTGATTTAAATGATCTTAATTTGCGGACTAATCGTGATATTTTAAAATATTATTTTTTCTTGAGTGATCGTGCTAAACTTGAAAGCAAAATGTACTCGCATCAAACTCTTATTCTTCATGTAGCAGATAAATCGATCGATATCTGGAGTAAATTTAATATTGAAATTAATTATACATATATATATATATATATATATATATATATACAGGGTGAGTTTTTTTTGAATGTTTAGCATTGGGATTTCAGAAACTACTGGAGATAGAAAAACGCTTAAATGGGGAAAGATGCGCAGTTTTACGAGTTTGATTTAAAACTGCTTTTGTTTCTCCGATAACTTTCATGGCTTAATAGATATTCAAAGAAAACTAAATTTTACGATTTTCTTTAAACATGCTTAGCATCGTTAATAGTAATTTTAGAGAAAATGTGTTCAGACAAAAGTTTTAGATAATTTTATGCCAAATAAAACTGTGTGGCTAATATTTTCTTTTCGTTCACCATTATCGAGTTATGACACAAACTTGTGTTTTTTTAAATGGAAACCATAGTTGGTTTTGACACCATTAAAAAGCTTATTTTTTGCTGATTACAATTATATAAGGTTTGACATTGTTATTTTAAAAAATAAAGAGGATATAGATATTTTTATGGTTTATATGGAAAACAATTGAATTTCGAACTGATAAAATACAAACCAAACGAAAACTTATTTTGAAATCTTATGTAGTAATAAAATGAAAACTATAAGAACTTTTATTAAGGGCACACAACATTATTAATGTTCAAAGATACCTCCATTATTATTAATACACAAATTGCATCTCTTCACAACAGAATTTGTAGCATTGCGGACTTTCCGCCTATCGATGTTATTAAAACCAACTAAGACGGGTGTTTGCATTTTCGTCATCAAGGTAAGAAAAGTGATAATCGGACATGCATTTTCGTCACCGTCCTGAAAAGCAGACGTTACTTACACATGCATTTTTGTCACCGACCATTTTCTTATCTTATTAAGTAGGTACTTAGCAATTGAAAATGAAACGAAACAATTTATATAAAACAAGGTTGTTTATTCAAATATATATACATAGGTACAGAGCTATATAAAAAATATGTAAAACATCATTTTATGTAAAATAACAATGATATGAGAGACATTTAACTAGATGTAACCTGCTTATTTCATTGTTTTGGTATTGTGTAAGCATAGACTCAATAAATTGCTGCCTTTTTTAACTTTACGATTGTGAATTTTTGTAGGCATATGCAAACTTTGTATTTTAATATAGGTATCTATTTGAAATTCCTTCAATTTTTCTATAAAAACAAATAAATTTGGATGATCCTTGTATAACGACTCGTTAAAATGTTTATGGAAGGATTCACACGCATTTGTTGTTCGAGTTAAGGTAGCTGAATGCTCTGCCCAGATTGAAGGCGGAAAAAGTGATTCGTCAGTTAGTCGGTCGTCTTGTGGCATATTTGGTATTAAATCAAAGGCAAAGCATTCACCTACCTCTTCTGGACGTAGGTACATAAGCGAAAAAATTTGTTTCAACCAGCATCCAATTTCTTCTAATACATCGATAATACTACCTCTTACGTAGATAGATGTATATATACATACCTATTATATCTATGTAATAACCTGGGGAAACCTGGCCCTCCTAAGTACCTCGTAATAGCCCGTTGCTTAAAGGAGTAATCCGTAATTAAGCACTTTGGTGACGAAAATGCATGTGTCAAAATTTATGACTCATAAATGCCCCAACTATTGCGCACGGTTTATCTACCTGGTCGGTGACGAAAATGCATGTACCCACTAAGACAGCTTCTCTTAAATCGTCGATTGTTTCATATGTTCTTTTGTATACTGTGTCCTTTAGTACACCCCACAAGAAAAAATCCAAAACTGATAAATCAGGGGATCTAGCCGGCCGTTCAATGGATGTATTTCGTCCTATCCATTGATTAGGGAAGTTCAAATTTAAATAATTTCTAACATTCAGTTAATTGTGCGGAGTCAATCAGACAAATGATATGTTCATCTCAACTAGAATTTGAAAAAAGGATAGCATATGAGGAAGTTCGTCACATTATTAGTAATTTTGAAAGCAATAATTATTTATTTTCGCAACAACATAAACAGAAGAGAACTCTACAAAATGAAGAATATAGATTCTAATGTAAGACTCATTAGTCTCTCTTTGGTTTGAATGCCTAATTATGAAAAAAAGAAAAATGTTTATGAAATTAAATTATAAAAGCTTATATTAATATAAAAATGTTAGTATACCTTGCGTTTCTATAAACGCATGGATTCGATAAACACGGATGAATTTTATTCATCAATACCATCAATATCTATTAATATCATTTCAAATGTATCTCCGTGAAATCCCGTTTGATCCAGATCACGTATTATCGTTTTGGGGAACTTCGACGTGCACACTGGACAAACTGTGTATGCTGATTTAATCAAACTCGATTTACATTGGATCATTACGAAAACAATTTACATGTGAGCATCGGTCCGATGAAAATTTGCCGTTGTAAAAAAAACGATCAAACTTATTGTGGTCTGTTAAAATAACGTAAAACGTATTCATAAATTATTTTTGAATTTCTAAAATTGAATGCGAGATTTTGGATTTTTTAAATATGTATTTCACGTACATGAAAATGATATCCTTTTAAAAGTTGCGAATTAAATGCTAATAATTCACTGGTCAATGAATTTTCTAATTTTCTAATTTTTTCTTTAATTTTCTTTTCTTTTACAGTTCTAACAATAGTAATAGCAACAAATTTATTCTGGCACGTCAGGTTTTGGAAAAAAGTAAATGAAATGATATTAATTAGGTATGTATAGCAAGCGCCAATTAAGTTGGCGCAAGGAGGGGGTGCGCAAAAACCGTTTTTAAAAACGTCCACCCCACTACTCAAGTAATTGTCGGAATACATTTGTCATTGACGTTTGACGGAACATAATGTCTTTGCTAGGGGATCATAAAGTGATACACGCTCAGATATTTTAATCGAGCGCGAACTTACCCCTCCCCGCGCCAACTTAATTGGCGTTTGCTATACATGTTTTTCTTTTTTACTTTCTTTTATAATCTGGAACTGGTATTCTGGTATCAGTGTCCAATCAGCAAGCAAGCATTTCACTGTTCCACTGTAGTTCCACCACATCATATTCTTCACTCGAAGCACATATGGGTCTTGGTACTGGCAAGGATTTCGAATGACGAGTAGCAGAGGACAGACTAGCATAACTATTATTTTTCTTATTTTGTTGGAAAACCTGAAAGTTTCGTGCAGCAAAAGTAGCAATCAGTTGAATGGTCTTGGAAATAGCATAACGCTTTCCATTTCACCAGCCCCTTAGAGCAACAGCACAGCGTACTCAGTAAATGCTGCGAGATCATGGCTTGTCTTGATGTTCAATGGTCAAGCCAAAATAATGAAAATATAATTTTTCTATTAAAGATGTAATATTCCGCGTATGCTGGTAAGTAGTGAATTCTCCACATACATAATAGAAACTGCTTGAATTATACACAGGCCTGCGTTTTTTAACTTTCTAAAAATTGTTTTAAATTTGATAGCTGATTCTTATGTGTTTTTGGGCGCTGAATCCAAATATGAACTCTATTTTTCTCCATCACGTAAGGATTTTTCACAAAAAGGCTTCAAAATATTTTTTAAAAATTTAAAAAAATGTTTAGTTACATTTTGAATTTATTTACAAAGGCTATAAAAACAAAATTACTTACAAATATCATTAAATCTAATGAAAAGAAACAGTAAAATACTATTTATGTCTTTACAAGTCCTTATAATATCTTTTTCTTTGTCTTTCCATACTCCTTTTTGTGCTTTTTCTTCTGTAATCTCGTAGTGGACCATCCCTTTTTAACATCCAACAATAATCAGCAATCATGCTTATATTCCATCTTCCTTGGTATCTTCGCTCCATCTCTTTTAGGTCTTGGTGGAACCTTTCCACCTGCTCCTCACTTACTGCACCAAGATTTTCAGGGAAGTAGTCGAGATGCGAATCTAGAAAATGCACCTTTAAACTCATGTTACAGCCTAAGGTTTTAAATTTCTCTAACATATTTTGCACAATGTTTTTATAATCTTCATGTTTTTTGTTGCCAAGAAAATTTGTAACCACATTTTTGAAGGCTATCCATGCTTGTTTTTCTGCTTCCTCCATTTTAGATTCAAAATTTTCATCTTTCATAAGCTTTCTTATACCCGGCCCAACAAAAACACCCTCCTTTATCTTTGCTTCTGACAAGCGAGGAAACTGGCTGCAAAGATACTTGAAGCACTCTCCATCTTTTTTTAATGTCTTCACAAATTGTTTCATTAACCCTAGTTTTATATGTAATGGAGGAAGCAAAACTTTGCTCGGGTCTACTAAACTTTTTCTTTCAATGTTTTTCATTCTAGGTTGTAAGGCTTATCTTGGTGGCCACATCTTTTTACAATAGTGCTGCTTTCTATCACGACTATCCCACTCACACCAAAAACAAGGATATTTAGTATAACCGGTTTGTTGTCCAAGTAACAAACAAAGAACTTTCAAATAACCACAAATTGTCCAGCCTTGATCCTTGTAACGAATTTTAATTAAAAGTAGCTCAAGATTTTCATAACACTCTTTTAAATGAACTGAATGTCCCACTGGTACAGAAGCATATTTACTTCCATTGTGTAGAAGAACGGCCTTAAGGCTCCTTTTTGAAGAGTCAATAAAGAGTCTCCATTCAGAAACATTATATTCTACGTGGAATTGTTCCATGAGTCCGGGTACATCATTACAGAAAACTAGTGCATCTTCTTCGGAATAATATCGAGCAAACTCTTTTCCTCTGTTCCTAAACCAGTAAAATGTTGTGCTAGGTGCTAACAAATTTTTTTCTTTCAACCTTGAGCCTTAAAGCTCAGCTGAGTCCTTAGGAAGGTTTAAGTCCCTCACCAAATCATTTAATTCAGATTGGTCAAACAGTTTTGGCTCATCACTTCCAGTATCATAGTAATCACTTCCCTCATCCATTTCACTTGCGCATGTACGTGAAACCATTTCGTCATCAGATACATCATCTAATGTATCTGGTAGTGAAGGAACAGGTACTTCTGGTCTATGAGGTATAGGACGTGTTGCGGATCGAAGGTTTGGGTAAACGATGTCCTTTTTGTTTTTTAAATTGAATCGCTATGATTGATCGGTTCTCCCCAAACCATAGGCACTCCAAAGCGAAAAGACTGTTTTTTTCCTTCTGGCCACTGGCGAAGCTCTTCAACACACACTGAATAAACCTTATGAGGAGCCCAAGGTGTCTTGGTCTCCTAATTTCACACCAAAATATGCAAAATATACTTTTTTTTACAAAATCTGTAATGTTTCTTTGTTGTTTCTTTACTGTAAACTTTCCACAAATATAGCAGAAGGAGTTGTGTCACTGACACAGCCTCTTGATGCCATTGGAATTTAATTTAAAAAAACTCGTAAAATAAAAATTAAATTAACTGAGCAACTAATCACAAATGTCAACTAATTACACAAATTCACACCACAGTTGTAAAGAAGATATTGAATGAACTAACTGTTTTGTCTAGAATAGCAATATGTTTGTAGTGGAGGTGGGGAGGTAGACATGCAGTAACAGGAAGATGATGAGTCATGTCTTGCGACATGCTCAATTATTTCTATTTGTAACTTCTTTATCATAAATCTAGTGTATGTTTATTCAAAATATCAACTTCTTGCATCATCATAAGTAAAAAAATTATAATAGTTTATTTAAACAACGGTTTAACAAAATTGTCCTTTACAAAAAGACTAATACAAGCAGATAGGTCAAAAAACCCCAGATTGTAAAAAAACCTTACGTGATGGAATTTTTTAAATAATTTTCCCATTTTCAGCACCAAAAAATCTATTGAAATCACTGTATAAAATCCAGACAATTTTACCATCGCAGGCATGTGTTATTTATACGCGTACGCGACATTATGAGATAAAAAGACGTTCAGCTATCACAAACCGACTTACATTGAATCGAAAGAGCCGTGTGTAGTTCTTTATATACCCGCATAGCCAGATATTTACCAATTTTTAATTTTATTGTTTCCAGAGCAAAAATGGGCGTGGTTTAAGTATTCTGACATAGGAAACATGCAACGACATGTTCAGACATGTCCACTCAATGTTCGAGAGAACAGTATTTTTAGTAGTATCTTTCTTAAATAAAAGTAACTTTGAAATTTTGTAAAATTTAATGCGTTTTTTGAAAAAACTACTTAAGAAAATATCTCAAAATCCTGATGCGATGAAGCAAATTTTAAATCAGATTCAGAATCAGCATGACTAAAGATATAAACTACACGTATTTGTGTATAAGAAAGCGAAACTGTGTTGATCATTCTAATCAATTAAATGTTTAAATGTTTCGATAACACTGACGAACTATGAAAATATTTGAGGCTCAAAACTAACTGATTCTATATTTTCAGTTTGTGGGAAATTTTGTTTTTGGGAGCTGTCACACCAGCCAACCGACAAAACACAACGTTCTCCAGCTGTTTATAGGTTATGAATATAATTAAGGTTGTTAAATTTGTTAAATCAAAATGCCATGAAAATGTGTAAATTTAGTGTATAATCTTTGGTACATTTGTGGTAAAATAACATTTACGTCACAGAAACGCAATCTTACGCCTCTTGTAAAGACAGCCTATCAGCTTAGTTCTAGTATGAAGGTAGGGGACTAGGATAAGTCATGATTTCCACATATATGTTGCAACTTTTGTTCAGTTATACTAAGAGAATGGCTGCAAAATATAAGGAACAATTTATGGCTTTTGCTGTGGCTGGAGCCTGAAAAACATACACATGACTGCTATTTCTGCTTGAATCCACATATAAAGGCAGGATTGTCAACCCAGGAAAGAGGAACAGTTCAATACCGGAATCTTCCATCTACTATTCGACTTACTCCACGTTCAGATAGATTACTAGTTCCTACTCCACTTCAAAATTATGAGCTTGAAGTAGAAAATGAAGATAGTGTGAAAGAAGAAGAACTCAACAAGCCTTACACATCCCCTGCCCCCGATTTAGGGTTATACGGCCTAGGGTTGTTTGCCTGCAAACAACTGGCACGGTGTTTGATAAATTTTTTTAGGTTGTAATGGATTCTTTATGGGTGAACTCTAAGCGACGTCAAGCTGTTTGAAGCTTGAAATCGAATTGAAATATATAAATAAATAAACATTAGTTCAAGCGGCTTTAAATATTAATTTCAGTCGACTTGTCACGGTTGTCAGGCCGGCAATATGTAGTATTCAGTGAGTGAAGCCGCTAAGGCTTTGCGAGATAAACCGCTTGATCAAATTAATTTCATATTATTAAAACTAACGGGTCTTTCATTAAGCGCTTCCTATCTTTAAATTTAAATAAAACAAAGTGTGTGTGAGATATCATCGAAATTTTTTATTCGTTTGAAAGGCCTATTGATGCCATTATGTGTGGAATATAACATCGTTCAAATGTCCGCCACGGCTTCTCTGGGTGGAGCGCATCCGAAATGTCCAATTTTCCATGACTCTGGCGCATAAATCAGGCCGAATTTGACCGATGGCATGGGTTATGTTGGCTTTGAGGACCGCTGTGGTTTGTGGCTTATTCGCATACACCTGCGACATAAGAAAACCCCACGAGAAAAAGTCTAACGGGGTCAAATCGCATGATCTCGGTGACCAGTTCACATCACCTCCACGTGAGATGACCATGCCCTCAAATCTCTGGTGCAGAATATCCAATGTGGCATGAGCTGTGTGGCCCGTAGCGTCGTCCTGTTGAAACAACATGTCGTTGGTGTCCAGATCATCCAATTCAGGCCAAAAGAAGTTGGTAATCGTCGACCTATAGCGCTCGCCGTTGACAGTGATGGCCTGGCCAACGTCGTTCTTAAATAAATATGGACCGATGACGCCGCCAGCCCAAAATCCACACCAGACAGTGACTTTTTCGGAATGCATTGGACGCTCTTGGATCTCATGTGGATTGGTATCGTCCCAAATTCGACAATTTTGTTTGTTCACGTACCCATTCATCCAGAAATGGGCCTCATCGCTGAAGATGATTTTTCGATGAAAATTAGGGTCAGTTGCAAACTGCTCCAGAGCCCATTCAGTGAACACACGTCGTTGTCTATGGTCGTTTACTTTCAGTTCCTGGGTCAGTTGAATTTTGTACTGATGCAGGCCCAAGTCACGACGCAAAATTCGCCAAGTTGTGGTCTGGGAAAGGCCGAGTTCTTGTGAGCGACGCGAAATCGACTGCCTCGGATTCTCCTGCACACTCTCACGGACAGCGGCGATGTTTTCGGCAGATCTTGCATTTCGTCGACGTACGGGTGTTGGTTGATCGTTTACTGAACCAGTGGACTCAAATTTATCCACCACATTGCGAATAGTCCTCTCGGTAGGACGATTATGGCGACCGTAAAATGGGCGAAGTGCGCGGTACGTTGCCCGAACAGAACACCCATTTTGATAAAACAATTTTATTATTTGCACGTGTTGTTGAATGCTATATCCGTCCATGGTGATTTGGCAAAACAGACTGAATAAATGACAACTAATTTGACAGATGTAGTTTCAACAAGATGACCGTTATCAACTGTCAAAGTTCGGAAGTCCCTGTTGGAAGACACGTTACTACTAACTACTACAAAATAAAGTTAAAATTCGAAATCTCTGACTCACTTTACATAATAAAATATGAAAATAAAAAATATAAAAATTTTGCGGATCAATGGGATTGAGCTCGGACGTGACAATTTGAAAATTCCTCTAGCGGTGTTCCCGAAAATTGTTTCATAGTTGTTTCATTTAAGTTAGTGCGACGTGCAAAATAAATATGTTTTCGTCACACCTACCACGCAAGTAAACAGTAATGACACCTTTTTTTGAAACGTAAGTGACACTTTACATACCGTATTGACAGTTGCTATGGTAGCGGGCTGTAATATTTCATTACGAGCCTAGGTAAATAATAGCAAGATTTAGAACATTTATAACAAATTTATTTGAAACATAATTTTAATTAATAAAAACACATAACTCGTAAAAGTAGAATCTAGTACAAAAACTTATCACTTTGTAATATTAAAAGTAAACGAACAATTAGATCTTTCTGCTACGGTGGAAGATTTCCATGCGCCGTATCTTTTCAGACCAAGAACATCAATACCTGAATCTGCTAATAATGTTGCCGATGGTTTTAGACCGTCTAAAACCATCATTTTTATGCTTCAAAAATCCTTTAAATTTAGGAAATTGTAAGATATCTTCAAGACTTCTCTAGCAAAATTTCAGTACAAGCTATAATAGCCTCCTTCTCTATTTGATCCATATTTATAAAGTTTATTTAAAAGCAAGAACTTTATATAATATATTGCATGTACTTTGACATTTATCAAAAATATAAATTTATATTGACACAAATATGGTTACCATGGATACCACAAACATTCCTGACTTGATGTTACTAATGTGTATGCATATATTAAAAGTAAAGTGCAAAATCATCAAAATTCGTCTATTAAAAAAAGAAACGTAGGTATGACGAAAAATCTCATATGCACCACGGTTCGTACAGTACAGTTTTATAGTCTCGAATATATGCAAACCTTGACCCTACGGGTCTCGGTTTGCAAACGTATTCTCGACCATAAAGCTGTACTTACGAACCTAGGTACATAAATAACTATTTAATGCCGAAAACGACCGTTCCACATCTAATGATTGTTATATTTGCATATTCAAAATAATCTTGAAAAGAACTTAAGGTTCTTTAGACGCACCTTCACAAATTAGTTTTAATATGTGAAGATCGGTTGTTTTGTCTAAAACAAATTTTTCTATCACACACTTATTTCTTTCGCCTTCTACAGCGCGTAGCTGTGTGTGAACATCATTTACAATTTGAACAGAAATCTTCTTTGACCTGAGGATCTTTAAATAATTCCTGGCTTTTCTTGATACCTGCAGCTTCTGTCGGATTGCATTTATAACTACCTTCTTTACATGATAAAAATATTGATGATAGTAAAACGCAGCCTTCAACCATGTTGTTCAACGCGTAATTATCGGCTCTGGTGGTTCAGGTATTTCGGGAAACAGTCTGTGAAATAGTCGAGTACGTTTCGTGGACTTTACACTGTCTTTGTACTAGCTATTAAATCATTGGATAACATAATCGTGGATAACATTCACGAATCGTTTGTACCACAAGATTCAAAGCATGGATTTTGCACGTTACGTGTAAGAGGTTGGCACTATGTTCTTTGAGATATCGACCTAAAGGCAGCATGTTTGTGGCACCGTCACTTACAATTGTCCAATGACTTCAACACCACCTTCAAAATTTAATTGGCAGTACACTTTCAACTCGTCTTGAAGCAAATAACATAGCAGGTGACAGTTGATGAGGTTCCATTGTACGTATCATAACATTAACCACTGATTGATTTTTTCGATCCGTCGTTTCATTCATTCACAATTACTGTTTTTTTGTGATTCAATTCCGATTTAATTCTTTTTTCAATATATGTATGTGCGAGCAGAAGATAGAAAATTTCATTACGTTGTCCGACTTGGCAATTCGCCCTTTGCGTATTTACTCCAAAAGTAGATAAATGCATCGCGGTCTAGTACAGCAAACATACAGCATAAATCAAAATAAAATCTGTTTTTCTGGCTTTTTGTTGCCATGCAATCTTTTAGATCCGGTAAATTGTTAATGAATTTACGCACTGTATTCTACATTTTAAGGTTAAGCTAGCTCACCGATCGTGGCATATTTTTACACGACACAACTGCAATTTAAGGTTCTTTTCATTCGCACGTCTAGCTGCCGATATCAAACCCGATATCGCCCGCAATATCTCCGGCTATGTATGTGGCATCAATATACCATCTCTATTTATAAACCACATTTGGGTATATCTAATACAAGAAATTCTTTTAAATGCACATTTTTCTTTTAAATTGTTTATTATTAAGCGACAAGTTTCCACTTTTAAACATTTTATTTAATAAAGCACTTCAGATATTTACGTACATTGTATTTTCGCATAATGTGACAATGAATAAATTATTTTTCAATACCTGCGTTGGTTGATGTTTTCGTAGCATCCTTAATTTCATTAGAACTCCTCGACAACCCTTTTTGAATAATTGAAAGGAGTCGTTGTGTAAGTGCGCGTGGGTCAGTGTATATATGCTAACAATATATGACAAGTAACATGAGACTTAAAACCAGGCATGTAGGTACACATAATACGAAGGTAAATGTCACAAGCTAGGATTAAATATTAATATAGAAAAGCGAGAGTTAAATATTTGAACAGACGGACGACTCATACAAGGAAGATAATAAATACATGAGCACGATATAAAATTTAGTATTTTATAATATATTTGGCAATGTGAAATTCGTCAAAAATGATTTAAGGGTTTACAAGATTTGATGTCATAATAGTACATTATTAAACAAGTTTCATAGATAGCGGCGAGTTTTCGAAAGAGCGAGTGCGGCAAAAGGCCTTATGAAACGAGTTTTTTATACTATTTTTTCTATTTTGCATTTTTTAAATTAATAAATTTAAATTATTTAATTTGAAAGTTCAGAGTTTTATTTTTATATAAAGCATGCAGTTGGTCACATTGATACATTTTCAAATTTAAAGCTTGCTATCCGCGAAGTATATTATATTACATATTATTTATTAATTTTCATTAACATTACTTGATATTTCATTTAAAAATATAAACATGAGTGACATAGAAACATATATATGTTGTTGTCAATTGTATACAACGTACATTGTTTGTGTAAAATACGGACATATATCATATCTGTCAAATGTACATAAATTCTTAAGATCAAATGACAGAAATGATATTTATTTCTGTGTTCGAACAACGCCAACATTGAAAAATGAAAAAAAAGCGTATCGAAATGAAGCTCATTTCGATACTGTTTTGGGTTTCATAATGAGTTCATTTCGAACGCAAAATAGAAAAAGTTGTTTTTAGACATTAATGGTTCACGTACAATGTGTTTACCATCCATCCAGAGTGATTAATTTTGAATAATTAAACGAAACTGTGTATTTATAGAGACGTCATTGACTCCATATTAAAAGTAATAGATTAAAGTTTGGGCGACTGTGTATGGTGATGCCAAAATTAGGTGTTTTTTAATAGTGACGCGAGTAATAATGTATTTGTTGTTAGTTACATATCTAGAAGTGTACAGAAATTAATATATAATAATAATAATAAATAAAAGTCTTGAATTGATAATATTGATTGGCGTTTGGTTTCAAAAATTCTGTTCTTGTTATGGAAGTCAGTTACGTTTTCATATTAATGTCAAATATGTTAACACATTCGTTGATTGACGAATGATATATTTATTGAAACTTCATTATAATGTTAAGAAATAAGTAATAGTTTTATCATTTCAAATATCTATTGTAGTATATTGTACTATTGTAGAATCGGCTCATCAAGTGGATGAAAAATACATATTAAAATGCAAACTGAGGATATAAACAAGAATAGAAGGAGTGTGAGTTACAATCTTTAGATTAAACCTAACTTATTATACAAGGTGCTACCCAGAAAATCCCAGAATTTGAATTTGGCGCACGAAGGGGTGGTAGTACAGCTCTATAGCGCTAGATGGTGTGAACTATATCTATACTGTCAGTCTGTCAAACGATACTTTGCTAGGCGATGACAACCAGTTTTTGTGTTAAGTTGTGTGTGAGTTATTCTGCGACACTACAATGTCTGATGTGAAAGAGCAAAAAAACCTGTATTAAATTCTGCTTCAAACTTGACAAAATGGCAGCGGAAACCCTGAAAATGCTTAAACAACGTTTAGTGAGGATGATTTAGACCAGACACAAACCTATGAGTGAGTGGTACAATCGTTTTAACCCAGATATGCCTAATGTACTATATGTAATAAACTTCTAACAAGTCTTAACATGCAAACGGGCAACGGACTATCATTGTATAATACGATACGTTATGTTCAGTACACATCTGATGGTGCATACGAACACACACAGTGCGTTCTATAAAAGTACATTATATTAGTGTGTTGAAAAGAATACAGACTTGTCAGAAGTGTACTAAATATAGTACATTAGGTATATCTGGGTTAAAAATAGACGTGTGCCGATTGATGATGATGGGCGTTCCGGTCGTCTATCGATGGAAAACAAACCACAAAATGTGGCAAAAGTAAGATGCTATCCCGCAAGGCCGAAGGAGAACAATTTATGAGATTTGTAAGATTGTCGGCTTGCTATACGATCCTAAGTGGCGCAACAATTCGTGAGTCCTACACCACAGTAATGCACACGTCACTTGTTGTGCGAGAGTTTCTATCTTCAACGAAGATGGCAGTACTACCTCACCCTCCCTACTTCCCAGATCTTGCCCCTTGTGACTGCTTCCTTTTCCGAAATTGAAACTGAAGCACAACAGGCGCCTTTTTGAGACAATTGAGCAAATCCAGACCGAATTGTAGGCAGTGTTGAACATATTAACATACAAAGACTTCCAGCACTGCTTCCAGTCATAGATAAGTCGGTCGGATCGGTGTATTTATGTGGAAGGAGAGTACTTTGAAGGGGATGATTGTGAGTAAGTTGCAAGAACCATTTATTATGTTTTTTTTAGATTCCGGTAATTTCTGGATAGCAGCTCGTATTATTACATTAAGATTTTTGTTTTGAATATGTTAATTTTTGAAATTTTTATTAAATCTATGATTAGATAATAAACAATGATTTGCGAAAGCAGAGTCCGTTTTCTTTTGTCTTTATAGCTAAAGTCTTTAGTGTTCCTTGGTTCTAATGTCAAACGTCCTCCCTGTTTGTTCTATATAAACTTTTTCACATTCTTCGTACGTTAACCTATAGACACCTGAATTTTATTCTTGGCTGATTTGTCTTTATTGTTTTTAATTATTTTCTCCATGGTGTTGTTTGTTTGAAATGATACACTCATAGATTGGCTATTATGTTTTTTAATAAACTTTTCGTTTTTTCTGAAATTTTCCACAAGTAATTGAATTATGAGTATCTGCTATTTTATTTCTTAGTTTTTGTAAATCGAAAGTAGAAAAGTTTTTCCTTGAAGACTGGGCTAAGTAAAGCTTAAACTTCGCACCATAAATATGTATTTCGACAACTAAGTGAAGCTAACAAAAAAAAATGTGTTTATCTACTGAGGATGACAACTTAGTTGCCGAAATATGTATTTAGGATACGAATACTAATGTGGTAATGGGTTTTACATCTTTTTAAGTTATTAAAGACCCAGTTTTGGAATTTTGTCGTCTATTTTGTGTTGTGTGAATAACAGCTCAATGACTTAAGCTGAGAGGTTGTCCAGACTCCAAGATCGTTTCGAGTGTATACAGGGTTACCGCTGAATAGCGCTCAAGCTATGCGCATCCGAAGCAAATGTCTAACTGAAAATCAAAAAAGAAATTTTTTCATAAAAAAATTTGCAAATTCTTAGGGCCAAAATGTAGTTAAAGTCGGTACATATCTAGATAGTGAATGTTGTTGTTTTCTTACCAAAACATGAACATACTAGGTCGCATATTCGCAAATGTTTTTTTTATTTCGGATATTAATAATAGCCTTGACGTCGAATATGTCACAAACCTAGTCCGAATTAATTGAAATTAGATTAAAATTAAATACTTTGAACGTTAAACTTCTTTTAAAAGTCAAATTATTATGTTTATAATAAAGCAAAAAGCTTTATGTAGCGGGTACAATGAGATAGATACCTTGTTTTTAATTATTAGTATGGAATTATTTACATATAACTATTTTTTCATTAAATTTGTGTGTGGTACTGACAAATAGCGATAGAACAATATAACTAGTTGGTCAAGAGAATTATTGATGAATTAGAGGAGGAAACCCGTATTGCCACCCGTATATCTAACTGCGACTCGAATAAAGAAAAATCTTTTCCTCGTTATTACGTATACATTGGATAGTGTTTTTTTTTGTATGAAGGCGTAACTCACATATACTTTTCACCCATTTTTTCCTTTGGCGCTATACATAACTAGCATTGTATAGTATGTGTAAAATATTCCGTGGCTTTGTTATTACACCTCGTCTCCGTAAGAGGGTAGAAAAGTTGATTTCACTTTTACTTCCTCAACGTTTAAATGTAACTGAAGGGGATACCGATTCCGAAAAAGATAACGTTCTCTCACACGCTGGTTCGAACCCCCTATCAATGGGACTCTTACTCCCATTGCCCGAACACTGTCACGGTGTCAATAGAATAACCATTATTTAAGGGTATGCGTAAATCCTACCTTAAATAATGATTATTCCATATAGCCATCGCCTATAATAATAACGCCTCTCTTATTATCCGAACCATGTAGTTTATGGTATAGGCTAAAGAATAACAGAGGCGATCGATATCGCCAAACGCCTAAATTGTGGCGCTGCCGACTGCCGGTGAGATGAAGATTCATGTTATGTGTTAGCGGTATGTCGGGAAGTAATCAAAGCAATAATATCTAAATTACAGTACCACAGAGACATATAATGCATATGTACCGAATATAGAACCCACCTCCCCTTTTCGACAGACAAATAGCACGTAGCCGCACGGGCCGCACCAATCTTACTACACAATCAATCTCTACATAAGGAGAACATATTGTAGTACAGCTAATTATATTTTTGATCTTTGAAGAAGGTAAAGAGTTCGTCGAAACGTCAGGACGCCAACATGCGGAAGATTATTGTTATATTAGGGGATATAACTGGGTCGTTTTCAGTTTCTGTTCTGAATGTTCTTATAGTGTTTATTTAATTTAATTAATTAAATTACCGTTACGAAAACAGAATTTGGCTTATATCAGATAAAACACAATGTCTTTAAACTAGTTTCGGAATCCAGTGTAGTTTTTGTTCAGACCTATTATATAACATAATTAGTTAATCCGAGCAATTTTTTATCACATAACTATACTCGCAATAGCTTATAATTGTGATTACAAGGTAACACATGTGATGGTGAAGAGGGTAATACTGTTAAACTCATAAAGAATGATCTAATCATCCCACGGTTAATTAAAAAGGTTTTAAATAAGTTAAAGTTAGAGGATAAAGGAAAAAGTTCATTATAAATTTACAAAAGAAAGTTCGTATTGATTTTTACAAAAGTTCAATTATCATCGAAACTTGCATTATTAAGAGAGATAAAGTAATTTTCTTTTGAAATAAGTATTGATGTATATTAATGAATGAAGTGAAAGAATTTTGGCAAATAAGTACTTAATTAAGACTGATAGTATAATTAATATCTGATGATGTATATATAGTTCGTTCAAATTTATGAAAAATATAAAAAAAACATATAGCAAAAAACTAAAGCCACAGGAATTTAAAAACAAAAATATTACTCTATAAATTTAACAATATGAGGACCAGTTAACAAAAATGTTTAGATGGTCAATTAACCGCCAAACAGAGTATATTGAGATAAATTATACTTAGGTCTGATACTAACGGATTAAGTATAATTTATTTCAATATACTCGGTAAACATAGACCTCAAAACTTTTCTCGAAATCTGTCTCAAACTGAAAATAAAGTTGATACTTCTTCTTGGTGTAAATAAGTACCAGAATTTATGAGACGATAAAATTGAAGAAAACATAAACCTAATGTCCCTTCCTGTCAAATTGGTTATACAATATATGCCAAAAACATACCGACAAACTTGAAGGGGTGGTAGTGGATATTAAAACTAAAATTTTTTCTTTAAATAACATATTGCTATGTACTGCGGTGTTGATTGCTTATTTAACTTGGCCCACAATACACAACAGCTTGCTCGGTCTATCTCAAGTCGGGTCTGCCTTCCAGGAACTCTAGTATCTTCAGGGCTACCCTCACAGGGTACGTAGTGAAGTAAATAAAACAAAAGGTATTAGCAAAGAAACAAACATTCACCACACGAAGATTTAATTTAAAAAAAAAACAAAAAAAAATCGACTTTATCATGTATAAAGCCGTACTGAAACATCAATTGTGTAACAGTGTGAGGAAAACTTTTATACAAATGACAATAATTAACTAATTAAATATTCAGGAAAACTATCAAACTCCAATTAATTACGTTATTCCCAACTAAACGTCAAACAGAAAATAACTGTAGGCGCGCGCACCAAAAATTAACCTATGCGCACATTCAACATGGTACAAAGGCAACTTTCCCATCAATTCCTGACCTTCTAGAATAATATTACAGATAAAAAAATACTTCAAAAAAAAAGTATGAAAATTTTCCTTAATATTTATCTGACTCTAAATATATTTAACTACCAATTTGCTGAATTTACGAGCTCATTCAATATTCAAATAACATAACTAAACTAATTTATATATAAATATAATAATACTTGCTAATATCCACTTACATTAATTAATTAATGCAGTCATCACACTTCACAAAAAATTACAAAAGAGAGATTTCAGATAGGTCACATAAATAAAAAAAAATTACAAGTATAAAAGACTCGTAATAAATCGAGAATTAATTTTAACACATCAGATATACAAAACTAAAACATAAACCGAAATTACTATAATAACCTGAATAAAAAAGAAGTCTTTATTCAGCACAAAATTAATTAGACCTATCTGTTCAATAGCTGGAAAATCTCTCCCTCCTTCTTCACGGAAATGGAATCATCACCCTACCTAAAACAAAATCAAAAGTCCGGCTACAATAATGTACTTCCTCTGACCGGTACTGCGTACATCAAGACTACGCTCGAATAACCTACAAGCGTGGACTAAAATACATATTATAATAAAATTTAAATAAAATATTAAATTTTTTCAATTATTTTTCAGGAATAAAATACACATAAATACATAGTCTTTTATAGTTTCTTTAAAATTTTTCTACCGGGAAAAATTCATAACACTATGTCTGCAAATGAGCCGTTTGTGTTGTAGAGCAATAAATTGTTTTAAATCATATCCAAATAACTAAAGTAATTATTGATTTCGTTGGATGCCACTATCTGTCGTTAAACACAGTTTTTGTTGGGCAGCAGAAACATTTCTTATCTCAATAAACATCCCACAAATGCTTATTTTCAGACTGTAGTTGTTATTTGTGCCATTTAGTTGTCATCATAATATTAAGTTTGTTGATTATTAATTTAAAATTTAATTGAAAATGAATGATAACGTCTCATTTGAAGAACTTGCTGATATGTACCTTGCACATGGTGCAGCATAGTGTAATGGAAGAGAGGCAGTACGCTTGTATCCGGAACGTCGATAACCTCATTATACAACCTTTGCTTCCATACATCGTCGCCTTAGAGAAAGTGGGAACTTAAGACGTCCTGAAGGTTGTAGTCGTCCAAGAACAGCTCGTACGATTCAATTTGAAGAAGTTCTACACCGTGTGGAAGAAAACTAATTTAGAAGTGTTCGCGTAATTGTACACCATATGGTATCCTCCAAGTCGACAGTACACCGTGCCAATCATGAACAATTTCTCTATCCTTACCTTTTACAATGCGTACAAGTCTTAAATCCTGAAGATTGTCCGCATGGATTGGGTTTTTGCCAACGGTTTTTGGGTCACGATGAACCTGATTTCGGGAGAGTAGTATTGTTTTCTGATGAGGCATATTTCACGCGCAATGGTTTTTTTAATAGTAGAAACAGCCACATTCGGCATGATGAAAATCCTCACGCTGTAGTCTCTAGAAGATACCAGCAACGATTTAGTGTTAACATGTGAGCTGGTATTGTTAGAGAGAATCTAATAGTTCATTTGATGCCTGCTCGTTTGAACGCAGACATTTATCTGAATTTTCTGCAAAATGTTTTGCCTCTATTATTGGAAAATGTTCCTTTAAACATTAAAAATAACATGTGGTTCCAACATGATGGGCACCTACATATTTTGGTTAAAAAGTGCGCCAGTATCTGGACCAGCAATTTTCCCGTCGATGTAATGGGGTTATCTGAAATCTTCAGTTTATGAAACGCCTATTGTAGAAGCTATTCATGGAATATTCCATAGGGTCCGCTAGTTAATAAACCGACGGTGCAATCTTTGTATTGAAGCAAATGGTCAACATTTTTAACAATTTTTGTAAGCCGTAATTTATTTGTCAATAAAACAAAGTCCAACATAAACAAAAAGTGATTGATTAATGTCCTCCTAAACTTTTTTATGCTAAAACGACTCATTTGCGGATATGTGTTTATTCAACAAAAAGTTTTTGTTTTGATGTCCCCTACCATCCCTTAAAGTTTGTCGTATGTTTTTGGGACACTCTGTGTATTCCACCATTTGGTACTTATAAGTTTCTGCGACTTTATTATTAAAGTATGTCGTACATTGCTACATATTTCACTATAATTGGATGTTAAAGTGAACGTTTTCAGTAAACACATTAACCTGTGCGGTTACGTTAAATATATAGTTATATTATTGTATAAGCAATACATAATATACCATATAGATCGCTAATAGATTAATTATATAGTTGCTCTGTGTAATGTGAACCGGTAAATACCTTTCATTTATACTGAAGACAATGCCTCTGTCATTGATGTCTACATATAGCATATGAAACGATATCAGGGAGTTATTAATTATTTTTAATTTTGTGTAACGTTCGCATTACACAAAATTAAAAATTTTGTCAAGGATATAAAATTTTTATATTTTATATCCTTGATAAAGGCATCATTGCCGAAACATGTAGGGTTGTTTTAAATATATATACTTTGAAGTAAACCAGACCTTTAATCGCCAACTGATTGAATTTACCATATATATATATATATATATATATATATATATATATATATATATATTAAAAATAATAGACTTTTTATTGGTTTAGCGACCTTTATTGAATTTTGATGTTTTATTCTACGACGTTTCGACTTTTATTATTATTCAGTCTTTTTCAAGTAACTAGAAACAAGAATTAATACAATGAAAAAGTGAGAACTATGTTTGTCTTTGTGAGATTGAATTAACAATTAAAATTAAAATTAGGTTAACGACTGAATTACCAATTAAATTAACAATTAAAATTAAAATTAGATTAATAATAAGTAAGGAACAATTAAAATGATTACATCTGTATAAATGAATTAAAAATTTAAATTAAACTACTATTACAGTAAAGAAAACATTGAATGACAATAAACTCACCGTTTTTTTGGGTTTCAAAAACACTCATTCTGTGCAAAATTTGTCATCGGAGCTTATCCGAGACGTTTTTAGGGGAACCGACAGCACTGGTTCGAATATTGTGGGTGTCTGTGTCTTATTGTTTAGAGAAGTGTATTTCTGTTCTATTTCGGAATTAGCAAATTGGTCAGGACCGTGTTTAGGGGTATATAGTAAAAGTATTTACAATGGGTAATAATAAAGATTTTGTTCCAAAATTGGAACACTGGGCATGAATGACATTACCAATTTTTGTAAGAAAAAAAATTATTCAGATATGCGTATTTATTTGGGCGGATGTCAGTTGGGCCAGACGTCAGGTAGACGGACTTAAGGACGGGGACGGGAGAGGATTAAGATTTTATATTTAATGTTATATACATAATTACCTTATTTGTGTTTGTTTAAGGAAAACACAAAACATCATAATATCAATTTAATGTTAAGAAAAAGAAACCAAATATTTATTTACAATTTTATTCTGAAACAAATTAACATACTTATATATACGCATATCATACAGGTAAATAATTAAAACAAACAGATTTTATAAACGTAAAACGACTTATTCTACCATGCATGTAATCACAAATTTTATTATTAATGTGCTCTACTTTATTACGAGTGTCTTTCCTCATTTTCTTTGTATATATATTAGCAGTCCTTATTTTGATATAGATTTCAGTTTGGTATGATAATAAAACTTGTGTAAAGAAAAAAATATTGGGATGAGTATTATAAAAGTGACCATTAAACTTTGCATGAAATGATTCACAGTTATTTGTGGTTCTATATAAATAATTTGAATTAGAAGCCCATGCACTTGGAGGAAATGTTGCAGTTTCTGAAATATAGTTTTCAAATAAATAATTTCTAAATTCTATGATTCTAGAATCATTGTCTGCAATTAAGTAATATAATTCTTCATTAAAAAAATCAACAACTTGTTGAGGATCTAGAAATTGTATGCCAAAATACAATTTCAAATATTTTCCTACAACAGAATTATTGTCATTATATTCTTTACATAAACCCAATTGTTGTATTTTCCTATACCAACTCTGGCATAAGTGAAACCTGCAGCCTACAATGATTACATTATTCCAAACAGCAACACAAGCTTTATGAATTGCACTTTCAAAATCTACCACTATTTTGTTGGGTTCAAGAATCAGACCGGATTGAGTGCACTTTTCTTTTAATTCTAACAGAAAATTGTAATAGGTTGCTTGATTTTTATTTGGGAGTAACGCAAATACCAATGGAATATTATGTCCATTCTTAAAACCGTGCAGAGTAAACATCTGATAAAAAAATTTGGTACAATATTTAAACGTTCCATCAACATAGATAGTGTCAACTTGACATAAAAAGTTTAAATTTGTAAAACAAGAGAAAATAATAAATTCTTTATTTTTATTCACATTCAGTAAAAATTTTTCTTCTTTATCAGTTTTCAGTTCTAATTCAGATAAGTAGTTTATAACTTCTTCTCGATTTTTCGGAATTGTGGGTTGACTTTTCCGGCGAGCAATATAAATGTTTCGTCGAATGCAACTGATATCTTGGGTGAAGACTTCAGAATTACATGAGTGGCTTCTTAGTTCACAATTAATTATTTTGGCAGGTTTTTCAGAAATATCGTCGCAAGCTTTCCTTTTTGCGGCATTGCTAATTATTTGTCTAGCTAAATTTTGCACAGCACCGTGAGAATGAGTTTCTTTCACTTCAAGCACTTCAGTTTTATTATGCACAGATGTATATATTCGAGCTAAACATTTTCGATTACAGCACTTCCAACGAATTTTTCCGCATTTCGTTTCGTTGGCCTTTGAAAATTTGTAGCCGCCAACAACTAATAATTCGTGTCCTTTTTCACTCAACATTAACTCCGCACTTTGATCCATATTAACTGTTACAAATAACTCAGCACTTTGATCCATGTTAACTGTTACAAAGCTTTGGTTGCTTTGATGAAAAATAATTTGCAAATGTTTGTTTATTAAATGTTCTAATAGGTAGGCGTATCCCTAAAGTCTTAAAGGATTAAAAATCTCCGGCCCAACTGAACGGTCACCTTAATCCCCCCTCTGACCATCTAATACAATGATAATTGCTTTCTGGCCCAACTGACATACGTTGATTTATTTACACAAACCCTTAAATAGATTATCAGAACTTAACATAACTAAAAAGAACGAAAAAATTCAAAACATCACAAAAATATTTTTTAAATTCTTAAAAAAAATAATTACTTCATTCTATTTTTTATGAAAGAGAATAAAGCAGTTTTCGTGTAAGTTTAGATTACACTTCGAACACATTTTGGTTGTATTTTTTTTACAATATGAACACCGATTTTGCTTGGGTGCTGAGTCTAGCCAGTGCCCAGTCTGATCAAATCTTACTTGATCTAAAACTCTTGCTGGCAATGCTTTTGGTGTTGATGGACGTCCCCTTTTTGTGATGGCTGCCTATACTTTTGAAAATATGCTTGAACAACCTGACGTCTAAAAGCTAGATGATCCATTTTCTTTCCATGCCCTCTTCTATATAGCTGCTATCCATTATGAATTGATACATCTAGACAAAAAGCAAACATAGGCCACCACCATTTTTTTGACCTTATACCAACTCGATAATTATCAATATTCTGATCCATTCGATCCACGCCGCCCATAAATTTGTTGTACTGGGAAACTACCAATGGCTGACTTATCTGCATTTTCTTTTTCTCTGACGATATCCACCTTTCTACTATTTTTTCTGGACACGTACTTACTGTTAAAACGATTCGATTGTCATGCCAAGCAGTTACTGTTACATCATTTTTTACATGCAAAACTCATAATACCGTCTATTTTTTTTCTCCATTGTCTTAGCATCGGGAGTGGTACATTTTTCAATTCGATTGTATTTTATTGTCCCAGTATATCCGATTCCATTTTGTTTTAGTCTGTGCACCAACTTTAGAGACGAAAAAAAAACGGTCCCCATAAATTTTAAAAGGTAAACTTTTTGGTAACTTTGACACTAAACTTAACACCGCCGATCCGCCTACACCAAGAGCAGCCTTATCTTCTTTTTTCAGAGCTCCTTGATAGGGTTCAAAGCTCATTAGATATCCAAGTGGTTCATTAATGCACCACATCTTGTATCCATAACGTATGGGTTTTCCTTTTCAAAATTGTTTGGCGCCATGGTGACCAAAGTATGGAACCATACTTTCATCGATGCTAAGTTGCTCACGGTTCCCAGCAAAACATAAGAATCTTTTGTTTAACATTTCTATCAGGGGTCTTACCTTTGCAAATTTGTCATCCTTTGGCAAGTTGTCATTATTAGCACAATGTAAATATTTTTTTATCAACTCAAAGCGATTTCTACGCATTGCAGTTATAACAAAACAATTTTCCGTTTCGGTACCAATTTCCTACCACATACGCCATCTTGGTACCGTACAGTAGCCAGAGAGCAACAAAATAGCAATAAAGCAACGCATTTCATTTGTATCCATAAGGAAATTAGGGTCATGTTTTTGATTTCTTCCATAGTGACATGTCATTTCCGTAAGAAATCCTATTACTTCTTCATCGAAAAACTTTTCAAAGCACTTCATTGGATCATCTTCCACTTGAAAGGTGCAATCTGGAGGAATAAATTCTGGAAATTTTGTTTTTAGGTCGACACCTTTCTTCCATTGTCTAGACACATTCCCAACTGGCAACTTGTTTCTTAGAAGAGATAATAGGATATTTATCTCCTCGTCGCTTTCCGAATCATCAGAAACAGCTTTGGTTTCAAACTGTACCTCATTATGTACCTCTGCTGCACCCCCATCCGTTTTTTGGTCATTTGGCATCTCTACAGAGTCTTCTTCCTTATCGCTGCTTTCTTCACCCAGTCTAAAAGTTCTACATCGATCTGTTACTTTTGCAGTGGCTTGGGCTATTAACTGTTTACTACAAAACCTGTTTATATGTGCACAATCATGTTCATCACCACTATCTTCCGCCCTCTCACCACCATCATCTTCAGGTGGGGTGATAAAAACGTCAACTTTCCAAAAATCTTCATCCTCTAAGATGGCAGTAAGCTCTTCTATAGTCCGCGTCCTATAAATATACAAAATGTGCAGGCCCTACTTCAAAAATTATCTTGAATTTTGTTGTACAGGTGGCACAAAAAACAGTAAGAATTTAAATTTGAAATTTTTAAAAAAATGTTGTATTCCATATATTTTGTACACCCTGTACAAAAATACTTAGTTTTTTGACGTAAAAAAACAAAATTAGCAGTAATAGTTATTTATGTACCTAGGTTCGTAAGTACAGTTTTATGGTCGAGAATACGATTGCAAACCGAGACCCGTAGGGTCGAGGTTTGCATGTATTCGACACCATGAAAGTGTACTGTACGAACCGTGGTGCATATGAGATTTTCGTCATACCTACGTTTTTTTAAATAGACGAATTTGAATGATTTTCCACTTTACTTTTACTATATGTATACACATTAGTAACATCAAGTCAGGAATATTTGTCGTATCTATGGTAACCATGTTTGTGTCGATATAAATTTATATTTTTGATAAATGTCAAAGTATATGCAATAGATTTTCAAAAGTTTTTCTTTCTAAATAAAATTTATAAACATGATTCAAATAGAGATGGATGCTATTATAGCTTGTACTGAGATTTTGCCGGAGAAATCTAAAAACAGATACAATGAAACCTATAAAATGTTCAAAGATTGGTGTCACCAGAGGTATGTGGAGAGTATTTCAGAAAGTGTAATGCTGGCATATTTTCGTGATAGATCTATGAAGTTAAAATCACCAAACAGTTTATGGTGTGAATACTCCATGTTAAAAACTACCATATTTATTAACGAAAATGAAGATATTTCAAAATATCCTAAATTGAAAGGATTTTCGAAGCGTAAAAATGATGGTTTTAAGACTAAAAAGTCTAGTATCTTTACAAGAGAGGAAACGAATAAATTTCTTATTGAAGCTTCCGACGATACATATTTGTTGATGAAGGTAAGTTTACAGAATGATTCTTTTTAATTCGTGTTCATTCTATACTATTATTTCCCTAGGGTCGTAATAAATATTACAGCCCGCTACCATAGCAGCTGTCAATACGGTATGTAAAGTGTCACTTACGTTTCAAAAAAAGGTGTCATAATTGTTTACTTACGCAGTAGGTGTGACGAAAAAAATATTACATTACTCAAAAGAGTCCTGAACCCATTCGTGCCCACTGTTCCAATATTGGAACAGTGAGTTTAGAAGTGACACTGTTTCTAAACGAACACTAATTTTAACCCAATTCAGTTAAAACTAATATTAGTATAGCATATAGAATATATACTGTATGACATGGAAACTGCAACACCAAGAAGGGATGCGAATTTTTTGACCAAACTTGGTAGAAACGTATAACTATTCAAAGGCAATAATTGATTAAAATTTCAAAGAAAAAAAACAAAAGACTAACACAATTTAACATAATTTTTATTAATAATGTGTCGAGCCGCCCCTATTAGTTACACAATCCCTCACTCTTCGTGACATTGATTCGACTAGGTGGTCGATATCCTCTTGGGGCATGGAGTCCCAAGCAACCTGTATTTCATGCCGGAGAGCAATTAGTGTCTGCGGGGGATTGGCTAAATTCATAAGTTTTCGTCCCATAATGTCCCACACATGTTCTATTGGCGAGAGGTCGAGGGATTTGGGTGACCATGGCAAGATATTGACATGAGCCTCTTCGAAGGGATTTATAAAAATTCTCGCTACGTGGGGAGGGGCATTATCCTGCTGGAAAAGTGGGTCTTCGAGCATCTGAAGAAATGGAAAAATATGGGGTTCTACCACCTCATCAATGTAACGCTGGGCGTTCATGGTGGCTTGGAATAACACCAACTGAGACCTACTCCCATATGCTATAGCACCCCATACCATAACACCCACTGCTCGATGCACATGCCTTTCAACGGAAAACTGAATATCACTACCTTCCCCACGTCTTCGTCTGACCATCATACGGCCATCATGCATCCCTAGACAAAATCGAGATTCATCACTAAACACCATCTTATGCCACTCCAGGATCAAATGCATTCGCAATCTACACCACTCCAAACGTTGCTGTCGGTGTTGAGCCGTAAGTGGTAACAGAAGATGTGGACGATAAGATTGTAAGCCGAAACCCCTAATTCGGCGATAAACGGTTCGAAGGGTTACTGGACGACCTGGATTACCTAACCACACGTCAGCAATTGATCTGGTACTTGAGAACCTGTCTCTTAGTGCCATTAGGCGAAGGCGGCGGTCCTGTATCCCATTAGTTCTTCTTCGGCCTCCGGTTCCTCTTCGGCGTCTTTCCTGACCCTCCCTAATCCATGATTGATAACAGCGCATAATGGTGGATTGGTTCCGGTTAAGGCGATTTGCAATTTCCCTGTATGAAATACCACCTTCTCGCAAACCAACAATTCGACCTCTGTCGAATTCGCTTAATTGGCGATAATTTCCACGTTGCCGCACTCTAGGCATAATAAAACTCTCTAAACACGTTAAACAAAGGTATAATAAGACAAAACCGTTGAAATAAATTTGAAACAAACAATAAATACACCACACATTAATGTCAGCGAAAACTGAATGAAGTGTCAGAAGTGCCATGACCACTTGATATATCGCAACAAAATTTTAATCAATTATTACGTTTGACTAGCTATACGTTTCTACCAAGTTTGGTCAAAACCACTTCTTGGTGTTGCAGTTTCCTTGTCATTGAGCATATTACAACTGAGCTTTATACCGCTTATGCAATTTTTTTAAAATTATACTTACCTTTTTGAACTCATGTCGCGCTACCTAAAAACTAAACAAAACAAACACATATATTTCAGGCACAATAGATTTGCAACAGGTTAACAAGCACGTGTACTGCCGACATATGCTCCCTCTCCAAGCCAGTAGTCAAAATGCTGTTCTAAAACTTACAGGAATCTGTAAGGAGTAGATGAAATTAAATGTTCCATTTCTGGAACAGTGGGCAATAACGGGTTAATGAGTGGGTAATAGAGTTTAGAAAGTCCATCAATTTCGTTTCTTCGTTGATTGTTCTGCTGCTTTTGAAAATATCGATCATTTCTAAGACCTCCCTAGCTTTTGTATTCTTTTTCTGTGTTATTACTTTGGTGTTATCAAAATCAAAATTATGTTTTAGTGTCAATTGGTGTTTTTTTAAAGCAGTTTGACTTTTTGCGTATTTGTGGCCTTTCAATCTTTCTTGTAGTAACTGTTTTGTTTGGCCTATGTATACTTTGTCACAGTCTTTGCAAGGTATGTTGTATATTGTGTGTGATTGTTTTAGTGTAGGTGTTGAGTCTTTTTATATATATATATATATATATATATATATATATATATATATATATATAACATTTGATAAATTATTGGAGGTTTTAAGGTGTAATTGTTCTGAACGTCTTCTAGTTTAACACTAAAATCTTCAATCAAAGATTGAATCAATTCAATCAAAGATTGAAGATTTTAGTGCTAAACTAGAAAACGTTCAGAACAATCCTTCTGTGAGTGTTTTTGTGCGTTCAAGTGTTACACTGTTTTTTCTACTGAAGATGACAACGTGGTTGTAGAAATACGTATTTAGAATCATTAAATTCTATTGTGGTAAGGGGTTTTTGTAATTTTATTATTCACTTGCAAGCCACAGTCTCCGATTTGTTAGATAGGGATGTATAATTGAATTAAAACAATCTAAAATGAAATGTATATAGAAAGAAATTCCACAGTAACGTTAGGTCAGGTAGAAAACTAAGGATTAAGGATATAACAAAAGAAATGCTTTTTCTTTGTAAACGAATATATACAGAAGAAAAATGTCGTAAGTTAAATAAATATTTTAAAACGAGATATTTAAAGAAGAAATATATTATTTAAAAATAAATTAAAATATTTTTATATGCGGAGCGTAACAGTAGTAACTCAATTAACAATATTAGAATTTACACAACATTTTACATTGGAAATTTTCATATATCATAGAATCACTTGCAATGTATTCGTAAACGCGAAAGAAACTTGTTCAAGTTCATTTCTTGTATTGAGTCGTTGCTGTTGCCATCGTATAAGATAGAACTGAAAAAGTTGCCGAATTTCTCTGAATTATCGTCCTATTGGCGTTGTTTATGGCTAGTCGTAACTTAGTTCGAGACGGAAATCGCATTATCAGGAAAACAAATCGCCCATCCTCTCAAAATAACGCTTCTTTATGACGCATCATACATTTTCACTAACACACCTCCAGTATAAAACGATTTTGAGGTTACACGAAGCCTGTATTTAAGTAAAGAGCTGTTCTGGGAGTATTTTAATAAGATGTGCAGAGATTGTGCTCTTTTTACATTATACATATTTGTATTTTTTGAGTTCGCAATCTAAATTAAGTGTATTTAAATTTTGTTGCTAATAAAGTTATTTATTTCTTCTTATTTGCTAGTTACACAACTTTTTAAAAAAGCGATTGGTCAAAACTTTTAGAGCAGTTAATACACCAGCAAATCTCATTATGTGTCAAATCTTTACTTGCTGTGCAACAGTATGAGTTGTTCTGGTAGATATATTATTACCTACTAATTTGGCTAAAATTACGAAACTTGTTTTTGAAGCGTTGGACATTCGTTTATTAATTAAGGTAATCTATACAAATTTTACCACACCCTATGACTTTCGATCATTGTTTGTTATTAACTAAATTGGATATCTGTGTCGCCCTTCTAGGCTTTTGCAGTTGTGTACGTACCTTATTTAAAGCAACGCGTTTAAGCAATGTATGTTACAATGGTTATCATTCTAAACAGTTCATTCCTTCTTGCGGGTAGCAATGCTGGGATGTGACTTGGGTCCTCTGTTATTCAATATCTATTATTATGTATTATATATTACATCTTTCACAAATGTCTTTATTTTTTTTTAAATATATTACATATTAAATCATTAGTATTTTAATTAAACGTGAACGTGGTATTCTTTAATTTATTCCTCGATTAGCTCTTGTTGTGGGCACATAGACTCGTATCTTCTTTTTTCTCAGGGGATTATTTATTACAAAATAATTTGAAACATACATGAGTGGGTAAAAACCACACCAATTTGTATAATACAAAAGTATTTTTAATAATATAAAATATTATTAAAAATGGGGTGTGAAGAACACAATACAAGTTATATATTTGTGAATGTATCTCCTCTCCAATACGTATCTGCGTCTCTGGAGAGGAGATACATTCACAAATATAGAACTTGTATTGTGTTCTTCACACCCCATTTTTAATAATATTTTATATTATTAAAAATACTTTTGGATTATTTAGTACTTTTAAAAAAATAAATAAGATAAACGAGAACAAAGAACAGATAATGTATTTGAAATTCGGTGACTCTTTGTATTATGATATTTAATTTTGAATTTGGTTCATGAATTGAAAACTTATTTTTATATTAATTACTTGATATTTGCAAAAATAGGTGTTTTTATTATTGGCATTTATCTGACCTTATTTTACTCGATGATAGATGGCACTTTCTTCTTATGGTAATTTTCTTTTTATTTAATATCTGTGTTTATTTTCCTTAGGCAGTACCTAACTTCTTAAATGACTATTTGTCTTTATCCAACTTCCTCGACTCTTGACACTATTCAATTTCTATTTTTCTTCTTCACACGAAGTACGTGTATATTTTTCATATGACTAATATGAGATACGTATTATTTATTTAACTTTACTAATACGAGGTACGTATTATTTATTTGATTTTTCTACACGAAGTAGGTGTTTTTTCAGTCTCTGGCTTTTATAACATTTCAATTCAAACAAAAGCCATTCAAATTCTTCAGGACCTCTGCTTCTTACTGTTTGAACGCCTTTTTAGAATTTGATGTTATTATTATTGAAAATTAGCCCTATTTTTTTCAATTACTATTCAGGTAATTATTTAAATTAATATTTGTATATTAAACATTTTCATTTATCTGTCAAAATTTTTCTAATTTTACAAAATTTCAGTTTATTTTTGAATTAATGCTGTATTTGATGTTATATTATTGTTATTAATGATTTATGTCCTTTCAGTAAATGTTATCTCATTATTAGAGAACGGACACGCTTACCACCCAGTGCAGTAGTGGCGAAAGGCTGTATTTCTAAAATATTTAATTTTATTTATATAATTGGAAAACGAACGGGTGGTGATCTATAAAATTACGAAATACATATTTATTTGTTGAAAAGTTGTACTTATAAAGTTTTTAATTTTATTTATATAATTGGAAAACATATCTATCTATATAAAATTACGAAATACATATTTATTAATTAATTTTATTTATATAATTGGAAAACAAACGGGTGGTGATCTATAAAATTACGAAATACATATGTATTTGTTGAAAAGTTGTATTTTTAAAGTTTTTAATTTTATTTCTATAATTGGAACATTTTTATTTGTTCATTTTGTCGTTCAAGTTGAGTAAAGGAGTATTAATATTGACTAGCAATAGTTTCTCAAGGTTTTCTTCTGTCAATTTTCTTCTCTTTGAATTAAGTACATCCTTATAAATAGAAAACGTCCTTTCTACATCGCAACTGGTTATAGGTGCGTACTGGAAATATTCTTTTATTTCTTCATATTTAGCCGTTAGATTTTGTGGAATTGTCTCCATACATAATTACTGCAATGTAATTAAATCTGGATTTCTATTAAGAATTCCTTCAAACTTTTGCCGAAGGCCACATCCGAAGTCACTTGGAATACTTTTCAAATTATTAACAGCCACATCTAATGTGGTTAATCCGTCATTTAATTTGAGATTTCGATTTTCAAAATAAGTGATTAGTTTTGGCAATTTTCCAAAGTGTTCGTGAAGAAAGTACAACTGATTTTTAAATTTGGGATTTGTGTGAGCTCTTTGCACTCACCAATACTTCTAGCATCCTCCTTTAGTACTGTTACGAAATGTTTTAGACTATCGAAATTCTCAGCATAATAACTAGTAGCTTCCAGCCATGTTCCCCATCTAGTTATTACTGGAGTGGGAGACAGTGACAGAGATGGAAATTTTTCGCTGAAAAGAGCTACTCTCAATCGTGCTTTTCTGAAAATTTTTTAAGAGCGGATACAAGTCTATCAACTTCTGGAAAGGTGCTCTGATATATTCACAGATTCTGCGGAGAACATGTGCTACACAAGTAATATTCAGCAAATTAGGATATGTTTCCTTTAATATATATGCAGCTCTGTCACTTACAAATAAGAGTACTTTTTCTTTGTACCTGTCGTCGGAATGAAGTATATTTTGAATATTCTCATTAATCGTTTTAGCAACTGTTTCCGCATCAACTGTATTTACAACTTTTGTTGCTATTACATATACGTTATATGGAATAGTTGGATGTAGTACACCAGCTACAACATTTACCACACAGCGTCCTAACATATTCACCGTTTCGTCGGCGCCTATCCATATGTATTGATTTAAAAGATGGCTTCTAATGCGTTCTACTGTTCTCGTATAGCACCTAGAAACATAATATTTGCGTAAAGTTGATTCATCAGGAACATTTCGACTAGTATATTTTTTCAGAAATATTTTTAAAGTGGGACTGCTAAGTTTATTTAATGGAATATTAGCCGCCATAAAAGTTTTACAGAGTTCAGATGTGTTTGCGATCCTAAGTGACGAATTTTTGACGATATTTTACGGATTTTGTAATAAATTTCGGAATCACTGACAATGGACATACAATCAGTATGACCGTCAATCCAACTCGCCATTGTTTTACGATGCCGTTCTCGACGTTCTTCCATATCATGTCTTAAAAAGTAACTTAAACAATGCTCTAGATCTAAATAAATGAAAACTAAAAATGTGTGCGTAAGTTATTGAAACTGAACGAAATTCAATGCACACTTACGTCGAAATAATTGGTAGAAATAGATTCAATCAAACGATATTAAACAGGATCTATCACAAAAATTACGATGTAATTAGCAGTTAAAACTATGAAAACAAGAAACTTACTCACAGCACTTTATTTATCTTACGTAATATAAACTAATAAATAAAATACATTATAAAAACCCCGCTTCTATCTACGCTCATTAAAACACTTTAAAAAACACTATATTCTCCGAATACAATAGCTGGCTTGTCCATTGTTATCGCGGCGAGACCAGGTGTCTGAGTAAGTCAAACAAATACTTCATTGAATTACGCCGGGATGTACTGAGCGACGTTATACACAATTCCAATTGCAGATTGCGTTTTATGGAAATTGCATCCGTTCTCTACTCATTATATTTGACTGTATTTTACAAATTTTAAAAATTCTAGTTATATTTTCCAAAATCTCAACTAAATCTTTTTTATGTTTTGTTATTCTATTTGTTTTTATAAATTGATCCCCTATTGAGGTAATTTAAACCTATTATAGTTTGATTATATTTGTTTTTAGGTGAAAATCTTTATTCAGTTGGTTGGTAGAATCCCGACGTCTTTGAATTCTGTTCGGATGTTATTCTTATTAGCTGGTTAGTGTGTATTTTGGTTCCTTTCTTGACTTTTAACTGTTTGTTCTTCTTTAAGTTGTATATATGGATATTATTCTATTTAAATGAAGTTGGATATATTATATTACGATGCTTTTTTTAATAAAATATAATTTTATCTTTGGTGCATCCTTTTTAGTAATATTTTAGTTTTAATATTAAGTAAAGAGGATTTTGCTAACTAAAATCCTAAAATGTCCTATCCTAAGGTAACCCCTGGCCAATTTTTCTTCCATCTCGAAGAATTTTCTTTCGGTTTCACCGTTTCAAAGTTTAAAAATTTTATAATACGCCTTATTTATTATTCACAACATGTCACTATATTAATTATTTACAGAATTTATTGGACTGCAAAGTTCTCGCCTATGTCGATGATTTAAAGAATATTTTGTGAAATCGGAAATTTCAGTGATTTCGATGGCATTGAATTTAATCTCATTGTTATAAAGAATTGGCATCCAACTAATAATATTAAGATGAGCTTAAACAAATGCTCTGTGGTAATTTAAACAACACCCTGTTAAGTAGTAGAAGTGAGGTAAGGGTCTATGTATTTTATCTGATTCTGCATTAACATTTTTGAATCATATTACACCATTGTAAGTCTTCTCTGAAATACCATGTGAAAGTTAGCATATCGATGTTTAAATAGTTAATTGACGAAGGAGATACTTGTCGAAACTTCATTATAACGCTAAGAAATAAGTAATTAAACTTCTAGTTTCAAAAATTCTTTTATTGTAAATACCACTACAATATTGTTTCGCCTACAATGGCTTCATCAGGTGGATGAAATACTGAGTATTTCATCGACCTGATGAAGCCATTGTATGGCGAAACAATATTGTAGTGGTATTTACAATAAAAGAATTTTTGAAACTAGAAGTTTAATTATTTATTTCTTAGCGTTATATCGATGTTTAACTAAGATCAAGTGTAAATACAGTAACACAAAAACGTTAAAAAAATATGTGTATATTTACACATGGTCAAACACAATGCATATATTACCCATTGATAATTTTTACGTAGAGATACTTGTTTCGATATTTTATTAGATCTTGCAAGGCGATCAATGCACGTGATAAAGTACCTATTACCAATCGCTGCCGCTAAGTATAATAACTAGAGACCGGACAATGAACCATATAAATAGTCTAGAGTAAAATTACTTTCGGATGAGACTGAAGATGCGCGAGCGATGACATTACAAAAATACTGAACACCTTAAAAACATTGAGCAGTCGGCAGCGGGAGCAATGTACGTACAAAACCACTACGAAACACACAGATCAAATGCCTGGTATCGACTGACAAATAATCGATAAACGTTGGTGGCTCGTATAGTACACGGATTTATACTACTAGCTGTTTCTCTCATTTATGAGGTGGCTCTCTTTCTAATTACTAAAATGTGTTTCTGCGCCAGTCCCATCGGAAAGTAATTTTACTCTATAACATCGCTAAGTACAACACGCAGTTATTAAGGAGCACTCTTCATTCGTTTAACCGTACATCTGTTTGTTGTCGTTGAATTGTGACGCAATTACTTCAATTTTACACTTAAATTCCTTTCTTCATGGGCGTAGATAGAAGCGTGAGGAGTTTTTATAATTGATGTTATTTATTAATTTATATTTCGTAAGATAAATAAAGTACGGTGAGTTTGTTTCTTTTTTTCATTGTCTTAACTGTGTCCAGTGAATTTCGTTAAGTTTCAACAATTTACGCATGCATTTTTAATTTTCATTTATTTAGATCTAGAACATTGTTTAAGTTACTTTTTTAGATATGATATGGAACAACGTCGAGAATGGCATCATGAAACAATGGCGAGTTGGAGTAAGGGTCAAACTGATTGCATGTCCGTTGTCAGTGATTTCGAAATTTATTGCAAAGTCTGTAAAATATCGTTAAAAAATTCCATGAAATCGGACGTAAAGCGTCACACTTAGCATCGCAAACACATACACAGAAATTAGACCCGTTGGAATCTGACAATTTTAACGAAGAACTCTGTGAAACTTTAATGGCGGCAAATATACCATTAAATAAACTTAACAATGCCACCTTCAAAACATATCTCCAAAAACATGCTGGTCAAAATGTTCCTGATGATTCCCCCTTACGCAAATGTTATGTTTCTAGTGCCACACGAAAGCAATAGAACGCATTATAAGCCATCTTTCAAATCAGTACCTATGGATAAGTGCCGACGAAACCGTCGATATATTAGGACGCTGTGTGGTAAATATTGTAGCTGGTGTACTACATCCAACTATTCTATACCGGGTGCGGCAATAGTGTGTCGGCGGAGCTTAGCATGAAAACTAATAAAATTATAACAATAAAATTTTACACATGTAGTATGCTACAGTGCATTTTCTAATTATATTTATATATTTACAGGGTGTTCCAAATTTCCGCAACGACTTTCAATTTTTTTTTTTTAATAGATTGCTATACTTTCTTGTTATTATGATGATAGCCACCCAAATTATCTTTGCAATGATATATGACAATGTGCACTTACAACTGTTAGTTTTGGTTTTATTGCAAATTTTGTTAAAATCTTGACAGTTGCAGCGTCTAACATTTTAAGTCTTAGCCTGAAAATGGGTGCAGTGCCTCACGTAACTTTTTTGTTACCAATTTATGGACTAACACGTTATATGTTTTGAGGGTAAACAACGTGACAACATATACAGAGTGCTAAATATGTCGTGCCAAAGTTATCGAAGTTTAAAGGCTATTTTCTCTTTTTTTTTAAATTGAACCTATAATTTTTTTATTAGTCAGCAAATTCCTTGTAAAATTGCCGTTAAAATGGTACCAATAACACAGTACTTATTTCTAGTATTTTCGAAGTTATAACCCTTTAATGGGATATACCTATGTTTATAATATTCAATATGCGGTGCTGCATTTAATAGTTGGGTGGTTGGCCATGAAATGATATTAAGCAAAAATTGCTGTGTAACCAAACGTCAAATATCTACTTAAAATTTCCATATAAAGTGTTTTTCAATAGTTTCTCTTTACTGTAATCGCGTTTAATTGTTATAATTTAAGTTCGGCTAGTTAATTATCAATTTGCGTTTGTTCGTTATTAGTTGTTATCTTGTTGTCAGTTATATCGTTTTGTTGTCATTATTTTTTATTTCCATGCCGTAATAGTTTATAGTTGTGTTTCTTTAGAATGAATTTTTCGAAGGAGGAGCTAATAGACATGGTATTTGTTCTTGGCGCTAGCAATAGAAATCCACTTTTAGCATCAAGAACATATGCTATGGAGTATCCTCACCGAAGAGCACCAGATATTAAGACGTTTGAAAATTTGTTGACAAGGTTTCTTCGGACGGGTTCAGTGAATTATGTCAAACATGAAAGAACTAAGTCTATGGTTACAGAAGATAATGAAGTGACAGTCGTCCAGTCCGTTGTGGAAAATCCGCGCGTATCTACAAGGATAATTTCGAAAGAACACGGGATAGAAGTCACTGCTGTAAGAAGGATTTTAAGAAAAACATAAATTTCACCCTTACAAAATTCAAAATCATCAAGGCTTATTACAAACGGATTTTGAAAGGAGACTTGTTTACTGTGAATGGCTACTTTTCCAATTACGACAAGATCTAACTTTTCTAGATCATGTGCTTTTCACAGATGAAGCAACATTTGCTAATTGTGGAATAACAAACAGAAAAAATTCTCATTATTATGACACTAGAAACCCTCATTTTGTGCAACCCATTTTATACCAACAAAAATGGAGTGTTAACACCTGGGGAGGCATCATAGGAAACATTATTGTAGGTTCATTCTTTTTTAATAATACTTTAAATTGTGAAATCTACACAAATTTCCTGCAAAATAATTTACCATTGCTGTTAGAAGACCTACCAGATAACGTCATAAGGAGATTGTGGTACCAACATGATGGTGCACCTGCACATTACGGTGCTGCTGCAAGAACACATTTAGATAGGGTATTCACCAATAGGTGGATTGGGAGAGGAAGCTTTATAAGCTGGCCACCGCGGTCACCAGATCTAACCCCTTGTGATTTTTTTCTGTGGCCTACTGTAAAAAATATAGTTTACGAAGCACCTCCTACAACGGCAGAGAACATGCAGCAACGAATCAGAAACGCTTTTCTTCAAGTAAGTGAAAACAACATGGCTCAAAATGTAAGTCTGTGGATCCAGAGGCGATTAAGAGCATGTGTAGAGCAGAATGGAAATATATTTGAACACATTTCAAATTAATTTTGTTTTATTATTGAAAAATTACAAAATGTAATTCTAAAACTAATAATAAAGAATTAAGAAACAGGTGTTTGTAAAAGTTACTTTGTTTGATATCATTTCATGGCCAACCAACTATTAGATGCACCGCATATTGAATATTATAAACATAGGTATATCCCATTAAAGGGTTATAACTTCGAAAATACTAGAAATAAGTACTATGTTATTGGTACCATTTTAACGGCAATTTTACAAGGAATTTGCTGACTAATAAAAAAATTATAGGTTCAATTAAAAAAAAAGAAGAGAAAATAGCCTTTAAACTTCGATAACTTTGGCACGACATATTTAACACTCGGTATATGTTGTCACGTTGTTCACCCTCAAAACATATAACGTGTTAGTCTATAAATTGGTAACAAAAAGGTTACGTGAGGCACTGCACCCATTTTCAGGCTAAGACTTAAAATGTTAGACGCTGCAACTGTCAAGATTTTAACAAAATTTGCAATAAAACCAAAACTAACAGTTGTAAGTGCACATTGTCATATATCATTGCAAAGATAATTTGGGTGGCTATCATCATAATAACAAGAAAGTATAGCAATCTATTTAAAAAAAAAATTGAAAGTGGTTGCGGAAATTTGGAACACTCTGTAAATATATAAATAAAATTAGAAAATGCACTGTAGCATACTACATGTGTACGTAAAATTTCATTGTTACGACTTTATTAGTTTTCATGCTAAGCTCCGCCGACACACTATTGCCGCACCCGGTATAACGCATATGTAATAGCAACAAAAGGTATAAATACAGTTGACGCGGAAACAGTAGCTAAAACCATTTACGAGAATATGCACCAAATGCTTCATTCGGACGACAGGTACAAAGAAAAAATACTTTTTTCTATTTTGCGTTCGAAATGAACTCATTATGAAACCCAAAACAGTATCGAAATGAGCTTCATTTCGATACGCTTTTTTTCATTTTTCAATGTTGGCGTTGTTCGAATACAAAAATAAATATCATTGCTGTCATTTGATTTTAAGCATTTATGTAGAATTGACAGATATGATATATGTACGTATTTTACACAAACAACGTATGTTGTATACAATTTACAACAACATATATATGTTTCTATGTTACTCATGTTTATATTTTTAAATGAAGTATCAAGTAATGTTAACGAAAATTAATAAATAATATGTAATATAATCTACTTCGGGGATATCAAGATTTAAATTTGAAAATGTCAAGTATCAATGTGACCAACTGCATGCTTTATATAAAAATTAAACTCTGAACTTTCACGAAAAGGTTTTGTTTAAGTATAACAATACGTTAAGCACGTATAAAGCGTTTGTACAATATGAAACAAACATGTAAATAATTTACATATCTGTAACTATGCACATGGACAATACACCTCGTATTTTCAGCAATTACTTCTGCTTAATACATATGTTTCTGCCAATATAGGCGTCCTCAGCTAAGCTAGTGAAGCAATTTATACAAATTAATACAAACCTGTTATAAACAACTGGTTTGTATCTGTATTTAAATTTACTGAAATAGCCCGCAAAGATCAAGCAAGTTCCGTCCTATAAGAAGACAACTATTTAATAATTGACATCTTACGGGCGAAAGATACATTGTCCGGAGGGCTACCTATCGTTCGAACAGCTATGCTGCTACGGGAAACGATAAAATACGTATGTAGATGTAGTCCATTAACAACCTGCCAGATGGCGGTATATACGAAAAGGTTTTGTTTAAGTATAACAATACGTTAAGCACGTATAAAGCGTTTGTACAATATGAAACAAACATGTAAATAATTTACATATCTGTAACTATGCACATGGTTAGCACGGAGGTAGCCCTCCGGACAATGTATCTTTCGCCCGTAAGATGTCAATTATTAAATAGTTGTCTTCTTATAGGACGGAACTTGCTTGATCTTTGCGGGCTATTTCAGTAAATTTAAATACAGATACAAACCAGTTGTTTATAACAGGTTTGTATTAATTTGTATAAATTGCTTCACTAGCTTAGCTGAGGACGTCTATATTGGCAGAAACATATGTATTAAGCAGAAGTAATTGCTGAAAATACGAGGTGTATTGTCCATGTGCATAGTTACAGATATGTAAATTATTTACATGTTTGTTTCATATTGTACAAACGCTTTATACGTGCTTAACGTATTGTTATACTTAAACAAAACCTTTTCGTATATACCGCCATCTGGCAGGTTGTTAATGGACTACATCTACATACGTATTTTATCGTTTCCCGTAGCAGCATAGCTGTTCGAACGATAGGTAGCCCTCCGGACAATGTATCTTTCGCCCGTAAGATGTCAATTATTAAATAGTTGTCTTCTTATAGGACGGAACTTGCTTGATCTTTGCGGGCTATTTCAGTAAATTTAAATACAGATACAAACCAGTTGTTTATAACAGGTTTGTATTAATTTGTATAAATTGCTTCACTAGCTTAGCTGAGGACGCCTATATTGGCAGAAACATATGTATTAAGCAGAAGTAATTGCTGAAAATACGAGGTGTATTGTCCATGTGCATAGTTACAGATATGTAAATTATTTACATGTTTGTTTCATACTGAACTTTCAAATTAAATAATTCCAATTTAAGCAATTTATTAATGTAAAAAACACAAAATAGAAAAAATAGTATAAAAAACTCGTTTCATAAGGCCTTTTGCCGCACTCGCTCTTTAGAAAACTCGCCACTATCGCGGCTCGTTTTCTAAACTGATCTCGTGCGGCAAAATGGTGCCTTATGAAACTTGTTTTTTAATATACTATTATTTGTCAGTAACAGTGTTGCATATACAGTGTGGTCATAAAGTTTGGAACCAAGCTTATAATCGCATTATTTTACATTTTTTGGAAAAACGCTCAGACTGGTAAATTTTCTTTTTTAAAACGCCATCTTTTGACATACAATTTTTTTCTATGACGTCATTGGTTTTCGAATGATGACGTTATCAACACTTTCTTTAAATGGCAACCATATTATTTTTTTCTCGTTTTTGGTAGATCTTTATATCCACCAAATAGTGATATAAAACAATTGGTATGTTGCATCACAATTTTTTTGAAAAAATGATATAAATTTAGAAAAAAATACGAAAATTTTATTTTTGTACAAAATTAAAATTAAATTAAAAAAAAAATCTGAACTTAAATTTATTGTAACAGTTAACGTAAATTTTCAAAATGGACCCCACTAACCAACTAACACTGTCCCAGCCGAGTGTAAAAGCTTTGTGATCAATAGTAATCTGCGTTATTCGCTCCAGGTCAAAAGAAATTCGTCTTTCCAATCGGCCAATTACATATTCAAAAATCTTATTTAACATTAAATAGTTTCACAAAAAGGGCCAAAGAAGTTTAATTTATTTAAAAAATTGACATGATGTGGCAGACCATTTCTTAATTAAAATTATCGCCCAAAAATTGAAGATTTCAAAAACTAATTAAGCTTACAAAATTTACTGAAATATGTAAGTAAGCTTTTTCACACTTCTGTCTTGTGTGAGGACTTAAATATTCTTCTTGAACAAACCGGATCGTCAAAAGCACATGTACTCATGTTACTATGCAAAAAATTTACAAAAACAAAAACACGCACTTTTTTGCAAGATATTTCTTTATGACATTCTTGCTTCTTTTTATACAATTTATGTACAAAAATTTTAGTTTGAAATTGTTTCTATGGCGACAACATTGTTGAATTATTTACTTCTACTTTTGACGTTAAATTTTTGAGATATTGTGTAAACATTGTTCATTTTCGCTAATATAAAAAATGGCACATTTATCTGAGCGAGAAAGAATCGAAATTTTAACTATGGTTGGGTATGGGGACAGACAAAGAACGCATGCAGAAGCATGCGATTTGTTTAACCATGAACACCCTGATAGACCTCCAATTACCAGGTCTACGGTGACAAAACTAGTTGGAAAGTTTACCGAAACTGGATCCGTAAAAGATCGACCACGGCAAGGTAGACCTCAAGTAGGAGAAGATGTGAAATTAAATGTGCTTCTAGAAGCAGAAGAAAGGCATCATGTTTCCACCAGACAACTTGCGTTAGCCAATCAGGTGGCTCACTCATTTGTCGTCAGCTTATTTAAAAAAGAACACTATCTTCCTTACAAAGTTCAACTTGGACAGGAATTACATGAGGATGACGAAGATCGTCGACTGCAGTTCTGTGAAGACGTAATGTTACGTTGTGACCAAAATCCAAATTTCTTGGAAAACATCGCCTTCTCAGATAAAGCTACGTTCTGCCTAAATGGATCTGTTCACCGCCATAATTGCAGATATTGGTCGCAGAACAATCCGCATTGGACTCAAGCGTGTCATACTCAGCGCAGAAGAAAAGTTAACGTATGGGTTGGAATGATTGGACGACGCATTTTGGGACCATATTTTTTTGAAGGAAATTTGACTGCTGTGCAATATTTAGAATTTTTAATATTTGAACTGGTTCCAGCGCTCGCTGTTATTTTCCCAAATCACGAGGATGGTGATGTACCCCATCCAAATATTTGGTTTCAACAAGATGGGACGCCTCCCCATTATGGTGTAGAGGTTCGCCACTATCTTGACGAAATATTTCCCAATAAATGGATTGGACGGAGAGGCGCCATAGAATGGCCACCTCGTTCTCCTGACCTGACTCCGTTAGACTTTTTTTGTGGGGTTATATGAAATCGAAAGTGTATTTTAACAAACCGAACAATTTAGAAGATTTAAAAGAACGAATTCGCGTAGAACTTACACAAATATCCCCAGACATAATTGAGGCGAGTATACGAAGTGTTTACACTCGGCTGGGACAGTGTCAGTTGGTTGGTGGGGTCCATTTTGAAAATTTACGTTAACTGTTACAATAAATTTAAGTTCAGATGTATTTTTTTTAATTTAATTTTAATTTTGTACAAAAATAAAATTTTCGTATTTTTTTCTAAATTTATATAATTTTTTCAAAAAAATTGTGATGCAACATACCAATTGTTTTATATCACTATTTGGTGGATATAAAGATCTACCAAAAACGAGAAAACAATAATATGGTTGCCATTTAAAGAAAGTGTTGATAACGTAATCACTCGAAAACCAATGACGTCATAGAAAAAAATTATATAAGCGGTTATAAGCTTGGTTCCAAACTTTATGACCACACTGTATGTTAAAAAAGGCAGACTATTAAAGAAAACATATCCTAATATGCTGCATATTACTTGTGTAGCATATACTCTCTACAGAATCTGTGAATATATCAGAGACACCTTTTCGGAAGTTGATAGACTTGTATCCATTTTTAAAAAAGTTTTCAGAAAAGCACCATTGAGAGTAGTTCTTTACAGGGAAAAACTTTGTCACTTCCTCCCTGTTCAGTAATAACTAGATGGGGAACATGGTGGGAAGCTATTAGTTTTTATGGAGAGAATTTCGATAGTTTACACAATTTCGTTACATGTTTAAATGACGACGCTTGAAGTATTTCTAAGTGCAAGGACCTAATACAAATTCCAAATTTAAAAAATCAGTTGTACTTTCTTCAGAAACACTGAACACTTTGCAAATTTGCCAAATCTAATATGTAACTTATTCTGAAAATCAAAATCTCGAATTCAACGATGGATTAATCACATTGGATGTGGCTATTAATAATTTGTAACATATTCCAAGTGACTTCGGATGTGGCCCTCGGCAAGAGTTAGCCGCAGTTTTTAATAGAAATCCAGATTTAATAACATTGCGGCAATTAATACTCTTTTACTCAACTTGAACTACAAATTGAACAAATAAAAATGTATTTCGTATTTTATATAATTTCCAATTGTATAAATAAAATTAAAAACTTTTTAAAAATACAAATTTTCAATAGTACGCCCGTGGGCGATGAGTCATGGGTCTCTCGTGTCCGGTCCCTAATAATCACCGTAGCGAAAGTGCTGTCAATCTTTGAAAAGTTACTCTTCCTTCAAACCGCCCTCGTATAACAGGTAAACTTTGTTGTATCTATATCATTGCTTTCGTAAAAGCAAGTCATTAAATTATTGAAGAAAGACAACATCTGTTTTCTTAATATAAATTTAAAAACAAAGCAAGTTTAATTATAAAATGTAAACTTTATACATTACACAACGAGCAGTAAATAGTTAAGGAAGCAAACAAGCAAAGAAAGGAAATACTGCTGCGGGCACAAAAACAAAAGCATTAGAATTTGCTCAGGGATTTTCTCGTTATGAAAATATCTTGAACGTATGGATATAAAATATTTGTTGCCGGAAATTTTCTAGTAGCAAGTGAAATACGTGCCAGGAATTTAGTGTATATTATTGGATAAATTCTCATAGTTGGTTTTAAACGGTTTGCGGCGGTTTATCATCTCCCTTCAACCACCAACAATATCCGACGAACGGTTGACGTGGCTGTTGCAGTTCAGCGTATGTCGACGGCATTTCGTGGTTGCGGTAATCGTTCAGAGCTCACGGTTCTTTTCCTGTATGCGAACGCTAATTTTGCCGTTCGAGCGCACGAAAGCGTCTAGGGAAAAACTCAAATCGTCCAGAGGGAATATATTAACTTGGTTGGTATTTCAAAAATGAGGTGAAATATGCGCAAACTCCTTTTATATTGTGCAAGTGAAGTTTTTAACGTTCAACTTCTTAACATGTTTCGTATGTTATATATGAGTATGTCATTAACAAAAGCGCTGCTGATGTAATATAAACTATTTTATTATCTCAGCGACATACTTTTCGAAGTGATAATCGATGTTAAAATGTTTATAAATTTATATCCTTTTTATTTGTGAAGTACAGAGTAAGAGTTTTTTTTTATGTTATCTCAGAATTTTGAGATATTAGCAGAGAGCGGACTGAAGCGATTGAATAACCAATTGCCCCGATAAAACGTTGTGGCGGTATCAGGTATAGTGTGCATGTTATAACAACCCCACTATTTGCTTGCTCGATTGCATTCGTCGAGCAGATGTTGTTATTTTCGTCGTTATGAGTAGCACATTGTGTGTATACCCTTATAAATTCAATTAAACAGTGGCGTGTAACACGGATTAAACATTTATATATTATTTCGTTAGACTTCGTTGAAGTAATCGCTCAAAAAATTATATCAGCTAATTTCCAAAGTGTATTCTCGTGTTTACATGCTGTTATACATGCATATGCATATATGTATTTATTGTTCTTGAGATAGTATATTTTCTATTCTCTTCTATAAGGGATTGTTTCTGGTTTCGTTCCTTTCAGTGTTATTTGGTTAGTTACATTTAGTATTTTAAAGAATCCGTTTTATATTGTTATGTTCTATACTTATCCTATAATTTTTTATAAATATTAATTTTAATTTACTACCTTATTTTTGGAGTAGTTTTCGTTTCTTCTTTTTAGTCCATTTCTTTCTGTTCTTAGTATTTCTATTTATTTTCATTAACTATGGAGAATTCTCGAAGGGCAACCATGGTATGATGGATTAAAGGCCATATAGATTGGTTGCATATTCGTAATGATACCGAAATATATTGCATTTGCCTGTTCATTAAGTTTAAGGCGTCCACAAAAGTGTAATGTGCAGAGACATGTTTCCTCAAAAACTCATCATGATAACATATGACCATCTGCACTAACACTTTTAACGAAGAACTGTGAGAAGCTTTTATGGCGCAAATATCCCATAACAATCCAGTCCTCAAGAGGTTTCTTACAAAATATATTGATCGTCATATACCAGATGAATCTACTTTACGTAAATACCACTTCCCAAAATATTATTTGAGAACCATTGAAAAAATACGAACCAACCTATCTGGTCATTATATTTGGGTAAGTGCAGACGGAACAATGCATCTAATGGGATGATATGTGTTAAATCTAGTTGTTGGTATTCTTCATCTAAAAATTTATTGAAAAATGTTCCAGGTCGAACTGGTAAAGTTATACTAGATAAATTTTATAGTGTTACGATAAAGAATGATGGTTTTCAAAAGTTAACAGAAATATCAAAGATTTTATCACTATCATTAAGTTCGACTGTAAAGATAATAATTTACATTTAGACCCAAACATCTTCATTAAAATATGCATCTATCACTACAGTTGAAGTCGAAAGGACGTTTTTAAACATATAAAATATTTTAAGCGACAAAATTTTGGTGTCGAAAATCTAGAAAAGCACTTAATTATTAATTGGTACAATAATAAGTTGTAGATATCATTGCGAAAGTGAATAGTTATTAATAATAACTATACATCCATAGAATTATTTGAATATAGCTATTAATTGTAATCTTTCCTTGATTTCCATTAAGCGAAATACATAAAAAATAAAGTGGATAAAAATGCATAAAAATGGAGCTATAGGAAGAACGTCACATATTTATGAGGACAAAATGTGAACCTGAACGGGCACAGTAATTTTAGATTATTGTACGCTTTTCCAATCGTGCTACTAATACAGGCTCTCCCAAAAGTAAACGTTATCGGGGGGGGGGGGGGGCTCATAGGCCAGCTCATAACTAGGCAAAATAACTAAATATGATCTCGATAAAAGTGTGCTAGTTTTCGAGATAATGGCTCTTTTACAAATTTCGAAAATCGACTGCTCACATGAGTTTCTCAAGTGCCATAGCTACAAAATTTGATATTTTAAGATTCTAATTTTCAAATGCAACACTGAATAATTCTGCTATTGATGACAATCTAAAATGCAACTATAGTTCTTATACGTATGAAAAAAAACATTTTTCCCCGATTTATGAGATATTATTATTCTATTGGCTAATTTCGACTCCTTAATACTGTAAAAAAATGTAAGGCGCTGACATGGCAAGTTATTTTAAAACATTGTTCATTACCTGTCGTTTTGAAAATAAATAGTATAATATACAGGCTGATTCATTTTCGGCCCTCACCATGGGGATCTCGCTTATTATTGGAGATAGAGTATAGGTATAAATTTGGCAAAGTTGTTAAATTTTGTGTTTGTTATAAATCCGTAAAGAAAATAGACCTGTGACAAATGACCTTCGTTATTTAAAAAAAAAAACGCGAAAACCCCATTTTCTTCTTTTACCTGTAGCACCGACATTTAGCCTTGTAGAGAAAATATAGAAACACATCCTTGTGGCCATTTCTAAACCTCTATCCAGTGGTGTACTCTAAATTTTTATACGACGTTTCGTTTCTTTCTGGCCATCATCAACTATCTAATTTCTTATAGGCGCCATATTGGATTTAGACATCTTCAGAAAGAGTTTTTTTTTCTGATTTCAACCATGTACCATATGCTGACTAAAGTTTTTGACATAAGGTTTTATTTCAGAGAATAAATTATAAGATTAAATAAGGTAGCCTTTGGAATTTCAATCTGTCAAACATTTCATTTATTGTTCATTAATAATACAAAAATGTCATACACTAACGAAGAGAAACGAGATATGATAAGTATTTTTTATTCTTCGAACCGAAATTCAACAGTAGCGAGTACAAGATATCTACAATTATATCCAGAAAGACAACAGCCTCATCGTACAATTTTTCTAGATCTCGACAGAAATTTGGTCGAGAATGGATCGTTTACTAAGCCACGTAATGGTCAAGACAACAGGAATTTAAATGAAAATCGACAAGATATTTTACAAATGGTAAATTAAAAGCGTGTTTTCAAATTTCATGTTAATCTTGTATTTTTATAGATAAATAATAATCCATCAATTTCTACACGCGAAGTAGCGTCAGAATTAAATTTGTGCCAGTCCAGAGTTTGGAGAACTTTACATAAAAGTAGGTTTAAACCATACAGGATCCATGTTAGTCACTCTTTACTGCCTGGAGATAATTTGAGAAGGCTAGAATATTGTAATTGGTTAATGGGAAGGATAGAAAATGACGAAAATTTTTTAAGCAAAATCATCTGGTCAGATGAAACAAAATTTACAAATTCCGGAATGTTCAACAGAAATACGGAGAACTATTGGGCAGTACAAAATCCCCGACAAAACAGGGCTAGAAGACCACAACATCGTTTTGGAATAAACGTTTGGATGGGTATTTTGGCAAATCGTCTCTTAGGACCAGTTATGTATGAAGAACATTTAAATGGAGAAAGAAATTTAAACATTTTACGTACATACGTATCTGATTATCTCCCATTAAATCAATTACAATATTTATGGTGGCAACAAGATGGCGCACCAGCACACAATGCAGCTGTTGTTAGAAATTTCTGAAATCAAGAGTTTGCAAACCGTTGGATTGGAAATAGGGTAGTTGTTGAATGGCCTGCGAGATCACCTGATTTAAGTCCGCTAGATTTCTTTTTATGGGGATATCTTAAAAATAATATTTATAAAGTAGATGCGCCACAAAACATTGAAGAATTACGAGACAGACTTCAGAATGCCTTCGATGCAGTTCCTAGAAGAACTATACAAAGGGGGCAGTACAAAATGCCAGAAGGCGTGCCCAATTGTGCATTTCCGAAGATGGACAGATAATTGAACATTTACTATAATTGTTTATTGTTTACTTTTCTATGTATTTTTATTAATGTTTTTGTTATCTTGTACTCGCTACTGTTGAATTTCGTTTCGAAGAATAAAAAATACTTATCATATCTCGTTTCTCTTCGTTAGTGTATGATATTTTTTTATTATTAATGAACAATAAATGAAATGTTTGACAGATTGAAATTCCAAAGGCTACCTTATTTAATCTTATAATTTATTCTTTCAAATAAAACCTAATGTCAAAAACTTTAGTCAGCATGTGGTACATGGTTGAAATCAGAAAAAAAAACTTTCTGAAGATGTCTAAATCCAATATGGCGCCTATAAGAAATTAGATAGTTGATGATGGCCAGAAAGAAACGAAACGCCGTATAAAAATTTAGAGTACACCACTGGATAGAGGTTTAGAAATGGCCACAAGGATGTGTTTTTATATTTTCTCTACAAGGCCAAATATCGGTGCTACAGGTAAAAGAAGAAAATGGGGTTTTCGCGTTTTTTTAAAAATAACGAAGGTCATTTGTCACACGTCTATTTTCTTTACGGATTTATAACAAACACAAAATTTAACAACTTTGCCAAATTTAAACCTATACTCTATCTCCAATAATAAGAGAGATCCCCATGGTGAGGGCCGAAAATGAATCAGCCTGTATACCATGTGTTACTTTAGAAAAAGAGATATTGGTTTTTATACTGCAGGAGGAGCTCGTTGCGAAATTATTATAATAATAAGGAATTTAAATAAAAACAGTTTTTACTCACGATAGGTTAGTAATCTGAACATTTCTATCCTTCAAGCCGGCTAGAAAATGCGCTATTACATACCGAGGTAGGTAATAACACTTTTCCGACTAGGTAATGTCATTTCAGAATTTATTAAACGTCAGTGTTATTTAAATAAGTAAATTAAATTATAATAAAACTATTCACAAAGTAAATAGTATTAAGTAAATAACAAGATAACGTTTTAATTCAAAATTAGAATTTCTATAACTGTTTACAATTAGCGAAAGACCATGTTTAAAATCGTACGTTAATAATTTAGTAATCTGTCAGAAAATATCGCTATTAATTGTTATGTTATCTAGCAACAGTACCTATTAATAGCATTTATCACAATGCCATGAAATTGATTACTATTATATTTTTGAAATTTAGTGATTTAATAGTTTATATAATAATTAATTACTAACCGATCGTTAGTAAAATAGTATACATACCTTGGCGCAAAGATTCATTCCCGTCTCGAGATTAAGTTCATTACTATCTCTCGATGGTAATGAACTACTTTCCTCGTCGGTATGTAATATACTATTATTAGTAAGGATATTTATCTAAAACTAAATAAAATAAATAATAATTACAGAATGTGTTCAAATTGTGTGCCAGTAAGTCGAATACACGCGCGGCATCCTTTAAGAAAAGATCTTTTTATTCGTCTTGCACTCCCGGAGATATTTATTTGTTATGCGCATTCATTAATACGTTGTCTAAGTTCAGTCAAATTATTTATTGGTTTAGTATAAACCTTCTTTTTTATGCAACTCCAGTAAAAAAATCTAGTGGATTTAAATCCGGAGCCTTGAAAAATTCATGTGAGCAGTCGATTTTCTCGAAATTCATAAAAGGGCCATTATCTCGAAAACTAACACACTTTTACTGAGATCATATTTAGTTATTCTGGCTAGTTATGAGCTACCCTATTAGCCTCCTAAAGGATAACGTTGACTTTTGGGGCACCCTGTATATTTGCGATACTTAAATGTGTTATCAATCCCAAATCCTTACCACCAGCTGTAATAGATATAACACTACCATTCACATTAACATATATTATGAAAATGGAATTCCACATCTCCATTCCTACAAAATAATATTGCATTGGCTTTTATAGGATTAAGAATTAATCAATGCTTAATAGCAAATCGATTAATAGCGTTTAAATAATGGTTAATTTTATCAACAGCAACATTAATATCATTATCCGGAAATGTAAATTTGATTGTCATCTGCATAATAGCAATATTAAAAGAATTAATGCATTGTGTGTAGACAGAAAATAATAAAGGACCGAAAATGGAACATTGAAGGATACTCTGACGTACAGAAAGACGCGTATTTATGTATTTTAGTTTTCATATGAGCTATTCTTGTTTTGTATCGTTAAAGTAGTGAAAGTATTTAAGATTTCAGAATTCGTGAACAAGTTACTTCGATGAATAACAGCTTACATATGAGTTGGTTTACTATTGACATACATATACCCGCCTAGTTTACTTCTGTGATTATTCTCATATTTCCCAGATATCCTTTAAATTAACGTTTGCGTAGCGTGTGTTAGAAAGCTATTAACACTTTTGTCAACGTTAGAAACGCGGCGTAAAGATTGAGGTTCCACATTTAAATTTACCCTTAGTTCTCAACTACTTAAAACCGACCATCATCTACTTGAGACTGGCGGCGGTATTTATCCTAATATCTCATCTCTGCTTGCCCTCTTTATATGTGGTTACGCCCGGAACCGTTTCGCTTCGAACTTCGGATCGTCACTGAACGCGTCAGCGACAGAAGCATCGAGTGCTGATTTCGAATAAATATTTACTCTGGGTGGACTCCATCGAAGACGTTATCCGATATCCTTTCGTATGTGAGAGAATGCTAACTCTTGCGACGGCTGGTGGAAACAGGAAGAGTACGGTAAGTTTAGGATTCGGTAATGTATTTGTAAATCGATGCCTTCGACCCGGGAGAGTGTTATTGATGAGGCACTCTTGTCGCCTCGCCATCAAATCAATTATGTCGTTAATTGGTGTTTGTAGAGACGTGATCCATTAGACGTTGGACGATCTTCTGTTGCTGTTTGATCACTTTTAATGATAATATATGCGATAAATGGGTAAATATTGTTGTAGTGCCATGTATTTTTATTGATGGCAAAACAAAAAAAAAAGTAAAGTGGATATTAAATTTCTTGAAATTCCCCCATATATTCTTAATATTTTTACAGTATTTTCATTTACAAAAAGGTTTTAAGTATATCAATACGTTATATGCACGTATTACGCATTTGTTACAAATTAAACAGACATGTAAAATACATATCTGTAACTGTACACATGGACAATACACCTCGTATTTTCAGCATTTACTTCTGCTTAAGACACGTGTTTCTGCCATCTATAGGCGTCGTCAGTCAAGCTAGTGAAGCAATGTATACAAATGATACAAATCTTTTAAGAACAGATTTGTTTCTGTATATAGATTTCACTGAAATCGCCTACCAGATATAGCAAATTTCGTCCTATAAGGTGGCACTAATTTAATAAGTGACATCTAAATTTGCTATATCTGGTAGGCGATTTCAGTGAAATGTATATACAGATACAAATCTGTTCTCAAAGATTTGTATCATTTGTATACATTGCTTCACTAGCTTGACTGACGACGCCTATAGATGGCAGAAACACGTGTCTTAAGCAGAAGTAAATGCTGTAAATACGAGGTGTATTGTCCATGTGTACAGTTACAAATATGTATTTTACATGTCTGTTTCATTTGTAAGTATTTTCATTGTTTAACAATTCGTCGCATATCGTAAAATCATCATTATAAAAAGAGAATTTTAACAATTGATTTCTTTAATTAAATATAGATCTATTAGTAATTTTCTCGTAATATTTATAATACCACTAAATAATTATTACTAAAGGTCGGATTATATGCAAAAAAAAAAACTGAAAATATGCGCATAAATATGCAGATGTTTTAGCCTAAATATGCACTTCCTTATGAAAAATATGCAGGTAAAAAAATACGAGGAATGTTAGAAAATAGAATACTGCAGGAAAATATTCTATTGTGTTTACTACAAGTTTATTTAAAACATTTTCAACATAATTAACTATGAAAACAATATACAATCACATATTTCTTAAAGTTTTCAACAGAAAAATAGTGACGCTTGTCTGAAAACATGTATTTATATATTGAAAAGGTTCGTTCTACGTTGACGCTTGCTATAGAAGCATATTTAAAATTATAAATATCATCTATTGTCAACGCTCTAAATGTGCTGATTACATTAGACCTTTGATTGAATTTTACCGAAAGAGACGTATATGGAAAATTTTGTATAGTAATTGAAAATAATAAGCCTTTTTTGTTAAACGAAAAATACGGGGAACGCGTTGATTAATTCGCGTAATCGTATAGAAACAAAGGATTAATTTAAGTAAACAAACTTTATTATTCTACATAATCTCCTCTTAATTCAATACTTTTGGTCCATCTCTGTTCAAACTTTTTTTATTTCGTCTCGAAAATTTTCTTCGAGCTCTTCCATTTTCTAATTTAGGGAATAGATGAAAGTTGGATGGTGCTAGGTGATGTATTTGGCTCCAGATTGTAAACATTAGAACCAAAGAGAAACATGCATGTTTTATAAGTAAAGGCCGGATTATATGCAAAAAAAACCTAAAAATATGCGCATAAATATGCAGATGATTTAGCGTAAATATGCACTTCCTTATGAAAAATATGCAGGTAAAAAAATACGAGGAATGTTAGAAAATGGAAAATTGTAGAAAAAAATATTCTACTATGTTTACTACAAGTTTATTTAGTACATTTTACAACATAATTAACTATGAAAACAATTTACAATCACATATTTCTCAAAGTTTTCAACAGAAAAATTATGACGATTGTCTGAAAACAGGTATTTATATATTGAAAAGGTTCGTTCTACGTCGACGCTTGCTATAAGAAAATATTTCAAATTATAAATATCATCTATTGTCAACTAAATATTTTCTACTGAATCACCATACAAGATTTTAGCAATGTCCTTTAGCTTTTGAAACCCTTATTTATTCCAATTACACTTAAAAATTTTTCATACACGGACTGTCCCACTACTCCTTTAACATCAAAACATGACTTTTCAAATTTGTTTATTATTTCAACGCTCTCGATTAGCGACATAAATTGTTTTTCCAACAGTAATATAAAAGTGGAAATAAAACTGTCATTGGCTTTAATAAACGCCAACTATTGTATTTCTTTACTCGAATACACCTTTTGGGCGTCTAATCACAGATTGTGCATCCCTATCAAGATCCATATTAATTGTCTTTATTCCTTCATAATGATTTACATGAAAAATAGCAGCCTTCAACCACTTTCGCCATCGTATGATTACTGGTTGAGGAGGAAGCGGAACACCGGGTAGATGTTTGTAAAATTGAACTCGTAATGGGGCCTTTAAAAATACTTTCTTAACACTACTAATTAAAGTATTTACTAAGGGAAACTGATTTCTGACTTCATCTGAAACACGATTTAGTCCGTGCGCCAAGCAAATTGTGTGAATTAAATTTGGGTATAAGATTTTCGAGTTGAAAGCTGCCTTCACCATGAATGGTGCAGCATCCGTCAAAAACTATAGAATTTTCTCTGTTGGAATCGATTCCGGTAAGAAGAAAGTTGCCAGTTCTTCCTGTATAAACCTTGTGATTGTAAAATTATTTGTCTGTTCCAACTGTTTGGATGAAATTAAATAAGATTTTGCCGGAACCGATACGTTAAGGATACCAATCATTAAATGAACTATGTATCGGTCCACACTATCAGTAGTTTCATCTACGCATATATGTATAAAGATAATTGTTTGCAACAACCTTCTTAATGCTATTCAATGTTTCTGCATAGATACAACGAATATAATTTTTTCTTAACGTGCTCTCGTCGGAAATGTTATATTTGCTGATGCACTTTTGCAAAACTAACTTGATATTTAAATTATTATTATTATTATTATCTATCACAACTCACAAGTTTACACTTCGAAAAGCTAACGTAAAATGACGTTTAAAATAAAATTACTTTCGAATATGAATAAATTTCTCCGAATAGCAAAGCCACTCCTAATTTTCTGGTAAAATGTATTTTTGTATTTATTTAGAAGTTTGAAGGTATTTGCTTTTCCTGGAATTTTGTGTCGGTCTGGATGTATGGAAAGAGCATTAATAAATTATTGGAGACGCTTATCGGAAAAGTAACGGGAAGAGGCTTAATAAAATGCTATTTTTAATTTAAATAGGTCTGTTTAATTTTAAAATAAACATTTCCTTAAATACACCGTACAATGCATTATCTGGCTGTCAAACTTGGCTTTTTAAATTGGTTTATTTCACTAATTCTAAACATATTATCAATTGTTTCGGTCTTCTAATTAGATAGGAAGGGATGTCATACAACAATACATATATATACTAGTATATATATATATATATATATATATATATATATATATATATATATATATATGTATGTATGTACATGTACGTATGTATATGTATATATATGTATAATTTAATTTCATAAACTCAACAGTAATAATTATCATCATTAATTCATTACTACATATTATATTCGAATGTTGAATACCGAAGAAATAGTTCAAAGTTCTCGATATTTTAACGTACTTCCAAGCGCAATTATTACAATCTTGTATAATCAAACACCTTAATTGGCAAGAAATCTTCCGTAACGTCAATCGTTTCGTAATTTTCTTTACAACATTTACGAAAACGATAATGTAGCACAGAACCCATTACGGTTCTATGTAAGTAAAACTTTCGACGTTCATCGCCTCGACTGACGGAAACGCGACGAAAATTGTTTTATTATGAGCGCTTTTCGCCGCTACGGTATTCCGGTCGACTTCGTTCGCCTTCAATTTCGTCCTTGGAAAAGTACGACAGTAGTTGGGGGTAATTAAGCTAGATGGCGTGCATAAATTATCTAGCGTTACGTTTCTTAACGACTATTCTTTGTGTATGTGTGTTGACAGATCATTTGATAGGAGGGCGTGAAAAGTGGTAATCACATGTTTTAGCAAAAACACAGCGCTTGAATAGCGTCGCGACGTGGGATGGAATAATGCGTTTTTTATAGCTTTGTAATTTGGTATTATCGTATTGGCAATTTTTGAATAAATAGGTTGTGGACGTAATCTAGTAACAGATGATAATGAACAATAAGTATTCGGATATTGAAAACTTGCGATCAAGGCGACCTCTTTGGTTAACCTCTCCGAATATAGGAAGAAGTTTGCATGCACATTATTTAAAATTATGATGAAAGTATGGATCTATTTGCCAGACGTTGTAATATTGTTGAAATCTATGTAGTTCGTTTCCATAACATTTTGTAAACAGATTGTAGTCTGATCTGTAATATCTAAAATTGTAAAGCGTGTGTTAAGAGGTTAAACGAAAGCTTTTATGTAATTTACTATATCTTTATTGCATCTGAGATGCTGTAAAGTCTATAACACCATTAGCTATTCAATATAGTTGAATTAATTTACGCATAGTTTTCTGTCTCTACATTGAAATTCAAAAACCTTAAATTAGAAAGGAAAATTTTTAGAAAAAGTAAGATAAAAATGTTTAAAATACATTAATTTAATTATAGATTAACGAAGGACCGTGTTGGTCTAGTGGTTAGGTTAATAGGCTGAATCTGATGTCAATAATATCAGTCGCGTATTTTCGGTCCCAGTTCGATTCAGGTTGACATAAAATAAGTACTTGGAGGTACCTCTGAGGTAATAATAGCTGGTCGGTGCGTAGGGCTAACCACTAACCACGTTAGCAAAACGGCTCAAGTCGTAACAAGCCTACCATGCTATTACTCCATGGGCTTGCAAGACTTGTTACGAGAACTATTATTATATTATTGCTAGGAATCGGTAAAATATATTTTGTCCGGCGTACTAAAACTATAGTATGAGTACGGGATCTCACTCTCGCATTCGTTAATAGCAAGTGGATATAATGCCGCTTGAAAAATATTGGACAATAACATGTAGATGTAACCGCACACCGGCTCAAACTTGTCTGACTTTGTCTATTAGAAATACTGACATAGGCGTCGTATATCATTTGCATTAAATATACAAAATAATTTAATATTGTAAATTATTTTACTGCGTTTGATAATTGTTTTTTATTTACGTTTATAATTAATCGTTCTATATTTTCTGTAGAAAGTCGATTTCGATTTGGCGTTAAAATATTTTTAAAACTAGAAAAGGAGCGCTCAGCGTCTGTACTGCTTATGAAAAATGTGCTTAAATTTACTGTAATTTTGGTTAATTTCAAAATTCTGAAAATTGTCATTATAAATGTTGAAATCTTACTAAATCAGGATTTCTAAGGAATATTTGCGTTATTTTCTGCTCTAATCGTTGGCCAAATTCTCCGGGTATACTTTTTAATTTATTAACAAGATTATTTAATTTTTGCATTCCTTCTTTTAAAACAATATTTTGCGTTTCAAAATATGTTATAATATTAGGTAATTGATGAAAGTGTTCGTGAATAAAGCTTAAGTTATCCATCAAAGATTCTTTTTGTAATATATTCTTATATTCAATTATATTACGAGAATAATTTTTTAAGCTATATACTATTTCTTTAATACGTTCCAAATTTTGATAGCAAAAAAAACTAGCTTCCAACTAGGTACTCCACCATGTAATTACGGGAGCAGGTGTCAACGGCAAGTTAGGAAACTTTTCTTTATATAAACTTGCTTTTAGGGAGCTTTAAGAAATACCTTTTTTTACTAAACTAATTAATTTCTCCACATCTACAAATTCATCACGTATATATTCCCAGATTCGATGTAACGTATGAGAAAAACACGTAATATGGAGCAGATTGGAATACTTTTCCTTCAGTAGTCTACCAGCCCTCAATATGTACGCTACAGTGTCGGATATAACCAAAAGAGCCCTTGTTTCCGCAAATCTGTGTCTTCAAAAATGTTATTAAGGCTGTCATCGATAATTTTACATATGATTTCTGAATTAGCCTTATCACAAAATTTGCAAGCTATCAAATAAGCTGTCGGATGTAATAGTCCATCAGTGAAACACATCGGCCCAAAATGTCGTTTCATCTGCAAAATTGTCGTAAATATTTTATTATTAAATATATTATTTCGTAATTTTATTGTATTTAGTATAGCAAACGCCAATTAAGTTGGCGCGAGGAGGAGTATGTTCGCGCAGGATGAATAGTAGTGGGGAGATTTGTATTTGGTTTTACATCAAATGTCATATAATTCTAACCTCTAAGCGTGTGTCACTTTATGATCCCCTAGCAAAGGCATTATGTTCTTTCAAACGTCAATGACAAATGTATTCTGGCAATTACTTGAGTAGTGGGGATGGACGTTTTTAAAAACGGCTTCTGCGCACCCCCTCCTCGCGCCAACTTAATTGGCGCTTGCTATACCTTGGTGAAACATTTAGGTACATATACGCGGCGAAGTATAGTTTTAGAAGGAATATCTCTGTTGGTGTATTTTCTCAAAAAATTATTTAAACGGGTTTCTAATTTAGATAATGGAATATTCGCAGCAATAAATGCGTCACATAAATCACCATTCAAATTGTCTTCAAAATCGGGTGGTTGCAACCGCTGGGTGTGCTGTTTTGTATTAACGTGTTGGGTTAGTTGCGATTTTTGCATTACATTTTACTTCGACCTTGCAAATATTGCAATAAACGGTGCTGTAGTTCAACACCGAAAAACAATCGCTGTACTTGGCGAAGAAGAGACTCGGAATTATCTTGAACCGCCATTAGATATCTTAATATATATTGTATCAAATAAAAATTAGTAAATTAAACAAGAAATACTAAAATAAATATAAATTCTTTGCTAATTAATAGATAATCAAATAAAATATAAATGTTATACAAAAGAAAATGGAAATATGTACATATATGTATAGCAAGAGAGATTTGTATTTAGTTTTACATGTGGCGTAAACTACACATCTATCACTTAATAAATTAATAATTTATTAGAGTAAAATATATAACGTGGACGTTCATAAAAATGGCTTCTGTGCACCCTCTCCTGTCGCCATCTTATTTGGCGCTCGCTATACATACTCGTACATATATAACAAATAGCTTAAATAAAACACATAAAAATAAAACAAAAAATAATTCCGGTAATATGTAAAATAACGTTACAAAATTTTAGAAAGAAGCAAAGAAATTAAAATAGCGAAAGCAAAGTAGAAATACTCTCAATAACAGTATTATCAGCACTAAGAGAATTGTATTTCGCAAACGGCACATATTATGTGTGTGTGGGGGGGGGGGGAGGGTATGTATCGGTATCGAAGCGTTTTGTATATAATTATGTTTTCGTATAACAAACTTGTGTTTTAAAAACTATTTATTTACACTTTTAACATTAATATTTAAATTTAACATAAAATATATAATATTATGCGAGTTTGACTACAATAGCACTCTGACAGTGATTCGGTAACAACTGATCTTCTTCTTAATCTTACAAAGTATATATGTCTTAAAAATGTTTATAATAAGTCTCTGCACTCGTAGGCGGGCGTTTAGGTAGATGTTATCGATGTTTGTAATACGATATGGAATTTTACCCTCTTGGCCGAGAACGTAGATATTACACAGATACGAGACTAAACATATGCGTCTCTGTATAATGTCATAATGGTTATTATAACTATATTCTACGGCTATGGAATATTGACGTTAAAATATGTTTTGCCAATTTCTAATTATTGTATGTTAAAGAAATTTAAAATGATTTCTAAAGCACTACAGTATGTACATTTGCCAATCACCTTCGTCTTCTTCTTCTTCTTCTACCCTCGACTACGGTCAGTTCCTTGTTTGTCTTCTGTCTCATTCTGTGAATGAAGAAAGCCAGCTTAGGGTTCATTTTGTGGTTAGTCAGGCGACTTTTGGTCGTTCGTTCATACATTTGTTGGCTAGTCTTTCTTTATCCATCCTTTCCATATGTTCTTTAAACATTCTGTTTCTTGTGTTAGATTATTTAATCACACCATTGGTGTTGCATCTTTCTCGTATGAATTTATTCGTTTCTGTCTCGTATGCTCACACCTGCTGTCGATCTCAGCACCCTTATTTTTTGGCGCTCTTGTTTTGTTTTGTATCTACTCAAACCGTGATTAGTTCACGAAAATCAACTTAGGAACACTTGCACGCTACTAGCGAACATGTGACGAATGTTTTAAATTAATTTACTCATCTAGACAATTTTTAACACGAAAGTTAAGAGGATTTTTCACTTGGCTGTAACGACAGCTAATCAGAAAGAAAATGGTTCTAAGCGCAGTTTTATATACGGCCGTACTACGTCATGTCAGGAAAAAAACAATATTTAAAAGAATATTGCAATTATCCTATAGTTAATTATTTTCACGAAGGAATCGATCGCAACGAAAACATACTGCCAATTTACAAGGTATTTTCTTTTAAATTCCGTTAAATAAAAGCAAAATTTGCCTAATTAACAAAACGGACTCTATTACCAAAAACTACATGTAGATGTCACTGTATGCCTACTTCGATAGTTTTCCAAAATCCAATTAGAAAAATGAGTTATATCTTGTTCGTTTCCCAACTGTAAACCGCTTCCAAGGCTGTTACGATCCTCTTACCGTCTAGAAAACACCTACAACCACAGGTCTTTTGTAATTTACCCATTATTTTTATCTTATCTTAAATAATTAAAGGTCATATATTAATTAAAGAATTTATTCAAATTTTTATGTAAAAATCATTTAAATACTGCTTAGATCACTAGAATACTTATTTAAAAACATTAAAATAAACTTACCGTAATTGTTTATCCATTTGAATTTCTTAAATGTTAAATTTATTATTATATCTGTAATCATAACCTTTTAGGAGATATCGATTTAAACATTGATTCAGAATAGTTAGTTATACAATTCACCAACGAACTTATTTAGCAGAATAGCTACCCATAATTATATAGATTTCTATATTTTAATAAATATTTTCTGATTATAAAACATATTTGTAGTATTTCTTTATTCGTGTAGACAGAAGCCGATATTTATGATAATCTTATTTACTCACAATAACGGCTATATTTGTATGTCGACTGATTTTGAACCTGGTTGTACATTAAAACAATATTAGCCTCATTGCTCTCCGCGACATCTGTATACTATGTTAAATTTGACTACATCAAGCAGCTAATGACTGAGAAATATAAATATAAAATTTAAAAACAAAATGTCCATCAATATTTATTTATTAATAACCTCATTATATCATTATACTTATTAACCACATCAGCATCTCTTCAATATATATATAATATTGAATATTACTCATTAACATTTGAAACAAAAAGTATAAGTTTGTCATGTTATACCATTTTAACTTTTTGCCTAATTTATATACATTATTTCCATTCCATAGTCAAACAACTTAACTTTATAGCTTTAATATTATTTAACCTGAATGGTGTTGTTGTTGATGTGGCCATAAATACTTTTCGAAGAGGTAAACAAAAAACGGTTTTCAACAATGGACGAGCGAGTTGAGACATTGTTTCTAACAACTGCGCTTCAATCCAACTCCCCAATCGAACAAGTGCTGAACGCGTTTTTACAACGAACGTTACACGGCCACGGGTCACCCCGAATTTTAACATTTAAATTTATTCACATTTCGTGTTTGTAAACACTTTACGTGGGACTGTGCGTGAGTTGAAGCAGAGAAAGTGCTTTTGTGATACGAGTAAAGTTTACTAAACAATTGCAATTTGCCCTTTTTCTCTTTCCCATTTTCATTTTGCTTTCAAAAGAATAAAAGTTCTTTTTACATAGATACAACAGCTCTCGTTTAAATAAATTTGGTGTCAATTTGGGACCAGATATGAAACGAATCGGAATTATTTCCATTTAATTGCCAACTTAAAGTGTTACTTTCTAACCAGGAATCAAAATATCTAATATTCTTTTAATATATAATTTATCTTGGCAACATCTCTTGTCCGGAAACTTTAATGTTTAGTATACGTCTTGGAGATTTCAAAAAATAGTTTTGAAATGGAGAGATTGAAGATAAATTTATCAGTGAAGACACTTCTGTCATCCGAGAGTATCAGTTTGCTATTTTTATTAACGATAATAGGGAGACACTGTCATCAAACCATTTGATTTATGCTGATGATTTGAAAATTTATCGACAAATAGATACTTTGGATATCTATGATGCATTACAGACTGATCTTTCAGTCGAAGATTTTGGTATATTACTTGATTCGGGGCTGACATTTAACGACGATGTCTTATATGTAAACAGGCATCTAGAAATACAAGACAATATATGATTGTTTCAGCCTTTACTTGATGAAATTCCATTATAACTATTATCAGGATAAAATAAAACAAATTTTAATGAATTTCACTTTTTAATTTACCCTGTAATGATCGTCTCGCTCCAACCTGGACTTCATCAGACATATAACTAGCCTATGAACAATTTTTTTTTTTTTTAACACAAGTGTACCGTAACAAACACATGTTTTATTTTAAATAGTTGAAGGAATGGGTACATTTTATTACTAAAATGTCTATGCACAAAACTTTCACTACGGTTTATACAATACTGTTCTTAAGTAATAAAACTAGGGGTTTACATTATGTTCCAGGGAGGTAAAGAAATTCTATGGAAAATACAATATGTGACTGTCTGAATATCAAATAAATAAATTGAGTAAGGGTGAATTATTTGTTTCTAATTGATCATTTAGGATCTTGTCGGTTTTCTTTAATTTATTAATTTCAAGTGACTCTAATAAGTTAGGTTTTTGGCCCTTATTTTCTAAAATATTACACGTAGAAAATAAGGGCAAAATACTTAATTTATTAGAGTCACCTGAAATTACTAAATTATAGAAAACCGACAAGATCCTAAATGATCAATTAGAAACAAATAATTCACTCTTACTCAATTTATTTATTTGATATTCGGACAGTCACATATTGTATTTTTCCATAGAATTTATTTACCTCCCTGTAACATAATGTAAACCTTTAGTTTTATTACTTAAGAACAGTATTGTATAAGCCGTAGTGAAAGTTTTGTGCATAGACATTTTAGTAATAAAAAGTACCCATTCCTTCAACTATTTAAAATGAAACATGTGTTTGTTACGGTATATCTGTGTTAAAAAAAAATTGTACATAAGTTAGTTATATGTCTGATGAAGCTCAGGTTGGAGCGAAACGATCGTTACAGTGTAAATTAAAAAGTGAAATTCATTAAAATTTGTTTTATTTTATCCTGATAATAGTTAATACAAGACAATTAAGTAGTAATGCTTTGTTTTAACATACACTGCATTTCTTCGAGCCAAGTTGGAATAGTTTTCGATTGCATGGAATCCAGATTATACAAATTTATTTGAAGAAATTCAAATGAAAATAATTAAAACTGTGTACACGATTTGTGATCAGATTTGTTAAGTTTCCTGAATTTAAATGTTCTTAGATTCAATTGTCGGTACAGCGTTACGTTCTATTTGTAATATAGTGTCACGCGTCATAATTTTCAGTCGCTAGTGATATCAATGTATCGAAGCGTTAATTCTATTTTTATATATTTATTTCATCCTATATCACATTCTTTGACTTACTGGACTCATTTCAGTCCGGAAAATGAAACTTTAAAGCATTAATAGTACATTGTGTATCTAGTAGTAAAAGCGGTATATTTCCGGACGACAATGTAAATTGTTGGTCGAGGCGTTAAGCCGAGGCCAACAAGCATTGAAGTCTGGGAATGTGCTTTTACTACGAAGTACACATACTTTCTTTTCTGAAATCGGAATCAAAATTATTATAAATTAAAGAATTTTTATAAATTCATAACATTTTTTCATTACCACTCAATTGCCTATGAAATCGTTTCCTTGACAATCACTGTTTGTTTGTTGTTGTGAAAAAGGTCAGAGATTCATTACTTATTATTTTTACCTGAGTTAGTAAATCGGTACGGGAAAGCTACCGACTTTCCCGGCCTAGGACGAAAAAACCTTCCCGGACTATTTTCTGATGTTTGCATAGTAACGGACTAAAATATTAGAATAGCTTATTTTGGGATCTGAAATTGCACTGAGAAAGTAGGCAATCTTGACCGATTTCAGAAAAAAGTAAAAAATACATACATTACTTACTACTTATACATTTTTATTTCTGTAGTAATGTTCAAACGGGCGCCATTTCGGTGTAGATACTGCTCATAATGGTCACGCAGATTTTCAAACATTTTCGAGAACACAGGTTGCCGCAGATTCCTGAAAAACGAGACGATATTCTCACGCATTCTATTCACAGCTCTGGGTGTGTCTGTACCGCTGAGCACTTTCTCCTTTAGCATTACCCATAGGTAGGCGTCGGATGGTGTAAGATTAGAGAAATGTGATGGGCAGTTAAAATTAATCCCTTGGCCTTGAAAAGTTTCCTATAGCACGGCTATAGGAAACTTTTCAAGGCCGGATATTCTGAATAAATGGTCTGGCACCATATTCCTATAACGTTTCTGGGTAACAGTAAGAGATATACCATCATCGTCCTCAATGAAATACATTCAAAGCACACCGTATGTTGACAGTGCATACTATATCGTCACACACTCACTATGTAGCGGTTTCTGAACGATAAAGCCTCTCAAAACCAAGGGAGCGAGTTGTTTGCTTATTGATGTAATCCTCCAAGTGAATGTGACTTTCATCAGAGAACCACACATTACGCAAAAAATCTGAATCCTCGTACACCATAGCCTAAATTCGTCCACAATACATTACCCTGGCATGCATATCTTGGTTTGTCAATCGTTATCTAACCTGAATTGGGTACCGAAATTCACCTACGTCTTTAAACAATCGCCGAAGCGCCGTATTACTGATATTCAATTTCAAGAACGTTCGTCGAAGATTTTGCTTAGGCGACTCCAAAACTTGATTGACGACACGTCCATGATTCTCATTTGTTCTCACAGTTACTGGCTTACCAATATGCCAGTATCACGATATTTCTTAATAATAGAAAGCATAACTGCGTTGCTTGGTGCCGCTTTATAAAATTGTTCGTGATATTGTTCCGTCACTAACTTCAAACTCGGCACACCTCGTTTTATACCCGTTTCCATACGAGCGAAAATAATGCTCCGCAATAAATACTTTTTCCTCCGTCGCGAGACCCATTTTCAACTCTAACCTCATAGCACAATATTCTTGGCACTTCTACGAACATAATACACCGATAAGCAGATGCGCATAAGAACAGTGCGAAATCCAGTACTGTATATTTTGGCGCATTATTATGAACCTGAGACTAATTAAGACTTCATGCAGTGGTATAAAAAAGGCACACCACCACCAAAGAAGTTTAAGATGTCGCAATCGGCCGGAGAAGAACTTTTTTTTTGGGGGGGTATCTTGTTAATTGCTTAGATAAAGGAGTTTCCATAACTGCTACGTATTAATTTCCCTTTTTAATATCGATTAATAGTCTTCATTATTTATTGACGAGTCCCGGCATCTTATATTAAATTCGTTCATTCGGATACTGTCTGTGGTTAACTTTGGTAATTACATCATCCCTTCCGCTTACACGCGGGTGAGATTCGGGGATTAGCAGACAGACCTTGCTAGTGTAAAGCCGTTTAAAAAAATTACGAGTGTACATCTTCTTAATGGATGTTAATTCACGCATCTTTGACCTTTAATTAATTCATCGTTCATAAATGGATTATGTCAAAGGGTGAATTCAATTTTTTGGAACAGCCGATTTGCCGTTTGCGATTTACGTAGATTTAAGGAAAATATAACCCAACCTTGGTTTTTGCGAGGCGTTCCATTTCCTCTACGTAAACGGAAAAAAATAGCTTCCTGCGGAAGAGTTCACAAACACTGCGGTCTATACTTCAAGGGCAATTTATGGTCGTATAATTCCCCGAACAGCGATCGAGGAGTTAATTACCATTTTCGATGGACAGGGACAGGATATCAAGTAATTCGTATTATTAAAGCAATCAATTTAACTTCTTTTAGCATAACTTAAATTCATTTTTGTAATATTAATATTGTTATTAGCATTTTTAATGCCATATTAATCAATTTGCATAGCGGCTTAGAGGCCAACTCATTTAAAATTCAATATATCTGGTATATTATAGCATAAAGAATCATTATTGTGAATTAAAATATTTTTCTTACTTGCATTTAAGGCCAAATTATTCTTTCGTATATTGGAAATTAAAATCTAAATTTTGTGGCATATCGATATATTTTATAGTAATTTCTTCTGCGGTCACAATTGTTTTTGCCGTGTCGTACGTGACCACAGATGTTCTTTTTTTCATACATGCAGGTGTCGATAAATGACGAAGCATTTTTGTAATTTCATAATTTTGAGTTTAGAATTTAATTTAAATTTCTGTTTATAAAATTATTGTGAATTTATCTCTAATGATACCTTTAGAAAAAAATCTGCAGGAATAAAATATGTAATTAACTTAAGTATTATTTTCCATTTACTTTTAACAGTATTATTACGTTCAACTTTTGAGATACTATGTTTACTGTGTTCACCGTTTTGTGATATCTTGTTTTGGATTTTGTATAGAGTTATATATATATATTTTTCCTTAACATACAGTCGGTATAATTATACAGGGTGAAAATTTAATTGATTAGTATTTCTTTATTTGATTTTAGTCAATGCTTAAATATAATACATCCATTTACTTAATTATATTATAATCACTTATTTTCCTTTAATCTTGAATATACGAATTATTTGTTCATAATTTTTTTTCTTTGCCTTGGCACTCCCCGTAGCAATTTCCTTTTCAGGTATCCTGGGCAGCAATTTTGGAGTTAGTACGTTTGTACGTTAGTAAGTCTAGATATACAGCGTGAGTTTGAGTAGTTTGTATGTGTGTGTGCCGAAGATCGCGCAATCTCTTTTCTCGGTTTTCTGTCTGAGCTTCCGTGGGCAAAACTGAATGGCGCTACCTTCTAATTTTTATCTTAGTCACCCACACCCGTCTCCACTGACTAAGGGCATATATAATAAATAGAAGATATTTTGTGCGATACAACTAGAGTTTTTTTTATCTCGACCATCTTCAGACGGCTTCGCTGCGCCAGCTTCACGAGTAGGTAGCACTGTAGTACACTAGGCTTCAATCCTGGAGCGTTAAAAGAAGTTAATTAATTAATTATTTAACAAATTAATTAATTAATGGAAAAAGAAGGGCAAAATGACGAAAGGTCTCCTGCGCCTGCACGACAATGCCCCTGTCATCAAGAGTCGTGCTGTGCTGGCTGCCCTACATAAGGCAGGCTTCGACATTTTGAATTACCCACCCTATAGGTCTGACCGCGCTTCCAGTGATTTTTACCTGTTCCCAAAAATGAAAAAAGAAATGCATGGGAAGAAATTTACAAGCGACGAAAAAGTAAAGTTTGCATGTTTGGCGTATTTTTCAGACAAAAATAAAACATTTTTTTATGAAGGCATACACAAGCTAATTGAAAGATCTGAAAAATGTACTAGGCTTGCAGGTGAATATGTATATTGAAAAAGAAAAATCATTTTGTAGTTTTATTTTCTCCTTTTTCCTCATTCCAATTCCAGGAACTTAAAGACGCTTCCTCGTATTAGTTTTTAGAAAGTTGTATTGTGTTCTTCACACACGATTTTGCATAATATTTTGATGTTATTAAAAATATTTTTGTTTTAAAATACCCCTTAATTGAATGCAACTGATTTTCAATGAAATTTCTTTCAATTTGTTCACATACGTATAGTATTTTTCTGCAAATTTACCATGTTAAGGAGTCCAACATTGAAAACTGACTGTTACAAAAACATCAAAGACTTGTTATACATGCTCGTTTACTGCTTTTTCTCTTTTCTGAGGCAACTTTACCTCGCGAAAAAAGAGCAATTTGGCCAAGCGAGAACAAAGAAGAAAGATGAAATGTCGTTATATTTCGTTGTTCGTAGTTCACGCGAAAGTTTTATATACTTGTGAACAAGCATTTGTTGATGACATAACGGAACAGTAAGTTTGATATTGAACGCATCTATATACATTTAGAAAGTTGAAATCGCTCTTCTATATTTATTCTATTGTTGGAATAATTTATTATTTAATATTTAAGTTTCCTAGTTATCTATTAATAAACTAAGAGATGCTTGAAGAATTTAAGAATTGTGTATAATAATGAGACAATGATCGAAGAGTCATAGGATATTGCTGACGTTTTTGCAAATGGATTGTCGTCTTTCAACTTTACGTACTTTAACTGCTCTTTTTTGGATATTGTCCTTCTTTTTCTATTAGAACATTAACATATGAAGTTGTGTCGAATTAAAAATGATATATTTGCTGGTGAAGATAATAATCCGTGGTTTCGTATACGTGACTTCTTATATGCCCCCGCGTTTTCCTAATCCCTCACAATGTTGTTCAAGTATGCATAACGTAACATAATTTGTCTACCTCCGTATTCCCTAATGCTTGCAGGACCAGCAGGATTCCAATATTCAAAAAGGGGGATTGTGATAACATAAAAAATTATAGATCTATTAGTATTTTGCCTAAGATACTCGAGTACATTCTTTACTGAAGAATCTTTTTGTATACATTAATTCCTCTGCTGAACTCTAAGACGAGCCTTTCTAACAAAATATGTTAGAAAGGCTCGTTCTTTTGCTACTTAACGCTTTATTTTATTTTGTCAATAATTAAGAAAATTTTTGTACAAATGCGCAAATTTAAGAACTATTAAATCATAATACCATATTAAAATAATTTTGTGACATCACAATTTTTTCAAGGAATCCTTGTCTTAAAAATAAAAAAAATCCTATGAATTTATGCGTCAACTTGATAGACACATCTTATACGTCATAGCCCATAACAGCTATTTTCTTGTCAGTTTAAGAAATTTATGGTATTTACTACATACGGGGTGCGATACAAATGCTCTCGGACTGACGCTGTAGCACGACAACCTAAAATAACACCGGCGCGCACCGATTATGGTTGGAGCTATATGTATACGGTGCGTGTGTGCGAGATAAGTTTCAACGTGATCAGCACAGTTTTCGTTAGGGTACGTGCGATTGCGTAAAGTACTAATTGTGTCCTGCCGTGATCATGATAATGGATGGAAAATATGAGCAATGCGCGTGTATTATATTTTGTTTTAAGATCGGAAAAGCAACTACACTGAAACATATGGATTGATTCAACAAGCATTCGGTGAACAATCAATCAGCCAAACACAAAATTTTGAGTGGCTTGCGCGCTTTAACGCCGGTTAAACCGTTCATTAATGATGATCGACGAACAGGGGGACTTTCGACGTCCACCACGCCTGAAAACATTGCAACAGTTCAACGGGTCATTCATGAAGACCGACATGGGAGTATTCTTCACATCTGCGATGAAGTTGTAATCAGATATTGTATATGTTAACGAATTATGACTGAAGAATTGGGTATGCACCGCTTGACGCAAAATTTGTTCCAAGACTTTTGACTTATGATAAAAAGCCGGAACAAATTACCATTTTGCACTGAGCTAAACGATTTGCTGCGGATGATGAAAAATTTTCTCAAGAGTGATTGCTGGCGACGAGAGTGCTGGATTTATGGTTATGAAAGAGAAATTAAACAACAATAAAATCAGTGGAAGAGTCCGAACTTGCCAAGACCCAAGAAAAAGCGATATGAAGAGCATGCTCGTTGCTTTTTTTATATGAAAGGCATAGTGTACAGAGAATTCGTTCCAGTTGATCAGATGGTTAATTCCGAATTTTATTGTTGCCATGTTTTAAGGCGTTTCCGTATCACACGTAAACGACCCGAACTTTAGCGAGCAGGAGATTGGTCGCTGCATAACGACAATGCGCCGTGTCACCATTCGTTTGACAGAAACATCAACGACTACGTTCTGCACCCCCCCCTCTATTTGCCTGATCTGGTTCCGAACGACATTGGTCCCTTACCGAAAATGAAACTGCAGTAACAATTAAGCAATACTTAATTCTTTCACAAAAATCTTCCTGAATATCTTCCAGAACTGGAAAAGAAGCTGGGACCGGTGCACAGCTGCGGAAGAAGACTGCTTCGAACGCCTCCAAATCTGTCGCTTGTAGATTTACCAAAAAAGTAACATCACCTAGTGATTTTATCATGATCGGCGACACAGAACTCGCCTGGTCACAGCAGACTAGATACCTCTGCCTGATAGTGGATCGGAGGCTAATTTGAAGATCCCATATGGAGGACATCAAGCAAAATATCTGGGAGCGAGGAATCTCCTATTACTGCTCACGGGGTGTTAGAGTATCCTTTCCATGGGGACAAAATTATAGATTTACAAGGCGGTCCTGAGGCCGTAGCTTATGTATGGCGCTCTGGCGTGGGCAAATATCGCTAAAACGCAGATGAAGATACTGGAGGCTTCCAGAACAAAATGTTGAGTCTGATTACCGTTTATACGAAATACCCAGTTGAAAGCCGACCTGAACGTGGAGAGCCTCGAAGACCATGTTCGTAAACTGGTTCAGGGTACGTGGGGACGAGCTGCCGTCTCAACCACGGATGTAGTACATATGGATAGCGCACATCTAACCAAAGCAGTGCATTCCATTGACTCCAACATTAGAGAGAGAAACTACCGAGTGAGATAGAGCTAGTACTGACAAGAACAGGCGCCTTCCCTATTAAAATACATGGGCGATCGACCGGGACAGGTAAATATACATATTACCTGGCTGTTTAACTGTAATATATTTATCAAGTTACTTTAAAAAAATATTCGTGGATTTGTTTGTATCTTTATAAAATAAATATTTTGTTACTGAATTACAATTTTAATTTAATTTAAAGATGCGGTATACGGAATATACAGAGTACAGCTTAAAAAATCCGAATGAGTATGAATTAAATGCACATGTATTTATAGGATGAAATTAATTAAAAAGTTACTGAGTAATAGATGGGAATAGAAAACACATGGGTGGTAAAACAACTAGATTTAATAACGTTTTAATTTTATTTTTCATTCTTCATGTTTTTTTTTCAAAGTATTTAACTTTGTGTTTCGGATGCAAATTAATTGCATTTTTGCGAAGTAATGTAAATGTAAATATTGTTTTCTACATTTTAGGACGCTAATTATTCGAATTTTTAAATAGAAAAAATTTCGCCCGGGCGAATTTTTCAATTGAAAAATTCGAATAATTAACGTCGTAAAATGTAGAAAGCAATATTTACATTGAGGAATTCATGAAACAATTATCGTATAAATTCCTGTTGCGTGATTAAATAATCTTCACAATATCATTCTGGATTATATCAGATAAGCATCACTCCCGAATTATTCGCTCCATATCTCGTCCGCATTGTAAAATTTCTTGAAAGTTAAAGAACAAATTTTAGTCTCACCGTCCGCTGCAAAAACAAAAAGAAACGAGTACCAAAAACCCACAGAAAATACGATAATCGTCCTACAAGCAACTAGCGTAATACATATCGTATACGATTACTCATACTCCCGCTGGAGTCGAAGTTATTATAATGTAAAGTGTAAAAGCTCGAGAAAGGGAAAAATATTAATTTCAGTTAGATTTCACGATACAATTAATATTTATTCCACGATTGTTCGCTTGACGTTATTATTCATAAACAGAGACCGGACATATCGGGTTGAAATGACGTCGTCTTTACGACGGACGATATAAATAGTCTACAATATCTGTAAGTACATCACGCTGTTATTGAATGCACTATTGATCTGACTATCGCGCACATCTGTTTTCATGGAAAATTGAGACGTTTTTTGTTGGATATTTACAGTTAAACTTCTGTTTTCATGGGCGTAGATAGAAGCGTGTGGAGTATTAATAATTTCGTCTATTTAGATTATATTTCGTAAGATAAATAAAGTGATGTGAGTTAGTTTCTTGTTTTCATAGTTTTAACTGTTAATTACATCGTAATTTTTGTGATACATCCTGTTTAATATCGTTTGATTGAATCTAGTTCTCCCAACTATTTCGACGTAAGTGTGCATTGAATTTCGTTCAGTTTCAATAACTTACGCATACATTTTTAGTTTTCATTTATTTAGGTCTAGAGCATTGTTACTTTTTCAGATATGATATGGAAGAACGTCGAGAACGGCATCGTAAAACATTGGCGAGTTGGATTGACGGTCATACTGACAATGGACATAATTGTCAGTGATTCCGAAATTTATTGCAAAATCTGTAAAATATCGTTAAAAGATTCCATGAAATCGCAACGTAAACACATACACAGAAATTGGAACCGTTGGAATCTGACAATTTTAACGAAGAACTCTGTGAAACTTTTATGGCGCCTAATATTCCATTAGATAAACTTAACAATCCCACTTTAAAAATGTTTCTCCAAAAATAAACTGGTCGAAATGTTCCTGATGAATCCAGCTTATGCAAATATTATGTTCCTAAGTACTACACGAAAGCAGTAGAACGCTTTAGAAGCCATCTTTCAAATTAGTATCTCTGGATAAGTGCCGACGAAACTCTCGGTATATTAGGACGCTGTGTGGTAAATGTTGTAGCTGGTGTACTACATCCAACTATTCCATATAACGCATATGTAATAGCAACAAAAGTTATAAATACAGTTGATGCGGAAACAGTTGCTAAAACCATTAACGAGAATATTCAAAAAATACTTCATTCGGACGACAGGTACAAAGAAAAAGTACTTTTATTTGTAAGTGACAGTGCTGCATATATGTTAAAAACAGGCAGACTATTAAAGGAAACATATCATAATATGCTGCATATTACTTGTGTAGCACACGCTCTCCACAGAATCTGTTAATATATCAGAGACACCTTTCCAGAAGTTGTATCCAGACTTGTTTCCGCTTTTAAAAAAGTTTTCAGAAAATCATCATTGAGAGTAGCTCTTTACAGGGAAAAACTGCCATCTTTGTCACTGCCTCCCTCTCCAGTAATAACTAGATGGGGGACATGGTTGGATGCTACTAGTTTTTATGCAGAGAATTTTGATAGTTTATAAAATTTCGTTGCATGTTTAAAATAAAAAGGAACCAACACAAATTCCACATTTAAAAAATCAGTTGTACTTTCTTCAGGAACACTATGGAAATTTGCCACAACTAATCACTTATTTTGAAAATCGAAATCTTGAATTAAATGATGGTTTAACGACATTAGATGTGGCTATTAATAATTTGAAAAGTATTCCAAGTGACTTCGGATGTGGCCTTAGGCAAAAGTTAGACGCAGTGTTTAATAGAAATCCAGATTTAATAACATTGCGGTAATTGTGTATGGGGACAATACCACAACATCTAACTGCAAAATACGCGGAAATAAAAGAATATTTCCAGTATGCACCTGTAACCAGTTGCGATGTAGAAAGGACGTTTTCTATTTACAAGGATGTATTTCATTCAAAGAGAACAAATTTTACAGAAGAGAACCTTGAGAAAGTATTTCTAGTAAATATTAATACTCCTTTACTAAACTTGAACTACAAAATGAACAAATAAAAATTAATATCGTATTTTGTAGCCGTATATATACTCGTTTTATTATTATAAGTATAATTATATAAATAAAATTAAAAACTTTAAAAATACAAATGTTCAATAATACGCTCGTGGGCGGTGATTCATCAACCTCTCCTGTCTGGTCTCTATTCATAAAACATAGGTATCAGTTTAATTTGTATTTCCATGTTTAATGAGAATCTTAGAAATGTATAGATTGTCAAGATAATACAAAAAAAATCTGGTTCTGCGATTGAATTATTGAATCCGAATTTGTTTTGTTACATTTATAAATTTACAGACGTTATTGATGAAAACATCTGGTATTTCTTTTTGTCAAAGTAAGACACGGAAAATATTGAAAACAACCGATATTGCATATCTTTTAAATAAAGATGGAGTACATGTAATTCATGCAAAGCGTTTAAACTGTTATGCCTATCTATATTTTTTCTACAGATCCTTGTTTTTTTGATTTACGTTGTTTAAATAATAATAAGAAGATAGCGAACTGTTTTATTCCGCATGTGTCTTATTTTATTTATTGTCAATATGAATTTCTTTTAGTTTAAGGTTATTTCTTTATTGCAATTTATTTTTTTATGTTGACTCGTAAGTGCACGAACACTGAAAGATTTGGTTAAATTTTTTAAATTGTATTCTCGAAAGATTTATGTGTTTTAATAAATCAGAATAAAAAAACTTACTTTTACTTATACAAATGCCTTGTGTCATTTCCCTGTGAATTTCCCTGTTTACTAGATTCAGGTTCACGATAACCAAGCACTTGAATCTTGAAGAACAGTGAGCAAGATTAATTAAATAAAGTAAATGACTAACCACTCCGTTACCGATTAAGCTACCCGAGAGGTGAGTTTGATTTTATCAAATAAATTAGTAATAGCACTTGTCAAATATTGGTATTCAGACCGCCCGTTACAAGATACCAACTGTTGTGTGTTGAATAACCGCACCGAAATCTGTCAACACCCACATAAGTGTGATTTTTAAAGGATTTAAAGGAATTAATTGGTTTATCGCTATTTTGATGCATATTTTTCTTTCCCGTAGATTATGCTCATTAACCCATTCGTATCCTGCGTCCGTATATGTTTCTAATACAGCCTGGTATAAAACAAAGCACAATTATTCCAATTAAGAGAATCTTGCCTTTCTTCTTTTATTTTCTCATTGTTGGACGTCTCGACCTTATCATTAATATTTTAATTATTTCTCGTCCGCTCTTCACCCGTGGACAAGTACATTACAACTCTGTTTTGTGTTATGGCCTTTTGACAGCTTCAATGGCAATATATTTTACTCACGATCGGTTAGTAATCTGAACATTTATAACTAGAGCTGAGGATGTTAGCGGTACGGCAGGACCGTATGTAGTGCATCCCCACCAGCGTATAAACACGATGCAGCGAAACACTTTAGTTAGTCGTGAACTGGCAACGTGATCGTGTGTTGTCTTGAGCTCTATTTAATAAGTATGACGGACGTGCCCAAGCCAAGAAAGCGCCCATTGTATAACGACGTGAAGAAATTTATCCGAGACTTTCCCGATTTGTATTATAATGGAGCAAAAGTGGTTTGTAAATTATGCGATAAACAGTTACATTGCTGGGACAAATACGACTGTAAAAGACATGTTGAAAGTGTACACCACAAAGACAACAAAAATAATGTGCTGTCTAAAACGCAATTCATTTTCGATTTATTGACAATGCTACTCGTCTGCGATGTGCCAGTTCACCTGCTAGATAAAAAAGCCTTTCACGACTTTTGGAATAAATACAATTCCAACAAAAAGCTACCGTCACGGAGAACGTTACTCACCTATTTACCAATTGTGCGTGAGGACATTGAAAACAGAATGAAAGCAGTAGTAAATGATAAACAGTTATGGGTATGTGTCGACGAAACGACAGATCGAAAAAAACATTCTATTGTGAATATTATAGTGCGTGTACTAGATCCTGTCAAATCAACATTTCCCATTTTATTAGCCAGCAAAAGATTGGAAAAGTGCACTAGCGAAGTAATTACGAAGGTAGTGCTCGATACGCTACAAAAATTTCAAGTTTCAACTAATCAACTCCTGATGTTTATGAGCGATGGTGCTGCGACAATGCGTTCTGTAGGCCGTTCTCTTAAAGCAGATTGTGAGAGACTTTTGCATGTGACATGTAAAGTTCATGCTTTACACCTTGTGGCACAAACTATTCGGCAATGTTATCCAGAGGTGGATGCATTAATAGCAACCACAAAAAAAGTGTTTCTAAAATCTCCCAAACGAATTCGAGAGTTTCACAGTCGGTGCCCTGGTATTCCCGAACCACCAGAGCCAATCCTTACACATTGGGGAAGTTGGTTAAAGGCGGCATTTTATTATGCCAAGTATTTCCAACAAATAAAATCTGTGGTTCTACAATTCAATCCTGCCGAAGCTGTAGCCATTAAGGAAAGCCAGAGACTCTTTCAAAACCCTTCCCTTGATGCAGATTTACAAACTATTTATAACAATCATATAGGATTGTTTAACGCAATCGAGAAATTTCAAAATACTGCATTATCGTTAGCGGAGTCACTGCAAATACTGGACGATGTACACGCCCAGCTATGCGCAGTAAATGACAACAAAAATGTTAATGTAATAGAAAAGTTCGAGAGTGTGATAAACAATGATTTTGATTTTACCAGATTAAAACAAATTAGTAATGGTGCAAGTGTAGATTCGGTTTCTATCTATAAAGATTATTTTAATTGTGCGTGTGTTACATCCGTAGATGTCGAGCGGTCTTTCTCAAAATATAAAAAAAATTATTCATCACGGCGTACATCGCTCACCGCTACAAATATGGAAACGTATCTAATGCTACAAACTTACTGCAAGTCTTATCCACTTGGCGCTATGCTATAATAATCGTAAATAAGGTAAGTGTGTTATTTATCTACAGTACACATTACTGACATACCTAAGAGATATAAATAGCGAATGCATGTAAAGCAATTAAATCACGCATGCATCACAGATCGAAACAAGGTCATTATATTCGTGCGTTTAACTGAATACTATCCTGGCACATCGCAAACATCCCCAGCTCTATTTATAACCTTCAAACCGGTTAGAAAATGCGCTATTACATATCAAGGTAGGTAATAACACTTTACCGGCTAGCTTATGTCACTTTAACGGCTAGCTTATGTCACTTTACCGGCTAGCTTATGTCATTTTTGCGACAAGGTAATATCATTTCAGAATTTAAATTATGGTAGAACTATTCACAAATATTTATTAAGTAAATAACAAGACAACGTTTTAATTCTAAATTTATTCGCTTTTGGAATTAATATTAATCGCTACATTAGCATTTCCATGACTGTTTGCTGTTGGCGAAAGACCATGTTTAAAATCGTACGATAATAATTTAGTAATCTGTCAGAAAATATCACTATTAATTGTTACGTTACATAGCAACAGTACCTATTAAAAGCACTAATCAAAATGCCATGAAATTTATATACTATTATATTTTTGAAATTTAGTGATTTAATAGTTTATATAATAATTAATTACTAACCGATCGTGAGTAAAATAGTATACAAACCTTGGCGTAAAGATTCATTCCCGCCTCGAGAGTAAGTTCTAATCTCTCGACGGTAATGAACTACTTTCCGCCTCGGTATGTAATACACACTCCGCAAAATAATTATCGCAACACCAACTTTTTTCCATAAAATGTCATTTCTGAATATCTTATCTATTCTACTTATAAATGTTAGGTCATGAGAAAACATAAAATATAATTAACAGCACTGTTCAACTCATATAATGCAGAAAATAACAAAAGAACACCTTATTCAAAATTACAAAATAATAAATACTGGTTTAAAATGGCACTAGTATCTGGTATATCCACCCTTGGCTTGAATTACAGCTTCCACCCTCCATGGCTTGCTGCGTATGAGGTCTGCAACATAGTCTTGTGAAAGATTTTCTCATTCTTGTAAAAGTACATCTTCGAGTCCTTCAAGGTTACGGAATGCTCGCTGGTGCCGTTTTAAAGCTTGTCCTAGGTGGTCCCAGATATGTTCGATAGGGTTCATGTCTGGGCTTCGTGCAGGCCACCTTAATACTAGCAATTGAGCTTCCTGCAAATATTGCTGTACAATTCCTGCTATGTGGGGTCGTGCATAAGAACACAATTTTCGCCAACAAAGGGCGTATATGGTATCACATGTTCTTCTAAAATGTCGGTAACATATCTAGCTGTTGTTAATCTAGTCCCAATGCTGTTTGGCCCTGTTAAGAGATCCCTCCCCATAACATCACGGATTCTCCACCAAAAAGGACACGTGGACAGAAGTTACAGACAGTATAACGTTCGCCAGGTCGTCTGTACACCGGCACACGTCTGTCAGAACACCATAAAGCAAACCTAGACTCATCCGTAAAGATGACATTGGCCCAGTGGTTTATGTCCCAATCGGCGTGTTCGCGGGTAAACTGTATGCAAACTGTATACCGGGCTACCCGGTGCTCTTTGGTGAGAAGTGGACCGTGAGCAGGAACATGAGCTGTTATCTCATCTTCTCGAAGACGGTTACGGATAGTTTGTGCGGAAAGCTGTACATTTCCAGCCCCTAAAAGCTCATTCTTGAGAAATTTAGCAGTTAAATGACGCGTACGCAGAGCAGTTAACCGCAGAAAACGATCATCTCGTGGGGTAGTAGCTCTTTTGCGACCTTGCCCAGGCCTTCTTATATAGTTCCCAGTTTCCCTAAATCGTGCTACTGCTCCACTTACAGTTGATGGCTGTACTCCTAGCACTCTAGCTACATACCGCATGCTATGGCCATTTTCCACCAGTGTGATACATTGCACGGTTTCTTCATACATAACATGTAAAGATACACGTTGCTGAATATTCATAACGGTAATTTAATAAAAAATTGAACCGATCTGACTGACAAACTACAATATTTTAAATGCTCTCTACTGCACGTCTTCGGCACTTATCAAAAAACAGGCAGCAAAAATAATGTTTTTTGGTATGTCGTTTAGATGTCAGTCTGACAACGACAAAAAAGGTCATATGATCAATTTAATAGCAAACAGTAAGTTTAAATGGTCGTATACTCAAAACATTCAGATGTTGCGATAATTATTTTGCCAACCTTCCAACCTTCAAACAGGTTAGAAAATACGCTATTACATACCGAGGCAGGCAATAGCACTTTACCGACTAGCTTATGTCACTTTTCCCGCTAAAAGCGCTAAAATTGACACTTGTGTTTTACCAACATGCGAGATAAATAATAACTTGCTTTCCAATATGGTACTCTAAAGAACTGTCGGGTCTGCAAGCCTACAATATTCACAAATACAATTTAATTGTTGGTCAAATAGGGTGGTACGTAAAAAATACCGTTGGGACACAAAGGGTTAAGTCGATATTGAACGTTGTACTTTAATTAAAAAAGAATATTGTAAATATAAGTAAAAAACATTTATCATTTTCTATTTGTAGCCGAGTAAATATATAAGAAAAGGAAAGCAAAAACACGGAAATGACATCTTTATTAACTCAAAATACACAACTTTTTCGTTGCTGGTTTCCTAGATTGTTACTACATATATACATAGATACATACACACATTCGTATTTCTTACATCTATATAAAAATGTGATGGAAACCAATATACGATTTTTCTATAAAGAAAAACAGAGGGTCGAATGCGTATTGGTTAGTGTTTCTTGTTCTCTTCCGAAAGTTTTGTAGGACTTTTTCTTATTTATATCCGTGGCGACTTTATAAGACCTGTCTCTAAGACGACATATTGGCCGTGGTTCCCCTTGGAATACGTGAAAAACCGAAGAGCAAAAGAAAAAGAACCGATGCAACACATGGTTTTCTCCGTTGTTTGGAGTTTGCAAAAAATAACAAAATTCGATCGAAATAGAAAACGTGGTCCCTCAGATGTGAATTTTTGTTATATTCAGTTATATATTTTTTTAGTTTAATAAGTAAGTCGTCTATAATTTCTACAGTTAATGGTTAAACAGAAATCTACTAAAATTTATTTATGTAATTGAAACTCCATAAGCTTCAATGCTTGGCAATAATACTAATTTTATGTTAAACAAAATACTGCTGAATTATAATCAAATATGTACTATTATCAATAGACTGCTGAAACGGCGGTATCCCCTATCGGGTGTTATTCATCGGTGCCGACAATGTACAATCGATCAACTTAACATGTATATATGAATGTTATAGCGTAAAAGCTGTCTGTTTCTATGTCCTTTAATGCAAACAGACGGAGTTGTGATATATATTTTGCCAGAATCGTAATAAATGCAATGAAATGTATATACGGAAATTTATTTTAAATTAATTCCAGATATATATACAAAATACATTTTATACAGTGAAAAAATATTGAAAAAATAACTTGAAATTAATTATATCACCTATAATTAAAGTGAATGCTTAGTCACACCACAGTAAACATTTTTTGTTCACATTAATTATTACAATATATTCTAAACTTTGTTTTGTAAAGTGCGTTCTTTTATTATACAGTATGTCTTTAAATATAGAAAAACTTGGCTCAACATCAGAGCTAGTGAGTGGCGCATAGAAATAATAATCTTTAAATTTAATATATCTACCGATTTCCGTATTTTGAACATTACTACAAAAGTCTTTCATGACATTAAAATCAGGGCTACGAACGAATATTGCATCAATCTTATTATTTAAGCGAAACCGACTCTATTTCTGCGCCTGCATGACTCATTAGAGAATAGCGTCTGTTCCGCAGTCTAATTAGCAATGACCTTTTAAATTACGTATGTTGACATGGTTGCGAAACTTATAAATAGGGCTGGCGAATTTACGCCAACAGTCAGTGTCGGCCCCATAAAAGTTTACACATAAAATAGATGGTAAGGAATAAATTATAAACCATGCTCAAACACTTACCGTATTAAGAGTCTTCCGTGGAATCCCAGAGTGGATAACATCTGTTAGATATTTCAATCATTAGATATATTTCCACATTTCTTTCAGTCAAGCTAATATGACGTGCCGAATAAATGTTTTTTAATGCCAAAAGCGACCCTTCTACTTCCAGTGATGTTATATTTACATATTTAAAATAATCTTTGAAACAACATATCGGATTTTTAGACACACCTTCACAAATTTGCCTTAATGTGAGAAAATCGGTTAGTCCGAAGTAATTGTCGGGAATAACTTTTTAATCACTTTAAGCCTGAGTATCTTGAAATATTACCTGTATATTATAAAGTAGGCATTGAATTTTGGGGCCATCATAATATAAGTTCGGTATTTATGTTATAAAGTTTTTAACAGTATTCGACATTCGTCGTTTTCGCAACGTATATGACTGCGACATCTTTAAGACAAACGTAGAACTACGAAATAGTACTTCCAGCTGTATATATGTATACATCAGCGCCGCAGCCCCACCACAATTATTATTTCCGAACCTACACCCAGCTCTACTTATAAGTAGAAAGCAATTAATTAAGGAATTTTCTAAATTTTTAGAAATATAAAAAACTGACTAGAGTTGTCCCCACATTCCAGGATTCTACTCAGTATAAGTTAATATATACGTACGAACGTTTTAAAAACACATCGGATTTTATAAAGAACACGTGTTCGTATGAAATTGCAACTCAATATTTTTGTTAATATATACAGTCCGATAACATTTAAGTATTAACAAAGTAATTAAACTTATTGTAAGAGATGTTTACGAAAAGTTTTCTTCACGAGATGCATCCAGTTACAAAAGAAAGATTGAATATAAGCAGGTTCATTGTATGCATTGTGTTAGGTCGTGTATGTTGGCCAGATGTATATATTTTAGTTAAGTGTAGATCTAGACGCGAGGCGATTGAACTTGTGATGTTATAAACACATACCGTAGTAAGAAATTTAAAGCGGCGACGGGGTAAAGAGGGTTCTACCCCTATCAATACTGCAGTAGACGTTAAGCGGTGACAACGACTGTTGCCGCTAAGCGCCTACTGTCAAACAGTTACATATCAGCTGTGCTTGTGAATGCGAACGAAGTCCGCATACGTGTTTGTTTCGTAAGATGCGTGTGTTTCTCTTATTTCTTTGTAATATGTTACGATGTCTAAACCAAAAGGAAATTTGTAATATTCTTCATAAACCTGTTTATTAAAAAGTCTTGCATTGGAGACTGTGGTTAAGTAAAAACATAAAAAGGTATATAACCCCTTACCACAATTATTAATCGTATCCTAAATACGTATTTCGACAACTAAGTTGTCAACATCAGTAGGTAAAACCACTAATCAAGGTGTCGCATATGGGGCACAGTAAAGCTAGAACACCGCTTACGCAACAACTACTTTACACGGCGTCCACGTATAGACCAGTTTAAACATGCAAATATATCTAACGAAAAAGATCGACAAATTTACCTCTCTTAGGGAAACGGCATTCACATATGTTTAAACTCACAATTTGAAATATATCGAACGAAAGATCGACAAAAATTACCTCTATTAAGGAAACGGCACTCAACATGTGTTAATACTTCAATTTAAAACGTCGACGACCCTTTTATGGTTTTAAGAATGAAAAGAGACAAGTGAAGGAAATCGGTGATACATTACCGTTCATGGAATGTTCTTTGTTTTTAACGATATGAATGCTTTCGTAGGCGTCAAGATCGCGGGGGTTAGTTATGCCCTTTAAAAGCTTTAACCCTTTAATGGACACATTGTGTAGTGTACTTAAAGCATGGCTGGCAACGTTAGATTTATCCGGTCTATTGTATTTAATATGTGATATGTGTTCTTTAAACCGGGTTATTATTGGTCGTTTTGTTTGGCCTATATATTTCAAATTACAATCATCGCAACTAATTTCGTATATACCTGATTTCGAATTAAAATGAACTCTATCTTGAGTATTCCCTAGGAGACTTTTGATTGAAGAAACCTGTTTATTGTCAAAATAAAAAGAAAGAGATAAATTCTTTAAAATAAAATTCATTCTACCTTGACGTTATTTTTTTAATAAAATAAAATTTTCAATTAAATTAAATGTTCAAACAAACTCCTTGCAACAAACCATAAACTTCCCAATCAAATATCCCATTCTATCGTAAAAAGCTCTTCTAACGTGAAATAGTATATCAGGAATAATAGTATCACGAGTTTTTGTTGCAGTTTTGGTACAGTTGTTGGTCTGTGATTGTTATAAATTTGACTTTTAATATATCCCCAAAGGAAAAAATCAAGAGATGACAAATCTGGAGACCTCGTCGGCCATCGAATATTGCCACTTCAGGAAATTAATTTATGCTAAAATACATGTTCCAAATATTGTCGGATACTTCTGTGTTCCTGTGCAGGACTCTGTTCTCATTGTATCAATTCCATTGAAAATACCAAGATACAATATTAGTTTTTTCATTTACTAAAAACATATCCATTTTAAATTGAGCGTGTTTGTATTTCTTCACATCTACACTTCAATGTAGCTGATATGCGACTTTCTCACAGTAGACGTTTAGCGGTGACAGTCACTATCACTGTACAACGTCTACTGCAGCAATGATGGTGTAATAACCCTTTTTGCCCCGTCACGCTTTAAATTTCCTACTTCGCGAATCAATCGGTATATCAGTATGTCGAACGAAAGAAAACGTGAAAAGCAACCAATGTTTGACACAGTGAAAAAGTTTATCAGAGAATTTCCTGATTTATATTATAATGGTGCTAAAATTATGTGCAAAGTTTGATACACTTACACATACATCTCGTATTCTCCAACATTTACTTCAGCCCGAAGCACGTGTCTGTGTATGTTGGAAAATACGAGGTGTATACCCATGCGTACAGATACAGATGTGTGTAATGCATGTCTGCTTCATTTATAACAAATGCGTAATACGTGCTTAACGTATTAATGTACTCAAATTTCTTTGGTATACAAAGTTTGAGATAAACCATTAATGTGTAGGCGCAGAAACACGTAAATAAATAAAATAGCGCGTCGTCGAAGGAAGAATTTATGTTCCAATTGCTATTTATGTTTCTCAGTCTCGATAAACAACCGTTCTGCGACTTTTGGAATAAATACAATTGCAACTGGAAGCTACCGTCCCGAGATACGTTAATAGGGTATCTACCTACTGTATTCCAAGACGTCATAAATAAGATCGAAGCCGAGGTAAAGGATAAACAACTGTGGTTATGTGTTGACGAAACGACAGGTCGAAAAAGAATTCTATTCTACATGTTACAGTAAATATACAACAAGGTTTTAAGTATATCAATACGTTATGCACGTATAACGCATTTGTTACAAATGAAACAGACATGCAATATACATATCTGTAACTGTACACATGGACAATGGGCTGCCATCTGGCTCGTGTTAATGGACTACACCGATATACGTATTTGTTCGTTTATGTACCAGCTTAGCTGGTCAAGCGAAAGGTCGCCTTTTACGGCATAGTCTCTTTCGTCCGTCAGATGTCACTTATTAAGTAGTGCCACCTTATAGGACGAAATTTGCTATATCTTGTAGGCGATTTCAGTGTAAATGTATATACAGATACAAATCTGTTTTTTAAAAAGATTTGTATTAATTTGTATTACATTGCTTCACTAGCTTGACTGATGACGCCTATAGATGGCAGAAACACGTGTCTTAAGCAGAAGTAAATGCTGAAAATACGAGGTGTATTGTCCATGTGTACAGTTACAGATATGTATATTGCATGTCTGTTTCATTTGTAATGTTACGGTAAGTGTAGCGGTACCTTATAAACCAACATTTTCGATCTTATTAGCTAGAAAAAGATTTGAAAAGTGGACTGGCGCAGCGTTACGAGAGGTGCGCTGGATACGCTAGAACAATTTCATATTTCGAGTTATTAACTGTTGATGTTTATGAGCGATGGCGCGGCAACCATGCGTTGTGTGGGTCGTTCTCTAAAACCAGAGTGGGAACAACTTTTACATGTGACGTGTAAAGCTTATGCTTTAAATCTTGTGGCACAAATGATACGCAAATGTTATCCTTAGGTGGATGCATTAATAGCAAGTATTAAAAAAGTGTTTCTCAAATCTCCAAAAAGAATTCGAGAATTTCACAGACGGTGCCACGGTATTCCCAAATCACCTGAGCCACTTCTTACACGGTGGAGAATATGGCTGAAGCCGGCTTTTTACTATTCTAAGTATTTACTGTAAATTAAACCACTTATTCCGCAATTTAATTCTAACGAAGCTGAAGCTGTTAAGGAAAGTCAGAGAAGATTTCAAGATACCTCCGTTGAAACAGACTTAAAAACTATTAACAATAACTTTAAAGGATTATTTGACGTAATTGAAAAACTGAAAAATCCTCCGCTGTCGTTAGTGGAGTCGGTACAAATAGTGGAAGAAGTGAAACTATTACTGCCCAATATAGACGACGCAAAAAACGTTTGCGTAGTAGAAAAGTTCGATAGTGTTTTTAACAAAGATATGGATTTTACTAGATTAAGACAAATTTCTGATGATGCATCTACAGATCCGTTATCTATTTATAAAGATTATTTTAATTATGCGTGTGTTACATCCTTAGATGTCGAACGATTTTTCTCAAATTATAAGAAAACCACAGCTAATATTGCTTACCGTTGCCGATTTCATCCAGTTTAGGTAAGTGATTTCTTTTATCTCTCGTTGAGTTTTAATTTCTTATAACTTCTTTACAAAACGCGATATATATTGAAACATTTGTACATATTAACTTGTACTGAGTAGGACTCTGGAATGCGGGAAAAAGTAACAACTCTAGTAATAATACTTTTAATTTACTAAATAAAACACTTGGTATATTTGTTTCACAAAATGTATTTAAAATATATCTGACATATGTTTCGACTTATACAGTCATTCTCAAAGAGTCATGTAAACTAAGTGAAAAGAATACTCCTACCGATATTTATGGCTTATTTTTTAAAAGTTTTATTACAGCATCGATTGTGGGGGTATTTGAAAAATCCAATTGCGTGTTTGTGACCTGTCTGTTGAGATTTATGGCTTTTTTTATTTCTAAAATTTCTAAGAAGTCAAGCCTTTTACCCTTATTACAAGAGTGTAAAAGTTTGAAATTATTAGCATTAAACAGATGAGAATTTTGAATACAGTGTTCCGCGAATCCCGTGGTCATATTGCCATGTAGAATAGAACTTCTGTGCTCTTTGATACGTTTTTTTTATAGAGCGTCCTGATTGGCCAATGTATACCGCGTCACAATCACTGCAAGTTAATTCATACACCCCTGACTTATTACGCAATTCTGTTTTTCGTTTATTGTTAACTAGAATATTTCCTAAATTGCATTTATTTACTAGGATGACATTTAAACCTAATTTATTTAGTTTATTAGAAATTTTATTGCTAACCCCAGGTATATAGTTTAAGGTATGAAACACTTTGTTAGTTTTTATGTATGTATGTCCGGAGTAAAAATTATTCATAAGGAAAGCGCGTTGTTTTCTGTAAATCATTTTGTCTAAGAATTCTGTTTTGTACCCGTTATTTCTAGCTATAGTTTTTATGGTATATACTTCTTTTTCATAGTTCTTATTATTTAGAGGGAAATTAATCAGTCTGTGTATGAAACTGTGAAAAGCTGTCATTTTTATATTCCACGATTGGTTGGAATTTGCCGGAATTACTGTATCTGTTGTAGTGGGTTTTCTAAAGATATCAAATTCAAATCGTTTATCAACTCTTGTTAATTTTAGGTCTAAAAAGTTAATCGTTCCGTCTACCTCTTTTTCTATTGTGAATTGTATTTTTTTATTATGGGAATTTAAGTAGTTAAGAAATTGGTCCATCTGTCTGTCAGTGCCCGACCACAAGCACAAAATATCGTCTACATATCTGCCCCAAAAGGAAATGTATTTTAATAAAGGACTGCGGTTGAAATTATGAATGTGTTTATCTTCAAAATCTGTTAGATAAATTTCAGCGAGTAGCGGGCTAAGAGGGCTACCCATCGGTAAACCATTGGTTTGTGTATAAAATTTTTCCTGAAATTTAAAATAATTTTGTTTAAGACAAATATTAATTAGGTTTAATAGAGTGTTCTGTAATTCGATATTCGGAATAGATTTTTGAATGTGACTCTTTAAAATAGTTTTTAGTTCATCTAAAACACTGACAGACAGATGAACCAATTTCTTAACTACTTAAATTCCCGTAATAAAAAAATACAATTCACAATAGAAAAAGAGGTAGACGGTAGAAATTGGTCCATCTGTCTGTCAGTGTTTTAGATGAACTAAAAACTATTTTAAAGAGTCACATTCAAAAATCTATTCCGAATATCGAATTACAGAACACTCTATTAAACCTAATTAATATTTGTCTTAAACAAAATTATTTTAAATTTCAGGAAAAATTTTATACACAAACCAATGGTTTACCGATGGGTAGCCCTCTTAGCCCGCTACTCGCTGAAATTTATCTAACAGATTTTGAAGATAAACACATTCATAATTTCAACCGCAGTCCTTTATTAAAATACATTTCCTTTTGGGGCAGATATGTAGACGATATTTTGTGTTTGTGGTCGGGCACTGACAGACAGATGGACCAATTTCTTAACTACTTAAATTCCCGTAATAAAAAAATACAATTCACAATAGAAAAAGAGGTAGACGGAACGATTAACTTTTTAGACCTAAAATTAACAAGAGTTGATAAACGATTTAAATTTGATATCTTTAGAAAACCCACTACAACAGATACAGTAATTCCGGCAAATTCCAACCAATCGTGGAATATAAAAATGACAGCTTTTCACAGTTTCATACACAGACTGATTAATTTCCCTCTAAATAATAAGAACTTTGAAAAAGAAGTATATACCATAAAAACTATAGCTAGAAATAACGGGTACAAAACAGAATTCTTAGACAAAATGATTTACAGAAAACAACGCGCTTTCCTCATGAATAATTTTTACTCCGGACATACATACATAAAAACTAACAAAGTGTTTCATACCCTAACTATATACCTGGGGTTAGCATTAAAGTTTCTAATAAACTAAATAAATTAGGTTTAAATGTCATCCTAGTAAATAAATGCAATTTAGGAAATATTCTAGTTAACAATAAACGAAAAACAGAATTGCGTGATAAGTCAGGGTTGTATGAATTAACTTGCAGTGATTGTGACGTGGTATACATTGGCCAATCAGGACGCTCTATAAAAAAACGTATCAAAGAGCACAGAAGTTCTATTCTACATGGCAATATGACCACGGGATTCGCGGAACACTGTATTCAAAATTCTCATCTGTTTAATGCTAATAATTTCAAACTTTTACACTCTTGCAATAAGGGTAAAAGGCTTGACTTCTTAGAAATTTTAGAAATAAAAAAAGCCATAAATCTCAACAGATAGGTCACAAACACGCAATTGGATTTTTCAAATACCCCCACAATCGATGCTGTAATAAAACTTTTAAAAAATAAGCCATAAATATCGGTAGGAGTATTCTTTTCACTTAGTTTACATGACTCTTTGAGAATGACTGTATAAGCCGAAACATATGTCAGATATATTTTAAATACATTTTGTGAAACAAATATACCAAGTGTTTTATTTAGTAAATTATTAATCATATTTCACCAAGAGCCAACCGTGAATTCTATACATTATATTAATAATACTTTGCTTATATTCCAAAATGTTCTTATATTTCACCAGTCTTTCTTTTGTTTATTTACTACTTTTATTTGTTTCTGAAGTAATCATTTAATAGTTTCTATTAGACAAAATTTGATATTTTTGGTTATTGGAGGTGGAAAATAGTAGTCACAAATAAGAACTATGATTGCAGTCAGAATGAATGTGAAATTATATTGTTTATTTATACAGTGCGTCCATAAAGTATGGGACATAAGCCGTAGTTACGTTATTGTGCATTATTTAACAAAGTGCAAAGATATGTCGATTAATGTTTTTTAATTGCCAAATTGTTAGGTGATACCATTTTGTTTTTTTCCGTCGACCTTGAATAAGTTATGACGTCATTGATAATATTTTTAAATGTCAACCCCACTTCTTTTATTGATTTTGAAAGCTTTTACAATTCTTTATTCGATTATGTAAAAATTTACAAAAAGTTACATTAGAAAACTTGTAGTAAATTGTGTTCTAATTCTAAGTTTTATTTTTGACATTTTCAGTATCAATTTATAACAAATGCTCAAAATGTTTTTCTTCATTTTGTTGACAAAATCCTAAGCGATGATGAATTTCATTTCGCACATTCTGCAATATTTCGGGAGTGATTAGTCTGGTTTCGTAGATAATGCGTTGTCGTAAAACCTCCAAGTTTTCCGGTTGTGTCGCAAAGACTTTTGATTTTAAGTAACCCCACAAGAAGAAGTCCAACGGGGTTAAATCTGGGAATCTAGCTGGCCATTCAATTGCCCCTCTTCCTCTAATCCAACTGTTAGGAAATGTATTATTGAGGTATTGCCCCTTACTGGTAGCGTATAGTGCGGAGGAGCACCGTCCTGTTGATACCAAATTCTACAATCTGGCAAACGTGAATCCTCATTATTTGTAAAAAGAAACGCTAAAACGGGTACCAATTCATTCCTAAAAAAATTCAAGTATATTTGCCCGGTCAAGTTTCCATCAAAGAAAAACGGTCCCACAATGCGATCGCCAATAATTCCTGCCCATACATTTAGTTTTGCGGGTATTGGGTATGTGTCTCTTGCATCCAATGAGGATTATCTGTCGACCAAGATCGGCAATTTTGTCTATACACAGCATTCAATGTGAAAGTAGCTTCGTCAGAAGACAAAATGTTGAAGAGAAATAGAGGGTCATTATCACAAATTTGCATTAACCGTTCACAATATTCCAAACGCCGATCAAAATCGTCCTCGGACAACTCTTGAACTAAATTCATTATATAGGGATGATACTTTGATTTATGCAAAAGTTTCCCAACTTTACCACTTGCTACGTCAAATTCTCGACTAAATATAAATTCGTTTTATGACCCATTTTTTGTCATAATAGTGTTTTATTTATCAATAACGAAAAGTAATATTTTAAAGGACGAGAAAATTGTTTACTTGCGAGGACCTTTAAAAATGCTTTTCGTTCGTGGTGAATACAACGCTTTATTTTATACTGCAAGTTTAATGAATTTTAAATAAAAAGAAATGAATTTATTTTATACTGATGTCAAAAATGACATTTATATCTTGCAGAAATTATTCGTTAAAATTAACTAAGCGGTAACTAATATTTCTATAGCGAAATATTATGTGCCTGAACTAACCGAAGAAAACATAACAAATATATCCCTTTTTCTAAGGTCTGTTTATTGTATTAGCAAGTAGTTAATGAAATTTCTGTTTTCGGTTAGAGGAGTGCCAACAGCACGAGGATCAACATTTGGACAACATAATCTTTGGCACTTAATTTTTCAAAATTTTGTCTAAAGATTAAAAATAAAAACAAAATATTTTTCTGACTTGTAGTAATTGTTTTATTGAATTTACAAATACCACCTACCCTTTTTGGACACTCTGTAACTCTAAATAAGAACGTAAGAATAATTCTAATTATGCGAATACTTTATTAAAAGGGTGCGCTTTTGGCAGACACACGTTTAGACTGATATAAAAATATACTGTGTCTAATCAAGAGTTTCTACTCAATCTAATTAAGAGTTTTGCACATGTTAAAAAAGCATTTTAAAGAGAAGTTCCAACTGTGGCAGAGCCTGGGATCGTTCCGGATTCTACGCCAGTCACATACATATATCAAGTTTATTACAACGTGGTCGGCTAATTATTACTAAATTTATACCTCGCCGGTTCGCCGTCGGTAATCGAGCTGCCTGTTACATATATATTTTTTTAATTAACCGCATTAGGAACGCGGAATTTTCGTTTGTATGTTATTATGTATTGGACGTAACTGTGGGTGAATCAGGCCCGTAGCGTTACTTTGTACTGCAGGGACTGGCGTACGTGATTTAATGTTTTAATATAGACTTTTTGTTTTAATTATCTAGTGGCGAGGAATACAGGAATTGTACTGTGCTTACTTGCCTTTTATAAATATGTACAATTCATTATATTCATGTTTCAGTTCTTTGGTGATTATTCTTCATTTGCGTTCAGGGAATAACTGCGGCAGGAAATAAAAGGAACGAAAATTCCCAAAAAGCCATTAGTAACTTTTTTTACATCATATCTAATTTTCCATATTTTACTTCTTCAGGATTTTCGTATTATTTGCTTTAAAAAGAAGGTTATTTTTTCAAATTATAAATTAAGTAAGTAGACATTTTTACAATTTTTGATATGAATTAATGCAACTATGGAAATTATGTACACCAGCAAATTTAAGGAACAGATTGTAAATAGAATTTATTTCTTACTTTTATAATTTTATAGCCTCCAATGCTCCAATAAACAATTAAAGTTTTTAATGTTAACCCTTAAGTGGTATGGTGAAATAAATTTACAGAAATGGTTCACGGACTCCAAACTAAAATATCTCAAAAAATGCAAATAACAACTTTTTGTCAAATTTTTTATTTAGAACTCCAAAGCATATACTTAACTACATAGTATAGAATAGTTTAAAAACATTGTGAGCAAATTACATTTCTATGAAGGGTGCATATGTGATTTCATCATTTTTCACACACTTGCTTTGTTTTTTTATTGTCAGTTTGTCTTGCGCAAAGGTAGCATCTTGATTTTCTTACCGGTTCAGGTTCAGGGTCCAGGGTGTACCACTGAGTTTTACTACTACATATGTTAGTTTATGAGAAAGTGGTCCAAAATTACGACGATTAATATGGGGCTTCATTAAAGCCATTTTCCAAGATTTTTTAAAATATTTCTTTGTGCTATATCGTCTACGTAATCGGCTTTTTTTTATTACAGTTAAGTATTATCATAGCATTGATGCTTGCAATATTTAGAACTGCATAAAAAAGTGCCATTGGCCAATGGCGCGTTCTCCGTGAAACTGTATAATTAGCACAGAGTTGATCTATAGTCTATTTTTTAATTCCACGGACCACTTTTAAAATTTCCCGCTAAAAATCGATAATTCGATTGATTCGTTCAGTGCCCAAATTAAGTACATGTAATTTAATTGACAGTCGTTTCTAGACATTTGACAGTTGCATTTTGTATATTTTCTCCGCTTTTTTTTCTACTTCGTTTTCTGTTCTGTTCGTTCGGTTCTTATATTTATACAACAAAAATAATTATTTAGGCCCTTTATTTGTCTGCCATAATACACTCATGAGCAAAAGTATTGCATATTTTTAATATTTGGTGCTATATGAAAAGTTTTGTTTATTTACGACTATTTTTTGTCACAACATATATACAATACAATGTATACTTTCTTGAATAATAAAAACATTAAAAAACACACATTACAGATAAACAACCGGATCCCCAGTTACAAAAAAAATGGTTGGTATTGTAACATTTTGTTTATTGCGTTGCTTTGGAGATAATCTTAGGTTATTGTTCTCTCAGATGTCCTCAGACTGTATTGACATAAACGTTTACTTAGTCTTGTCACTAAAATGGAACATACGCTTAAATACAGCGAGCCGATAGCTGCTCAAGTTTTTACCTTATCTAATATATCGGAATGCTTGCATAAGCACCAATCCACTGTTTGCCGTATTCTAAAACAATGTAGAGAAACCGGTAAATTCAGTTGAAGTCCCGTGCAAGGCCGACCGAGATGCACAAGTGCAAGACAAAATCGTTTACTACAGATTACAGCTCTAAGAAATCGCGCTGCAACGGCATCTGAGCTTAGTGGATATCTTGTGGAAGTTACTCGGACGAATGTAAGCAGATTTCCGGTATCGGGAAGGCTGAAGGAATATGATTTAAGAGCAAGACGACCTGCAAAAGTTTCAGAATTACTTCTACGGCACAGGACAGAAAGACGAAACTTTGTTCAAGAACATTTACCGTGGACTGTCGAGCAATGGAGTAATATTCTCTTTTGTGACGAAACACGGATTCAATTGTATCATCCAGATGGGCGTAACTTAGTGTACAGACGAAGAAATGAATGTTTTACATCATGTACTTTGGTGAAAAATATTGCTTTTGAAGGAAGCTCAGTGTTGTACTGGGCAGGTATAAGTTCAGAAGGACATACTGAGCTTGTGGAGGTCGCTCAAAGAATGTTAGGCGTTTGGTACTTGGAACATATCCTTCAAGAACATGTTTACCCATGCGCCGGCTTTATAGGGTTTGATAGGTTTAGTGTAATCCATGATAACGCACGTCCGCACATTGCTGATGTTGTACAGCAGTATCTTACTGATGTTGAAATTGAGAAAGTGATTTGGCCTGCAAAAAGTCCGAATTGAAATCCAATAGAGCACGTATTGGACTACTTAAAGAGAAAAATTAAGAAACGAAATCTGCCTCCAACAACTTCTCAAGACTTCTCTACGAATAGCATCTGAGGAAGAATGTCAACAAATTCGACAAGAGTATCTAAGGAATTTGATTTTTGGAATGGAATGGCGTATGTAAGCTGTACTAGATGGTAGAGGAAGCAATACGCGACATTATATCCAACTTTAAAAAAGAGCCAGCTAATAAACTGTTGCATTTATTCAAGGAATTATTGAGCAGGGTTTGAAGATGGATTTGTTGAAGGAGTATCGTTAGTTTTCGAAAGCAAAAAAACTGGTGACTACCATGAAGATATGAATTCTGCTGTATTTGAAAACTGGTTTAGTGTTGTTTTAGAAAAATTACCCGACGATGCCACTGTTATTATGGATAACGCGCCCTAACATTCTCGTAAAGTCTCGCAAAGAAAAGGTTCCAAGTATATCATCAAAAAAAGGAAATGCAGAATCGGTTTCAATCAAAACAAATACCATTCCAGCTAGAAATGTGTAGAGCAGTTTTACTGGATTTGATTAAACAACCACAATTTCAACCGTAATGTTGTTGATGAAATGGCAACAGCAAAGAAGAAACACGTGTTAAGATTACCACATTATCACTATGAGTTTAATCCCATAGAACTGGTATGGGCCGAAACAAAAAATTATGTTGCCACAAATAATAAAAAATTTAAAATGCCAGAAGTCAAACAATTATTTTTGACTGCAGTAGCTAATTTTAATAGTGGTAAATAGAACATGTAATTATGGATGAAGAAAAAATGAGTCTATTGGATGGCTTAGTTGACAATAGCGTGGAGCTATTTATCATATGAACCGCAAGCGATAGAGATACAGATAGTGAATTACTTAATGGTGACACTTCTAACAGTGAATAATTAATTAAGCGTGTGCATAATTTGTAATTCTAGCTTATAATAAGTTCTAATAAAACTTATTACAAGCTACAATTAATAGCTAAACTATTAATTAAACATGTCCTCATGTAGTGATATTTTGAAGTTTTGTTAGTTAAAATATTGATTAAGGAATGTATACATATTTTTAAACTTGTTGTACATTAGAATATGCTTTACTTTTTTTGTTATTATTTAGCAATATATTCTTCAGTTCAGTCTGTAAACATGAAGAACTTTAAAATATTAAGTAAAATTCTTGTATTATTTTTACGTATTATACACATAACTAATTTACTTGCCTAAAATACAAATATCGTTGCCATATTTTATTATAAATATTCCAAAGTAACTGCATAAATTTACTGATAATATGTGCATTCATAAATATTGATGTAAAAATATTTAATATTGTATGCATATCGGTGCGTATGCACATAACTAAGGGCCGGACACGAGAGGCCCATGACTCATCGCCGACGGGCGTACTATTGAAAATTTGTATTTTTAAAGAGTTTTTAATTTGATTAGTAATTGGAAAACAAATGGGTGGTGATCTATAAAATACGAAATACATTTTTATTTGTTAATTTTGTAGTTCAAGTTGAGTAAATTAACTAGTAATACTTTCTCAACGTTCTCTTCTGTAAAATTTGTTTTCTTTCAATGAAATACATCCCTCTCGATAGAAAAGGTCCTTTCTACATCGCAACTGTTTATAGGTGCATACTGGAAATATTCTTTATTTCAGCGTATTTAGCAGTTAGATTTTGAGGTACTCTCCCCAAACACAATTGCCGCAATGTTATTAAATCTGGATTTCTATTAAAAACTGCGTCAAACTTTTACCGAAGGCTACATCCGAAGTCACTTGGAATATTATTCAAATTATTAATAGCCACATCTAATGTGGTTAATCCATCATTTAATATGAGATTTTGATTTTCAAAATAAGTAATTAGTTTTGGCAAATTAGCAGTGTTCCTGAAGAAAGTATTACTTGGAATTTGTATTAGTTTCTTGCACTCAGAAATATCGTATTCTAATACCTGTGCCCTAAAGGGCTGGTCTGGATCGCCATATGATAATGTAGGGCCCTATGCCCTAAGGTAGGCAGAGATCACTATGTAATAAGGTCCTATGTGCCTGGAGGATCGGCATGTAATGTGTGCCGTTTGGGCGGCCACATCGGGTAGCAAGTCCGAGGCGAATAAAGTATTAAATGATACACACAAAGTCGGGTAACATTCTATAATTAATTAACTCTTACAAAGCTGGATAACAAAGTATTTACATGGTTCACTCTACTCGTACAGTTACTCTGACTATCACTCTGGATAAGACTGAATCTGAATCTGAATCTGCCTCTGCCTCTCTCTTACTTAAACTAATGTCTATATATACTTAGAGAAGATCCTTGGTGCGTTTCTAGAACATATCTACAACCCTGACACATAGTCTTGTGTATGCAATAAATACATAGTAAGGTCGTGTTTATATAACACGTTACCGTTTGTATTGAAAAGGCGAGGTTGTAGCCTTGCCGAAAGTGTTACGCATATACATGACTATATCGAGTTATTACAGTATGATCAAAAGGTCTTTGGATCGCTATTGCCGTGGAATTTACGAGATATCTATGAAATTATTTATTTCAATAAGTTTTGACATTTACTTGACAACTTTCAAGTCAGCTGGTTATAAAATATATATAAAATGCAACTAATTACCATAACCTAAAATCTATTCTATTTGTGACTTATGTGTACTTCAAAGTACAGAAGTAAATAATTCTATAGATGGTTTTTACACTTCATTGCAATCGCGATCCAAAGACTTTTTGATCGTATATTACTTCGAGCATCGTTATTTAAACACGTAACAAAATTTTGTAAACTATCAAAATTCTCTGCATAAAAACTAGTAGTTTCCAACCATGTTCCTCATCTAGTTATTACTGGAGAGGGTGCAACAGTCGTTTGTCTTCGTAAATCCTCCATTGATGAAGTCGTTAGACAGAAACGCATGCGTCTGGTGGTTGAAGCAAGCGCTGGTAAGTATATACTGTGTGTCCATGTATACATATACAAATTTGTCTTTTATTATTTTGTATCAAAGCTTGATGTGAGTTGTCGCATCGATATGCTAATTTGTTTTTGGTATATTACGCCACCTGGCGACGAATTAATGGACAGTAATATGCGTATTTTTCTTTTTCTGTAATAACGTAGCTATTCGAGAAGAAATACTTTACATCGGCGTAGTCAGTTTTGTCCGTCAGATCTCATGAGGTTAGCTTGTGTCATCTGATAGAACAAAATTTGCTACATGACCGCGAAGTATGCTACAGTCGTTTGTCTTCGTAAATCCTCCATTGATGTACGTGTCCATGTATATAGATACAATTTTGTTTTTATACAGATTTGTATTATTTTGTATCAAAGCTTGATGTGAGTTGTCCCATCGATATTGTAATTTGTTTTTGACATATCCATAGGTACTGATTTGAAGGATGGGGTCTAATGCGTTCTACTGATTTCGTGTAGCACTTAGAAACATAATATTTGCGTAAGGTGGATTCATCAGGAGCATTTCGATCAGTATATTTTTGGAGAAATGTTTTGAGGGTGGGATTATTAAGTTTATTTAATGGAATATTTGCCGCCATTAAAGATTCACAAAGTTCTTCTGTATAATTGTCAGATTCCAACGGGTCTAATAATCTGTGTATGTGTTTGTGATGCTAAGTGACGTTTTGCGTGTGATTTCTTGGAATTTTTTAATGATATTTTATAGACTTTGAAATAAATTTCGAAATCACTGGCAATGGGCAAGACCCTTAATCCAACTCGCTATTGTTTCACGATGTCATTCTTGACGTTGTTCCATATCATATCTGAAAAATTAAATTAAACAATGTTCTAGATCTAACTAAATATAAATTAAAAATGTATGCGTAAGTTATTGAAACATAACGAAATTCACTATGTAATTAATAGTTAAAACAATGAAAAAAAGAAACTAACACGCCGTACTTTGTTTATCTGACGAAATATAAACTAATAAATAAAATAAATTATGAATAAAAACTCCTCACGCTTCTATCTACGCCCATGGCAGAAAGAAATTTTCCTGTAAAATTCGAGTAATTGCACAATTCAACGACAAAAAGCAGATGTGCGGTTAACCGATAGAATAGTGTTATTCAATACCTACGTGTCGTACTTAGCGATGTTATAGACTATTTATATGGTTCATTCGGTAATTTCGGCCCGATGCGTCCGGTCTCTACTCATTATTCTGTATTAAAAACCCTAAGAGTAAAGGTTACAACAGTTTAAAGGTGTCGAAACATTAAGAATTACTTCACGATGATATGTTCAGGAGAATGCAATTTTGTGAATCTATTACAAATATGAACTTGTTTTGTGTTCTCCATACCCGATTTTTAATAATATTTGTATATTATTAAAATATTATTTTATTTTTTTAGTCTTATTTAATAAAGGTGGAAACATTATATATCAATTCGTCCTCGTAATAAACATTTACATAAAAATCAGATATTATTTGGGTAATTTCGAATGAATTCATATACATTTTTAATAGATGGTGGTCAAAACTAACTTGTACGAAAGCATTAATACCTAATAACATAGAAAATATGACAAGTATTATATAGTTAACATTCTGAACTTACTGCAAATGAGAATTAATTAATATTAAATCTCATTTTTACATGTAAATGTCGCCTTATGTGATGCGTTAATAACTACAATCCGACAAACTAAGTTTGTACCAGTATGTAGAACACACCTCGTCGCGACTCCGACCTTCCTGGTAATTAGGATAATTAAAAATTGCTGAAAAGCCACGCCCATCAACGGAAGATACAGACGCGTTTCGCTCTTATTGGAGCTTGTCAATGTACGGTATCTCGAAGACGGATATGGCTTTTCACTTCTATACTTTGTGTATATATAGTTAACATTCTGAACTTACTGCAAATGAGAATTAATGAATATTAAATCTCATTTTTACATGTAAATGTCGCCTTATGTGATGCGTTAATAACTACAATCCGACAAACTAAGTTTGTACCAGTATGTAGGACACACCTCGTCGCGACTCCGACCTTCCTGGTAATTAGGATAATTAAAAATTGCTGAAAAGCCACGTCCATCAACGGAACGTACAGACGCGTTTCGCTCTTATTGGAGCTTATCAATGCACGGTATCTCGAAGGCGGATATGGCTTTTCACTTCTATACTTCGTGTATATATAGTTAACATTCTGAACTTACTGCAAATGAGAATTAATGAATATTAACTATATAATGTTAACTATATATACACAAAGTATAGAAGTGAAAAGCCATATCCGTCTTCGAGATACCGTGCATTGATAAGCTCCAATAAGAGCGAAACGCGTCTGTACGTTCCGTTGATGGACGTGGCTTTTCAGCAATTTTTAATTATCCTAATTACCAGGAAGGTCGGAGTTGCAACGAGGTGTGTTCTATATTCTGGTACAAACTTAGTTTGTCGGATTGTAGTTATTAACGCATCACATAAGGCGACATTTACATGTAAAAATGAGATTTAATATTCATTAATTCTCATTTGCAGTAAGTTCAGATTGTTAACTATATATACACAAAGTATAGAAGTGAAAAGCCATATCCATCTTCGAGATACCGTACATTGATAAGCTCCAATAAGAGCGAAACGAGTCTGTACGTTCCGTTAATGGACGTGGCTTTTCAGCAATTTTTAATTAAGTATTATATAGTTGAATTTCATACTAAATTAGAATTGTTACCACAGTTTTCTAATGGAGAAATTGCTATGCAAAAACTAAGGTTTTATTATAGTATATCGCGACGCTTAAGCAATGTTAAATGTTTTTTTCAATGTAATTTTAAAACGTAGGCACACCGAGCTCATGCAGTTAATATTATTGAACGTGATATTTTGCTATGCTAGCAGTTTGTGAACTTGCTATGTAACTCAGAAAGACCGAATTGTAAGAATATTGAAACGGAACAATCGCTTCGTACAGTAGTTATATTTGCATGCGGGTGAAATTTCTGCTTTAGCGCATTTCCCCTTCAAATTCCCGAACCGCACATTCTAAATTTCTACCCTCGTCCTCCAAACTCAAACCCATCGAATGCGGTCCCTAGTATAGAAGCATACGTGTGAAATTCGCTTTCCAGAATAGAGTTCCACTGGTGATTTAAATAAGAGTCCCGTTGGTACGATGGTGGAAAGGAAGGTTGCGGAGTGACTCGATTTACCTGAAATAACTTCGTTCAAATACAAAAACAACAGAAAGGATCTAGGTCCATTTTTGCCAATATGTTTTGTTGCACGTTTCGTTTCGACAGATGGTAATCTGCTTTTTCTCAAACATTTTTTTTTATTTTAATTCTTTCCGGTTGCTCTAAATGTGCTGATTACATTAGACCTTTGGTTAAATTTTACCGAAAGAGATGTGTATGGAAAATTTTGTAAAGAAATTGAAAATAATAAGCCTTTTTTTGTTAAACCAAGAAATACGGGGAGCGGGTTGATTAATTCGCGCAATCGTATAGAAACAAAGGAATAATTGAAATAAACAAACTTTATTGTTCTACATAATCTCCTCTTAATTCGATACTTTTGGTGCATCTGTGTTCAACCTTTTTATTTCGTCTCGAAAGTAATTTTCTTCGAACCCTGCAAAATAATCGTCCACCATTCAAGTTAGCTCTTCCTTTTTTTAATTTAGGAAATAGATGAAAGTCAGATGGTGCTAGGTGATGTGTTTGGCTCCAGATTGTAAACATTAAATTTAAAGAGAAACATGCTTGTTTTATAATTATCCTACAGAGCCTATTTAATTAAGAACATCCGAAAGAAATTCAAAAGGTTGGTTTAAAATACTTTCAGATATTCTGAAGTACCTAGTTCAGGTGCATTTGCATGTAGCTACCATTTTCTCGAACCAATACATTTCAAACACGAGGGAAAAAGGTTTACCTTTACGAGTGGAAACATGGAAACATATTTTCTGAATCTATTATTTATTATTTTTTTCAAGTTACAATTTTTATTTATTTATTATTTTGTTTCTTTCCCACTAAATTGAATAAACAGGACTAAGATTATGTGTGTTAATCAGGTGACTGTAAAATGGTGGTGCATACTTAATCGATGTGCAAGCTTTCAAAATTTCATTCAACTTAGTTACCGTTACTTTCCAGTGGCAAGCCATTTTCATTGGCACTTTGTTAGTCTGTTAGTTTGACTACCAATTTTGTAGTTTTTTGTGATACAGCACATTTCGTGATTACATAATTGTATTTCATCAGTTGTCTTTACGTAATCAGAAAATAACATTTTTTAATGGACACTACTACCTGGCAGTTTGAAATGGCTCAAAATTTAATTACTAGGAAAAACCTACCACATTTACAGTAAAGCTAGGTTTAAATCTGTAAATAATTTTATTGGTTACAACTCTACTGCAGCATAGTAATTTTCCTATATTGGAAATAGTATATTAAAAAACAAGTTTCATAAGGCACTATTTTGCCGCACGAGATCAGAAAGAGCGAGTGCGGCAAAAGGCCTTATGAAACGAATTTTTTATACTATTTTTTCTATTTTGCATTTTTTACATTAATAAATTGGAATTATTTAATTTGGAAGTTCAGAGTTTAATTTTTATATAAAGCATGCAGTTGGTCACATTGATACTTGACATTGTCAAATTTAAATCTTGCTATCCGCGAAGTATATTATATTACATATTATTTATTAATTTTCGTTAACATTACTTGATATTTTATTTAAAAATATAAACATGAGTGACTTAGAAACTAATATATCTTGTTGCCAACTGTATACAATATATGTTGTTTGTGTAGAGTGCGAACATATATCATATCTGTCAAATGTATTTAAATTCTTAAAATCAAATGACAGCAATGATATTTATTTCTGTATTCGAACAACGCCAACATTGAAAAATGACAAAAAGCGTATCGAAATGAAGCTCATTTCGATACTGTTTTTGGTTTCATAATGAGTTTATTTCGAACGCAAAATAGAAAATAGTATATTAAAAAACAAGTTTCATAAGGCACCATTTTGCCGCACGAGATCAGTTTAGAAAACGAGCCGCGACAGCGGCGAGTTTTCTAAAGAGCGAGTGCGGCAAAAGGCTTTATGAAACGAGTTTTTTATACTATTTTTTCTATTTTGCGTTTTTTACATTAATAAATTGCTTAAATTGGAATTATTTAATTTGAAAGTTCAGAGTTTAATTTTTATATAAAGCATGCAGTTGGTCACATTGATACTTGACATTGTCAAATTTAAATCTTGCTACCCGCGAAGTATATTATATTACATATTATTTACTAATTTTCGTTAACATTACTTGATACTTCATTTAAAAATATAAACATGAGTGACATAGAAACATATATATGTTGTTGTCAATTGTATACAACATACGCTGTTTGTGTAAAATACGGACATATATCATATCTGTCAAATGTACATAAATTCTTAAAATCAAACACAGCAATGATATTTATTTCTGTATTCGAACAACGCCAACATTGAAAAATGAAAAAAAGCGTATCGAAATGAAGCTCATTTCGATACTGTTTTGGGTTTCATAATGAGTTCATTTCGAAAGCAAAATAGAAAAAATATGTTTTAATTTCATAACCGACTTAGTTTCCACTTGTTTAGGTTGATTCAATGAACATGCAGTGTGTGTAACACTGATGCTGTGATGGCTAAACAAATAAAGAACAACAAGACATCGTGCACACATATATTTTTCATTTATATAATGTCATTGCGTTTCCATTATTAATATTAATGAAAAACCAGGTACATAAACAAAGTATTAATAAAATTCAACTCTATTTTATATGATTTACTTTACTTTATATTTAATGGAAAGCTTAGTAATAGATAGACATAAAAAATAGTTTAATAAATTAACAAATAGGGATAAGCTAAATCTGTTTAGGTAATATAAACATACAAAAGATGTAATAGTTGTTCAATCTTTTCTATATTTATAGAAGGACGTATTTCTTCCCAATCTGAAAGCTTTATTATCTATTGTAGAAATACGATCTCCTTACAGTTTTGCATATGTAAGCTAGTTTTAGTTTACTTCAAACACCTGAAAAAGGACTGTGTGGTCTGTAACAACAATTGCAATATATGTGTCCATAGATTTCATATTTATAACATAAATAACAGAAATATCGGTTAATGATGCTATATAACGAATTGCATACTTGAATACCTAAAAGTCCTCAGTAAATAGAAAATAGAATGAGTCGATTTTATTGCTAAAAAGTTTTCTTAAAAACTGCACACTAGAAACGAGTATATCCGTGCGTGATGTTAAACACATAATAAGTTATCCATTACTCACAAATACACAGATTCATTCTTATTTTTTAATGATTACATTATATATATACATATATATAAATATATATATATATATATATATATATACGGTAAATTCAATTTGTAGGCGATTTAAGGTCTGGTTTTACTTCAAAAACTATATATTTAAAACAATCCTACATGTACATATTTCGGCTAATGATGCCTTTCTCAAGGGATACAAAATATAAATGACAGTATATTAATATATATATATATATATATATATATATATATATATATATATATATATATATATATATATATATATATGGTAAATTCAATTTGTTGGCGATTTAAGGTCTGGTTTTACTTTAAAATATACATATTTAAAACAACCCTACATGTTTCGGCAAATGATGCCTTTATCAAGGAATATAAAATATAAAATCTTAAATCGCCAACAAATTGAATTTACCATAACATATAAAGGTCACGAATATATATATATATATATATATATATATATATATATATATATATATATATATATTTATAGACCATAGGTTCTACAGCCCATTATATAAATAGACCGTTCATTAGCCCAGCTTACAAAATATGTAAGAAGGATCAGTTATATGAGTTTATATGCAACAAAACATATTAACATAATTGTGTGTGGCATCACATGGGATTTGTGCAAAAGGCTGTATAATTTCCGTTCTGTGTTGCATCACTGTATCATAGTGATTTTTCGCGCCTGCAAGTTGGCAACCTGATTATCGATGTGTCATCTGATTTCCCTCATAATTGACATTTCACGTTTTAACATTCCAATCTTTTACGATAAACATGTGAAATAAAAATTTGGATTGATATATATATATATATATATATATATATATATATATATATATATATATATATATATTGTTACGTTACTGTGAATGGATATATATAAAAAATGTTTATTATAGATTAATATAAAGTAATATTGCTATTGACATGTGAATTATATTGCCCCAAAAGTTGGGATGACAAATGTTATATTTCTGTGAACGTAGATTGTATATAAAAATTTATTTAAATCGGGCTTATTCAATACTTATCTGTTTTTTATCGGCTAGCTTATTTCTCTCTCAGGGTTAAGGTAGGTTCACTTCTCTCCACTTTGAATTTATTTACGTAGCTTATTTAATTGGAAATGGAACAATATCTCAAGTGCTTTACAACAAAAAAACCAAAGTAAAATATTGACAATTAACTTTATTAATAAGAAAACATCTTGAAAAATTTCAGAATTTATATAAACAGTTTCGTGACACACATATATCATAAGGGAGACACACTTAGCAGTTGGTATTCTTACAGTACAAATGCAATATGGTGTAAGACAAGTGCAAATAATTGTTGCTTTATTAAAATATTTTATATAAGTGAAATCGAATCAAATTTTAAAATTAAAAGTAGTGGATACTAATATTTAAATAAGTTTTGAAAATGAATTACAATGTTTAATATCAGTGAAAATAATGCGACTAATTATGTATAGAATAAACAAAAAAAGTTCTAGACGTGTTCATAGGCAAGTTAAAAATGGCGCGTATAATATTTGTAAAAATAGCAAAAACCTGAATCTTCGGATATAACCTCTGTTGATTCCTGCGCCTGTGTTCTGGAGAAGTCTTCACAGCGGGAAACTGGAGAATATTTCTGCTACTATCCCTCGGGATGATGTGAACTTTTCAAAATCTCCAAGTCCGACGGCGGCTTGAGCGGATGGCCGATCTCGAGCGTTCAAATGGTGTTCAAGGTACGATGAAATTTTAGGCGGGTAGTTTTCGTATTGAAAACTTTAAAAATTCTTAACTCTTGAACTGTTTGGTCGGAAGATGTTAAATTTGGTCTACAGGTAGTTCGTAGATAGGTGAAACGTTTAGTAGACTTAAAAATCTCGAGCACTTAATATTTCCGCCAAATTATTTTAATTAAGCCGGAGCACAAAAAAAACGTGACCTCTCGTTGCAACTACTAATTACCGACGCCAATCTTTTCATTTGTTTTTAATTGCATAACTTGCCGCAAGTCGCTCCATTCTTTACTTGCATTATCTTTTTGAATATTATTAAATTAAACATTTTTACAGTGTAAAACAGTTAAAAAAAATTTTAACTTATAAAATAACTTTAGTTAGGTAACATATGTTGATGTGTTTACAATCACTCTGTCAACATCTGTCTCTTTGCGGGTTATTGCACCGTTAAAATTGTGGGCGGGGCTTAATTGTTCAAATACATTTAAATATAAATACGTTAAATTTGTTTGAATAAAATCGCGTTAAATATTAATTTGAAATAGAAATGAATATAAACATCACAATAAAAAAATAGAAAAATAAGTTAATTATTTCAAGGCAAATTTGTCGTCACAATAAAGTATTTATACTTTGAATCAATCTTTCCCCTTCTTGGTATTAAATTACATAGTAAATACAAACATTACAGTTACATGTATTCTTTGTATTTCTTTTCAGAGAAAGAGCCCTTCTTGCAATGCCTCAATATATATATAAGTAAAAATTAATTAACGGGTGAGCGGTCTGTTAAGTAAAAATAAAACTCCTTTATTCCACTCTATATTTCATAACGGATTTGTTACTTCATCAGGAGTATCTATATGTTTAACAAAACCACAATATATTAAACAATATAACAATAACTAAATACTTACAATTGAGAGTTAAAATTTAGCAAACAACGGCATTAAACCTGTTAAAATTCATCAAATTTAAAACATCAAATCAATATGCTGTTAGTTTATCGTCAACCTTTTAAAAACAAATATACATAAATGTTAAAATATAAAACTAAACTTACAAAACACACACCAAAAAACTGATGTCATAAAAAATCGAAACCAACAACAACTACAAATCAAATGATACAAGTACTGGTTAATAAAACTTGGCAGGTTAAATTAACCGCCAACACCGAGTATATTGCAATAGATTATACTTAGTCCATTAGTATCCGACTTATAATTTACGCTATTAGTGTCTCTGTTGATATGCACCATTTCTAAAAAGCATAATTTTTTGTAATTATTTTCAGCGTCCACAATTCTGACATCGCCGAAATTAAATGTATGGCCGAGATCAAGTGCATGATCCACCAGAGCACAAGATCTCTTACCGATACGGACATCACTTTTGTGTTGTGTGATACGCGGTTTTAGCCATTGTGACGTTTGGCCAATGTACGCGCCACGACAATCCGAACATGGTATCCTGTAGCTCACATTACTATTTAAAAACAAAGGTGTTACATCTTTGGTCTTACTATACAATTTTTTCACAGTAAATGTGTTGTATTTAGCTATTTTAATGTTCCTAAATTGTTTGAAGTGTGATATAATTAAATGAGTAAGACCACCAATATACGGAATTTTTTATAGATCACACTATCCGCAGGGACGTGTTCAGTAGGGCCGTCGTAAAAGTTGGAGCTGTATATCAATTTATTCAGTATATGCCTAGGATAACCATTGTTAACGAAGATGCTAAAAAGTTCTCTAAGATTATCTTTTAAGAAGGTAGTGTGACTTATGTGTGCTACTCTATTTTTCATAGCTATGACTGTGTTATATTTTTGATTGAGAGGTTGATGGGAATAGTAATTGATGAACCGACCAGGTGAAGTTGTCTTTCTGTACCAATTTAAAATGATCGAGTTGTTCTCATCCCGAATCACTGAAACGTCCAAGAAGGGTACACTGTTATTGTCTTCTTTTTCCACAGTAAATTGTAATTTTTCCTATAGCTGTTGAATATTTGTAGCGTCACATCTATCTTATCATGTGGTACAGAGCAAACAATGTCATCAACATACTTGTACAAAAAAGGTATTTGAAATGGTAACTTAACCATCACACTCTCCAACAACTGATCCATAACTATTTGGGCTAAAATGGGACTAATGGGCGATCCCATAGGTGTTCCAAATATCTGACAGAAAATTTTTCATTGAACGAAAAATATGTATTATTGAAAATAAAAGTAATTAGAGTAACAAAAAATTTGATTTCGATAAGTCCGTGTATGGATCGATTAAGTGCCACTTACTCGCTGTGACATCTGTTATTAGTTGTAATGGTATGTTTGTAAACAGTGATATGACATCCAACGAAATCAGCACATTATTATCGGGGAGTGTGACACCCTGCATTTGATTGACAAATGAAAACGTGTCTTTTACATTGGATGTATTGTCTGTCTCAAAAGCGTTGGTTAAAATTTTGCTGAGGTACTTGGAAAGGTTGTATGTTCTCGAGTTGATAGAACTAATGATTGGTCGGACTGGTACATTAGGTTTATGAATTTTTGGCAGTGAGTAAAGTTTCGGATGAGTGGCGTTGTAGATTGTTAAAACTTTTACTATATCATTAGGTAATTGTCCACTAGAATGAATCTTTTTGATCAATTCATTGTATGTTTTTTGTATGCTCACCGTAGGATCCTTCTGTAAAGGTTTGTAAGTAGAATTGTCTTTCAACAAATTCTCTGTTTTACTTACATATTCTGTCCTGTCCATAGCCACCGTGCAATTACCCTTGTCCGATTGTAATATGTATAGGTATGGATTAGATTTTAGGAAGGACTTAGTTCTATAGAATAAGTTACTGAAAGGTGAATGAACCCGAATGTGTGAATTCTGTATGAAATTGGTTACACTGTTGGCGACCTTACCCCTTATAGAATTTCTCGACGCCTCAGGCACGACATCCAATACATCCTCAACATCAGCTACGAAACGCTTTATATCAACATTCTCCCCACCAACAGGAATAGCAAACTTCGGCCCTAATGACAAAAAATCAGAAATATCCCTCGGAATGTCGATGGCGAACAAGTCCCTGCGGATAGTGTGATCTACAAAAAAAAAAAAAAAATTCCGTATATTGGTGGTCTTACTCATTTAATTATATCACACTTCAAACAATTTAGGAACATTAAAATAGCTAAATACAACACATTTACTGTGAAAAAATTGTATAGTAAGACCAAAGATGTAACACCTTTGTTTTTAAATAGTAATGTTATCTACAGGATACCATGTTCGGATCGTTCGTGGCGTGTACATAGGCCAAACGTCACAATGGCTAAAACAGCGTATCACACAACACAAAAGTGATGTCCGTATCGGTAAGAGATCTTGTGCTCTGGTGGATCATGCACTTGATCTCGGCCATACATTTAATTACGGCGATGTCAGAATTGTGGACGCTGAAAATAATTACAAAAAAAAGATGCTTTTTAGAAATGGTGCATATCAACGGAGACACTAATAGCGTAAATTATAAGTCGGATACTAATGGACTAAGTATAATCTATTGCAATATACTCGGTGTTGGCGGTTAATTTGACCTGCCAAGTTTTATTAACCAGTCCTTGTATCATTTGATTTGTACTTGTTGTTGGTTTCGATTTTTTATGACATCAGTTTTTTGGTATGTGTTTTGTAAGTTTAGTTTTATATTTTAACATTTATGTATATTTATTTTTAAAAGGAAAAGGTTGACGATAAACTAACAGCATATTGATTTGATGTTTTAAATTTGATGAATTTTAACATGTTTAGTGCCGTTGTTTGCTAAATTTTAACTCTCAATTGTAAGTATTTAGTTATTGTTATATTGTTTAATATATTGTGGTTTTGTTAAACATGTAGACTAGACTGGCCACTAAAAATAGATTTCCGATTGCTGGGTGGAAAAAGTTTCCTTTTGATACCAAATGCTTAGCATTAAAATTTGGTAGCGATCGGAGAACGTTTGAGCCTGCCGCCCAAGACTTAAAGTTTGAAAAATCGAAATATATGGGAAAAATCAATGTTTTTATTGAAATACTTAAATTTTAATACATAAAACTAGTTTTAGTTGTTGATTTTTAATATTTAATCAAATTGCCAATTAAATTACCATTTCAACGAGCTTTATAAATCCAAAATTTAATGAAAAATATCAAAGTTAGACAATTTTATAGCTGAAAAATACTAAATACAAGCAAATTTAAGTGAGTGTGGATTTCTTATGTGAAGGGAATTTCTGACGATATGACTCGACGAACTGAAATACCAATTGTTTTTGATTTTCGTCATTTGTTAAGATTCGATTGTAATCTTTCATGAATTTGACGCCGCGTTCGGCAGCATCGTTTACGACGAACAAATTACGACAAAATTCCAAAGCGTCTTGATAGTCATCATCTTCTTCCCATAACGATGGATCTTTTTCCAAAAAACAGGCAGACAAACCAAATGCAGTGAAAACATATTTTGTTTTATATGATACTAAATCGCTCAATGATCTGGAACGTAAAACTTCAACGTTTGCAATTCGACGGTTCTCCAATAGGTTTACGTTCGGTTCACTTGATTGGAGACATTTGATCATTTTGCGCTTTGCTTCATCTGAAACGGAAGGATCAAAAAATGCTAAAGCAACGTTTTCTGGTGCTAGATACCACAAATGGTTTTTGATTTTTGATAGAACTATGTTGGACACTGCTGCATCTGTTTCAGCGTATGCGATCGAGTCCTTTACAAATTGTAGATCTTGATTTGGAGCTGTGATGGCATTTGGGCATCCATACCAGACTTTGACATATAGTCGAACTAGAAAAATACATACATCTCGCAGCGCGCTCAATTGTCTATCTGTGCATTTGAATTGTTCGCGAAAAAGAAATATTTTCAGGCAATAAATTGCTTTTCCCATAAACCTTGCATGGGACGTTGAACTACACGTCCGAAAATTGCCATCGTTTCCACCAAGGAATGTGACTGTGAGCTGTAGAAATTCTTTATAATCAGCGCGAATTTGATCTTTTTGTAAATTTTGATAGCAGACATGTTTTACTTCATCACAATCCTCTTCGCTTATTTTTGAACGGACAATTTCGTCGTCGAGACCGCATTTGAATGAAGTGTGATTGAGATTGTCCCAAGCTTCCGCAAATCGATTGAAAATAGGAACTTCGGGTGCACTGGTCGCTGAGTATTTTAAGTCAAAAACACTTTTCAAGACAATTTCGAAAATATGATGACGACATGGAAGTTTGATTAATTTCCGGTCTAAATATTGTTGTAAGAATGCGATTGCACCATTGTTAGGACCAGTGTTTGAAGAAGTAGTGTCGAAACTCATCGCACCAACGCGATCAATGATATTCCAACTGATTAAAGCATTACGAACAGCGCCCGCAATATTCTCTCCCGTGGCGGGTTCTACAATTGCTGCACTGAGAAATTTTGCGGTGCCTTTATAACTGACGAGAATTGCGATTCGCTCAACTTTTTTTTTAGCAACTATTGCTTCCATTAATTTGCCATCCCAATGAACAACTAATGATTGTGCACTATTTATCTACGGAAAAAAAATATATATATAATTAAAATTAAACCAAAAGTAAAGTAAATTACGTCTTCGGCGAACTCGTTCTGAATCTTCTCAAATTCTTTTTCACGGTGCTTTCTTCGTAAATTTTGGAGAGACGTTCGATTGACAACATGCTCATCAACGTTGACACGCAAGGCTTCTGCCACTGCCATTATTATATGTATTGCTTTTCTATCGGAAACCTTAGCATCATCCAGAGCGGCTGAAAGACGTGGTGTTATCAATTGCGTACGGCCTCTTCTTTCCTCTGGTTGAGTGTCATAATCGTCCACGTCCATTGTTGGATCGTTGTCGTCGGAAATATTATCGCTTTCACTAGCACTATTGTTTTCTTCAATCGCTGAATGAAATCATAAAAGAAGTTAGGAATTCATTCATTCCAATAATTGATATGTATTATACAATGCAAATTAAAAATATTTACCAATATCTACGTTTTCAGACTCATCGTGCTTTCGCTTTCGTGACTCTTCTCTTGATCTTCGCTCCTGCAATCGCTTTTCACGGCTGAATAAATGCATATCGACTCCGATCATGCATCCGGGGCGCCCTTTTTGTCTTTGTTTCAATAAAAATTCCCGATCTTCTTCAATGCGAATCATCTGCAACGCGTTGTTGTGAGCAATGTCGAAGAGATTGTCCAAATTTTCGATAAATTCTGCCTGATCTTTGTTCGCTTTCCCTTTCGACGACTTTTTAGAAACACGTCGCCATTCATTGTACAGTTTTATCAATTTATCAGCACATTTGTACAAATCACGGATCGGTAAGCGGGCTTGTAGCCAAAAAAGGGATACAGCGTTCACTGCCAATCTTGCACTTTCTTTCTGCGATAATTTGGCGAATCGAATATTATAAAAATAGACTTGCAATACTTGTCGATTGGAGGGTAATTTAGCTCCACTTATTTGATGTGTCACATTGCCAATCAAATATATTTCACGTGATACTTTATCAGACGCACGAGTAATCACTTTTGATGTGGTTGGTTCCATTTCGGCAGAGGTTGATGGTTCGTCCGACTTTATATTATCAAGCTGCAAATCAAAAATGCAATCTTGGGTACAGACAATTTAATTATTATATTAATTATTGCCAATTAATGGTAATTTAATTGGCAATTTGATTAAATATTAAAAATCAACAACTAAAACTAGTTTTATGTATTAAAATTTAAGTATTTCAATAAAAACATTGATTTTTCCCATATATTTCGATTTTTCAAACTTTAAGTCTTGGGCGGCAGGCTCAAACGTTCTCCGATCGCTACCAAATTTTAATGCTAAGCATTTGGTATCAAAAGGAAACTTTTTCCGCCCAGCAATCGGAAATCGAAGGAATTTTCTATAAATAAGGGCCAGTCTAATGTAGACACTCCTGATGAAGTAACAAATCCGTTATGAAATATAGAGTGGAATTAAGGAGTTTTATTTTTACTTGACAGACCGCTCACCCGTTAATTAATTTTTACTTATACAGTACGGTCGATAATACTTAATAGTCTATATATATATATATATATACATATATATATATATATATATATATATATATATATATATATATATATATATATAACAAATGTTCATTTGTAAAGTCAATCTAGTAGCATGTGATTTACTGAGAACATTTTGAAATATGTCGTAAATTAAAATTTACTATTTAACCTACGAAGTCGTATATTTTGACAGTTTCATACATACAAATAAATAACAAATGTGATTGACATTATCAAATGTCATTTGGATTTACGTTCACGGAACAATAAACACATACTAATATATTTGCGTCTCATTCTATCAATATTTCAAGGTAACCTAGATTGACTTTTCAAATGAACACACGTTATGTATTTACCAGGTGGCATTGAAAAAACTACAATGCATAGTCGCGTGGTACTACGCTATAGAAGACCATAAAATACTAAAAAAATTCTTATACACTAATGTCCGATCGTCCTTTGTTTTCGAGATACGGGATCTTAAAAGTTTGCCAAAAATATTTTTTTTAATTTCTCCCCATGACAGAGCTGTTAACCTAATTATTCCAATAATTTATCAAAATTTGACGTATTGTTGATTAAAAAAAATAATCTTAACATACTTCATTAAAAATTTATTGCTCTTCAATAGCTCACAACCACAAAACACGGTTAACATTCCGTACAGCTGAACTTATTTTTCTGGTGCTTATTCTCGGATTATTTTCTATTATTGGCAGAACAGCTTCTGCATTTTCAACAGAATGAGTTCTGGTAACCCCACTATTAACTTTTTTTTGAAATAGTTATCTTCTCTCACACGTCTACGCACGTCAATCAATGTTCTAACATTAGGAACATATTTTAATGGATATTTCTCTCGATACATACGTTGAGCTTCGGAAGAATTGGATCGAGCCTAACCATAATCATGTTCCTGTATTCTTCAAAGTAAAAAGCACCATTTTTAGAATTAATTTTAGAAAGCGACAAACAGCAAAACCAAACACAAACGTAATCAGGAAGACGACAAACTTGAATAAATTAATGCAATATTAATTTGACAGGTGCCATAATTATATAGCTAACTATGATAATATTCTAATAATACTCGAAACTGCAATACATTCATTTTGATTCAATAATGTCCTCATAACCGGACGAAATAAAAAAAAAATTCTTACACACTTTTAAGAAACTGTATCTTGAAAATAAAAGGCGATCGAACATTAGTCTATAGGAACTTCTTTTAGTATTATATAGTTCTCTATCGCGTGTTACTATGCATTGTAGTTCTTTCAATGTCATATTGTGTATATACGTATATTACTCTTTTGATGAAGCTCAAGTCATTAAACGTGAATCGTCTAAAAATAAGTAAAATTCTAATATCTATCTAAATTTCTGAAGGAAAATATTTTATGAGACAGATTTTTAAATTTCCATCTAAAGAATAATTGGCATATTCTATCATTATTAAATATAAAATGATTTTCTAAATAAATATTAATTTAAGAAAATAATTATAATTCAATATCAATATCAAACAATTAAAAATCAACCAACAAGCAACGCATAATTTAATATGAGCGAAGTCAGTTCGTACGCATAACTTCATATACTGTTTTCTGCGTAACTTTATAAAAGCTTTTTGGAAGGTTCCTTTTTCTTTTTCTGTCTCGGTTTCCATTTTAGTGATTTATTCTTTTGTGAGAATATCACACACAAAGGAGGCATTTACGTAAAGAACCTGCAAATGAAAAATTTATTTAAATGTCGCATTTACGCACAATTCCACCGAAGAATTGTGGGAAAAAGATAGAGCGATCAAAGACTTCTTTTGCCATAACTATACTATAAGTCATACTCCTTTTCTATATTATATCTAGCGCTAATAGTAGTAAATTATGCTAGCTCGATTATGGGGTAAAAGCTTACATGTAACAAGAGATCTGAGATATGATATACTTCAAACTATTCTTATTCAATTTTAACTAAAGAAAAACTTTAGTTTTATTCCATATACGGATGTCGCCCTCCAAAATCCTTAGGTAGCTAGTATAGATAAGAAACGAAAAACTATAATTTTTTTATATAACGCGACTCGTAAGATATATAACAATAATATATATATATATATATATATATATATATATATATATATATATAATATTTTCGTGACCTTGGTATGATATGCTAAATTCAATCAGTCGGCGATTAAAGGTCTGGTTTACTTCAAAGTATATATATTTAAAACAACCCTACATGTTTCGGCAATGATGCCTTTATCAAGGTTTTAAAATATATATGACAGAATACAAATGTTAAATAATTGAGTTGCTATGGTTTAAATTATTCAAAGATGCATTCCAATTGCATAATAATAAATCATGCCTTAGTATTCCAAAAACGGATAGCAAGGTGTGAACATATATGTTGTTCGCTGCTAGCAGCTTGTGTCTCTTTCTGGGTATGAACTTGTGTGTTGGTTGCTGCTGGCAGCTTGCGTCTCTCTCTGGGTGTGTGGTTTTGTGTTTGTGTGAGCGCGTAAGTGTAGGGTTTTGTATGTTGGCGCGCTCATGCGTGTGTTTAGTGACCGGTCGCGTAAATTTAGAGAGATCGCCGTTGCGCAGAGCAGCCAACCCTTTCCCGGCAACTTCTTTTCCGTGCAGTACTTCGACGGCCCGACCCCCGCCCCATCGAGGCAAGGCGCAGACCAGCGAAGCGCAACCCTGAACGGGGTTGCTCATCGCCAACCGAGGGAACACTCTTAGCGGCTACTTCGGTCGACGACACTCACACTTTGTGCCATCTTAACGTATTCCGCCAAGGCGGGGGCATTGCACACACGTCGAACGTGTGTGTGCTGTTAACGGCAGCCTAGTCAGGTTGCCGCCCAGGACCGGTCCTAGTGGTGTGTGCATTGCGCGGCGCCGTGATTTGCGCCGCGTAGCTTAGTTCCTTTCTCCTGCTGGAAAGGCGGAATGGCACCTGTCTGCCCATCCGGCAGACCCCCCTAGAGTTTGGTAGCGCATATGCTAGGCTACAACCCAGTAGAGGACCACATCAGCACAAAACAAAAACAGGGAAAAGCAAACACAAATACTCTAAAACAGACAAAACTGCTTTATCTACACACAAACTACAACGCGATCACCATTTTGATTTTGAAAACACACAGATAATTGATAAAGAACAACACACAATGAAAAGACAAATTAGAGAAATGATTAGTATTGAACAGGAAAAAAATTCAATTAACAACAGAAATGATATAAAAAATTTAAGCAGTATATAGTACAACTTAATTGTGTAACGATCTACAATTTACCATCATAATATATTTTTTTTGTTATATATCTTAAGTTATTTAAATATGAATTACATTTAAATATCATATACATTTGCTTATCATGCTGACTGTTCCGTGTTTTGATTCCTGTCTGGTTGTCCGAGTAGGTTTTCGTGGTTTTCCTTCTCGTTTAAGGCCAATGCCGACAACTTTGCATCTTAAGACGCTCCACGGGCGCATACATAATAACTCATGTCTTGCTTTTCCCTGTTTTTGTTTTGTGCTGATGTGGTCCTCTACTGGGTTGTAGCCTAGCATATGCGCTACCAAACGCTAGGGGGGTCTGCCCGATGGGCGGACAGGTGTCATTCCGCTTTTCCAGTAAGATAAAGGAACCAAGCTACGCGGCGCAAATCACGGCGCCGCGCAATGCACACACCACTAGGACCGGTCCTGGGCGGCAACCTGGCTAGGCTGCCGTTAACAGCACACACACGTTCGACGTGTGTGCAGTGCCCCCGCCTTGGCGGAATACGTTAAGATGGCACAAAGTGTGAGTGTCGTCGACCGAAGTAGCCACTAAGAGTGTTCCCTCGGTTGGCGATGAGCAACCCCGTTCAGGGTTGCGCTTCGCTGGTCTGCGCCTTGCCTCGATGGGGCGGGGGTCAGACCGTCGAGGTACTGCACGGAAAAGTAAAGAAGTTGCCGGGAAAGGGTTGGCGGCCCTGCGCAACGGCTGGTTCTTGGATCTGGGTATGAACACACAAGTTCATACCCAGAAAGAGACACAAGCTGCTAGCAGCGAACAAAACATATGTTCACACCTTGCTATCTGTTTTTGGAATACTAAGGCATGATTTATTATTATGCAATTGGAATGTATCTTTGAATAATTTAAACCATAGCAACTGAATTATTTGACATTTGTATTCTGTCATTTATATTTTATATCCTTGATAAAGGCATCATTGCCGAAACATGTAGGGTTGTTTTAAATATATATATACTTTCAAGTAAACCAGACCTTTAATCGCCGACCGATTGAATTTACCATATATATATATATATTATAATATAATAATTACTTCTTGACCTTTGTATGTTATAGTAGATTAAATTAGTCAGCGATTTAAGGTCTGGGTTACTTTGATATGTATATATTTCAAAAAACTTACATGTTTCGATACAAAGTGCCTTTTCCAAAGAAACTTAAAATATAAATGACAGTAAATCAATGACAAACTTATATATCTAAGTTTACTTCTTTGTTATCTGTGCGTTGAAATCGCCCAAGACAATAACAGTATTCTCTTTCGGTATTATTTCGATGTCATGTTCCACCCTTTCGTAAAACTTGATCTTCACTTCAGTCGGCGCGTATATATTTAACAACGATAATTTAAGTGGCTTTGTATCGAATCTAGTGTAAACTAGGCTTTCATTTATTGTCTGAATTCCATTACATTTTACTTAGTTTTCCTAGAATCATGAATGTTACTCTCTTGTAGCCTTGCTTTTCATCGCCTGAATATAGTATTGAAAAACTCTCTTTATTTGGTCTTCCTTGTCCTTCCCATCGAATCTCTTGTATTGCGGCTATATCTATTCTATATCTTTCCAGTTCTTTTGCTTTCTTGCATTTTTCTTACCACTAACATTGTTCTTACGTTCCACGTGCTAACTCTAAGCTTTGTATTTTTAACTGTTTTCTTCATATTACCCATGGGTTTTTCATTAAATTTGTTAACTATCTATTTATTTTCTATGCCCTCGTGGTTTACCAGCTCATGTCCATTTCCTTGCCATGTCAAATCTATTTTCTTCCATTCACATTTTCTGTTTGCTAGTTTTTTTAGGCCTTTCTGTTATTATTTTCTCCCTTTTGTTCCAGAACACCTGTTTTCCATCAACTATCAACTTCATGTGCCCTCTTTTAACAATTTTGTATAATAATAATATTAGCAATTTATTTTCTACATGTGAAAACCCAAGTAAAGAAAATATAAGAAAAAGTATTAAATTTTGCGAATACATGCAGCATTCTGTAAATTAAAAAACTAATGTTAACTATATATACAGAAAGTATAGAAATGAAAAAGCAAGGTCGTCATCGAAAGGGAATGCCGTGCATTGAGAAGTTCCAATTAGAACGAAACGGTCGTCTGTACGTTTCCTCGCGTTGATAGGCTTGTTTTTTCAGGATTTCATAATTCTTAATTAACCTAATCACCAGGAAGTTCGTTGTCGCGAAAGGGTGTGTTCTGCATACTAGTACAAACTTAGTTTGACGGATTGTAGATTTGAACGCATTAAATAAGTCGACATTTACATGTAAGAATGTGATTTAATATTCATTAATTCTCACTTGCAGTAAATTCCAAATGTTAACTATATATACAGAAAGTATAGAAATGAAAAAGCAAGGTCGTCACCGAAAGGGAATGCCGTGCATTGAGAAGTTCCAATTAGAACGAAACGGTCGTCTGTACGTTTCCTCGCGTTGATAGGCTTGTTTTTTCAGGATTTCATAATTCTTAATTAACCTAATCACCAGGAAGTTCGTTGTCGCGAAAGGGTGTGTTCTGCATACTAGTACAAACTTAGTTTGACGGATTGTAGATTTGAACGCATTAAATAAGTCGACATTTACATGTAAGAATGTGATTTAATATTCATTAATTCTCACTTGCAGTAAATTCCAAATGTTAACTATATATACAGAAAGTATAGAAATGAAAAAGCAAGGTCGTCATCGAAAGGGAATGCCGTGCATTGAGAAGTTCCAATTAGAACGAAACGGTCGTCTGTACGTTTCCTCGCGTTGATAGGCTTGTTTTTTCAGGATTTCATAATTCTTAATTAACCTAATCACCAGGAAGTTCGTTGTCGCGAAAGAGTGTGTTCTGCATACTAGTACAAACTTAGTTTGACGGATTGTAGATTTGAACGCATTAAATAAGTCGACATTTACATGTAAGAATGTGATTTAATATTCATTAATTCTCACTTGCAGTAAATTCCAAATGTTAACTATATATACAGAAAGTATAGAAATGAAAAAGCAAGGTCGTCATCGAAAGGGAATGCCGTGCATTGAGAAGTTCCAATTAGAACGAAACGGTCGTCTGTACGTTTCCTCGCGTTGATAGGCTTGTTTTTTCAGGATTTCATAATTCTTAAAAAACTAAATTTAAAAAAAAAATGAATATATACAAGCAAACCGCAACGTAGTCATTTTCCCCGACAGCCAAGCAATGTTAAAGACACTGAAATCAGTACAAGTTAAATCTAAACTTGTATGTGCTCAGTAATAACATGAAAGTAACATTAGCCTGAGTTCCGGGGCACGAAGGCCACAGGTCTAATGAGAAAGCGAACAAATGGCTCGACAGGCCTCGTCTACAGCTTTAGTAGGACCGGCGCCTTCCTTTGGAATTGCAGAAATAATTATTAAAACAGTCGTGAAAAAGTAGGTTGAAAATAGATCTAGGGAAAGATGGAAGGACTCCCCAATTCAAAGACAGGCAAAACAGTTCTATAGAGAGTATTCGCCTAAGCTTACAACGGACCTACTGAATAGAGATAGAAAGCCTGCTAAGATGATAGTAGGTCTATTAAGAGGGCATTATAAGCTCAACAAATATATGAACAATATAGACTTGACAGAATAAACGGTACGTAGGTTCTGTCAAAATGAAGAGGAAACCGCAATTAATGTACTGTGCCAATGTGAAGGTTTAACAAGAACGCGGTTCCTACAGCACAAACAATACCGCACATCTTCGTCTTCATCCAATTGATCCATCTCTTTACCCCCAGATTCTCCATTATGTTCAAAAAGATAGATACAAACTGGGCACGATGGACACTAAACAGTTTCGATAAAAATGCGTTCAAAAAATTGAAACGTCAGTAATATATTGTTGTATCATATCAGAGTAATATTTAAAGAAAGTTTAGGGATAATCAATCATATTATAAATACCGATGTTTAATAAATTATGAGTTAATTAAAGATGCCAGATAAAGGAATGCGACGTCAATGAAATTAATATCATTCAAATATTACCTGAAAAATACTTTAAAATGATGGGTTACGTGATAGGTTTTGGATAACCTTTACACAAGTGATTTAAATGTGGCTTTTAAAATTAATCAAATTATAATACGCGGTCGTCACGACTTATACATGTAGAAAATAGAAAATATATATATTGTTACGATCGTGGCAAACGTTGATATCGCTAAAAATATAATGAATGCCACACGTTGATGGCGCTAAAATTTTTTTAAATCAAACGTTGATAAAGTCAAAATATCGTAAGTTCGTTTTCAGAAATTGAATTTTCTATATATGAAATAAAAATATACAGAGTTATTCAAATGATTCGGAACCATAGAAATTTTCCATAAATTTTTCAAACAATTTTTTTTTTGTTTTAAGCAAGCTATTGTAAGAACATGTTTCTAATCTACATGTTGCTCGTGTTATCATGGAATCTGTATATTTTTACGTAGCTGAAATCGTCGTGAGATTTAAAAGTGCTTTCGTGTATACAATTATGTCTCTATTTTGCTCCGTTCTCGAGATATTTACTATTATTTGATCGAAAAAAACAATCAGTGGTGATTGTAATGGTACGTACAATGGAACCTTATCAACGGTCACCTGCTGTTACTTGCTGAATGTTATCCACGAGTAAATGATTTAATAGCTAGTACAAAGGCCCCGAAACGTACTCGACTATTTCATAGACTGTATCCCGAAATATCTGAACCATCAGAGAACATGGTTGAAGACGTTTTACTATCATCAATATTTTGATCATCTAAAGAAGGTAGTCTTAAAATTCAATCCGACAGAAGCTGCAGGTATTAAGAAAACCCAGGAGTTATTTAAAGATCGTCAGGTTAAATAAGATTTACAAACTATACACAACAATTACTTCGAACTAGCCGAGGGAATATAAAAGTTACAAAATGTTTTGATGTCGTTTGTGTATACTGTTCAAATTGTGAATGATGTTCACGCACAGCTATGCGCTGTAGAAGACGAAAGAAATAAATGTGTGATAGAGAAATTTTAATGTGTTTTGGACAGAAATTCCGATTTTCGCATATTAAAACTAATTTGTAAAGGTGCGTCTAAAGAACCTTTAAGTTTTTTTCCAAGATTATTTTCAATATGCAAATATAGCATCATTAGATGTGGACCGATCGTTTTCGGCATTAAAACACGTTTGATCCGCACGTCGCACTAATTTAAGTAAAACAACTGTGGAGACATATCTGATGATTGGAATATTTGAAAAATCTTATCCAGAGAATTAGTTCATTGATGATTTATAATGCGGTAAGTGTTTGAGCACGTTTTATAATTTTTTTCTTATAATTCAAATTAAATGCAAAATTGCATGCCTACGCCGCTGGCATATGTGTCGAATTTGCCATTTCTAATTATAAAGTAGAATTTTATGAATGGAATTTCTCTTCATTATGTTAATTTTTAACTTTTTTTTATGCAATGTATGCATCTTTTCCTGTAAGAGTAAAAGCAATTGTTGTTTTTCTACATACTTATTTAATAAAAAAAGAAATTAGCAGTCGTTGTAAACCTTTTCAAATTTAATCTTTTAAGTTACTTAGCATAGTAGTCACGAAATTTAACAGCGTTCGTTAGCAAGGAATATAAACTCACTTACTTTTTACGATCAGACTTAAGATTATTCAATGGATAAATAAATTTGATCTAAATTCTCTGTATATCCCTATATGCACATATAAGAAAACGACATTTTTACTTTTCTATTTTTCTCATAAAATAAAGTATGTATGAATACGAATGGATATATATGGATATACAAAGAGCTCACCAAAAATTATGATAGGATGAGGGGGAACTTAGAAGTATAAAAGGAAACGGGCGAAAGGAAATATAGGCAAAAGGATGTCGAGATTTTTGTTAAGAAAGTTGGGGAGATTATTACTTTGATCCATTTCATTCTTACTCCCACGGAGTAATGTTAAAGTTGGATAAAGAAAATGGACAAATGGTAAATCGAAATCGAGTTAGTGTCTTTGGCTTCCTTTTGTAGGTGTGTATATGTGTGAGTGCGGGTGACGTATATAAGAGGGGGTCAATTCAAAAGAATAAATCTACCAGAGGGATTTCATAATATAAAAGAGAAGTATAATATTCTGACTGATAGCGCATCTGAGCGATTTCTTTTTTTGGGGGGGAAGTTAAGCAATCCGCGCGAAAGAAAATAATGTTCAGAGATCTATTTTCCTTTTACTATTTTGCGATTTTTATGTATTTTCTATTCGAATATCTGCATTTCACAGATATATATGTCGAATTAGCGCTGGATAAATAATTGTCAGTGTGATATTTAAAATGTTTGAAGAAGAAGATAAAAGTTGACTTAAAATACTATTACATGTTTTTTTTTTATAACGAGAATGTAACAACCTGAGAAAAGATAGTAGGTACGAGATTGTTAAAGAAGGTCTAGAAACTTTAAATTGGAATTAAGCATAAGAAATTGATGTGTAAGTCGACTATTGTTATACTTTCCCTGGCATATATATATATATATATATATATATATATATATATATATATATATATATATGTTAAGTGTTAATAAGAATTAAAATTTATTTCTTATTTATTTTATTGGCCGTGTCATAATATTAAAATAATAAACATTTTCTTGGTTTAGCGACCTTTAATGAATTTCAGTTTTTTACTACGACGTTTCGACTTTTTTTATATAATTAAGTCTTTTTCAAGTGATTAGAACTAAAAAATTAATACAACGAAAGGTAAGAAATATATTTACAATTTGTATGAATGAATTAAAATTAAAATAATAATTAAAGTAAGGAAAATTAAAGGATACAAAACTCACCAATTTATTTCGTGTTAAAACACATATTTTGTGTAATATGTATGGTCAGACATGTCGACCTTTTCATAGGGTCGAACTGCCTTTCTCGGAATATTTAGTGTAACTAAATGTCTTGGTGCAGAAATGAAATTGTTTATTTCGCTTTAAAATTAGTTTGGTCAGGCCATATGTTTGGGAAAATACAGTATATTTACATCGGGAAAAAAAAAATCTTTTTGTGTGGTTGGGGTTGTCTTCTATTGTTTAATGAGAGGATAATAAAGTTTAGAAAGGCCATCAATCTCGTTACGATCGTTGATTGTTTTGATGTTTTTGAATATAAAAATCATTTCTAAGACCTCCCTAGCTTTTGTATTTTTTGCTTGGTTATTATTAAACGCTTATTAAACAATAGAAGCCAACCCCAACCACAAATTTTTTTTTTTTCCCAATGTAAATATACTGTATTTTCCCAAACATATGGCCTGACCAAACTAATTTTAAAACTAAATAAACAATTTAATTTCTGCACCAAGACATTTAGTTACACTAAATATTCCGAGATAGGCAGTTCGACACTATAAAAAGGTGACATATCGACCTTTTTATAGGGTCGACCATACATATTACACAAAATATGTGTTTTAACACGAAATAAATTGGTGAGTTTTGTATCCTTTAATTTTCCTTACTTTAATTATTATTTTAATTTTAATTCATTCATACAAATTGTAAATATATTTCTTACCTTTCGTTGTATTAATTTTTTAGTTCTAATCACTTGAAAAATACTTAATTATATAAAAAAAAGTCGAAACGTCGTAGTAAAAAACTGAAATTCATTAAAGGTTGCTAAACCAAGAAAATGTCTATTATTTTAATATATATTGAAGAGACGCGACCAGGGAACGATATTTTTGCCACACAAGTTGGGCTAGTCAAATTGAAGAGAGCCTTTCGGGTGTATTTATGTTTTACGATTAATATATATATATATAAAAGCTGAATTATAAATATTATAAATGAATTGTAACTGTTAAGGGAAATATTGATAAATGTACGGCAAATATCTATTTTTAAATATGATAATATGTGTTACCTATAGATGGGGTTCTTTATCATTTCTGTTGCATGCGTACAAATCTGAAATGCATAAATGTTATACGCTAAGTGCACTTGCCCTTAAACAGCTGTTTATGTATTCAGCCTCTCAGTATGGTTATTCTTTGTGTGTGTGTGTTACACTTTATAGCTTTGGGTGTCTGGCTAATAAAAGAACAAGAGTACTCTTGGTTGGTACATATACAATGCACCTTCTTGTGAGTTCGGTGACTAAATAGAATATACACCTATTTTGTTGGAGGTTATACAATAAACAATGGTGAATACGTTATCAAACTACCAAGAATAAAACAAGCAAGATTAGGATAAATGTAAAAGACTGTAATGACGTAAAATCAAAGCAGGTAAGTGATTGAAATTATCACTAAATTATAATTATAATGAAAATGTAACATGTCACGTGTTAAATTAAATGTGATCAACTTTCTAGGTTAGCAAAACAATTTAAATACATGTTACCTACATAACTTCTAATATTTAAATGAATTTAGTATCTAATTAAATATAGTAACAAGAAAACTGGATTCTTTTAACTTAATTTGCATTCATAAACATCAAATGTATACTAGGTTATAAATTTTTAATAATACATAGATTATGTTTATTATTTAAATGAAATGAATTAATTTTGCATTTTCTATAGTTCATTGGAGATTAAAGAATACTTAAGTGAATAGTTTCAGGACTGTTGTTACTGGATATGGTCTGGAAAGTCAATTAATGCAGGATACGATTTTCTATGGGCAATGGCGCGTCGTTTGGCCTAGTATTCTCCTATAACAGCTAGCTTCCCCGGTAAACAGCAATTCTTGATTTCTCAGGTACAGGGAATCGGTTGGGCACGTAAAATACTTCAAACAGGTACTGGATGTATAGGTAAGGTATTACTAGTGTTTTATATAAGTTTCTAATTTTATTTTGTGTATTTTTCTTTTAATTTTCAGAGATGCACTTTTATATGATGCGGCATTTTTAATGGCGTTTTTATTCTGATGACGCCAACTGTGTTTTGTTTTCCAATTGGCTTCTTATTCGTTAATTCGTATGCATTACTTTAATCTCGTCATATTTTTCTAAAGAAAATAACAATTTAATCATTGCAAATATACATGAGCTTAACATAAATTCTAAAGTTTTTTATAATATATAAATAATTAATATGTAAATGTTAATAAGTTTACATAATGTTATTTTATTGTGGTGAACTCTCCCGCTGTGTTTATTTTAAATAAGTACAGTTTCACCTAAATTATTATTATCTATTTTTGAATCAATTAAGTTGACATATCTTGGTAAATACAAGATTTCGAAATAAAATAACTAAAGCAACTGAAAGAATGAATGTAAATAAATATGAGAATAATTTTATACATAAAAATAAACGCGAAATCAACTTTATTGATATACCATGAGAAGAATTCAGTTTTCGAAATTTCTTATAATTCTAATGAGTACATAGGCTTTTAAAAATTCTGTTTCTTGTTCTCCTAGGCATCCTTATGTTCAGGCTTGACCTATATCAAATTCCCCAATAATCTGGACATAGCTTTATTGTTTTGACAAGAAGGCTTGTCCATATTATTCATCAAGTTTATTAATTGAAAATTCTGTTATTCAAAATTATATGCATGTTTTACATAGTATTGCTATACGTTATTTTTATTTAAAATGTCTATATTCTTTTTGTTTGTATCAGTGTTTATGTGTTCGTTTTTCTTTTTGGTATATTTTTTATTTAATTGTAGATTGTAAGCTATATAATTAATATTGTTGTTTTTGTGTACATTAAATTGTTCTTATTGTCTTCTGATGTTGTGTTGTGTTAACTGGTAACTATATTATTCATGTTTATCATAGTATTAGTAATTTTATTAATAAGTTTAAATTCCTTTGGATATTCATTTTGTGATGTTTAGTTTTATATTTGTTTTGTAAGATGGTCTGGACCATAACATAACTGAATTGCTGAGCTGTTGGTATTTAAGACTTGTTATATATTCTGTTGATCATTTGTATACAATATTCTGTTTGGTAAAGTTGTTTTGTTTATGTTTTTGGTATTTATATTTTATGTTGATAGTACATGCTTAATATTCTATATATTCTTTGTTATTCTCAATCTTCGTTTATATAATTATATATAATGTATTAGTAAAAGTTTTAGTTTGCATAATAAATAATTCTTTCTTTTTAAATACCTATCAATCCTATTCAATTCCGACTCTATTCTGTTATATTCCATTCCTTTTTAATATATTTAAATTCCCTATAATAAAACATTTGTCTATATTTCAATATATTCATAAAATAATAATTCATTTATTTATATATACTTTACATCCCCATATCATATATTAATTCCTTCTACCTTTATTATTAATCTAAACCTTCTCTAACTTTATAACATTTCAGCACTCTTTTATTTATTCTGGTCATACTGTATCTTTAAAATATATTACATTGAAGGCTTTCATTTTCTTTAACTTTTTGCATGTTTATAATTGTTTTATTTCCCCATAAATTAGTTTTATATTTGTAACATACAAATGTATAATAATTGTTCTTTCTAAGTTTATCTTTACCATTTTGATATATTGTAGTGCTTTTGTCTCAGAATGTGTTCTCTTTCAGTAATTATTTATTAGTCAATAGGTTTCTAGGCTCTAATTATGTTAAGTCTTCCTTTTTATTGTTATACTTATTTGTTTTGTTTATGATACACAGTTATGTTTGTTTGGTATTGTGATTAGCATATATTTATTTATATTTAGTGTTCGTGTACTTAGTTTAGTTAGTAGTAATTTATAATCATATCCCCATCTTTGCTTTGTTCGTCTAATTTTAGAACACCGAGATTCTTTTCTTTCTTTAAATGTTAATTTTTCGTCGACGTACCTTAGGTATGTGAGTGATATTTTTATAAGTATTTAACATATTACCTCTACCTAACGTGATATGCATGTTTTTGATGATGAGTGTGTGTGTAGTTATAATTTTTATGTGGGTGTATAAATTAGTATTGATTTTTGTGTTATATCTCTTTAGGAAATTGTTATTATTAAAGTATTCATAAGTAATAGAGTTGTTTATTAGGTTATGATTGTTAGTGTATAAGAGAGAATATTGTAAGATTGATTTTGAGTTTCCAATTTGAAGATGATTTGTTTGGGTGTTGTTGGTTGCATAAATGTGATATAGATCTTTGGTTGTAGAGGTGTTAAAATTTATTTCATTTCTCCCCATTATTAAGGTTATAAGATTGTTGTTTTCTTTAGTAATGTTAATTAGAAAATTGTGATATTCTCTATCATTTATTTGAAATTTATTATGTGTGTTGACTGTACTTTTGCATGTAAGCGATGTGTAAGGCTTTTGATTAGATAAAGGTTTGATTAGGTTTTTGTTACATACATTATTAGTTCTTGTTTTTCCCAATATCTCTTTGTGTTCCGGCATAAGTCGATCTATTTTTATGTCATTTATGATTTCGAATTTTCGATCTATTTTTGTTATTGAATTTTCATTAAAAGTATCTATTTTGTGTGTTAAATTTGTTATTAAATTTCCATTAAAAGCATCCATTTTTTTATAATCCTTTCTTCCATCTTCGTTTGGCTATCTTTCAAACCTTTTATGTCTTCTTTAATTTCTTCTTTGTCCTGTCTAAGTTGATCTAGCCTAATATTATTGGCATCTAATTTTTGGTTTAATTTTTCATTATTCGTTTCTATTGATTCTAATTTCTTATTGTTAGCATCTAATTTTTCATTATTTTCTGCTATAAATTGATTGAACTTAGCTTCTTGTTTATCGTTGTTGTCCGTCATGGTTTGTTGCATATTCATTATTAATGCAGTTAAATTATTGAAATTCATCATCATTTCTTCTTTAGGTGCTTCTGCTTGTACCGTAACAGAATCACCCTGATCTGTTTCTTCCCCTCTCTCTGCAAGGTTTTCCTTTGACTTGCTTCTTGTTCGTTTGTCCATATTATTATTATGATTGTAAATATTTAGATTTAAGTTGTAATTATATTTTAAGTTTATGTTGTGTAAATAGATTATTATTCGGAAAAAGTTGTATTTGTTTTGATTTTAGACTTATTATTTCAGAATTAAATATGAAAATAATTACCCTTTATGCAAATTAACTTACAAATCCTGTTCCTGAATATAAGTAAGCGTCCTAACACATAAAAATGGCCACAGAGAAACAAATACAGACTTACAAGTATGAAAATGTTGTATCTTAAATAAATCTAAGTAGAATGCAGTTTTCCTTGTTTTTACTTTTTTTTTTTTTAATATCCTCTCTTGTTTTATTTTTGTAAATATATTCTATTTAGCACGTTTTAAAGGCCCTACACGTTGTTGCGCCAAATTGAAGTAAAGCCTCTAATGACGATATTGGCCCCACGTTGGGCGCCAAATAATATAGTACTGAATGGCCCCACGTTGGGCGCCAAATTGAAGAGACGCGACCAGGGAACGATATTTTTGCCCCACAAGTTGGGCTAGTCAAATTGAAGAGAGCCTTTCGGGTGTATTTATGTTTTACGATTAATATATATATATATATAAAAGCCGAATTTTAAATGCTATAATGAATTGTAACTGTTAAGGGCGATATTGATAAATGTACGACAAATATCTATTTTTTTAAATATGATAATATGTGTTACATATAGATGGGTTTCTTTATCATATTCTGTTGCATGCGTACAAATCTGAAATGCATAAATGTTATACGCTAAGTGCACTTGCCCTTAAACAGCTGTTTATGTACTCAGCTTTTCTGTAAGGTTATTCTTTGTGCGTGTGTGTGTTACACTTTATAACTTTGGGTGTCCAGCTAGTAAAGAACAAAAGTACTCTTGGTTGGTACATATACAATGCACCTTCTAGTGGGGTCGGTGTCTAAATAGAATATACACCTATTTTGTTGGAGGTTATACAATAAACAATGGTGAATACATTATCAAACTACCAAGAATAAAACAAGCAAGATTAGGATAAATGTAAAAGACTGTAATGACGTAAAATCAAAGCAGGTAAGTGATTGAAATTATCACTAAATTATAATTATAATGAAAATGTAACATGTCACGTGTTAAATTAAATGTGATCAACTTTCTAGGTTAGCAAAACAATTTAAATACATGTTACCTACATAACTTCTAATATTTAAATGAATTTAGTATCTAATTAAATATAGTAACAAGAAAACTGGATTCTTTTAACTTAATTTGCATTCATAAACATCAAATGTATACTAGGTTATAAATTTTTAATAATACATAGATTATGTTTATTATTTAAATGAAATGAATTAATTTTGCATTTTCTATAGTTCATTGGAGATTAAAGAATACTTAAGTGAATGGTTTCAGGACTGTTGTTACTGGATATGGTCTGGAAAGTCAATTAATGCAGGATACGATTTTCTATGGGCAATGGCGCGTCGTTTGGCCTAGTATTCTCCTATAACAGCTAGCTTCCCCGGTAAACAGCAATTCTTGATTTCTCAGGTACAGGGAATCGGTTGGGCACGTAAAATACTTCACCCCATTTTCTTCTTTTACCTGTAGCACCGACATTTGGCCTTGTAGAGAAAAAATAAAAACACATCCTTGTGGCCATTTCTAAACCTCTATCCAGTGATGTACTCTAAATTTGTTTTTTTAAAATTTTGTAGATTTTCAATTAAATTTATGTTTCTTGACCATTACGCGGCTTAGTAAACGATCCATTCTCGACCAAATTTCTGTCGAGATCTAGAAAAATGGTACGATGAGGCTGTTGTCGTTCTGGATATAATTGTAGATATCTTGTACTCGCTACTGTTGAATTTCGGTTCGAAGAATAAAAAATACTTATCATATCTCGTTTCTCTTCGTTAGTGTATGACAATTTTGTATTATTAATGAACAATAAATGAAATTCCATGGCTACCTTATTTAATCTTATAATTTATTCTTTCAAGTAAAACCTAATGTCAAAATCTTTAGTCAGTATGTGGTACATGGTTGAAATCAGAAAAAAAACCCTTTCTGAAGATGTCTAAATCAAATATGGCGCCTATAAGAAATTAGATAGTTGATGATGGCCAGAAAGAAACGAAACGTCGTATAAAAACTTAGAGTGCACCACTGGATAGAGGTTTAGAAATGGCTACAAGGACGTGTTTTTATTTTCTCTCTACAAGGCCAAATGTCGATGCTACAGGTAAAAGAAGAAAATGGGGTTTTCGCGTTTTTTTTAAGAAAACCAAGGTCATTTGTCACAGGTCTATTTTCTTTACGGATTTATAACAAACACAAAATTTAACAACTTTGCCAAATTTAAACCTATACTCTATCTCCAATAATAAGCGAGATACCCATGGTGAGGGCCGAAAATGAATTAGCCTGTATATATATATATATATATATATATAATCAAAAATTGGATAGAAAGTGTACATAAAAAGAAATGGAGGCTAACGGAAAGTCAACTGCATTCTAAGACACTACTAGAGGAACTGAACGCTAGGCTTGCAGCCAACCTAATTCGTAGTAATGAAAAAGAAATTAAAATTATTACCGGCTTGATAACCGGACACTATCCTTTAAGGAAGCATTTGTATAGAATGGGCTTGGTTACCTAGCCTTGGTGAAGGAGATGTGAAAAACAGGAGTAAACTTTCCTTCATATGTTATACACTTATGAGGAACTGAAGGGATTCAGACAGAAACATTTCGGAAGAGAGAGAGTGAAAAATGAACAAAAATATAAAATAAGTTTTATAATAACTTCATTATCGGAAAATATAAACAAATTTTGAGGATATTAGTAACATTACAGGAACTGTTACCAAGAATTTTAATTATCTGAATTATTTAAGCAATTCTCATACTGCAATTAGGGCGAATAACTATTTATATTCAACCCATTTACTCGACGATAATGCCGAATTAGAAGGTTATATATTATCGAGCTTAAAATCGACATCCTCTTGTAGAAAATATACACTTTACTACTACCACAACTACTTTTCCAACTAGAACATTTATTATTGACGAGAGGGTAGCTTTGTACTTTCACTTCCTGCCTTCCCGTCTAATTAATCGCATATCCTGTGCGCTCGTTTCTCAGTTGTTATATCCCGTCTCGAGCTCTCCGGTGATTCACCGAGTAGATTTTTTTGGGAAAATTTATTTTCATCCGATGCAAAACGATGTGTATTCCCATCCTATACGACTTCGATTCGGGTTTAATAAGCTGGGGCCTCCGTATCCGTAAACTTATTTTTCTTCGCTTCTGGGTCTACGTATCGAGATTAACGATTTTTAACAGAGGGTAAATAAATTTAGCGGCAACCATCTTTCTACTCTGTCGTTTGCTCTCATGATAATCCTGCCTTTTAGACTTTGATCTCGAAACGCTACGATGGGCAAGGGAAAGTTTCGTGGTTGGTTAATCAAAAGAAGAAATGATGTCTATTGAATTTTAACAAGGTTAAACTGTCTGCAAAAAAAATGAATAAAAATGTGAGGTATGTTGGAGCGCTTTAATACGATAAATATCTCTACATTAATACAAGAATTCTTAAAAAAGAGCATATTCGTATATGTATTCATGGACATCTAAGAGGAGATCGAAACACGTATCTGAACATAGAAGTGAATCAGTGCTAATACATATATGAGTTGTGCATGGCTATGTATACATATTATATGAATACAAATTAATACAAATACATTAAAAACATATCTGTATCTGTACACATGGAAATACATAACGTATTTAACCCATGATCACTTCAACTACAGACACATGCGTTCGGATTTCGCGATCTCGTCAGTGCAGATTAACAAAGTGACGTCTCTAGATTCGCTCCCGCATAATAAGCACAAATAAATGGACTATATGGACTACACAGTTATGCATATTTCTTCGTCTCTATTTGTTTTGTCATAAAACGAACTTTGTTATATTGTATATATCTAAGATATAAGTAAATTTAGGACTATAGCCATAACATTTTCAATTTTATAAATATTCAATGTGCATTTTCAAGTTTAAGCCACTGTATAACATAATTTTATTATCCTATTCAAATTATAAAACTTTATTCAGGTTCTAAGAAATTTTTAAATTAACAATTTTATTAGTTCATAATTTAAACTGCCTAAGGTTATTAGAGACGATATTTAATTCGACCACCAATTGTTAACTAAATATATGTAATAGGCTCACGTTTTCTAAATAGGTATATAAAATTAAATTCCATTTCCAAATAATGGAATTCCGCCAAAACTATATACTTAGATTTATGACACCAACTAATACTTAATTACTAATGACATTTTATTATATATATTTATTTAAGACATTATTGTAAATCTGGCCAGTAGGTACAATTTCTATGAATTGAACACAGAAAAATTACCCGTAATGACGTCAAATAATACATTGTACAACAATACGCGCATTTAATTATGTAATAGTTTGTAGAGGTAGTGTTATATTTTTACTTACTTATAACATAACACAGAATAGAATAGTATCGGTCAGAGTCTCACACTAGCAACAAAAGACTCAACAGTGTCATATTAACAACAAGAGATATACAGTCTCATATGACAGTAAAGAATTTAAATTTTAAGTTTAGTTTTTTGGTTAAATAAAAAAATATTTAGAAAACACACCAAGTTTCAACATAACTGTCACCAACCAAATTAAATAACCAGGCTATAAGGAAGTTACGCCTCGTGAGCAGTGGGTCAAGAAACATCTTGATCTTGATTGATACATGGTTTTTCACAACGCCAATATTTGGTACTTCGAGAGCCGGATATAAATTATACACCATTAGTAGCGGCCTAGCCGTTCGAGTGGAAGGGCTCATATCGGCAGGTATCTCTTGGGCGTCAGATGTCACGAGATATTTTTTGTCAGCTCACGGCATAAGTTTGGGCTTATTGTGCGAGTGCTAATCTTAACACTTTGTTCATTTGTACTGATGAGATCGAAATGAACGTGTCTGTAGTTGAAGTGTCCATTGGTTAAATACTTTATGTATGTCCATGTGTACAGATACATATATGTTTTTAACAGATTTGTATTAATTTGTATTCACAATACTTTATGTGTTTACACATGAATATACATGTCTTTTAACATTTTAGTATTAATGTATTTACACTTGGTGTTAGTTAAACATTGATATGGTATCTTGGTATATTGGAGTTATTTAGGCTAGTAGTAATGGACTACACATTTAAACGCATAGTTTCCTTAGTAGTAGCTTAGCTACTCAAGGAAAGGGTTGCCAGTGTGCCACTCTTGGCGTCAGATGTCTTGAGGTCCCGTCTTGGAACATGTTACGTATAAAATTGTGTTATACTCAAGCGGCAGACACGAGATGTGCGTCTGTACATAGAAGTAAACCAATGCTTAATAAGGGGTTGGCCCTTTTATGCTGCCGTTTTAAATATTATTCTATTCACTTGCATAAATAGTAATCAGTAGTAATTTTTATTCTGTATAGCAGCAGGCCCACTGCTGTTGTACAATAAATGTGTGAAAATTGGCAACATCAGTTTTCAAGATGGCGTCGTATCCAACGAAAGTGCCTTTGGAATTAACTAAATTTTATTGTAAAATGTGGAATTGTTTGCAGCTACGGCAAGACACTTGCGTACTCTATTTGGGAGAAATAACGCACTAACGGAAAACACCATAAAAGGTAAAAAAAAAAGTTATGGACACTAATAAAGTAGTCATTCGTTATATTTTTATTAATCCGACAATTTCTAGGATTGTACTAAAATTTGAGACAACAGCACCTGCGGCAGACGAAAAATCAACTGTTCGAGAACGTCAAAGGACCAACTTCAGTATCGACCTTACCCTGTACCATACACAGAGGCGTATCCTAAAACTTATGAAACCAAATAAAATTCAGATTAACCAGACGTTGAGACCGCTTGATATGGAATGATGACAAACGTTTGCAAATGTTATGATCGAATGCATTGAAAGTGAGAGCTTGTCAATTGGGCGAGTGTGGTGGTCGGATGAGGCACATGTAGATCTATCCGGCTATGCGAACAAACATAATAGGAGACGTTGGAGAACAGAAAATCCACATCTAACAATTGTTCGTCCACTTCATTTCTAACGGCTTACTGTATGGTGTGCTATTTCGTCGGCAGGAATTATCGGTCCTGTAATTTTCAATGGAACCGTTACTTCGTAAAATTTTGTGAAAAGCTTGAAGGATCTTCTTTTCCTGTGGCTCATGTATTAGATATGGTGGAGAATGTATGTAAGATGAAGCTTCTAAGTCCGTATCGTACGGTACCAGTTTTCCAATTTTTAGAACATTTCCCCAACAGAATCATCGCTCTTGAGGCTCCAGAGTTTACAGGCAGAGGGATACCATGGCAATCTGTCCTGACCTAAATCCTTGCGACTTTTTCTTGTGCGGATCATTAAAATATACGGTTTATCGCGACTTTCCACAAACCATGAATGACTTCGAAATGGCGATACGGCGATGAATAGAAGCAATTCCGCAGACCACATTTCAGACAGTTTGTGGAGAATTTGAAAAAAGGCTACCACATGCCATTTTTTATAGAGGATCTCACTTCGAAAGCCTGATTTATTAAACCGTAGACGTTGTTTAATTGTACAAATAAATCCATTTTGCAACTTAATGTTTGGTTTAAACATAAATTTACTAACCGTCGCTTTAAATGGATAAGCCTGTATATGCGCTGTGTATGCTCATGCAGACATATACATATATATTTTTTATCATTTTTGTACGAAGGTCACATTTTATATTTTTACAAAATCTGGGAAGAAAACAAAATTTTTGGAAACAAACTATTTTATTGTTTTAAAAATATTCGCCTTTATGGTCTATACACTTTTGCATGCGTACAAACCAGTTATCAAAACACTTTTTCCACTATACCATTCAGCGTTAACAGTTTTTCGATCCTCTAAAGGAATTGTTGCGATGTGTCCTGTACAGTCGAAGAAACAAGCGATAATTTTTTTTGGAAGCGCTCCTTGCACGAACAACTTTTGTGGGGTTCGGTTCGTCTTGGAACACCCATACAGTAGATTGTTGTTTGGTTTCCGGCTCATACGCATATATTTATGTTTAGTCATCTGTGACGATGTTGTATACGGATTTTGCGGTTCCTACGTCGAGTTTTTTGCGCTCACTGTAAGTCACATGTCGATTGTGTTCTATCATTTTCCGCACAGCATCGATGTTTTTTGGAATCACAATAGGTTTTGGTCGACCTTTACGTGATTCGTCACTCACTGAGGCACAACCGTGACGACATTCTGCAAACCAATTGTAAACTGTCTTTTCTTATGGTGCTTCATTACCAAAAGTTGACCTAAGCGATATTCTTGCATTCTAGTGGAGTTAGGTCTTTTTTATAATCGTAAAAAATCATCCAACAAAAACCTTCACGAGTAATCTTCATTATTTTACAAACTCGCTGTCTTAAAACTGTCACTGTCAACAAACTACTGACTCTAGTGGTCGATTGTAAAAATATGTTAATGTATTTACTTGATCTTTCAAACTACAAATGTCGTATTTTAAAATGCTCTGATACCTGTTTATCATTCATTCGATTACATATACTTCGTTTCAGTAGTAACTAAATACTTTGATGAAGATTTTGATCCAAAATGTATGCTTTGAAGTACAAATCTCCTTTCTGTATTTGACACTTTACTGATAGAAAGACCCTAACCACATTGTATTGTTGATTATGCGTTTAGTCTTGTATCATTGTAAATATAACTTTTGGTCAATAAATTAAAATGATTAAAGGGCGTCTAATTTAGTAATGAACCAGTCAATAGTAAACGTTACTGACGAAAAATAAAAGAAACAGTTACTAAGTGTACTAACACTTGAACAAATTTGTATAGCGGTAAATTCAAACTGGCATTAGACATTAACACTAAATTTGTCGTGAACATCTGTAAACGCGAATCAGATTAATCTTTTTCAGTAATGTATTTACTTGTTGCCACTAGTTATATAAACACTAGACTTACATTGTAAAATCACTTAATAACGCGGTTAATTTAAAATGTTCTACGATACCAAGTACATTTATTGATTTATTACATTTCCTAACATTCATTTTTCATTCTAACTTGTAAGGAACCGTTCGTCTGTGTAATTTATAATAAATGAACGAGAATTGCACGTACAAATAGAAAATACTAGTAACATGTACCATACGTACCATACGTGTACCATACGTACATATATAACTACAAGTATAAATTATTTATATTCACATCTAGATCACGATTTTAGAGTATAGGCGGAAAGAATAGCTGAGACTTATAGCAAATACAGACGAGATTTAATATTCCACCTCGACATATCTAAAGCAAGTGGATGGTATTAACAGCACAGTAAGATTGAAACAGCAAACTACAGTGAAAAACTGCTGGAGAAATAGTTGATATACATATTTCAAAATATTTAGCGTACATGCAGATGTGCATTGATTAATGGATCGTATATTTCAAATTTATATTATTAAGTAAAGATCAGGCATCAGAAATAATAATAAAATTAAACATTAACAACAGCCCAGGAGTTGATGATTTAACTCCAGAATTATTTAAATATGTAGGACAGGGCCTAATATAGGGTGCTGCGGTAGGCCGAGAAAAGCAACGTGGATATTACAACGACCTGGAGTATGATGGTCGCACAAGCCAAAAAACCATCTGTTATAGAGATGCAGAGAAAAAAAAAACAAACGAGTAAAAATTAAAGGAAACAAATTGATTTCAAAATTACGTTCCAGATTAGATGGGATGGTTTTTTATAACACAATTATATCTTGTTAGTGAAGAACGATTCGCCTCAAAAAAGATCCCCTACGAGTAATTGATGCTTTTAATTAAAGTAACGTGTTGCTTAAAAAAATCCCTGAAGATAGGAGGCAATACTCTACATAAAGAGAATAATTAAACCCTACAAATTAGTTAGCACGTGTTGAACGAGAGCGAGATAACGACCTCTCGATATCGGTGTCGGTCTTACAATCGATCGAATCTTCGCGATCGACAGACAGAGTAAGGAAAAGTAACAAGAAAACTAATAGGTGATCATTCTTGCAGATATAGGAACATAAGCGGATGAATATACAGGTGGGTTCATAATAAATGGAGCAGAATAAAATAAAGTAACACGCTAATTGGCGACGAAATAATGAAGAGTCTACAAACATGTAACAAGGCCTCTCAAAAAAGGTATGAAACCTCTTACCATAATTAACAATCGTACCCTAAATATATATTTCGACAACTATGTTGTCACCATCAGTAGGTAAAAACGTCTCATTAAAATGTTGAACATGTGGTACAGTAAAGCTAACAACACATAATTGCGTCCAACGGCGTCCACGTATACACCGACTTTAAAGTGAATACACAAAACTAAAATTACGTCAACTTGCCCGTCTTAAGAAAACGGCAACACCATGTGTTTATTCTCAACGCCCTCAACCTTTTCTCTCTCTCAATTCAATCTCTTTTCTAAGAATGAAAAATGACAACTGTATGGGAGTTAAACGTATTAAATTTGAGCATTAAAATACAATTTTAGCAGTTGCACCTGGATTACTTTCCCTTGAACCTCTGCGACATGAATAATTAACACGACGAAAGATTTTAAGACATTTCTGTTATTGTAAAACGTTATCAGGGCAAGTGAAACAGTGAAATGCTTGCTGATTATTGTTGAACATAGATATCAGGAAGTGCCGAAGAACAGTATAGAAGAAAAGTAAAAAAAGAAACATTTTAAACAGGGCGATATCGTACAGCTCCATATAATGTACATTCCTAATTAAATTATTTTGTAATACAAAGGTATTTTTAATAATATAAAATATTATTAAAAATCTGGTGTGAAGAACACAAATGCAGGTTCACTATTAATATTTTCTGTGAACGTGTCCGAATATATCCTATCCCCAGAGACGTAGATACGTATTTCGCTTTTCTACAAGCTCATCGGTACGCCCCTGCTGGAGAAAGGATATTTCCAGACACATTCACAGAAAAGAACCACCTCGCCCTATCACCGTAATTATCCAGACCGAGCGCAGAAGTAAATTCGGCGCTACCTGTTGTCAGACAGCCGAAGTACCTCGCATACCGTCCACATAATTAATGTGAAGTAACGACGCCCTTCCAAAGAGGTTAGCACAGCCAACTCTCTAGAAAACTGCATTTTGTTTGTGCCTTCACTCATACTACGGCTTAACCGCATGTGTAATGTATCAGAATAATTGAAACATACATGAGTAGGTAAACCCCACCAGTTTTGTATAATACAAAAGTATTTTTAATAATATAAAATATTATTAAAAATCTGGTGTGAAGAACACAAATGCACGGACACGTTCACAGAAAATATTAATAGTGAACCTGCATTTGTGTTCTTCACACCAGATTTTTAATAATATTTTATATTATTAAAAATACCTTTGTATTATACAAAACTGGTGGGGTTTACCTACTCATGTATGTTTCAATTATTCTGTTAAATTATTTTGTAACTAGAACGGTAGATGGGGTTAAGGTGTATTGGTTTTGAGCACCTGGGAGCGCCAAATTGATACAAGATGGACGTTTGTGGCTCGTGTTGATTCTTTCCGGTCTAACTGGAGTGTCCTAACGATGATGTAAATATTTAAATAATAAATAGTGTGATGGTGAGCATAGAAAATCCAGGACGCGTGTAATGTGCTGAAATAAATATATTACAATTTATTAACTAAATAAAACACAATAATGTTGCCCTTAAAGTTTTATTTAATATTTACATAAGAAACTGAGATATTTAAAATGCATTGAAATGATTAAATAAAAGCGGCAGTATATATAAGGAGAGGCAAATAAGTAATTAAAAATTAACAAACAAACAAGACCCTGAAAAGAAATTTAAATTATGTCATAAATTAAACGGTAATTAAATGTGATTAACATAAAACAATCTCTGCATCGAACAATACAGAGTTACCTGTGGAAGCGTGTGTTGCTATCTGCGAACCACCTGCCACGTGGTTCGCGGCAGGTACTTGGACAAGTACGGAGAGCGATGTTTGGCGGGAGGACGTAGAAAATTAATTAGCTAAATTAATGTGAATGCAACTAGAATAACTATAAGAAATAAGTATTAAACTTCTAGTTTCAAAAAGTGCTTTATTGTAAATCCACTACAATATTGTTTCACCATGCAATGGCTTCATCAGGTGGATGAAAAACTGTATATTTAAAATACTGTAGAAGATTTGCAATTAAACATTTTTTGAAGCAAGTAGTTTAATACTTACTTCTTATCGCTATAATGAAGTTTCAACAAGTATCTCCTTCGTCGATCAACAATTTAAAATTAGCCAGTGATGGTGAAGAGGAGAAGTGGTTCTTTAAACAACGGTTAAAATACAAGATCAATGAACAGAATATTTGGTTCCTACATATGTGCAAAAAGCATGTCACACCTAAACACATAAAACTCATGACCAAAAATAATAGTAAAGCAGCACTAAAAGCCGTCGAGATAGGGGAAATTACATGGATAAGGGAAGAATTGAAAAATCTAAAAAAATTTTCCACCACCATTTTTCTCAATAATTTGTACATAAATAAACAGTCAAACTTGTATTCTAAATATTCAGTTTTTCATCCACCTGATGAAGCCATTATATGGCGAAGCAATATTGTAGTGAATTTACAATAGAGTATTTTTAACGATAAGAAGTTTAATACTTCTTATCGTTATAATGAAGTTTCAACAAGTATCTCCTTCGTCAATCAAAAATTTAACTAGAATAAAATAATCCTTGTATCGAACTATACAGAGTTACCACAGAAACGTGTGCACGTGCTTCATGGCGGGTAGGTACTTGAACAATACGCAGCGTTAGCTGTTACGAAGAAACGATGGTTACGGCATGGCAGCTGGACTAAGAAGCAGGATGAGTCTCTGTGTAAGACAACACTCGTTGAAAAAGGTTTTGTTTTATGGTCCAAGAATTAATTAAAGCATTGCGATATCGATGACATAAATATTATTAAAATATTCCTTGTGAGACCAGCTTAAAAATGATATGCGACATGATATAATTATGAAGACTAACGCAATTAAATTAAAAAACTTAAGTTTAAAAATTAAAGGTAAAATATTTGTAAACGAATGTTAGATACTTTTGAACGTTCAATCTCGTAGATGTCTTGGAAGGGTCAACTGACCAGAATGATAACAAAAGAAAGGCTTTTTCTTCGCAAAAATTAATATACAGAAAATGGCTAAAATTCGAATTAATATTTTAAATTCGAAATATATTTGCGAAGAAGTATTATTTGAAATTAAATTAAACATTCTTATACCGGGTGTATTATGAAAAACCTTTGGGGCTGTAGCTTATGTCAAACTAAATCGTTTTTAAAGCACTGTAACCTGTTTTTCAAAAAAAAATTTTTGGACATTTCGTTTTTGACAGACAGTAGTAAATTTTTTTTTTTTTAATTGTACTACATATTTTTTTTTACTTATTCTAATAAACATTTATTTCGTGAAGACACCTCCATTAAATTGAGTGACAAATTTATTATTATTAAAAAAAGCTACGAAATTTACAGAAATCAAGCTATCATATATTCTAATGAATCAAATGTTCGAAATTGGCCCCATTTTGTTCCAGACACATTTGACACCTTCTATTAACTCCAACTGCTGCGTTTAATATAAGATTTGGTGGTATTTCATGACATACTTGTACTATCCTTCTTACTAAATCATCTCTGGTATCAGGTGGAGTCAAATAGACATGATCTTGAATGTAAGACCAGAGAAAGAAATCCAGTGGATTCAGATCTGGCGATCTAGCAGGCCATCGAATAGGTCCGTAAGTGCCCATCCATCTGACGCCAAAATAATTATTTAGAAAATCAATATTTATTCATGCATTATGGGGTGTGGCACCGTCCTGCTGGAACACCACCCTGTTTAACTCAGCAAGTGGCAACTCATCTAAATAATCGCCTAATTCATTGCGTAACAAATTATTATACTTTTCTTGGTTTAGATTACCCCCCACAAAAAAAGGCCCTACTACTCTATCGCCTAAAATGCCACACCATACATTTACACTGAACCGATTTTGAAAATTGTGTTGCATCACAAGATGGTTATTTTCAGTGCTCCAATGCCGATGATTATTTCTGTTGAATACACCATTTTTCCCAAAAGTGCATTCATCTGACCACAACACACGACGATAAAAAATTGGATCTTCCCTTAGTTTATTCATGAAAACCGTGCAGAATTGAACCCTTCGTTGAGGGTCGTTTTCACCGAGAGCATGCACCTTCCGTGGTTTATAAGGAAAGAACTTGTGCTTCTTCAGAATGTACTGAACTGTAGAATGTGATACCTGCATGTAGTGAGCAATTTCTCGCGTAGACGTGTTAGGGTTTTCTTCCACATAGAGCAAGACACTTAATTCTAAATTTTGATCTTGAATTACACGTGCGTTTATTTTCGGTTTTTTGAATGATCCAAAATTTTGTAAATTTCGCACGAGCCTTCCAAACTTTTCGGCACTTGGACGCAGTCTGTCAGGAAAACGATTTCCATAAAGTCGCAAAGCAGCTGCATAATTTGTTCCGCATTCAAAATATGCTTGAATCGCATCCACACATTCGCCATTATCCATTTCAATAACAAAATTTAGGAATAAATCGTTGAAAATGTTATAATGAATGTGTGACTGACAGATGTCACAGCTCTTTTCGAAAATTTGGAATGCACTTTTATCGTTCAATATGACTGCTTGATTTTTAAATTTTTAAAATAAACACTGTAAATGTTGTTGTTGACCCACCGCTCACTGATAACATTGGTTTGTAATCCTTTATGGGCTATATAGCATTGAATGTAAGTGATTTTAAAAGGTACACACATTTGCTGGTAATAAAATGAAATAGAGTATTTAAAATGCATTTAAGAAATCTGTGTTCGGAAAAATAAGAATAAATCGAACTAAAAAAAAACCTTCAATTTCTCGATTTTTTTTCATACAAGGATATCGTTGTTTACAGTTTCATATTCAGAAAAAGTAGTATATTTGAATAAGGAAAAAAAAATATAGTGCAATTTAAAAAACACAGTTTGCAGCTGTCTGTCAAAAACAAAGTGTAAAAAAAATTCAAAGCGGATCACGTTACAGTGTTTTTAAAACTATTTAGTTCGACGTATAATTTATTACATTCGGATAAAAAATAAAAAAGTTACAGCACGAAAGGTTTTTCATAATACACCCGGTATATAAGAAGTGTAACAATTTCATTTATTTTTCAATATTTTTTTTCTAAAACCTGACATCCCAGAAGAAATTTGTTGTTATTACAATTGTTAGAACTATAAAAGTAACGAAAATTGTCCATAGTTTCTAAAGAAAAATTAGAAAAATGAGAATTTGTTGACTAGTGTAATTAATCTTTTTCCTTAAAAAGTAAAATATAAAAGTTTTTCCTATCTTGCACGGTGTTGATTAATTTGTGCTGCTACGACGACTGAATCTACATTGCGTTTAATTTAAGCGAATCTCGTCCAATGTAGTTTTCTTATACAAACTTTGTAACAATCTTATGGATTCTTCATCATAGCGCTGAAAGAGAATAATTAAACCCTACAAATTAGTTAGCACGTGTTGAACGAGAGCGAGATAACGACCTCTCGATATCGGTGTCGGTCTTACAATCGATCGAATCTTCGCGATCGACAGACAGAGTAAGGAAAAGTAACAAGAAAACTAATAGGTGATCATTCTTGCAGATATAGGAACATAAGCGGATGAATATACAGGTGGGTTCATAATAAATGGAGCAGAATAAAATAAAGTAACACGCTAATTGGCGACGAAATAATGAAGAGTCTACAAACATGTAACAAGGCCTCTCAAAAAAGGTATGAAACCTCTTACCATAATTAACAATCGTACCCTAAATATATATTTCGACAACTATGTTGTCACCATCAGTAGGTAAAAACGTCTCATTAAAATGTTGAACATGTGGTACAGTAAAGCTAACAACACATAATTGCGTCCAACGGCGTCCACGTATACACCGACTTTAAAGTGAATACACAAAACTAAAATTACGTCAACTTGCCCGTCTTAAGAAAACGGCAACACCATGTGTTTATTCTCAACGCCCTCAACCTTTTCTCTCTCTCAATTCAATCTCTTTTCTAAGAATGAAAAATGACAACTGTATGGGAGTTAAACGTATTAAATTTGAGCATTAAAATACAATTTTAGCAGTTGCACCTGGATTACTTTCCCTTGAACCTCTGCGACATGAATAATTAACACGACGAAAGATTTTAAGACATTTCTGTTATTGTAAAACGTTATCAGGGCAAGTGAAACAGTGAAATGCTTGCTGATTATTGTTGAACATAGATATCAGGAAGTGCCGAAGAACAGTATAGAAGAAAAGTAAAAAAAGAAACATTTTAAACAGGGCGATATCGTACAGCTCCATATAATGTACATTCCTAATTAAATTATTTTGTAATACAAAGGTATTTTTAATAATATAAAATATTATTAAAAATCTGGTGTGAAGAACACAAATGCAGGTTCACTATTAATATTTTCTGTGAACGTGTCCGAATATATCCTATCCCCAGAGACGTAGATACGTATTTCGCTTTTCTACAAGCTCATCGGTACGCCCCTGCTGGAGAAAGGATATTTCCAGACACATTCACAGAAAAGAACCACCTCGCCCTATCACCGTAATTATCCAGACCGAGCGCAGAAGTAAATTCGGCGCTACCTGTTGTCAGACAGCCGAAGTACCTCGCATACCGTCCACATAATTAATGTGAAGTAACGACGCCCTTCCAAAGAGGTTAGCACAGCCAACTCTCTAGAAAACTGCATTTTGTTTGTGCCTTCACTCATACTACGGCTTAACCGCATGTGTAATGTATCAGAATAATTGAAACATACATGAGTAGGTAAACCCCACCAGTTTTGTATAATACAAAAGTATTTTTAATAATATAAAATATTATTAAAAATCTGGTGTGAAGAACACAAATGCACGGACACGTTCACAGAAAATATTAATAGTGAACCTGCATTTGTGTTCTTCACACCAGATTTTTAATAATATTTTATATTATTAAAAATACCTTTGTATTATACAAAACTGGTGGGGTTTACCTACTCATGTATGTTTCAATTATTCTGTTAAATTATTTTGTAACTAGAACGGTAGATGGGGTTAAGGTGTATTGGTTTTGAGCACCTGGGAGCGCCAAATTGATACAAGATGGACGTTTGTGGCTCGTGTTGATTCTTTCCGGTCTAACTGGAGTGTCCTAACGATGATGTAAATATTTAAATAATAAATAGTGTGATGGTGAGCATAGAAAATCCAGGACGCGTGTAATGTGCTGAAATAAATATATTACAATTTATTAACTAAATAAAACACAATAATGTTGCCCTTAAAGTTTTATTTAATATTTACATAAGAAACTGAGATATTTAAAATGCATTGAAATGATTAAATAAAAGCGGCAGTATATATAAGGAGAGGCAAATAAGTAATTAAAAATTAACAAACAAACAAGACCCTGAAAAGAAATTTAAATTATGTCATAAATTAAACGGTAATTAAATGTGATTAACATAAAACAATCTCTGCATCGAACAATACAGAGTTACCTGTGGAAGCGTGTGTTGCTATCTGCGAACCACCTGCCACGTGGTTCGCGGCAGGTACTTGGACAAGTACGGAGAGCGATGTTTGGCGGGAGGACGTAGAAAATTAATTAGCTAAATTAATGTGAATGCAACTAGAATAACTATAAGAAATAAGTATTAAACTTCTAGTTTCAAAAAGTGCTTTATTGTAAATCCACTACAATATTGTTTCACCATGCAATGGCTTCATCAGGTGGATGAAAAACTGTATATTTAAAATACTGTAGAAGATTTGCAATTAAACATTTTTTGAAGCAAGTAGTTTAATACTTACTTCTTATCGCTATAATGAAGTTTCAACAAGTATCTCCTTCGTCGATCAACAATTTAAAATTAGCCAGTGATGGTGAAGAGGAGAAGTGGTTCTTTAAACAACGGTTAAAATACAAGATCAATGAACAGAATATTTGGTTCCTACATATGTGCAAAAAGCATGTCACACCTAAACACATAAAACTCATGACCAAAAATAATAGTAAAGCAGCACTAAAAGCCGTCGAGATAGGGGAAATTACATGGATAAGGGAAGAATTGAAAAATCTAAAAAAATTTTCCACCACCATTTTTCTCAATAATTTGTACATAAATAAACAGTCAAACTTGTATTCTAAATATTCAGTTTTTCATCCACCTGATGAAGCCATTATATGGCGAAGCAATATTGTAGTGAATTTACAATAGAGTATTTTTAACGATAAGAAGTTTAATACTTCTTATCGTTATAATGAAGTTTCAACAAGTATCTCCTTCGTCAATCAAAAATTTAACTAGAATAAAATAATCCTTGTATCGAACTATACAGAGTTACCACAGAAACGTGTGCACGTGCTTCATGGCGGGTAGGTACTTGAACAATACGCAGCGTTAGCTGTTACGAAGAAACGATGGTTACGGCATGGCAGCTGGACTAAGAAGCAGGATGAGTCTCTGTGTAAGACAACACTCGTTGAAAAAGGTTTTGTTTTATGGTCCAAGAATTAATTAAAGCATTGCGATATCGATGACATAAATATTATTAAAATATTCCTTGTGAGACCAGCTTAAAAATGATATGCGACATGATATAATTATGAAGACTAACGCAATTAAATTAAAAAACTTAAGTTTAAAAATTAAAGGTAAAATATTTGTAAACGAATGTTAGATACTTTTGAACGTTCAATCTCGTAGATGTCTTGGAAGGGTCAACTGACCAGAATGATAACAAAAGAAAGGCTTTTTCTTCGCAAAAATTAATATACAGAAAATGGCTAAAATTCGAATTAATATTTTAAATTCGAAATATATTTGCGAAGAAGTATTATTTGAAATTAAATTAAACATTCTTATACCGGGTGTATTATGAAAAACCTTTGGGGCTGTAGCTTATGTCAAACTAAATCGTTTTTAAAGCACTGTAACCTGTTTTTCAAAAAAAAATTTTTGGACATTTCGTTTTTGACAGACAGTAGTAAATTTTTTTTTTTTTAATTGTACTACATATTTTTTTTTACTTATTCTAATAAACATTTATTTCGTGAAGACACCTCCATTAAATTGAGTGACAAATTTATTATTATTAAAAAAAGCTACGAAATTTACAGAAATCAAGCTATCATATATTCTAATGAATCAAATGTTCGAAATTGGCCCCATTTTGTTCCAGACACATTTGACACCTTCTATTAACTCCAACTGCTGCGTTTAATATAAGATTTGGTGGTATTTCATGACATACTTGTACTATCCTTCTTACTAAATCATCTCTGGTATCAGGTGGAGTCAAATAGACATGATCTTGAATGTAAGACCAGAGAAAGAAATCCAGTGGATTCAGATCTGGCGATCTAGCAGGCCATCGAATAGGTCCGTAAGTGCCCATCCATCTGACGCCAAAATAATTATTTAGAAAATCAATATTTATTCATGCATTATGGGGTGTGGCACCGTCCTGCTGGAACACCACCCTGTTTAACTCAGCAAGTGGCAACTCATCTAAATAATCGCCTAATTCATTGCGTAACAAATTATTATACTTTTCTTGGTTTAGATTACCCCCCACAAAAAAAGGCCCTACTACTCTATCGCCTAAAATGCCACACCATACATTTACACTGAACCGATTTTGAAAATTGTGTTGCATCACAAGATGGTTATTTTCAGTGCTCCAATGCCGATGATTATTTCTGTTGAATACACCATTTTTCCCAAAAGTGCATTCATCTGACCACAACACACGACGATAAAAAATTGGATCTTCCCTTAGTTTATTCATGAAAACCGTGCAGAATTGAACCCTTCGTTGAGGGTCGTTTTCACCGAGAGCATGCACCTTCCGTGGTTTATAAGGAAAGAACTTGTGCTTCTTCAGAATGTACTGAACTGTAGAATGTGATACCTGCATGTAGTGAGCAATTTCTCGCGTAGACGTGTTAGGGTTTTCTTCCACATAGAGCAAGACACTTAATTCTAAATTTTGATCTTGAATTACACGTGCGTTTATTTTCGGTTTTTTGAATGATCCAAAATTTTGTAAATTTCGCACGAGCCTTCCAAACTTTTCGGCACTTGGACGCAGTCTGTCAGGAAAACGATTTCCATAAAGTCGCAAAGCAGCTGCATAATTTGTTCCGCATTCAAAATATGCTTGAATCGCATCCACACATTCGCCATTATCCATTTCAATAACAAAATTTAGGAATAAATCGTTGAAAATGTTATAATGAATGTGTGACTGACAGATGTCACAGCTCTTTTCGAAAATTTGGAATGCACTTTTATCGTTCAATATGACTGCTTGATTTTTAAATTTTTAAAATAAACACTGTAAATGTTGTTGTTGACCCACCGCTCACTGATAACATTGGTTTGTAATCCTTTATGGGCTATATAGCATTGAATGTAAGTGATTTTAAAAGGTACACACATTTGCTGGTAATAAAATGAAATAGAGTATTTAAAATGCATTTAAGAAATCTGTGTTCGGAAAAATAAGAATAAATCGAACTAAAAAAAAACCTTCAATTTCTCGATTTTTTTTCATACAAGGATATCGTTGTTTACAGTTTCATATTCAGAAAAAGTAGTATATTTGAATAAGGAAAAAAAAATATAGTGCAATTTAAAAAACACAGTTTGCAGCTGTCTGTCAAAAACAAAGTGTAAAAAAAATTCAAAGCGGATCACGTTACAGTGTTTTTAAAACTATTTAGTTCGACGTATAATTTATTACATTCGGATAAAAAATAAAAAAGTTACAGCACGAAAGGTTTTTCATAATACACCCGGTATATAAGAAGTGTAACAATTTCATTTATTTTTCAATATTTTTTTTCTAAAACCTGACATCCCAGAAGAAATTTGTTGTTATTACAATTGTTAGAACTATAAAAGTAACGAAAATTGTCCATAGTTTCTAAAGAAAAATTAGAAAAATGAGAATTTGTTGACTAGTGTAATTAATCTTTTTCCTTAAAAAGTAAAATATAAAAGTTTTTCCTATCTTGCACGGTGTTGATTAATTTGTGCTGCTACGACGACTGAATCTACATTGCGTTTAATTTAAGCGAATCTCGTCCAATGTAGTTTTCTTATACAAACTTTGTAACAATCTTATGGATTCTTCATCATAGCGCTGCCACGTGGAATAGGATACTTAATTACCTAAACGAAGTATGTAGTGCATCATCACTTTAACTATCTACGAGGGGTCGTTTTTATATTCCCGGACTAGAAATTTTTCAATTTTAATATAATTTTTCATTATAGTGTTTTATTATCATACATGCCTTGGTAACGACTTTGAAAATTTACAAAACAATTGCAGCAGTATTAGTTCTAATATCTGTCAGTTTGTGTTGTCACGTGTCAAAATGCGCAAACTTGAATATCGAGCAGTTCTTCGAACAATTCTTGACAAAACAAGGAAAATCTCCAAAAATATTCTTGAAGAAATGTTGGCTGTATACGGGGATGATTGTCCTTCAAAGTCGAGTATTTGCGAATGGTCAAAATTGTTTAAACATCTGGATGATGATCCCCGTCCAGGTCGGCCTGTTGACGTGATCATCTCCGATGTTATTGAAAAAACCAAGTGTGTGGTACTGGAGGATGCAGGATTAAAGAAGCGACAATTAGCAGCTTCACTAGGAGTTTCAAAAAGCACAGTTTTCATAATTTTACACAAAAGTTAGTGACAGATTGGTTCCGCGAATGCTTTCGTCATTCCAAATGTGTGTGCGGATGGAGACGTGTGAACAACTTTTGGCGCTTTGTGGAAGACGAATCAGGTTTAACTATCAATCGATTTGTCACCGCAGATGAGACCTGGGTTCATCATTTTGACCCTGAGTCAAAACAAGAATCAATGCAGTGGCATATTAAGGGTTCTAGCTCCCCCAAGAAGTTTAAAGTCACCCCTTCCGTAGGAAAAATAATGGCAACGATTTTTTTGGGATTGTCAGGGAATACTAATGATTGATTATCGCAAGGGTGGTACGGTAACAGGAGAGTATTACGAAAGATTATAACATCGCCTAAGAGATTCTATTAAAGCGAAAAGGCACGGAAAACTAACGCAAGTTGTCCTGTTGCTTCACGACAATGCACCAGTCCACAAATCAAGACTTGCAAAATCTGCCGTTGCCGAATGTGTCTTCGCAGAAATAGACCATCTACTTTATAGTCCAGATCTCGCTCCGTGCGACTATTTTTTGTTCCCTAATCTCAAAAGAACTCCAAGGGGAACAAAATTTATGGACAATGACGAACTTATAGCGGTCGTTGAAATGTATTTTGCAGACAAACCAAAGGAATTTTTTTATAATGGATTGGAGATGTTATTAAAACAATACACAAAAGCAAGGGCGCCATATTGAAAAATAAATTTTTATTGCCGTTTTTTTTTCATGCCTAGTCCGGGAATATAAAAACGACCCCTCGTACCTCTCGTAAGATTCTATAGAAAGAGACATTGTTAATTATTTACATTACGTAAATAAAGACATCCTTTAGTTATCCCCAAACTCTTAAGAAAAATTAAGTTTTTATGAAGTTTATGTTGTTGTTATGTCATCAAAACAAATATTTGTGTTCAAAATAGTAAATTGAAACAAAAGTTTCATAAGGTACCATTTTGTCGCACAAGTTCATGTTTAGAAAACCAGCCGCCATGCGAGTTTTCTAAAGAACGAATACAAGACAGGGCCTTTATATTATTTTTTCTGTTTTGCACTTTTTACGTTACTAAATTGAAATAATTTAATCTGAAAGCTTAGAGTCTGATTTTTATATAAAGTATGCAGTTGGTGACATTAATACTTGACATTTTTAAATTTAAATATTGCTAACTGCGAATTTATTAATTTTCGTTAACATTACTTGATATTTTATTTAAAATATAAATATGGGTAACCTAGAAACTAGTATACCGTAGAGGCGGGTTACTTTGGTCCACTTTCAAACTTTAAAACACCATATATTTGTTAATCTTAAAGATAAGCATTTAGTTTTTTTTAATAGTATGGTCTTGATTCCCCAGATTCACGTAAAATATATACTTTTAAGAAAAAATGTGACCTTGACAAACCTTATTCTTTTAAAGGTGGTCAAAGTTTCATCCCAAAGATTCCAACTTTGACCTTCCTCTTAAAAATGGAGCAAACTCACAGAAAACATATTATAATACTATCATTAGCCATCTAGCGTTTTTTTTAATTGTGCAGGAACCATAGAAGTTGCATATTAAGGAATTATCCAAGAAAATATTTTATGAAAAAAGCATTTATTATTACATTTTATAAAAAGGCGTATAAACGTAATTAATGTAAAAAAACTTAACGCTCTTAGAACTATAAAAACTAGTAAAAAGAGTATAGGTTGATTGGTAATCAACTTTTTCTTTGGAAAGCGCAAATTATTCGTCGTCAAATTCATCATATTCATCCATTTCATGGATTAGTTTCGTCGATTAAATATAGGTTTATTTATTTTTTTATAATGCTGTCTTTGGTATAGTTTAAAATATCATCTTTTACTGTAAATTTGTAAAATCTATCACTTCTCACCATAGCTTTAATGTAATAATATTCAATTACATATATTCAATACATAGAAACTTATTTCAATAATTTTTTTTGTCATTTTTGATCAGTTCCTTTCAAAACGAGTTCAAGAACAACAAATTAAAAAATATATATATCTGGCAATATGAATTACTTTGTAATTGTGTCTACTTTCAAATGGATACATAAAAATCGCAACATTTTTAACCATTTTCTGCTTTTGGCCAAAGTTACCCGCCCTGGCTAAAGTAACCCGCTTCTACGGTATTTTGTATTCCACCGAAATATAGGTTGTTTGTGTTGCATTCTCCTTTTCTATGTGTATCAATTCTGTACTTAAATTCTTAAAATCAAATGACAGCAATAAGATATTTATTTCTGTGTTCGAACAATGCCAACATTGAAAAATGAAAAAAAATAGAATATTAAAATACAAGTTTCATAAGGCACCATTTTGTCGTACGAGTTCATGTTTAGGAAGCGAGTCGCCACGGTGGCAAGTTCTCTAAAGAACGAGTGCGACAAAAGGTCTTATGAATTCAGGTTGTTCCATAATTCCTGGTTGTTCGGTCCATATAGATTTAATTTATATTTCCGTTATATTTGCCTATAATCATTGCATTTATTTTACGTATTCAATCATAGATTTTAATTTTATACTATTTGTAAATGTAAAATGTATAGAAATGTCTTGGAGTTTCCCAAATATCTAATTTGTTAATTATCGTAGGTGGTCAAGCATTATATTTCTTATGCATTGTCTTGTTTCCTACGGCCATAAAACTTTTTATTCAATACAGGTATAATCTTCTTGTAAATTCATTCATTTGCAGAGGTAAATCTATATAATAGCATAAGTTTTATTGTTATATTTAATATTGTATTTATTATATTGAATTTTACAATGTATTCATATTTTTACGATAAGGTTTAGAGATTACGGTTTAATTGCATTTTTCCTGTATTCTTCGAATACTGTTCTTTATATCTAACCAACTTGGGTTTATTGTAATTTATGTACTCGGTATATTGCAATTCAATACCAGTAACAATTGTATTGTTTGTATTCACAATTTAATATTTATTTCATTTGCCAGTATTACAATTAAGGGTTCATGTGCATATTGTTTATTTTAATCCATTTACGACGTTGGTAAACTACATCATCAAGGGTAAAATATTTACATCGCAATTTCATTATAATTATTTAGGTGATTTCTCCCTCCCTTGTAACTGGCGGGGACAAAATTTTCATTGTAAAAATAAGTAGAAACAATAATCAGTTCCAACCCAGATCTCAGCGATCTCACTTCAAGAATATAAAGTATTAGCCAGTTTCTTGGTCTTTATTATTTAGACCAGATTCATACATTTATATTAAACTGGAACTCCAAGATTAAATTTATTAATAATTATCTTGTAAATATATTAGTGTTAGTTCAAACTAGTGTATTATTCAAAACATATATTTAGGTCAAACACATTCCGAAAATTCCTTCAAACAAGGAGGAATAACACTGGTGGAGTCAAATTTTCCATTTTGCTGTCACTATCGCTCATTTTTACCGTTTATATTTTCAAAAAAGCCCAAACTTAATAACTTACAAGTAAACTGCAGAGAACTGTCAAATTTAATTAATTTTTAGATTTGTCAGATAGGTAGTCATGGCCATATTGAATATTAATGGAATATTGGGATGTCGCATTCCTATTGGATGTAATTTTATATATCTTAATGAAAAATTTGTATCATAATGGACATCATTAAAGTACAGGTCTCGTATGTCCAATAATACAATTAAAGTATGCGAGTAGAAAAATTATAATTTTATATTGGGGTATAGATTTCCAATATAATTCGACTAACAGATCGTGTGTCGTTAATTTTAAGATATTCTAAATTCTCAAACCTCAATATCTATGGGATAACTGGAGTTAGAGAGGTGGGATTAGAGGATATTTTTCTTTACAGACTGAAATATGTGATGATGCTTCACGAAAACTTTTTTAAACTAGTTATGAATAAATCTGCAATTTAAAGTTTAGCTCCAATGAACTTACAAGTACGATATGGTAAGCTTGACATGTTACATGGAAAATATTGGGTTAAACGAACCTTAATCATTTTCCAGCTTTTAATGTAGAAGCTGTCGTATCCGTTGTAAGTAGAACCACTTTATTTTCAGACCTCTAAAGGAAATTGCTAAAACTTCGAATAGATATTCTATTTATTTATTTATTTTAATTAGACGAACAGAACAGAATAGAACATCCAAAATAGGCCAGACAAATATCATCTACTAATTTAATGAAGTACAATCAAATAAAAACTAGAAATTAAACTAAGTTAGTATACAAATCTAAGATAAGTACAGCTAACGAAAACATGATAAAAACAAAAAGAAAATTTTATAATCTGGGTATTATTACAAACACGAGCTTCATGTTATAGTGCCACTTATTACAAACAAGCGCTTTGGTTGGCCGACTGCTGTGTGTGCTAATAATAATGATAGTACTCTATAATAATTAATTAGTGGTGCTGGTGAAGTTTCATCAAAGGTCCAGAACGTGTGTGATAAATCTTAAATTAAATAAATGTATTACAACTTACTAACTTAATAGAACATAGGAGCGTTGTCCTTAAAGTTGGTATTTACTATTTACATAAAAGATATTGAGCTTGATATATTTAAACGTAATTAAATAATATATAAGTAATATACATTAGGAGCGGTAACTCAGTAATTAAAACATTAACACAAAAATAAACTGAAACGAACGTTAAATTTGGCAGTAAATTAAATGTTAATTATTTACGATTAATATAAAATAACCTCTGTATCGAACAATACAGAGTTACCTGTTGAGGCGTATGTTTGTCGGCCACGAGGTCTGCGAAGATGTACTTGGACAAGTATGCGATGCTTGGCTCACGAACGAAGAAATCATTAATTAAACCAATTAAATTAATGTGTATTAGCTTAAAAGAATAATTTATATAGCACAGTACAGATTACCTTTTAGTTGCGGAGATGCAGGGGCACATGCATCTTGGCCGGTACTTGAACAGAACGGCGTGTAAGATGTTTAACTTACGAAGGCTCTAAAGAGAAGACTGATTTGTGTCGAAGTAACACTGGTCTAGAAAAAGGTCTGTTTTATTACACTAAGTTGAAGAGAGGGTTCGATGTTGTCGATGTCTTGAATAAAGTGTTATGTTGTCGATGACACAAATATTATTAAAATATCCGTTGTGAGTCAACCTTTCAAATGATATGAGACACAACAATTTAAAATGAAATGTATAAAGGATTTCTAAAGTGAACGTTAAAAGGCAGGTAGAAGATCAAGGGCCTAGCGGCTAGAGCGAACAAAAGAAATGCTTTCTCTTGCACACGAATATGTACACAGAAAAATGTCTAAGTAAAGTTTAATATTTTAAAATGCGAGATATTTAAAGAAATAAATATAATTTAAAAAAAGAATTAAATATTCTTATATATGCGAAGCGTGACAGTATTGATATTAATTAAATTAAAGGGTATTAAAAATTTGTGTTAAATTGAAGTAAATGGATCTACGCCCACAGGAAGTGCATTGTATCCCCTTAACACCCTACTAATACGGGTATTGAAGCCATAGACCGTGTAGTGAAATCTTATTCACATAACTCTTCCTTTCGGGATTCCAACCTTGGTACACGAATCTGAAACAGAGATAGAAAAGGAGATCAATCAACCAAAATATTTAAGCACTTAAGCTGTTTCTCTAATTATAACTACACAAAAAAGATAATAGATATACTGAAATGATGATTCGGGATAGCTTCATCCATAAATTCCTCTAGAAAATCTTCCATAAGACTCTTACAGAATATATTCATTCACCATTGAATATTCTGCTATTTCTTAAATAAATCTCAACAACATATAGCTTTTATTGTATAATAAATACGGTTATCTTCTTAAAGATTTCCACAAATATTCTTAACTTGTCATAAATATTCTTAACTTGCCAATTAATTTATAAATATGAGTTTAATTTAGACATGACTGCTATATCTGCTTTTCTCGTTCATTAACTCATTTATTCCCGAATTAATTAATTTTTTCAATTTTTGTAATGTTCAAATTAATGGGCACTAAAGCCAGACTATCAACAAAATAACATGAGAAATGAAAAATATTGGATATTGAAATAAGTATAAGTGAACGCGAAAAATTTCTCGAGCTGATAAAAATTCCAGACCCCAAAAAAGTACCAAAAGAATCTTATAAATTATGTCAAAAAAGTATATTTCATCCTTTTCTTGGCATCATTTATAAGATTTTTTTTGAGGGAGTATCTTAAAATCATTCGCAAATGGCAAGGTATGATGTGTGATACAGTGTGACAATGGAAACAAATCGTTTATATAGATATAAAGTAGTAATGGTTAAAGATTAGATTCCTGTATAAGAAGTATCAGAAGTAACTATGAATGAAGAGGAGTAGTACCCAGTATACGCGACATACCAGATACGCTCAGACAGATACGATCATAAAAGAGCTAGAGATGGGAAGAGAATTCAAAAGCATCGAGTTTTTATATTGAGAGCCAATGTCAAATTTTTAAATCTAATAATTTCATAAAAATTGGCATAACAGCGTAATAAAACTGTTTGAAAAATACAATTTAATTGCAGCTTTCTCCAACAATGATAAGTTACAACAGTGTCTAAAAACAAAAATTGTTAACACAAGAGTCGGGCATTTTCCAAATAAGTTGTAATTGTTGTCCAAAATTATATATCGGGCAAATCAGAAGAAATGTTTAAACACGATAGGCTTATGTTAAATTACACAACATAGAAATGTCAGGATATTCGCTCTACATCATACAGATACAGGTCATAACTTCAATTTAGAAAATGTTAGTTTAGTTAAAAAAAGCAGTAATAGAATTTTAGACATGTACCATATACATGAAAAAACACAAAAATTATCATCTAAATAATGATATTGCACCTCTCAATAATAAACTGTTAGCATGTATACTGACATCATTAAATACTTAAAACATCTTGTAAACAGGTACTGAATTCTGCATTCACATTAATATTTCATATTGTAATCCCTAATCCTTTTGCCGTTAGTCCAACCCGCTGCCCCTTATCTTTCATAGATATTTGGTATTTCCCCATGAAGTCATTCTCAGAAATTTGTTTTAAGATTCATTGTAATTTTTCATTAATTTGTTTTCACCCGACCTCTACTATTCTGTATACGATGTATTTTCATATTATATATTATATTGTCTCGTAGTTATTATGTTTAAACAGTATTACTGATGATGTGTGCAGAGCACACGAAATGTACATTTAGTTTATTAAAACTATTTTTGTGAAAACGTGTTTTGTTTTATTTCGTTATGAAGAAATATCTTACCTCAAATTTCTATTTCTAAAACACTCAAAATCGGTACGAAAAATAAGAACCAGTTTAATTTATAAAATGACGTAAACACGGGATTTTTGTAAAATTTACGAACCTATCGCCGAAAAATCGCTTTAGGGTCGGAAACCAGAATAACCGCACACCACACAATCTAGCTAAATACTAGATTTGAGGCTACTCAGTAAAATAATTAGATGCATTAACCGTAAGTAAGCGAAAAAGTACGAGGTCTTAAGAGCGTCGTAAAATTTACGAATGACCGTATTCCAGGGTTAATACAGTAAAATTTCGTTGAAAATTTATCCTGTATTTATTTTTCTCATTTTATCGACCTTAAATTTGAACTAATTACTTAACTTTCAGATAAAACTTAATGACTTTTACACAACATAATTTAACTTTGAAGTACGTACCCCGACACTACTCAATTAAAAGTTGATCCGATGTACAACCGCACCGCTGTCTCTTTTTTTCTGATTTTTTTGTTTTTTCTTTATTGATGGTGTACCGTCATGTAGTCTCTCTTGTGAAGTCTCTGTAAAAACATTACTAACTGCTGCTCGTTGCAAGTGGAAACGAATTAAAATCGAACACGAGGAACTCAATCGGAATTTAAATTAGTCAACGGTGAAATAGTTATTTTTCCGAATGAGTTGAGCGTATCCGTTTGATGTCCCATTCCGTAAAGTTAAATGCCTATATTTCATATTAGATTTTATTGGTAAATGTATTTTAGATAAATTATAATGTACATCTGGAAAAAAGATATATATATATATATATATATATATATATTATATATATATATATATATATATATATATATATATCTCGTATATATATATCTGGTGTATTTTTTAACTTGAAACGAAAAAAATGTCCAGAGTAAAGAAAAAAATTGGGGTTTTGTTGTAGTTGTTCACATACCAACTGGCAAAAAGTTACCCGATTTTGGAAATCAACGCGTCGAAGTTCTTGATGCAAAGACACATGATATGGATGATATTTATGACATTTTAAAATTTTCCAAGCACTGGTGTGGGTATTCCAGAATCGCGAGTTATTTCTGTTGTCCTAACATGAAGATTAACAGCCACTGCAGCTAATACAGCGACTTCATTAGTTTCTCCGGTGACTGTTGCTCGACGGTTCCTTTTTTTCGGTTGAACACTTTCATCTGTGGTGAATTGTTTAATAGTATGGTAAAATGAAGCACGTGACCGAATCCTATCCGAAAAACGCTGAGCGTAGAGATTGACAATATTATCAAGACTTCTGCCAGTTTTTCCGTACATCAGAACCATTTCAGTTTTCTCTTGTGCAGGTAAATACTACATTCTATAGTAGGTGCTATTAATAGCGTAACAGAAACAGGTCTTTTACTTTTAGAAATATTCTTAGAATTGAGTAAAATAAGTTGTTTCTTAAAGTTATTTCTTTCTTTTGTACGTTTTGTGTTTTTGAAATTGGAAAAATTACTAATGGAAGAAATAACACAAACGTTAAATACATAACGGGTGTTCATTTGAAAAGTCAATCTAGTAGCATGTGATTTACTGAGAACATTTTGAAGTATGTCGTAAATTAAAATTTACTACTTAACCTACGAAGTCGTATATTTTGACAGTTTCATACATACAAATAAATAACAAATGTGATTGACATTATCAAATTTGGATTTACGTTTACGGAACAACAAACACATACTAATATATATGCGTCTTATTCTATCAAAATTTCAAAGTAATCTAGATTGACTTTTCAAATGAACACACGTTACATTGTACATACAAAAACACTTTTTTTTAAATTATTTTCAACATAAGTCATGGTATTAAAAGAAAAATACAATTTGTTTTTAGTGGAAAGCACTTCGTTAAGTCATGAGCAGAGAACGGACTGAACTGATTGAATGATCAATTGCCCCGATAAAACGTTCTGGCGGTATCATGTATAGTATGCATGTTATAACAGCCCCACTATTTGCTTGCTCGATTGCATTCGTCGAGCAGATGTTATTTCCGTCGTTATTGTGTATATTCATTCATAAAATTTTACAGTTTACACAGTATTTTACAGTCGCGTGTTTCTGGTTTCGTTTCTTTCAGTGTTATTTGGTTACAACTTTCAGTATTTTAAAAAATCCGTTTTATATTAATAATATTAAGTTTAATTTACTACCTTTTTTTTCAGTAGTTTTCGTTTCTTCTTTTTAGTCAATTTCTTTCTGTTCTTAGTATTTCTCTTTATTTTCATTAACAATGGAGAACAACGATGGTAGGGTGAATTTGAGGCCATACAGATTGGTTGCATATTCGTAATGATGCCGAGATATATTGCAAGGTGTCCACGAAAGTGTAATGTGCAGAGTCATGTTCTTTCGAAAACTCATCTAGATAATATACGCCCATCTGCACCTTACACTTTTAACGAGGAACTGTGTCAAGTTTTCATGGCGGCCAATATCCCATTCAAAAAAGCTTGACAATCCAGTCCTCAAGAGGTTTCTTACAAAATATACTGATCGTTATATACCAGATGAATCTACTTTACGTAAATACCACTTACCAAAATGTTATTTGAGAACCATTGAAAAAATACGAACCAACCTATTTGGTCATTATCATTGGATAAGTGCTGAAGAAACAACGGATGTAATAGGACAATATGTGTTAAATGTAGTTGTTGGTATTCTTCATCCAATAACTTTATACCAACCATACTTAATTTCAACTAAAATATTGCATGTCGTAAATGGTGAAACAGTTGCAGAAGTAATTGATCTATGTATTCATAATATTCTGTCATCGGATAACAACTACAAAGACAAGATGCTATTATTTTTGACTGATGCGGCAGCTTATATATTAAAACAGAGAAGTTATTAAAGCAATTTTATCCCAATATACTACACGTTACCTGTGCAGCACATGTCACTACACAAAGAATGTCAATACATCAGGGGTTATTTTCCAAATGCTGATAAGCTAGTTTCATCATTTAAAAATATATTTCTCAAAGACAAAAAGTTGATGCCATATTTAGCAGAAACCCAGATTTGAATATATTATATCGATTGAAAAATCTATACCTTAGAAGTATGGTACACTTTTGCAACATTTGAATCACGCACCCATCACCAGTTGTGATGTGGAACGGACATTTTCTATTTATAAAAACTTTTAACATCTAAAAGGAACTAATTTGACACAGGAACACCTTGAAAAAATTTTAGTTGTTCATAGTATGTTTTACACTTTCAATGTTTTACAGAAATTACATAGTTTTGAGTTTTGTTCGTTGTAAATAATTTTTATTCAAAATTTGATACGCAATTCGCTTGTTAGCATTACTTTTGTCTCAGCAGTAGTTGCTGCCGGTAACCAAACCGTTTATTATATTCGCTCTGTTGTGCATTGACATATACATATTAACTGCATATGTAGGTATGTGCCACTTATACAGCCAGCTACACTTATCAAATTGTTCGAAACACACGGATCGCTTACAGAAACAAACTTATTGCGAATATAAGGCAGTTGCCTATGGGCTATGAATCATCAATCGCTCAAGTGCGCTCTCTGGTGATGAGCGAAGGAAATCGCGTTGATCAAGTATGTGAAGAAGGATGCTCGTTCCTTGGTTATGTTAATAGTACTTCTTTGATAACTCATTTTTCGTGGTATTCTTTGTATTGAAAGCGATTTACAGAATCGCATGAATAGGTTCTCAATGCGAGAAATTAAAAATAGTATATTAAAAAATAAGTTTCATAAGGCACCATTTTGCCGCACGAGATCAATTTCTAAAGAGCGAGTGCGGCAAAAGGCCTTATGAAACGAGTTTTTTATACTATTTTTTCTATTTTGCGTTTTTTACATTAATAAATTGCTTAAATTGGAATTTTAATTTGAAAGTTCAGAGTTTAATTTTTATATAAAGCATGCAGTTGGTCCACATTGATACTTGACATTTTCAAATTTAAATCTTGCTATCCGCGAAGTATATTATATTACATATTATTTACTAATTTTCGTTAACATTATTTGATACTTCATTTAAAAATATAAACATGAGTGACATAGAAACATATATTTTTTTATGTTGTTGTCAATTGTATACAACATACGTTGTTTGTGTAAAATACGGACATATATCATATCTGTCAAATGTACATAAATTCTTAAAATCAAATGACAGCAATGATATTTATTTCTGTATTCGAACAACGCCAACATTGAAAAATGAAAAAAAGGTATCGAAATGAAGCTCATTTCGATACTGTTTTGGGTTTTATAATGAGTTCATTTCGAACGCAAAATAGAAAAAAAAGTATATATTTTTTATTTGAAAAATTGAATCATTACAGCGTCGTCTATCATGAATTGAAAAAAATATTTTAGACAAATCCTACGTACTTTTTCCAGTAGAATTCGAGTCTGTAATGAAATATACAGATTCCTATTTAAGATTTCAAAGTTACCCACACCCTACCTACATGGCAGGAGAGAGAGGAACTAATTCTAGCACTAATGTATGTCCTCCATTGAATTATTAAATTTTAAATCCGGACTTTTTTCGTGAACTGCTTATTTTTCGAAGTATTTGAAAGTTTCCAATTAAAAAATGTACCAAGTATATGTATAGCAAGCGCCAATTAAGTTGTCGCGAGGAGGGGGTGCGCAGAAGCCGTTTTTAAAAACGTCCACCCCCACTACCCAAGTAATTGTCAGAATACATTTGTCATTGACGTTAGACGGAACATAATGTCTTTGCTAGGGGATCATAAAGTGATACACGCTCAGAGGTTAGAATTATCTGACATTTGATGTAAAACGAAATACAAATCTCCCCACTACTTTTGATCCTGCGCGAACTTACCCCTCTTCGCGCCAACTTAATTGGCGTTTGCTATACCTATATATAAACTCGTGTTCAAAATTAATTCACCACACGATATAATTTTTACAAAATTATTTGATTGGTGAATTAATTTTTAACATCATCAAAAAACAATTGAACTGGAGATAATTATAAATTTTTTTAATAGAAACTTATGGAAAAAATTATGAATTACATTCAATTACAAATTCGGAAACAAAACGATATTATTGGAAATTTTAATAAAAGTTAATAACGAGTGATACCTCCCCTAGCTCTGATAACTGCTTGTATTCGCCGTGGTAAGCTCACTATGAAATTTAAGATTACTTCATGGGGAGTATTATTCCACTCGAAAAGAAGGCTTCTCCCAATTCCCAGAGATTAATAGCAGCTGGTAAATGTTGCCTTATTGATATTTTTAAAGTATTCCATAAGTGCTCTATTGGATTTAAATCTGGACTTCGCGGTGGTCAGTCCATGATTTGAATATTAACCTCATGTAAGTAATCCAAAACTTGTCCAGCGATGTGGGACTTCGCATTATCCCGCATGAAAATGAAACTGTTCCCTATAAATGGAGTAAAAGTCATTATATGGTCCTGAGTAATGTTCTTGATGAAGTTTTCAGCATTCATTGACATTTGGCGAATAGGGATTAACTCTGTGCAGGCGTCAAAGGAAATAGCTCACCAGAAAGTTCTTGAACCACTACGAAAGGGCTTTCTTCGGGAGATTGTGAAATCATGATATCTTTCTCCAGTGCTTCGCCATACTCTTTCGCGACCATCTGGCGATTTTAAACTTACTCTAGTCTCGTCCGAAAACAAAACTCGTTTCTAATCTTTAACTGTCCAATCTGCATGATTTCTGGCAAAAATCAAACGTTGTACTTTATGTGCTGCGGTAAGTAATGGTCGAACTGCAAGTGTCCTGCTATTTAATTTTCCCTCAACCTCCTCCTTACAGTTAAAGGATAAACTCTGACATTTCTGACTGCTTCAAGCTGGTTACTGAGTTCTGTGCTTGTTATACGCCTATTTCTGAAGGCTTGCAGTGGCAAAAAGCTATCATCTCTCGTACTCGTGAGTCGTTTTTTACCTTGATCATATCTTCTCGAGTGCGATCAAGTTTCTCTAGATCTTCTAACCATTCGATTGACTACTGAATGATTAACGCCCAGCAAATTAGCTACATAACTGTAGATTTTACAAAATTAGAGCAACTTTTTACCAATACTGAAGATCCATTGTACAGATACAAAGAGCACTTTAACTATGCAAATATAACATCTCTCAACGTCGAACAATCCTTCTCAGTATATAAAAATATTATTATTAAATTTGACAGTGTGGGCATATAGTCTGCCGTCTTTATTCATAACAGATCTAATCACGTGACTACACATATGTTTATGTCTTTCATTATCATGTTTAAAAACTTACCTTTTGAATAGATTTTCGTATTAAACCAGTGATTTTGCCTTTCACACTCTTGTTTTATTTATTAAATAATACATCTGGAAGCATCACACATTGAATAACTTGTTTTAAACTCATATCTATATTCTATTGAACACCGAACTCGCAGTAATTTTAATATTTTCATCAAGTGTTAAATCACCATAATAAACAGCTAGCCGGTACTTAGAGTAAGATACACATAAAGTATTTAACGATAAGTTTTGCACTTGAAGGAGGCCTATTAAAGTTAAGTATTAATTGTTTATATACATTTATTTATGTTCCGAATATTATACATGTGACAACGGTAATATTTAAACTTAACTCCATCTAAAGATCAGATTTATAACTACACTTGTGAATTTTCAAATTATTTTATTTTTCTGGGCAAATTAATAATTACTTTTACATTTATTTCAACATAAAAGGCACCTACAGCCTTTTAACAATATATATATATATATATATATATATATATATATATATATATAAGGAAAACTTAATAAGTCGGCGATTAAAGGTCTAGTTCATTACTTCAAAGTATATATATTTAAAATAACTCTACATGTTTCGGCAATGATGCCTTTGTCAAGAGAATACAAAACATAAATGACAGAATATAAATGTCAAATAATTAAGTTGCTATGGTTTAAATTATTCAAAGATACATTCCAATAATAATAATAGATCATGCCTTAGTATTCCAAAAGTAGATAGCAAGGTGTGAATATATGTGTTGTTCGCTGCCAGAAGCTTGTGTCTCTTTCTGGGTATGAACCTGTGTGTTGGTTGCTGCTGGCAGCTTGCGTCTCTCTCTGGGTGTGTGATTTTGTATTTGTGTGACTGCGTAAGTGTAGGGTTTTGTATGTTAGTGCGCTCGTGCGTGTGTTTAGTGACCGGTCGCGTAAATTTAGAGAGATCGGATAACCAGCCGAAAAAAAAAATTTACGCGACCGGTCACTAAACACACGCACGAACGCACTAACATACAAAACCCTACACTTACGCAGTCACACAAATACAAAATCACACACTCAGAGAGAGACGCAAGCTGCCAGCAGCAACCAACACACAGGTTCATACCCAGAAAGAGACACAAGCTTCTGGCAGCGAACAACACATATATTCACACCTTGCTATTTATTTTTTGGAATACTAAGGCATGATCTATTATTATTATTGGAATGTATTTTTGAATAATTTAAACCATAGCAACTTAATTATTTGACATTTATATTCTGTCATTTATGTTTTGTATTCTCTTGACAAAGGCATCATTGCCGAAACATGTAGAGTTATTTTAAATATATATACTTTGAAGTAATGAACTAGACCTTTAATCGCCGACTTATTTAGTTTACCTTATCATACCAAGGTCACGAAGAAGATATTATATATATATATATATATATATATATATATATATATATATAATAACTTCGTGACCTTGGTATGATATGGTAAACCTAATCAGTAGGCGATTAAAGGTCTGTATATTACTTCAAAATATATGTATTTAAAAAACTCTACATGTTTCGGCTGTATACGCCTTTATCAAGAGAATACAAAATATGAATGACAGGATATAAATGTCAAGTAATTAAGTTGCTATGGTTTAAATTATTCAAAGATACATTCTAGTAATAATAATAAATCATGCCTTAGTATTCCAAAAAATAGATAACAAGGTGTGAAAATATGTGTTGTTCGCTGCTAGCAATTTGTGTCTCCTTCTGGGTATGAACTTGTGTGTTGGTTGCTGCTGGCAGCTTGCGTGAGTTTTTTAAATACATATATTTTGAAGTAATATACAGACCTTTAATCGCCTACTGATTAGGTTTACCATATATATATATATATATATATATATATATATATATATATATATATATATATATATATATATATATTGTAAAGATATGTTGATGGTGTATTAAAAATGCCCCAACGTTCGTGCACCAAATGTAAAAGCGCTGTGAAGATCTAAATATGAATAAAAAAATGAATGGTTAATTAAAGTATCAGAAAGTAAAAGTTAATAGTTTTGAATTTATAATTGGGCGCCTTTTAATATGAAAATATATTTAGATTAATGCTCTGTATGTTCTTAATATACCAACTAGCATGTAATAATTAGAATATGACTCTTCAGGATCGTCGTAGATAGAATGTGAATGTTTATTCCTTTGTATGGTGTTTAAATAAATCTAATATAAAATAACTCTTACAACCAAACACTAGCAAATAAAAGAGTGAAATAAGTGATAAAAATAAATAATTGATTGGAATAAGAAATCTGTAATTTGAACAAATAGATGTGTCTAGCGACAAATATAAACAACTTCAAATAATAAACGCGTGTGTTGGATACTTAAAGGCTATGTGTAGTTACGAAATATGATCTTATATTAAATTCCAACAGTTTATACAATAAATCAGGTAAGTACTACTATGTTAAAATATTTATATGGGATAACTATAATGTGGTTGTCTAGGAGGTAAATAAAAGTAAAATTCAGGATTTTATTAAATTGAATAATTAGTTTTAATTAAATAATATTAACTTTTCGACTTTGCTGTAGAATATTGATAGAAGTGAACCTGTTTTCCAACGAACTCTGCGGTTATCCAGATTGAGAGCGTCGTGATCGGGAAAATGCAAAGTGCGGGTCCTCCAAATTTTGATGACGGCGTATGCGGCGTGAAAACGGCTTCGATTCTGCCTCCTCGACGGAACTCCAATATTAACGATGCTTGTCTCGAATTTTCTAAGTTTCCAAGCGATTGACTTCAGGTTTGTTTTCAAAAGATGAGCCAATTATTAATAACTCGATTCAGAATAAATTTGTAATAATATCACTGGTATTTTAACTTTTATAAAATTTTTTTAAGGGAGTCGAACAAAATTACGGCCATACGTTTTTAGATTTTTAGGAAAAGACGCCGATAGCGGTTATTTATTTTCAAAGCCCTAGTTAATATTGTAAAATAGCCTCGAAGTTTTACTTTTACTAAATCCACATACAAGAAAAATATAAACAATATGATGATTTAATAATTAAATAATTAAATTTATAAAATAATTTTCAAGTAGTCAAAACATGCATTCAAATATTAGGTTATGTTGTATTTGTGTGTAGAAAATAACATTTTCGCGGGTTAATTGATTTTAAAAAGTGGGCGTGTCTAACTAGTATCGATACAAAATATTGATGTAGATAAATTAGATATTTGTTATTTCGCGCTAAAGATTTGAATTATGAAATTGAAAATAAAAATATAAAAGTAAGTTAAGAAATAAAAATAGGTTAATTTAAAAATATTCAAAGATCGTTATATTAATTTATATACATTTCGATACTACTTTTACAAATTAAATCCGCCAATTTAACCTTTCTTCTATGAGTTTTATAAATGTTAATACTGTTTTTCCCATTATAGATGCTGGAATATGGGTGCTGTTTGCCCCATTACAATATCTATCTATCTATCTATATATATATATATATATATATATATATATATATATATATATATAATAACTTCGTGACCTTGGTATGATATGGTAAACCTAATCAGTAGGCGATTAAAGGTCTGTATATTACTTCAAAATATATGTATTTAAAAAACTCTACATGTTTCGGCTGTATACGCCTTTTTCAAGAGAATACAAAATATGAATGACAGGATATAAATGTCAAGTAATTAAGTTGCTATGGTTTAAATTATTCAAAGATACATTCTAGTAATAATAATAAATCATGCCTTAGTATTCCAAAAAATAGATAACAAGGTGTGAAAATATGTGTTGTTCGCTGCTAGCAATTTGTGTCTCCTTCTGGGTATGAACTTGTGTGTTGGTTGCTGCTGGCAGCTTGCGTCTCTCTATGGGTGTGTGGTTTTGTGTGAGAGCGTAAGTGTAGGGTTTTGTATGTCGGTGCGTTCGTGCGTGTGTTTAGTGATCGGTCGCATGAATTTAGAGAGGTCGGATAACCAGCCGTTGCGTAGGGCCGCCAACCCTTTCCCGACAACTTCTTTACAATTCCGTGCAGTACTTCGACGGTCTACAGGGTGCGCTTCGCCTGTCTGCGCCTTGCCTCGTTGGGGCGGGGGTCAGACCGTCGAAGTACTGCACGGAATTGTAAAGAAGTTGTCGGGAAAGGGTTGGCGGCCCTACGCAACGGCTGGTTATCCGACCTCTCTAAATTCATGCGACCGATCACTAAACACACGCACGAACGCACCGACATACAAAACCCTACACTTACGCTCTCACACAAAACCACACACCCATAGAGAGACGCAAGCTGCCAGCAGCAACCAACACACAAGTTCATACCCAGAAGGAGACACAAATTGCTAGCAGCGAACAACACATATTTTCACACCTTGTTATCTATTTTTTGGAATACTAAGGCATGATTTATTATTATTACTAGAATGTATCTTTGAATAATTTAAACCATAGCAACTTAATTACTTGACATTTATATCCTGTCATTCATATTTTGTATTCTCTTGAAAAAGGCGTATACAGCCGAAACATGTAGAGTTTTTTAAATACATATATTTTGAAGTAATATACAGACCTTTAATCGCCTACTGATTAGGTTTACTATATATATATATATACATATATTGATAAATTATTGGAATTTTTCGCCTTTTATATGAAATCTTTACAAATATCAAATTAGAATGTATGTAAATGCAGAGTAAGTGGGGATGTAAACATTGCTATCTACAAATTACAAAGCAAATCATACGAAATTTTTAATTGAAAAATATTGTCTATGTTGGGACTCGAATCCAAGTCTACAGTTTGCCGGACTGTCGCTTTTACCACTTAGCTAAGTGGTAGGTTATTCCTATGTTTAAAGATTGGTATAATACGACTCAGTTACCAAAAGTCCGGAAATGTAAGCGTACTGATGCTTAAATTAAAAATTGAAGCTAGAGGTTCACTCAGAACCCGTGCACAATCTCTAATGAAAACGTTAGGAAGCCCATCGTGATCGGAGGTGTAATCAGTCTTCACTTGCATTAAGACACACAAAACCTCCTCAGTCGAAACCGCCGGAATATTCATACAGTCAAATGAAAAAAATATTTGCAGGAAAGTATCAAGTATAGGTGAACGTGGTACAAATATAGTGGAAAACATGGTGCAAAAGCCTCAACAATTTCATCAGGATCAGTTAACATATCGGTTCCTGAATTCAATCAGGCAGGAATCCAGGATTTACCGCTCCTTTGTCTCACAAATCGCCAATACTGTGATGGATCATTCATTATATTTCTTTCAACTTCAGATATGTACTGGTTATAAGAACGACGGACTTCAGTTTTGACCAAGCTGCGCAACATAACAAATTCTTGCTAATTGTTAATGGGGCCCGTACGTTTTCATTTACGGGCACCTACTCCAAAATTGCTGTTGACTTGAAATCATTTCCATGTTCTACTTCTTTGCAATTTTATTATTTTTCAACATTGTGTGTTTTAATACACTTACCTCGTAGTGCCTTTATATTAAAAAAAATAATTTCGTTTCCTGCAGAAAAATACAAATTCACGAAATCGTTAGCAACAATTTGAATTAACATTCTTAATGCGTGTTTCAAAATTTATGGTACAAGTGCTGTGCTTTTATTGCTTCCTGGTATTTTCATTCCGAATCGAGTCCATCACATCCGTATACGATGCATACACCCACAGATAATTGCAATAAAAATTTAATTACTCTTTCGTCGACACAAGTCGCTTTCCATTTTATGAGGTAATTCAACGTTCGATGTTGCTACTCCCTTTTATCCAATTCTTCTTTATTAAAATTCGAAATTCATTTGTATTATGTATATATGAAATTCCGACTTTGATAAAAAATTGCGTTTATCATTGATGACAATATATTATATAAGGTGGCGTAATTTAAGTTCCGTGGGATATTAACTAGTACAAGCAAATATGAAAACCCAATATTTTGGAAGTTACATATTATTAAATCGATCAAAGGAACCGCTGATCTAATGGAAGACACATCAACTACTTTATATTTAATTTCATTATGAAAAGCAATAAGTACACCATCACCAAAAGACCTACCAGTATTTTGTAAATATATCAAAGACATTGTCAAATTAAGATTTGAATGTAGAATGAATAATATTTACCACCAAACCATTTTACGTCTTTTTGTTTCTGGTATTTTATATTGAATTCCAGTCAAAAGAATATGGGAAGATTGTGTTTATTTTGGTAATTTCATTTCGTGTGTATTATAATGAGATGTATTGCATTTTTTTTTACTAGATTACACTGAAAGTCTTTATTTATCCATATATGTGTTTAAAACAAATGTAATAACAGTGGCAGGACGCCATGTAATAACGTGGCAGGACGCCATGTAATAACGTGGGCCTTAGGCCCTAAGTGCCTGGAGGATCGGCATGTAATAACGGTGGGGCCTTAAGCCCTAAGGCAGAATCGCCATGTAATGTGGGCCGTTGGGTGGCCACACCGGATAGCAGGTAGGGCGACTTATCGTAAAGAATGATACTCACAAAGTTCGGGTAACATATTATAATTTAATATATAACACTTATAAACTGGATAACAATTATATACATTATTACTATGATCTAACTATCATTAAGACAGTAACTGTCTATCTGAAAGTGAGTATGAATGTGTACATGATTCTGAATAAGAATCTGACTCTGAATGTCTCTCACTTACATTACTGTCGTTATATATATCCCAGATGATCCTTGTACTTCTTCTGGAATATAATACAAACCCTGACATATAGTTTGTGTATGCAAACAACACGCGTGAGCGAGGTCGTGTTTGTAAAACACGTTACATTTGTATTAAAGGAACGGGGCTGTGGCCTCGTTGAGAGTGTTTGCATATACATAACTACATTGCGTTATCACACCACCCTCCTTGGGGTTAAGAAAAATAACGCTGAGGTGTTTGTTTTTCTTTCATTGAAATCTTTACCTTTCTTATTCCTATTTTACAATATGGTGAACACTAATCAAATTATAAATATGACATATATCATTAACCTTAAAAGTAGTTGTCTATTTATTACATGTATACAAGTTTCTTATTTCCTACTAACATATTTACACTTATTTTAACAATTGTACTAACTGACATATCTGTATTTGTTTCTAGGCATGATAAATATCCTACTATAAACTGTAATAATAAATATACAATATAGATTGTCAAACTTTAAATGGATAATTTTAAATTCTAAAAGATAATGTTTCACAGTCAGTTTTACATTGTTGAAGATTAAAAAATAATTAATTGATAATAATCGTTAATTGGGCCTTTGTACACTGTCTCAATCTTGTTAGTCTGTTCGCTTTTTATATTTTATTTCTATATTATGAGCAACTTATATAGAATAATTGCCTTGTTTCGCAGTTTGCCATTCTTGTCTTTTGTTTTTCGCGTTTGGTTCTTGTTTTCCGATTCCTCATGCTTGATCTTTTGGTTTCAATTCTTGTGCATGATCGTTTGCTCCCAATTTTTATGCTCCCTTTCCAACCATACTTTAAAATAAATCGACTCTCCGTTTTTCTATCTATTTTCCTCCATGGAAAAAATTATTCTGGAAATCACTCTTTCGTGTATTTCTCTGGACAGCACATATTTCGTGTCTGTCATGTTCCTGCGCAGAACTATCTTTTGAAGCTTATTCTGGCCACAGTAAGGGAGCTCGTACAGCGGAAATGCCCTTATGCTGTAAGCCTTTTCTTCAATAAAGAAAAACTTGAGACCAGTTACCAAAACACACTTTTGTTATAACTGTAATCTCTAAAAAAAAAATTCTGAGAGCGTTTTTTGTCGTGTCGGACTCTTTCCTGGAAGCGCATGCTTGCTTCGTCACGACCTAGGGGCGAATTGGAGTCTTCTTTGCCTTTCTTCTACTTTAGAAGTTTGTCTGATTCGGTTGGTTAACGTTTTCGCCAGGTCCACAACTCTAGGATGATCCGTCCTGTAGGTTGCACTGTTGTTGGTGTCGTAAAGGTACAATCGATAGGTCTCTGTCGTCTTATAGGGCTCCAGACGTGATTAGGATGCTATCGAATCGTCCTGTTACTAACCATTATGGCATTGGAATCAACTTCTAAGGCATTTGTTACAAAAATTTCGGAATTTATATAAATAATAAAATTAATATACTACTCCTCGTATATTGGTTTCTTTTATTAATTCAATATTATTCTCTTTTGTTAGCGAAAAACTTTTTTTTTTTGAATATGTCAACAATATTTCCTTCAATGTCACGTAGGCGAACGTTTACAAAATAAACATGCTTGTGCATTTTATCAGTGACCTTGACTTCGTGGATTCCTAAACTACACATATTCAATTTGAATTCGATGTTTATTTACTCGCGATTAGTTTAAATATACAAGTTATTGTTTATACTTTTGTTTGTAAACTATGAAATATAACCTTCTTGTATGGCGCTTATTAAAAAGATAACACGCATGCATTTTTTGTACGTAATTGAACTTATGGAAAAATATAACATATTTTTCGTTTTATATATGTATATATATATATATATATGCCTTCTAAACAAAAAATATATTTAAACTTCTGCGTTAATAACAAAATTGCGAAGTGTACGGCCGAAATGTAACATTTCTAAATCACATAGTATATATTAGTTTTTAAATAAACTTGACCTTTAACTATAGAATACATTATTGCGCTACAATATGTTTGCGTAGCAGAAATAAATGATACACATATTGTGTATTATGTATACGCTTTAAACTAATAATAAACATTTTAAGTATGCGAAAGTCTTGCATTGTTCATTCACTTTTTTACACTGAATATTTGTCTTTAAATTTACTCTAAAGGAATACCTGCATTTCTTCTTTCCGTGTGGAGCTTCTGTTCGCTCTTGGAGATGATTTCCTCCGTTCTTTGTCGCGTACTTGCCCATTTTCTTGGTTTTGACCTGCTAAGCTGTAGGTTTTTTTCCCTGGTTCGTTCCGAATTTCTACTTGGTCTTTTTTCAGCCTTAGATGGCTGGCAGGGCCATCTAGTGGTGTGGATAGGTAGGATCGCCATGTAATAACAGTGGCAGGACGCCATGTAATAACGTGGCAGGACGCCATGTAATAACGTGGGCCTTAGGCCCTAAGTGCCTGGAGGATCGGCATGTAATAACGGTGGGGCCTTAAGCCCTAAGGCAGAATCGCCATGTAATGTGGGCCGTTGGGTGGCCACACCGGATAGCAGGTAGGGCGACTTATCGTAAAGAATGATACTCACAAAGTTCGGGTAACATATTATAATTTAATATATAACACTTATAAACTGGATAACAATTATATACATTATTACTATGATCTAACTATCATTAAGACAGTAACTGTCTATCTGAAAGTGAGTATGAATGTGTACATGATTCTGAATAAGAATCTGACTCTGAATGTCTCTCACTTACATTACTGTCGTTATATATATCCCAGATGATCCTTGTACTTCTTCTGGAATATAATACAAACCCTGACATATAGTTTGTGTATGCAAACAACACGCGTGAGCGAGGTCGTGTTTGTAAAACACGTTACATTTGTATTAAAGGAACGGGGCTGTGGCCTCGTTGAGGGTGTTTGCATATACATAACTACATTGCGTTATCACACAAACACGTTTTTAATAATATCAAAATATTATTAAAATTTTTTTGTGAAGAACAGAATAGGTACAAGTTCATAATTATGTAAAAATTTCTTTCAAACATACAGACACGTTGCAAAATTAATTGCATTTTTGCGAACTAATGTGAATGTAAATATTGCTTTCTACATTTTACGACGCTAATTATTCGAATTTTTTAATTGAAAAAAAATCGCCCTTAAGCAGGACTCAAACCCACGTCCATAGTTTGCCGAACCATTGCTCTACCACTAAGCTACTAAGGACTGTGGTTCCGAATACATTAGGAAACCTTTAAGTTACATTAAAGAAACATATTGCTATTAATTGTGGTTTATATATACTGCACCACCATCCACAACTAAACTTCCCAACTAGGATACTCAGCCGGTTGGTTTCCAAAAATTATGGGACTTCTTTCTTCTCAGGGTTCCAAAAAGGAAATTCGTGGTTGTCTCTACGAAAATACTAGGCGCCAGTCAAATATACTTGACAAGTATAATGTTTTTTTACTTTTTTTTAAAGCTGTAGTAAAGTTATAGCAAGAATAAAACACAAGATATTTAAATGAATGTTTAATACAAAAAAAAAAAAAAAAAAACTATCTTTATAGAGTATAAAGATTGTGTAATTTAACATTTACAACGAGGTAAAACAATTCACTGAAAATGACAGCTAAGTGAATTAAAACTTCCTCAATGAATCCGAACAAACTTATAATAAAAATAACAAAGTTTATTTTTAATTTCTCCCCAGGGAACCAAATTGTATACCAACCTTGAAAACACGATCAAAATCTGAACACATGCACGATCACATGTAACAAAAATACCCTTGATTTCCCAACGAATAAATTTTCAGTTATTTTTTTTTACATAGAAATTTTAAAAATATTCTTTATTATTTATTTATACTAATAATAAATCTCTTAATAACAATATCGAATACAATATAAATATCTTATAATATTAACCCATTAGTGGACAAAGTTATTTTTTCTAGAAATTTTATTATTTTGTTCAATATTCACGATGATATGACATTAAAAATGCTGTAAATAAGCTGGGTTTCTAAATCCATTTGACAATTTGCAAAACGTAGGCCGTCCCTTATAGGGGACGCCGTCCTCTCTGACATTAGTTTTTAATATAATTGGATCTCTATTATGTTGGGTCAATGTTAACTTAATTATATGAAACTTGCAAGGTAAGATAAATAACTTATACACTTACAAGAAAATTCTTACATCAGTGACTGGATTGGAGACACGTCCCTGGTGTAGTTTTGAACCAAAAGATTTCAAGAGTGTCAACGCTATATATCGGCGAAATTCTAATAAAGACTGTGCATTATTTCCATCTGGCTTCAGCCGTTTCATCAAAAGCCATCCATTGACAACTGAAACGTCTAATAAGTACACTACTAACGGCCAGTACCACTTCCTTTGCCGTATTCTAGTTCTATAAACAGCTACCAAACCATCCAACTTATCAACGCCGCCCATTCCTTTATTGTATCCAGCCACGATTTTTGGCTGTGGGAGATTTTTCCTACATTTGGAAACTCTATCCCAACGAGTAACATTTCCAATTAATTGTCCTAAATTTGAAGCTGTGGACACCACCTTGTTGTCATTCCATTGCACTAAAAGTGTAGAGTGTTGATTAGCATAAAACTTGTAGCTGCCTCTACTTTCTTTGTTCCAACTTTTTTTACTTGGAACAGAACACTGTTCAAGGCTATTCTCGCGAATAGTTCCTGTAGCGCAATATTTTTGTGCAGATAGGTGAGCTAGCAATGGTAAACTCGTAAAATAATTGTCGAAATATATTTTGTAGCCTTGATTTTTAGGCACCTCAGTTTGCTGAAGTAAAGCCAAAACAATATCACCACCAACTCCAAAACGTTTTTCAAGACTGCTATTCTTTCCTGTGTATATATCGAAACCCACCATATACCCTTCATTAGTACATAAAGCCCAATTTTTAAATCCGAAGCGTATAGGTTTCCCACGGATATATTGCTTAGCGTAATGTTTCCCGTAATAAGGAACCATACTTTCATCGATTGAAAGATGTTCCTGCAAACCTCCATGTTGTCTGAAATTTTTGGCAAGTTTATCAATGAGCGGCCTGATTTTGTATAACCAGTCTTCCTGCACGAGTGTAGCGTTGTCACTGAAGTGAATATGTTTCAATATTTTTTCGAATCTTTTCAATCGCATGCTATCTTGCACAATTTTCGGTACATCGTCTTCATTAGACCAATAAATTCTTCTGTTCGGATATTTTCCATATCCCGAAAATAAAAGAATTCCCAAAAATACATGTAACTCATCTGTAGACAAGTCTAAACTGGTATTCTTTTGCAATGCATATTTGTTAGATTGCTCTACTATAGTGCTTAACAGCTCTATGTCAAAGAAAAGCTTGAAATAGTCAATGGAGTTTTGGCATTTCTGCTGTCAGTAGATGGCTGCTCCGGATCACACTCTCTGCGTGTTCCATCTGCTATTATTGTGGGATTCTTTGTCCATTTAGATTTCTCATATGATTGTTCACCTTCATCGTCTGTTTGAAGAATGATATATTTTCAGTAATAAACTAGTTTGTATATTAATTTGTCGTTACCTTTCATGCTCCTCTTCTGCTTCGTACTCGTCGTCATCGTCATCATGCACCAGTTCACAGGGCTGACTAAGAATCCCTCGAGGTAAGTGATTCACATTTCCTACATGGTCATCATCTGACTCATCACTATCAACATCTGTCTCATTAGAATTGTCGGGAGGGAGAATAAATACATCAGGCGAGTTGATATCATCATCCTCTATAATGTCCATGAGTTGCGCGAGAGTCAACCTGTAAACGTGTAAGACATCAAGTTACAATGAGCCCCCTATAAGGGACATCACATGTTTTCCAGTGTTTTGGAAAACACATACATTCTAACACTGATTTACACAGCCAGGTCTATTTATTACAGTCATTTTTAAGTCATCAATATGAAACAATCAGCACTAGTAGGCCAGTCTTATATAAAATAAGTAAATACTTACCCGTTATTCCGCGAGGAGTAGTGTGCAGGATCCATTTTGAATTTGAAGACACACTGTCACCTTTCTAGCACAAACTGCAAATGAAGTTTGTTGTCCTCGGTTGTGATAGTGCTACTACAGTGCGCAAGTCCGTATATACCCCCTCCCAATAAAATAAATATAACAAACAACGCCGTCCCTTTAAACGGACGCTGTCCACTAATGGGTTAATCAAAATTTTATGACATCATAAAATAAAAACTTACAGTTTTTTTGAAGACCTACAAGACACGTTGTTTAATCTAAAAACCAACAAATTATGAGAATAAAGGTGTCAATAATATACGGGAATTGAATAAAAATACAATCAACTAAATTAACACAATCAATACATCGCGAATTTTAATTAAATATATATATATATATATTTTCTGAAAGACATACAACGTTCTTGCATGAAGGCAAAACTTGATCTTCCCTCAATATCGCCCGCTATCGCTTTCACATAAAGACGACCTCGAATAAAACTAGTTTTTGCTTACGCACATAAATACATTTGAATATACACTTCGATTCAAAACAATTGTACATCTATTTTAAACATTTTAAATATTATTTAGGGGAAAATCCATATCACTATGTTAATATTTTTGTCTATAGTCTGGCACTTGTTGCAAAACTAATTGCATTTTTGCGAATTAATGTGAATGTAAATATTGTTTTCTATATTTTACGGCGCTAATTATTCGAATTTGAATAAAAAAAATCGCCCTTAAGCAGGACTCAAACCCACGTCCATGGTTTGCCGTTCCATTGCTCTGCCACTAAGCTATTAAGGACTGTGGTTCCGAATACATTGAGAAGCCTTAAGTTACATTAAGGAAACCTATGTTAATATTTTTGCCTGTAGTCGGCACTTGTTGCAAAATTAATTGCATTATCGCGAATTAATGTAAATGTAAATATTGCTTTCTACATTTTACATTAAATTTAAATATTGCTTTCTACATTTTACGACGCCAATTAAACGATTCTTTTAATTTAAAAAATCACAACATCTGTTTCCTTAATCTAATTTAAGGTTTTCCGATGTATTCGGAACTGCAGTCCTTAATAGCTTAGTGGTAGAGCAATGGTCGGGCAAACCATGGACGTGGGTTCGAATCTTGCTTAAGGGCGAATTTTTTCAATTTCAAAATATTAATAACTAACGTCGTAAAATGTAGAAATCAGTATTTACATGCGGACACATGTTTCATCTTGCTATCTATTCGTCAGTGCATGATGCTGGAAAAGCGAATTCACAACAAAAAATTCCCTTGTTACATAAAAAAAGTCGCAAAAGTAGTATGGAAGAACACTTAGCGCCGCTCATTGACTAATCTCAATATCAAGAACGCCAAATCAACCATTGTTGTCCACACCCAATTTTGAATGATATTTCGATATTATTAAAAATGTTTTTATTTTATATAAAAGATGATGTTTTACCCACTCAAGTATGTTTCAAATTGTTTTTGTCAAATATATGTTATTATTAGAATAATTTTAGACAAACATTTTACTACGTCTAAGGTAATGAGTGCCTGAGATGTACTAATTTGATTATCTTGATATCTTGGTCGCGGTATAATTAGTAATTCCCCATTAACAAGCCAAGTTTGATAATTGGACACTGATAAGAACATCTCGGGACTAGCTAAATGACAAGAGGCAATCCTGACACGGGTAATTAGTGAAAATTTGCCTGTGAACAGGATGTTTACTACAGAGAAGCGGTCTAAACATAAAAGTTTAGGTAACATGTTTTAATGATTTTATGTGAAAAGTTACCTTTTATACTGTGCTAATGGAAGTATATACATATTTTAAAAATGAAAATTACACAAACTCGCTCCCAACAATTCCCGAACCTTTTTAAAAATAGATATATGTGTCCTTTCTCGGCGAAGTTTGTCTAACCAAAAGAAAATAAATACTTTTTATAAGCAAATATTTCTTTTAGAAGCAAAATTTGACCACGCCAAATAAAGTCAATAAAATTCTATAATGATATGATCATTGTTTGTTAACTTTTAACAAACTGAAACATATATAAAACTAAATTCTAACTAATAAAAACAGGTTAGCACGCAACTTTGGAACGGTTTTTGCAGGTTGCAAGTACAGCTTTCTCTTCACGATATACCATAATATTTGGGTTATCTAGAGTATATTTTTTAATTCCGCGGACCACCTTTAACATTTCGCGCTAAAAATCGCCAATTAGATTGGTTCTTTCCGTTCTCAAATTAAGCACATGCAATTTAATTGACAGTTATTTCTAGATATTTGACAGTTGTATTTTGTATATTTTCTCCGCTTTTTTCTACTTAATTTTCTGTTCTGTTCGTTCTATTTCTGCATTTATACAACAAAAATAGTTATTTAGACCCTTTATTTAGTGTCTATCATAATATATCATGGAACCAATGTCGAGTACAAGTAGAAACCTATTTATTTCTCCATCGAGAGAACACGGACGTTTTGGTCACTTGTCCCTTGCTGAAGAGGAAATCATTCTCAATACTTACAAAAAGCTGAGAATTGAAAATGCGGAGACAAGTACGAGGGTACAATTTTAATAGTGGCAAACGGAGAAAGTGTATAGAATATGTAATTAAAGAGGAATAAAAATGAGTCTATTTGTTGACAATATCGTGGAGTCATTTATCATATCAACTGCAAGTGATAGTGACACAGATAGTGATTTACTTAATGGTGACCCTTCTAATAGTGAATAATTAGACGTGTGCATAATTTGAAGTTTTCTTAACTAAACTATTAATTAACCATGTGCTTATGTGATGGTATTTTGAAGTTTTGTTAGTTAAAATATTGATTAAGGAATGTATACGTATTTTGGAAGTTGCACATTTGAAAATATACTTTACTTTTTGTGTTATTATTTAGTAGTACATATATTCTTTAGTTCAGTCTGTAAACATGAAATACTATTAAAATATTAAGTAAATCTATTATATTATTTTTACGTATCAAATACATACCTAAATTACTTGACCAAAATGCAAATATCGTTGCCATATTTTAATATAAATATTCCAAAGTAGGTATAGCAAGCGCCAATTAAGTTGGCGCGAGGAGGGGGTGCGTAGAAGCCGTTTTTAAAAACGTACACCCCCACTACTCAAGTAATTGTCAGAATACATTTGTCATTGACGTTTGACGGAACATAATGTCTTTGCTAGGGGATCATAAAGTGATACACGCTCAGAGGTTAGAATTATCTGACATTTGATGTAATACCAAATACAAATCTCCCCACCACTTCTAATCCTGCGCGAACTTACCCCTCCTCGCGCCAACTTAATTGGCGTTTGCTATAACTACATAAATTTTATGAAAATATTTGAATTCATAAAGGTTGAAGTAATAGGTATTTACGTTACAGACAGGCAAATGAGTTTATACAGTTACAGAGTGAGATATTCCTGGACGAGGCGACGAAGGAGTCGAGTTTGAATTTGTCAACATCCTTTAGGTTTGGTTTGCAATACAACTCCATCCGAGGAAGACACTGTGTGTCGAAACAATTGTAATAGGATTTTACCTCAGTAAAGTGGAAATTAAGTAATATTGTTTTCTCATTTTTATTTCATCGAATACTATATTTTATACTCTCAATTTTAACTATTTATAAGTGAGATCTGTGATTTAAACAGAATAACTGTCCTACGAATGGTGATTGTCAGAGAGCGGACTGAAGCGATTGAATGACCAATTTCCCCGATAAAACGTTGTGGCGGTCTCACGTATAGTATGCATGTTATAACAGCCCCACTATCTGCTTGCTCGATTGCATTCGTCGAGCAGATGTTGATATTTTTGTCGTTATTGTGTCTATTCATTCATAAAATTGTATTTTACAGTGGCATGTTTCTGGCATCGTTTCTTTCAGTGATATTTGGTTACAACTTTTAGTACTTTAAAAAATCCGTTTTATATTGTTAAATTGTATATTTATCTTATAATTTTTTATAAATATTATGTTTAATCTATTACCTTATTTTTGGAATAGTTTTCATTTCTTCTTTCTAGTCCATTTCTTTCTGTTCTTAGTATTCCTCTTTATTTTCATGAACTATGGAGAATTCTCGTAGGGCAACCATGGTAGGATGGATTAGAGGCCATACAGATTGGTTGCATATTCGTAATGATACGGATATATATTGCAGTGTCTGTTCAAAAGTGTAATGTGCAGAGACATATTTCTTCGAAAACTCATCTAGATAACATATTGCTATGGATTTTTCTTGATGATTTAAAATAAAATATTTTGTGACATGACTGTATATGATAAATTTTGCGAGAGGTAACTAGAGGGAAAAACTGGTTATCCGGTGTGGATTTGATCTAGAGGTCGAGGTCAATCGGGGAGACGAATTCTACCTATTGAACGAAGAGGTGCTTGCTTCGTGAGATATATTTTATATATATTTAATTAATTCGGGTTTTGATTGATTGAAAGTGTTTTATAGTTGATGTTTAGAGATATAAATTCCCGATATTTATAGAGTTAAATTCTCGTTTTATTGATGTTTAAATTGCTTTAGCGCCTTTTCGTGAAAGTCTCCATATTAATCTTGTAAGTAGAATAAAATTTTTATGACGTCATAATTATCAGAATTATAGTTCTATTGTATTAAAACAAGTAGATAAGAGATTTAAATTTTAAGCGTACAGATAATACAGTTTAGTATTAAAAATTCTTTATTAAAATTATAAATGAAAATTTTGTACGAGTGGAGTCAGGGTTTTTGTGCATGGCAAAGCACATGCGTAGTTTTTGTTCGCGGTTCAGAATCTGCATATACAGTGTGGTTTTCTGGGGAGAATTTAATGTTAAACTTGATTATTTTAGATAAATTTGATCGGAGTCATTTGGAAGACGTTTTCCATTTATTAGCGGTCAATTTTCAATGAATGTTATTAGGTACCTCCAGTATCTTTGTTATATGATACAGCATCTTTATACTTTGTAAAGATATATTTTTTATTTTTGAATTTAGCATAAAAAAATTTTTATTTCACCTTTTAACCTGCGTTTGTTTTATTTACTCATTCCAATATTGCTAATTAATTTTTACCTATATAAAAGAATATATTTAAAAGAATCTTAAGGAGAGATTAGTTCAAACTTAACTTATATAAAATAGATAAATAAATTTATTGTGTACAAGTGTACTGGCGCTCAACTCATATTTTAGACACGTCTTTCCTAAGTGGAACCCGAGAAGTTAGAGGTCTCAGATTTGAAAATTCACCGGCTGAGAAAACCTAGTTGGGAAAGCTAGTTGTGGATGGTGGCGTGCTCAATTATCAACCTACTATTCATAGCAATATGTCCATCTGTACCTGACACTTTTAACGAAGAACTGTGTGAAGCGTTCATGACGGCCAATATCCCATTAAAAAAGCTTAACAATCCAGTCCTTAAAAGGTTTCTTATACTCAAAATATACTGGTCGTCATATACCAGATGAATCTACTTTACGTAAATACCACTTACCAAAATGTTATTTGAGAACCAGTGAAAAATACGAACCAACCTCTCTGGTCATTATCTTTGGGTAAGTGCAGATGAAACAACGGATGTAATGGGACGATATGTGTTAAATGTAGTTGTTGGTATTCTTCATCCGACAACTCATACCAACCATACTTAATTGCAACTAAAATATTGCCAGTTGTAAATCGTGAAACAGTTGCAGAAGTAATTGATCAATGTATTCATAATATTCTGTCATCGGATAACAACTATAAAGATAAGATGCTATTATTTTTGGCTGATGCGTCAGCTTATATGTTAAAAACGGGGAAGTTATTAAAGCAGTCTTATCCCAATATGCTACACGTTACCTTTGCAGCACATGCACTACCCAGAGTACGTGCATACATCAGGTGTCATTTTCCAAATGTTGATAAGTTAGTTTCATCATTTAAAAGATATTTCTCAAAGCTGACACAAAAAGTTGATGGCATATTTGGCGGAAATGGCTTTAATCACGCAGACATCACCAGTTGTATTGTGGAACGATTCATTTTCTATTTTTACACACGTTTTAACATCTAAAAGAACCAACTTAACACAGGAACACCTTGAACAAATTTTAGTTGTTCATATTAATTTTTTATTTACACTTTCCATGTTTCACAGAAAATACATAGTTTTGAGTTTTGTTCTTTGTAAATGATTTTTATTCAAAATTCGATACGCAATTCGCTTGTCAGCATTATTACATTCGCTCTGTTGCATTGACAGATACATATTAACTGCATATGTATGCATGTGCCACTTATGCGCCACACGTATCAAATTTTAGAAACTTACGGATCGCCTACAGGAACAAACCAATTGCGTATACAAGACAGACACCTATAGACTATGAATCATAAATCGCTCGAGTCCGCTTTCTGGTAATTGTTTATTAATACTTAAACAATAAATTTGAGGACAAAATCATTTGACGACGGGATATTCAATAACTTGCCAGATTTTCTGATTTTGCTCCAAATGATTTTTTATGTAAAACTACAACTTAACGGATACAGAAATAATGAGTTAATAATTATAATTGACGAATTGCGTGCGAAAGTTAATGTGTTTGTCATTAATCACCCTCCAGGTATTGTTCAATAAACTATGTAATTTTTATAGCTGAAAAACCAAAGAACTTTTTCAAATTGACATTTTACTACCTCTTAGATTTCCAAGTATATTTCAATTACGAAGTGTTTGTGTTTTTTTTTAATATTACCACTTTAATTTAGAATAGAGGTAAAAAAAATATTTCAGAAGTTTTTTTAAATTTTATTATTTCTTGATAATCTTAATTGATAATATTAGTTTTTGTTATTATTTGGATCAAATTACTTTCTCTATTCTTTCTACTCTATAAAGCTTGGACGATATTTCATGTACTTCAATAAATTCTCTATCCAAAGATGAAGACTAAATAAAAGGGAATATATAATACGCCCATTTCTAAATAGAATGATCATACGAACATCTGTATTTACTAAATCTTCACTTTAATGGCGTTTACCCAACCTTCTCTTTTCATTGTTTCAAGGGATTAATGCTATTTACTATTATAGTAGTAATATCTGTTTCACTATGTTTATTCTTTGGGCAATAAGTTTTCCTTAGAGAGGTATCTACATAATTTTGGAATTACATTTTCTTTTTGTTCCTTCTAGATTTAAAACAGATTAATGATAAAACAATACAATTTACCGTGATCAAATGAAATCGAAATTTGTTAAAGCGAATACTTGAAAATTTCTACTTGTTTGAAGGAACTTGTATCTGTGCTTTCAAGCTGTAGTTGCTGGAATAGTATATTAAAAAACAAGTTTCATAAGGCACCATTTTGCCGCACGAGATCAGTTTAGAAAACGAGCCGCGATAGCAGCGAGTTTTCTAAAGAGCGAGTGCGGCAAAAGGCCTTATGAAACGAGTTTTTTATACTATTTTTTCTATTTTGCGTTTTTTTACATTAATAAATTGCTTAAATTGGAATTATTTAATTTGAAAGTTCAGTGTTTAATTTTTATATAAAGCATGCAGTTGGTCACATTGATACTTGACATTTTCAAATTTAAATCTTGCTATCCGCGAAGTATATTATATTACATATTATTTACTAATTTTCGTTAACATTACTTGATACTTCATTTAAAAATTTAAACATGAGTGACATAGAAATATATATATGTTAATTGTCAATTGTGTTGTTTGTGTAAAATACGGACATATATCATATCTGTCAAATGTACATAAATTCTTAAAATCAAATGACAGCAATGATATTTATTTCTGTATTCGAACAACGCCAACATTGAAAAATGAAAAAAAGCGTATCGAAATGAAGCTCCTTTCGATACTGTTTTGGGTTTCATAATGAGTTCATTTCGAACGCAAAATAGAAAAAGTATATTAGTGCATTGTTTCACTGTTTCTGCACGGGTGCAAGATCGTATGTACTGCGATTTTATTCTTAGCGTAAATACTTAAGGCGGTGTGCCCGCTCTTTGAAATATGTTTTGTATGTGTAATGAAAACAATAGACGATAGAAAGTTCCGAAATTTTTTGAAATTTGTTTTGTATGTGTAATGAAAACAATAGACGATAGAAAGTTCCGAAATTTTTTGAAATTTGTTTATAGATATCTAATTTTTTTTTCAAAAAGTGATTTAAAAAGAAACTCGCTTTGCCTATATGTCAAATAAGTAACAGTATTTTACGAATAATTTAAGTTCAACAAATTCGTAGTAGTAAAATCGTAGTTTTTTTAAAACAATTCTTATGAATACACACTGCAATGTCTTGGTGAAATTAAATGTAGATAAAGTCGACGTAAAGTATTTTAGGCGTGGTCTAGTCACACCGGTATCTGATTCCTCGAAGAGTCTTTTGAAGATAAAATGAAATAGTATAAACAAATTAGACTACAAAATTTCGTTTACCTATGAATATATATTAAACAAAGGTCCAGTATTTTTATATTTTTTGAAACCCTATCGAAACAATAACAAACTATGATTACTTCAACAATCTTTTTAATTAGAATAACAAACAAAACAAAATAGGATAATCAAATTAATGTCTTAATAAATATAAGAAAATTAAATATGTATATAACATAATAGGCAAATATAGATATATCAAATTAGAGAAATGCAACATTACATACACATTGCAACATGCAAACAGGTTAAATTAATTTCTTTCTTTCGATATATATATATAGTAAACCTAATCAGTAGGCGATTAAAGGTCTGTATATTACTTCAAAATATATGTATTTAAAAAACTCTACATGTTTCGGCTGTATACGCCTTTTTCAAGAGAATACAAAATATGAATGACAGGATATAAATGTCGACATTATAACATTATGACATTTATATCCTGTCATTCATATTTTGTATTCTCTTGAAAAAGGCGTATACAGCCGAAACATGTAGAGTTTTTTAAATACATATATTTTGAAGTAATATACAGACCTTTAATCGCCTACTGATTAGGTTTACCATATCATACCAAGGTCACGAAGATATTATATGTTACCAATGGTATGTTAAATAGGCCCCACGTTCCTGTGCCAAATGAAATATAGCTGTGAAGCTTTGAAGCTGTGAAGATCTAAATATGAAAAATGATAAAAGTAATGAAAGTTAAAGTAAATAAATTTGAATATGTAATTGGGCGCCTTTTAATATGAAAATATATTTAGATCAACGCTATCTATGTTCTTAATATACCAACTAGCAGTCGTGAGCATGTAGTAATTAGAATTTGACTTCTCAGGATCTTAGTCGATAGAATGTGACTGTTTACTCCATTGTATGGCGTTTAAATAGATAAATCTAATGAAATAACTCCTACAACTTAACACTAACAAATAAAAGAGTGAATTAGGTAATAAAAATAAAATAATTTATTGAAATAAATAGGAATCTGCAATACGAACAAATAAATGTGTCTAGCGACAAATAAAATTAACTACTTAAAATGCACGTGTGTTTTATACTTAAAAGGTTATGTGTTATAAAGAAATATGATCTTATATTTAATTTATACAGTTTACACATCAAATCAGGCAAGTACTACTATGTTTATAACTAATCATATGGTATAACTATAACTATAACTATTTTGGATATGAATAAAAGTAAAATTTTGATTTTTGTTTTATTAATAGATTAGTTTTAATCAAATAATATTAACTATTTCGACTTTGTTGTAGAAAATTCATAGAAGTGAACCTGTATTCCTATGATCTCTGCAGTTGTCCGAAATAAGGGCGAAATAATCGGGAAATACAATGTGCGGGTCCTCCAAATATTAGATGTCGGCGTTTGTGGCGTAACTGGCTTCAATTCTGCTTCCTCGTCGGAACTCCAATTTTAAAGATGCTCGGCTTGAATTTTTGTAAATTACCAAGCGCTAGGCTTCAGGTTTGTTTTCAAATATTAGACAAATTATTAGTATCTTGTTTCAGCATAAATTTATTATGATATCACTGGTATTTTAATTATCAAATAAATTTTCTTCGGAGTTGTACAAAATTACGGCCATACGTTATAAGATTTTTAAGGAAAAGACGCCGATAGCGGTTATTATTTTTCAAAGCCTAGTCAATAATATGATATAGCCTCGAAGTTTTACTTTTACTAAATCCATTAAGCAAGATAAATATAAACAATTTGATAATTTTGTCTTTATAATAATATTTATAGAATATTTTTCAAGTTGTCAATACATGTTTTCTAATGTTAGGTTATGTTGTATCTGCGTATAGAAAATATCATTTTCGCGGGTTAATTGCATTTTAAATAAGTGGGCGTATTTAACTAGTATCGATACAAAATATTAATGTAGATAAATTAGATATCTGTTATTTCGCGCTAAATATTTGAATTATGAAATTGAAAATAAAAATATAAAAGTAAGTTTAGAAATAAAAATAGGATAATTAAAGTATACAAAGTTATCGCCATATTAATTTATATACATTTCGATACTAATTTTACATATAAAATCCGCTTATTTAACCCTTCTTCTATGAGTTTTATTATTGTTAATGCTGTTTTTACTATTATAGTTGCTGGAATATGGGTGTTGTTTGCCCCATTACAATATATATATATATATATATATATATATATATATATATATAGTAAACCTAATCAGTAGGCGATTAAAGATCTTTATATTACTTCAAAATATATGTATTTAAAAAACTCTACATGTTTCGGCTGTATACGCCTTTATCAAGAGAATACAAAATATGAATGACAGGATATAAATGTCAAGTAATTAAGTTGCTATGGTATTAGTTGCGATGAGCAACCCCGTACAGGGTGCGCTTCGCCTGTCTGCGCCTTGCCTCGTTGGGGCGGGGGTCAGACCGTCGAAGTACTGCACGGAATTGTAAAGAAGTTGTCGGGAAAGGGTTGGCGGCCCTACGCAACGGCTGGTTATCCGACCTCTCTAAATTCATGCGACCGATCACTAAACACACGCACGAACGCACCGACATACAAAACCCTACACTTACGCTCTCACACAAAACCACACACCCATAGAGAGACGCAAGCTGCCAGCAGCAACCAACACACAAGTTCATACCCAGAAGGAGACACAAATTGCTAGCAGCGAACAACACATATTTTCACACCTTGTTATCTATTTTTTGGAATACTAAGGCACGATTTATTATTATTACTAGAATGTATCTTTGAATAATTTAAACCATAGCAACTTAATTACTTGACATTTATATCCTGTCATTCATATTTTGTATTCTCTTGATAAAGGCGTATACAGCCGAAACATGTAGAGTTTTTTAAATACATATATTTTGAAGTAATATACAGACCTTTAATCGCCTACTGATTAGGTTTACCATATCATACCAAGGTCACGAAGTTATTATATATATATATATATATATATATAGATAATTATTTCTTGACCTTTGTATGTTATAATAAATTAAATTAGTTGTCGATTTAAGGTCGGTTTTACTTTGATACTTATAATATATTTAAAATACTCTTACATGTTTCGGCACATAGTGCCTTTTTCAAAGAAATTTAAAATATACATTTTATATTTTATTATTTTTACTGATTATTTATTTATTTTAATTTAATTAATTGGGTTTATCAACGATCGAATAACATTCCTTGATTGCAAAGTATTGACGTATCTTATTGAGCTTAAAATAGACCACAATATTATGAATATAATTGATGTAGAGGTTTCTTCCAAAACAATTTAAATTCCACAGTGACACCCACTGTGGAATTTAAATTGTTTTGGAAAGAACTCAAGAACTATTTCAATTTAAATACTTCCAAACGCTGTGTTAAACATTTACATGGAAGATTGTGTAGACTTTCCTTGTTAGATCGATAAATTTGTTAAGGAAGAAAGAAATTCTATGAAATGCGAGGTGGTATTCAAAAGTTTCCAAACTTTGAACCATGCGCGTAAGCGAACGTAGTTACAATTAAAACGCCACGAGATGGAGGTTTTTACACCCTTTGTGAGTTAGTATGCTAAGCAACGTCATTGTAAGTAGAAATGTTCTTGATTCTTTGTTGATGAACAATTCTTCGTTGTTTTGTCAGCTTGTATTTGCGATTTTTCAATTGTTGATTTGAGCGAAGAGCGTTTCTGTTTTAACTCTAGAACACGCACAATGTTAAATAAAGCAATTGGGGATCACGCTTTAGGTCTTAGAATCAAACTTCTGACTAGTTTAAATGTTTTAAACTGGCCAACAGCTGATGACGACGGACGTTCCAGACAACCCTCAACAGGTATTGCACCTGAAAATGATTGCAAGTATACTATCTAATAATGTTTTTGTTTTTATTGAATTAATTCATGTATTAAATTACGTATTGTCAAGATAGAATTTAAAATTATTTGTGTTATTTGCATTGTACCTGTTGGCTAAAAAGAAATTATCATTATTAAGATACTCGAATAACTAAAATTGTTCTAAAATCAATCAGATCACGTGTCATAAATTTTATTTAATGAGTCCACTACCTTTCTCATCCAGTTCCCAAGTCGGTACTTAACGGCCTTGACTATAAATTAACAACGATACCTACTATCAAAGTTTCCGAGCAAGAACTATTAACTGAATGAGTTGAATAGACGATGCCATTGCGAGGGATCGGTACTTTTCGGGAAAGTTTCTCTCTGGTAGTGTGGCGAGAGAATTCAGGGGACCCGCGCGAAGGCCGAAAACTTCCTTTACTCTCAGGTGGTCCGGGGAAAATTTATTTCACGTTAATTAGACGGTGATTAGGGACTAGGAGTAGAGAACATAAGCTACTAACAAACAATAATAATGCGAAGATAAAGACGGTGCTTGTTAAAGAACAAAGTAAGTGGTATTGACCTAATTCTCTGACTTAAAACTTAGTCTTTAAATTAGAATCCTGTATTAGTTTTTTACGCACAGAGTTTTATAAATATTTCCACGCAAACTTCTTTGGATCCGTTTTGGTTTGATAATTGTGTGAAATAATCGATGATAATTTATTATGAAGTTTTTAACACCTCGACCTCGAGGAAGTTATTGTTTTGAAAACACGAAATTGTTTTTTCATTAGTAATTTTTTGATCAACATCATCTGTTCATTAGCTTACTACATATACACATGGATGGCGGTGTCTGTTATCATACATTCATAAATATTAATAATAATAATCTATCTATATATATAGTCAGTTGGCGATTTAAGGTCTGGTTTTACGTAAAAATGTATTATATATATATTTAAAACAATCTTACATGTTTCGGCATATGATGCCCTTCTCAAAGAATTTAAAATATAAATGACAGTATATTAATGTCATACTTATACATTTGTAGTTGTCATGGATAAAATTATTCAAAGATACATAACAGTTTAGTAATAATAAATCATGTCTTAGTATTCTAAAAAAAGTAAGACAACAAAAACGAGGAATGGCAAGGCGAATGCCGATAGCTTAACATCTTAAGCCGCTCCACGGGCGTATACATAATAATAACTCATGCCTTGCCATTCCCCGTGTATTCCCCATTACTAAACTGGAATGTATCTTTGAATTATTTTATCCATGACAACTACTAATGTATAAGTACGACATTAATATACTGTCATTTATATTTTAAATTGTTTGAGAAAGGCATCATATGCCGAAACATGTAAGATTGTTTTAAATATGTATATATATATATATATATATATATATATATATATATATATTTATATGAAGCGTTGTTCTTCGGGATATTTCGCCGCGATTGGGTGATTTTGTCCTGAGAAGGACAACTTTCTTCCTGACGTTTCGGTGACATCACTTTCACCTTTTCTAGAGGATCTTCTCGTTGCGATGGTTTCTTCAAGAGTGCCTAGAATTCCTGTGCCGCTCGTATTATATGGTCCCGTCGTAGTGGGGACGCGTGTCTGACTCCTCGTGATTGGTCTGTCGGTTGTTCTGTCGCTTTCGACTATTGGTCGATCAGTTTGCGTTCGGTCCGAGTTAGTATGACTGGACTGTGGCAAGTTGTTATCATTACGTCACTTGTGTATAATCTGCCTGTTGAGCAATTCCGGCTTCCATGTGTCAGGCAAACGCTGTCCGTCGTCACGTTTGTTCATACGTGACGACGGGCAGCGTATAAATTCAATAGAAGTTCATGTTTTACACATTGCTAATTATTTAATATTTGCCTATAAAATGTGGAAAAAAAATGTAAACATCCGTTCACACAACATAAGGAACATACACACAAAATTTTATCAGAATCGGTTATGTAGTTTGTGAGTCTATACAGAACAAATGAAATGTGTTTGATTTACATATATATATATATACCGTATGAACGCCGGGGAGTGATTGATCTACCACTATGTAGTAAGACGAAGACGAATAGCGAGTTTATGTGGTTAGGGTTGAGAGAGTATATTCAATCTGTTCTACTGTCTAACTGTACGGGCGTTCCATTTCTTTATCCAACACATTCTACATACGATCTAAGTACAAATAATCTCTCTAACACATTGAATATTCCTATCAGTCGCTCATTGTGTTCAAGCAAGGCGAATATACTTGCAGTTGGCCAGTCATTACTTATATATCCATCGATCGCACGACGTTGTGCACACGGTATATATACATATATATAATTGAAAAGAAATGATCGACCGTGATATATTATCAAAAATTTATTTAAATTCGGGTAAGCGGTCAATTAAAAAACTCCTTTATTAAATTACCCTATATTTCGCAACACTTTGTCGCTTCTTCTGGGGTAACTACAAGATTAATGAGAAAAATAACAAAAAATAAATAAGAGTATAAAACAGTAGTAAAAATACTTACAAAATGTAGAGTTAAAAAATAATAAAATTGACGTACAAAATATAAAAATGATAAGATATAAAAAATAAAGTAACTATAGAAACAAGCCTAAAGAACTTAAATAACATAATTAAGTTGCCATTATTTTTTAATAGCAACTTAATTATTTGACATTTATATCCTGTCATTCATATTTTGTATTCTCTTGATAAAGGCGTATACAGCCGAAACATGTAGAGTTTTTTAAATACATATATTTTGAAGTAATATACAGACCTTTAATCGCCTACTGTTTAGGTTTACCATATCATACCAAGGTCACGAAGTTATTATATATATATATATATATATATATATATATATATGGTAAATTCAACAGGCGATTTAAGGTCTGGCTTTACTTTAAAGTATATATATTTAAAACAACCCTACATGTTTCGGCAATGATGTCTTTATCAAGGATATAAAATATAAATGACAGTATACAAATGTCATATAATTGAGTTGCTATGGATAAAATTATTCAAAGATACATTCCAATTGAATAATAATAAATCTTGCCTTAGTATTCCAAAAACAGAAACCATCATAATATATTTTTTTTGTTATATAATTATATATCTTATGTTATTTAAATATCAATTACATTTAAATATCATATACATTTGCTTATCATGCTGACTGTTCCGTGTTTTGATTCCTGTCTGGTTGTCCGAGTTTTCGTGGTTTTCCTTCTCGTTTAAGGCGAATGCCGACAACTTTGCATCTTAAGACGCTCCACGGGCGCATACATAATAATAACTCATGTCTTGCTTTTCCCTGTTTTTGTTGTCTATCTGTTTTTGGAATACTAAGGCATGATTTATTATTATTCAATTGGAATGTATCTTTGAATAATTTTATCCATAGCAACTCAATTATATGACATTTGTATACTGTCATTTATATTTTACATCCTTGATAAAGGCGTCATTGCCGAAACATGTAGGGTTGTTTTAAATATATATATACTTTAAAGTAAAGCTAGCCCTTAAATCGCCAACTGATTGAATTTACCATATCATACCAAGGTCACGAAAATATTATATATATATATATATATATATATATATGTGTAAATCAAAAACATTTCATTTGTTCTGTATAGACTCACAAACTACATAACCGATTCTGATAAAAGTTTGTGTGTATGTTCCTTATGTTGTGTGGAAGGATGTTTGCATTTTTTTTTCTACATTTTATAGGCAAATATTAAATAATTAGCAATGTATAAAACATGAATTTCTATTGAAATTCTATATCGTGATGTCGTTTTAAATCATTACATAAAAACCATGACAACGTCACATATAAAATATGACAGTGCAAAATATAATAGGGGTATACTGTCACTTTTTATAATTATAAGGAGTGAGCCACAAAAAAAGTTTTCAGAGTATGCCATGAATTAAATCAGTTATATCTTAGATTGATTAAGTGATCTAACCTACATTTCGTACTATTAGTAATAGGTTAAATCGTAACTTGTTAATTTGACTTATGATTATTTACAAATGACATTTCGTCAATTCTCTAAGCTCAGACGTGACTTATATATCTATCTCAGCCGTTCACGGCCTACCTAGGATACAAATTTTGTGGTTCGCTTGATATGTACAGCAAGCGCCAAATAAGGTGGGAGCGGAGGGGCTGCACAGTAGTCGTTTTTAAAAACGTGCACGCCAACTTACTCAAGTAATTGTCAGAATATATTTGTCAGTGACGAAACATTTGTTTGGGGATCATAAAGTGATACAGGCTCAAACGTGAGAAGTAGTTTTTAATGTTTACAATTACATAAAAGTACATAATTGCTATTAAGTGAAATAAATATTAAGAATCAGAAATATTAGTTGACCACTAGGTCTATAGACACGAAGGCGCCCATTGTGACATGATTGAAATGACTTCTCATCTGAAAATACCACATTTTCCCACAAACTTACGTTATTTACGAATTCTTGCGCGAATTCCAATCTTTTCTGCTTGTTAACTTCCGCCAAGTATATTTTATTAGCTGCACATCGATTTCCTAATTCACTATTTTTAATCCTGGGACGCACAGTATAAATTGAAGCAGGGAGATTTATTTGTTCTCGTGCATTAATTGCTGTTTCGAATGGAATCTCACGCAGAAAATTTAGTAAATTTATGTCTTCTTGTTGAGTCGAAACATTGCGCCTCCCAGATCCTCGCCTCCTGATAATTGATTCAAATTCAATAAGTTTTCTCTTTGCTGATAGAACCGTGTTTTTACTTATTTGTAATTCGGCAGCTAGAGTCCTTATTGAGACACCAACGGCCAATCTGGCTTGTAACATCGCTTTTTGCTGTCACTTTTGACATTATACTTTAATTTTATGGATGAAATTTACATTAGGAGAAATTCCTATGTCCCAAGATTTTTTGCTAACTGGCAGTACATTTAAATCTCATTTCATATATAAATTGTTTAATTAATTATAACATCAAATTGCTTCCTCTGTAAATTTATACTGTTTTAAAAATATTCTTAAAAATCTGTTTATATATTACAATCTCATTATTAATATCATTTCGTTTGGTAATGAACATATATGCATACTGTCAACACCAAAGAAAAAAAATGGGAAATCTAAAATTTGATCGTGTGGTATTAATGGTCAGCTTATGTCAGTTTTATTCGTGTCAAACGGTTGTCAAACGTTACTGTTGGTTTTAGTTTTAAGCCAAAAGCCCGAATCTTAATCCAATTGAAAATTTGTGGGGCACATGGAGAAAACAATGCGTCGTAATAATTTTAAACAGACAGGAACTGATTAATGGCATAAACGAGTGTTTGAAAAATTGAACTGCACAATATTGTGAAGCTCTAATTAGATCTATGCCTGGAAGGATTAATTTGGTGATAGAAAGTAATGGCAATGGAACAAAATACTAAAGTATTATATTTCTGTTAATAACTACCTAACAAAAAATGCGACCTTTATTTTCTTGCCGCATATCATTTTACCACGTTTAATTAAATTATTTTGATTAATTATTCGAATGGCAATGTCAGATAATTCTAACATCTTTCAAAAAAAAAACATAATTAAACAGATGAAAAAAAACCATAAAACACAAATGTCTGTGTATGTCAATTTCTCATTTTTTTTTGGGTGGGAGCGTAATATTATTTCGTTTGGCAATGAACTTATGTCATTATACATATTGCTATGAATAGTGGGTTAGTAGTGAGATGTACCACTATTCACCACAACACAGTCCAACTTTGATGCTCAATCGGTTAACCTCTTTAATGAGACAGCTTTCCTCTCCGGGTTTCCAAAGGGAAAACGTGGAAAAATAATTAAGTTACTACGACAATCAGGCGCCACACAAAGTTTAAACAAAGGTAAAAGGAGAGTCACGATAAAATTTAAATGAAATTTTATTACAATAGAAAAAAGAAAAAAAAATGTCTTTATTAAATATAAAGACCAATATTGCATCAATAAACAATGTTCTTAAGGCAAAAATATTATATGTAAGTGACTAGGCCATATAATAAAAAATCCTTATCGACTCCGACCAAAGTTAAGAACTAATAAATTACAAAGATACTTTTTTTTTTCACCCCTGATATACAAAATTCAAAAATAAACAGATAAACCTGTCAGACCGAAATCTCTAACACATGCGCGATACCACATGTACAAAAACACCAACCTTGAAGCCTCAAACGTTCTAGAATTTAACGTTACAAAAAAAATTACTTGAAACGAAAAACTATCTTTATCATTTATATTTTAATTAATATTAAAATATATAGAAATTCATACAATCAATAATACAATTATAAATGCATTCAGTAAAGAAATAATATGATATAATATAAAATAAACTTACGTAGTTTTATTTTTTTCTTAACATTAGAGACACCGCGAGTAAGAGTTAAATTAAATCAAAACTACGAGATATTCAAACTCGTATAAATTCGGTAATGACTTCAGCAATCACAAACACTATTAATACAAAAACAAAAACCGAAATTACTTGAAACAAAAGATAAAAAGTTTTATCTTCCAATAAAAAATGACTCTCTTACTCGGAAAACAAATCGTGTCTGGTTAAAGGTCAATCCCAGCGCATACGCATAGAATAAGAAATCAATTTTTTATAAAATATAAAATATATACAGTAACATACAAAATAAATGTTCAAACATAATTAAATAAACTTTTCAAAATATTCATGGGGAAAAGTTCATAACAATATGTTTAATTGTTTCTGTAACGTCTAAATGATTTCACAGTAAATCTATACTGTTAAAAAAATAAGTTTGTATATATTTTATTCAAATAAATTATTAATTTATTAAGTGATAGATGTGTAGGTTATGCCGCCTATGGTATCTTGCCATTTTATGAAAAAGTAAATACAAATCTTCCCACTACTTCTAATGCTGCGCGAACTTACTCCCACCGCTCGTCATCTTATTTGGCGCTTGCTATAATTAAATGCTTATAACGAGTGTTCAGAAACATTCGAAGTCAAAGTAGTCCTTGAAAATATGAAGTCATGTCTGAGATAGATTGATTTTTGACAGACAACAGTTGACATTTAATAATTATTACAAATCAGATACTTAAGTAAAGATATACGATTTTTTGTTCAGAGCCCACTTGACTTCGAATGTTTCTGAACACCCGGTATTTACAAAAAAAAAGAAACCTGTAAAATGCCATAAGTGCCGAAACATGTAAGAGTTAAAAGTATCTTAAGTAAATAAATGTTAAATTAAAACAGACCTTAAATCGCCAAATAAAGAAAATCTCCTATGCATATATGTGCGGTTGCGGCCTTTGAAAATTCAGACACTCGATTTTGACGTGAATGTCAAAAATTTAAAATTTCGTAATGTGTGTAAATCAAATTTTCACATTTGACAAATCAATTGTTTGTTTTTTAAAATGCTGCAATGATCAGAATTACAAAAATCTATTATCAAAACAAAATACTAATTTTGAAGTCATGTTTTTCTCTATTCCGATATTTGAAATATTTTTGAAATTTAAGTCAAGTAGAATACTACAGTTCTCGACAAATTAAACGGGACACGTCTTATTATGATTTTGGCTTCATTTTATTTGTGTATGTCTTTTTTCTAAAACAATCTTATGAATTTCCTTGTCATTACATATTGCAGTGCTTTTTAATTGCTTATTAATTTTTTTATTCACACTACAACTTATGCTGCCGGCTGTTCAGTCTAGTAGATTCCTTGAGATCACTTCTCCTGGGTCGCTCTTCTCAGATTAGGGCCAGGTTATGTTAGAAGTAAAACAATAAATGTTAATAAAAGTCTCGGTTAGCTAATTTACAAATTTTAATCAAAAAAAAATAAAAAAAATCCCTTTACCGAATGTATAGGGTGCTAAAGCAACATTAACAGTAGCATTAGGAGGAAAGACTCTTTGTGAATATGACTCGCACACAGAGAAAAACCCCCTGTGACTCTCGAACAAACATAAAAATTAATAAATAATGGAGAAATTTGTCAAGTTTGACCTCTACTTTAACCCCTACAATTTCAAATGTCAAAAACAACAAAGTTATTGAAACCGCGTAAATTGGCTTACAGTCATGCGCAAATAAAACACGACACAAATCAACCCACAACTAAAAAAATCCAACCTGAATTTAAAACGTTCTAGAATATTATCTTGAAGAAAAAACTCCATTAACTAAAAAAACATGACAACTTTCTCATGTATTCATATACTACTTCAAATATCAAAATTATCACAAATAATACATGAAATTATAATAAGCAAAATAATCGTAGTATCAATTATATAAATTAAATATTTTTATCGAACTTACATAGATCTATGCACTGATAACACAAAAAAAAAACTACGTGAGAGATATAATACTTATTTTAGATCACAAACTCTCGTAAAAATCGAAATAACATTACATGCACATGAATAAAATGCATAAACAAAAATAAAAACCCGATTTTACTTAAAACAGAGAATAAAAAATGAACTTCTTATCCTCTAACAACCGGTCACTTTGCAAGTTTTGATATCTCTAACAAAATTTACCGCGAAAAATTCCTACATCTACTTCAATAGTACCACAACTGTCCACATCCATACGTTTAAACTAATAAACATACAGAGTCAGTTCAAAAATATAATTACAAATATAATAAATATTAATAAAATTCAACAATTGTTCAAATTTTAAATCTTCCATCTTTTTCTCTCTCTCTGGATAGAAAAATCCACTACAATATGTTATCAATGTTAAATATGTATCGCGTTTAATGGCAAGACACATTAATAAGCAAAATCTTCATGTACATAGTAAAGAGGAATTATTTCGCATAGGCCTTGCAAACGGCCTGGGCAGAAATATCTGAAAATCATGTTATTAATTTAGTAAGATCAATGCCTGAAAGAATTATTGCTGTGATAGAGGTAGAAGGTGCACTTACAAAATATTAATTTTGATAATACGTTTATGTTATTATAATTTTCATTAAAAGGTTTTTATTGTACTTTTCGTCATTTAAATAAATATGATTTAATTGTGGTTTTGAAATTTGGTAGTTGCAAACCGATAAATAAAATTTTTTATCTATTGCTAACTTTAAATCATATCAATAGCTGTAATCCTGACTTACAATAATTAAGAAAGGTGTCCCATTTTATTTGTCGAGAACTGTATCTGCAGTTTTTTTAATAATTTTTTAAAATTTATTATTTTAGCAATATATTTTGCATTCTACGCCAATAATTGGTTTGAGTAGCGTTCAAAAAAAGTTTACACCGCTTAAAATTTTATATCGGTTAATGGTAGTGTTAACTACTAGTGTTAACACAAAAGAAGTTTTAATTTTTCTATAGAATGTGTCCGCGGGCAATTAGTAATAAATAAATAAATAAATAAAAAATTCAACCGTGACAATCCTTCCTTTTAGTAAATTAAGAAGAAATTTGGCACAAAGATGTTCGCTTCTATCATTAAGGGAATTCAAAGAATGGCGTTTCAAAAGAGACCTTATTCAGTGCCTCTTTCTAGATATGATCCATCACACTTGAATGACAGATACTTAAAAAATCATCTTTGAACACTCTCCACAGCCAGTCTCAAATGCAAGTAATGAGGATACTATATAGGAGAGCCGTATTCCAATGTACTTCTTACATAGGCATAATACAGAGATTTTAATGTTGACGGATTACAAAGCTGCCTACAAGATCTTATAATGGATTTCAAATATTTAATAGTTGCGGTACACATATCGTGAATATGATTATTCAATCGTACTGCAGAATAAAGTAAAACACCAGATCCCTAACTTCATCGATTTCGAGAATGGGAATATGGGTCAGAGCATATGGAAATATAATTGGACACGCAACACGGACATACGTGATAATTACACATTTGTAAGTATTCAAAGCTAGTCCATTATGCCTACACCACTGATTAACCAAGTGAAGATTACTTAATAGTTCCCTATAGTCGATCAACGACGAAACTCTAGAAAATATTTTAAGATCATCCGCGTAAGCTAGCATTTTACAATCTAAGAGCATAATAAGAAGCATAAAAATATTAAATAATAAGTGTCATAGATTAGATCCTTGGGGAACGCCTGACGACGTAGTATACTGCCTGGATTGACTTCACGCTCGCTCGTTATGGTAGACGTAACTAGATCTTATTTATTTATCGTATGGCTACATGGATTAAGATCTAAACAATCCTAGATACACATATACTGGATGATGGGGATTTTATATCGCACTATATTCTTTATTCCCTCTTTCTTTCTTTTGTCTCGAATACCCGGATAGTGGGAAGCGAAAATGGCTTGAAGCTTGTATTGTTTCTCCGAGACTTCCTGTCATTGGTTGTGAGAAGGGCAATGGTTGAGAGACCCTAAGGCACGTGGATTCATGTATAGTAGCCAAGAGATCCGAAGATATTCTCTGGCGTCTGAACTTTGCTCTAGATTATTTAGCGTTACCCAAGGTGCACGTGTAGCAATCTGCCACGGAAGCGAGTGACACAAATAAGAAGATAGTAGTTGAGTAGACCATATGAGAAACAAAACGTATCCAATTTGGTTAAGAATAAAGAATGGCTAACAGAATCAAATTTTATTATCAAATGAAATTAACAATACGTATGAGAAACATAGGACCAATTATACAGGTATACATAAGCTACGACCAAATTTAATCCTAGACTTAGGATATAATTAAGAGATAATTAAGTGACTATGGGGAATTTCGGAAGTAATAACTATGAGGATGTATATACTGTGTCTAAGATAAGAATGAACTGCATGGGGATCTTGGGAACGGTAAGAGATACAAAGTTGTGTAAATGGCATTTGCATAATTTAATTGTGTTTTTTTGAGATATTTAGGAAACTATTTTTTAAAGTTTTTGTTTATCGAAGAATAATTGTCGGAAAATAAATAGGACTTCTTCATTTGCACTTTTAAAACTCTTCAAGATGGTGTTGACAATTTCAATGATTTTTTTTAAAGAAAATTATATTTTATTATAAAAAGAAATGGATATAATCACAAGATGCGATGCAAAAAAATATATTCTCCACCATATTCAACGTAGCCGTACAAAAATCCAATTATCACAGTTCATTTCGCAAGCCATAATAAGAGCACAAAATTGTGGAAGAGCGATTTGTTGCCAGGGGCTTATCAAATGTCATATGTTTCTCTATTTGTTTGTGTTGTTTTTTTCTCCGTCAGCTGTTACTAGAACATCGTCAAATATAAGAAGAAGAAAACACTTTCGGTTCACCTAATTTCACCCTTCATATAACCCATCCTATCATGATACACCACTGCACGCAACCACCACTACCGCTAAACCGCCTTTTCACGGATCGCTTTGCCATTCGAGCTCTTTACTTGCTTGACTGGTTTGACACATGGCCTTGTTTCGAATCCTTTTCAGTAAGGTTAGTATTTCGGGGAATTTTAGTTTTCTCTTAATTGATTTATTAATTACTCTTGAATTTTATAGTTTGTAGTCATGAAAAACAAACAGAAGAGTTTATTGTATTGATATACAAAAAGCTATTATTTTTTTTACTTTATTATAACAGATGCTGCAGTTTCGACATTAAAAACATGTTATTTTCATATGAAATTAACAATACGTATGAGCAATATAGAAACAATTCTAAAGGGTCTACCAACTGGGGCTTGAAAACTTTATTTTTAATAAAAAACTTAATGTATAAGATACAATGCTAATTTTTGTGTATATTGTAAGCTTAGAAGCATTTATGTTCGCAATAGGACGTCATGTAAATGCCCACCTCTTCCTCGTGTGCAGGCACCGCAATCGCTAAATCCAATTTTCAATTACTTTTCCTAATAAATGCGGTTGAATTTGACGAAGTTTTCAAGTCATTAATTGTTTGAGTTGTGAATGATTTTACATAACCCTATAGGAAAAAGTCAATCGGAGTTAAATCACACGAGCGAGCTGGCCAATTGAAAGGTCCAACCAAACCACCGAACATTTCTTCCAATACGACGATTGTTTAATTTGCAGTGTGGTATGTGGCACCGTCCTATTGAAACCACAACTCCTCCACATCCAGTTGTTCCAATTTCTCTATTCGCTGCGACAGCGTTTCCTTCCTCATTTTGAAAAAAAAAATGTTCAATAATGCTTCGAGACCACAAGCCGCACCGAATAGTAATTTTCTGTGGATGGAGACATTTACCTTTATCACTTGTGGGTTTCAGCTTCCCAATAACACATATTTTGCTTATTAACGAACCCATCCATATAAAAACGAGCCTCGTCACGAAACATAATTTTCTTCCCGAAATCGGTATCATTTTCCATCTGCTCCAATACCCAATCTGAGAATACCCGTCGCATACGATAGTCAGCCGTCTTCAATTCTTGTGTGCGAACTATTTTGTAAGGGTGCAGTCTGAAATTCTTCCATAAATGTCATTGCAGAGGTTTCGAGTTTTCGGCTACACTGGTTTCCACGCCAGCGATATTTTCGTTCCTACGGGCGATTATTCCACGAACGCGTGGCTTTTGGTCGAGGTAAGTAAAGTTTGTTTCGAAATGATTGATAATTGCACGAATATCTTGTACATTAGGCCGATTTTGACGGCCAAAAATATGGCGTAATGCTCTGTACGTAGCTCGAACTGATTCCGCATTTTGTAATAAATTGTACAATTGCCAAACGTTGTAATTGGGGTATACTTGCTCATGATTAAAAGGTTAACTTTGCTACCTAAAATGCACACTTACAGATGTCAATCACATTTTCAAAATGAAGGCAATCTACAAACAAAGATCTCATGTTTCTATTGGTAGGTCCTTTACAGGTATGCATAAGCTACGACCAAATTTAATCCTAGCTTTATCATATAATTAAAAGGTAATTAAGTGACTATGGGGAATTTCACCTCGGGGACATCCTCGTGGGTGTATACACTGTAATTTAAAATACAAATAAAATTAATGGTTAAAATCTTCACTTTTTAACCATTAGTTATTATTTCTTTATTAAATTATGAATCTTTATCTAGTAAAAGCCGAATCAATTCAATGTCCAAGATAAGAATGAACTGCATGTAGATCTTGGGTACGGTAAGGAATACAAAGTTGTTTAAATGGGAAAAAAGTTGTCCATTTTAGTGACCTTTTAAATGGCATTTACGTAATTCAATTACGTTTTTTGCTTTTTGAGATATTTAAGAAAATGTGTATTTTGAAATTATTGTCTCACTTTATTTTATAAGTTATCGAAAAATAAATAAGACTTCTTCATTGGTACTTGGTACGTGTTAATGGACGCATATACGCATTTTTTTCCCTTCTTTACCGGCATAGCTGGACAAGGGAAAATCGCTATTTTCGGCGTAGTCTCTTTTGTCAATCGGATGTCACTAGATTATCTGGTGCTACCTGATAGGATCAAATTTGCTACTACCTGTGAGGCGATCCATCGAACTTTACTTCATTAGCCAAACTGACGAAGTCTATTGAGACAGAAACAAGTGTCTTTGGCTGAAGTAAACGTTGTAAAATACGAGGTGTATGTTCATGTGTACAGATATAGATATGTGTAATGCATGCCTGTTTCAAATTTCTTTTGCATACATTTTGAAGCATGAAATCATTTCTTCTTCGAAATTTAAAAGGTGAATTTAGCCAAATGGGGGTATTAACAATATTCAATAGGGAGCTTGTAGGATATTTGGATATGAACTTTTATATTTTTTACTCGTTTGATTGCCTCTTTGATAATGTTTTGAAGTGGTTCGTAAAGAGGATCCATCGGTGTTGCAAGTAGAAAATTTATCAAAACTTTGCAAAACACAAAGAAGTTTATTATAAAAGTGCCTTACCAGATTACTATTATAAGTGCTTGTGAGCTTTAGACGAATATTACAAGAAATGTCACTTACGACTAAACCTTTCATTCCACCCGAATTATGTTCTTTCCATTTATGTAACATGGAAGCCAACAGAGAGCTGAATGTTGAAGTTGGTGGTAGTCGGATTAACTACAACCCCTACCGTAAATACCTGGACGTTACATACCTAGACCGGTTTCTGACATTCAAGCAGTCCTCTATAAAATTAGTCAAAAGGTGAAGACCCGCAATAATATATTATATAAACTTGCCAGCAATTCATGGGAAGTGAATGAGCAGACCTAGCGACTGGCAGCCATTGCACCGGTTTACACTCCACTTGAATACTGTGCAACTGTCGAAGCTCTCGTATCAAGCTACTAGATACTTAACTTAGCGATGCGATGAGGATCGCCACTGGTACTATTAGATCCACTCCTAGTCTCAAGATACCGATTCTTTCCAACAATGACCCACCGGATATCAGATGTCTCGTTGCAGCACAGATTGAATGGACTAAGACTATCAACAACATTGGTCTTCCCATACACGATGATTTGGAGAGCGTCACCAGGACCTGGCTGAAATCTAGGAGATCGATTTGGCTGGATACGGTAGTTCAGGACATCAGTAATGTGAATGATTGCTGGATAGTGCTCCTAGAAACATATCCTGAATCGAGGAACAGAAATTTAATTTTTAATCCTTCAGAACCTCTTCTGGGCGTAACCCTCCCACGTTGGTAAAGGTCTCAATTAAATACGTACCGCGCAGGCCACTTAAGGTGCAACTCAATGCTGTACAAATGGAAGCTAGAAGATACTAACCTCTGTGACTGCAGAAATGTGGAACAAACTATGGCCACATATTAAACGACTGCCATAGACAAAGATTCCCTGGTGGCAGCCACAAGCTGAGCAAAGCAACTCCTGCAGCATCGGACTGGTTGAAGTATTTAGATATTAGTATATGAAAGTTACTTATGTAGGACTGCGTTATAAACAGACGCTTTTTTATGTTTTACGGCTGTAAAGTGGTACTTTATTTTACTAGCAAAATAACATAATGCAAAAAATAAGTTTATTTATTGAACATCATTTGCGATATATACTGCATGTCTTTTCGTATAAGTATTTGGACTTATTTGGCAAAAGTAATTGTTTAGCATTCAACGCTATTTCATTTATATAGGCAAAAATTTTTTATTCGAGTTTCTTCATTTTAAATTTACTTTTACCAAAGATCAAAATTATTAAACTTGACATTAATATGGGTAACTAAAGGCAACAGCAAAAATCATTAACCGACACTGGAATTTTCAAAGAATGATTACCTACTTTTAAGCATTCAAAGTAGTCGAACATAAAACTATACCGGGTTTCTCATTACACATAAGTATAATGCATTGATTTTTATTAATGTAGGGATAAATCTGTGGTGGCATAGTAGGCAACCAGTTATACACCAGTGAAATTTTTCCAATTGTCAAAGATTTCTGTTCTTCATTCATACTTAAATCTTAAATTAAATACATTTTATTGAAAAATACATAGTTTATTTAAAACTGTTAATTATCCCAACAAGCGTATACCTTGTACAAAGACAATTTTAAATATATTTAACAAATTCAAAGAAGATGGTTGTTTTTTAAATTCCCACAAAAGAAAATAAAACCAATCACCTGTTAATAGAACACATGAAGCTGAATATCCTGTGTTATGTAGGAGAACGGTCCGTAGGATCGCTTTTAGATGTAGCCAGGCCATTTTGGAGTATCGTATAGTTCGGTGTTCAAACCGCTGAAAGAATTAAAATATAAGTCATACAAGATATCAAACGATCAAGAGTTTTTCGAGGAAGATAAAGTAAAACGAACTGATTTTTGTGATATAATGTTTAATTTGTTAAATGAAAACGAAATTTTAAATAAAATAATTTTTACTGATAAAGCAAACAGTAATATATTTAAAGAGTTTGTAAAATCTGTATGGCAAACTAAATAATTTCCCTTTGAATGCTTAAACATGCACACCTTTAATAGTTAGAAAGCATAGTAAGATGAAATCCATTAATTTTATCTAATAGGAAAATGTTGAGTGTAATTTTAATAAAATAAATACTTAGGTTACTTATTAATATTTTCAAAATTTTTATTTAGGAACATTATCATATTAACATTTTTAGGTTTCAGTCTTGCACACCTTTGTTCTATTATTAAATGAGCTGTACTAAACACTCTTTCACTTTTTGGTGGATTTTCTGGAATACAGAAGTATTTCATAGTAGTTTTAAGGGCTTCAGCTCCATTCCTGTTACCTAAAAGAAAATCCAAATCCAAAATGCAATTATCCATTTTTTAACTTATCTTCCAAAATAAAACAGGATTTACGTCCTTATTTCAATTTGGTCTGTGGAATTATTGCTTTTTAGTTATTATTACATCCGCTGTAATTGATTTAATTTCTCTTATTCTTTCGTCCAAAAAATCCAAATAATGAAAGTGACTTTTGATGTAAACTAATGTCTGTTTCGATTACAGGCATTTGTTCCTTATTTTCAGGATGTATTTTTTCGTAATATTAAATAATTCTTGTTCTAGAAAAGAAGCAGCGCCAGTAGCATCTTCAGTACTACAGAGACCTTTTCTTTTAAATCGAGGGTCTCAAATAGTTGCGATACTGATACTCCTTCTTATGAAAATAGCTTTGCTTTAACAGATCCTAAAAGTTTGTTGTATAGTGTCTTCCTTTCGTCAATCTTTAATTCTAGTAGTGATCCTGTCAGATAATTGTACAGCCCAAAAGTTATTGGGATTAAAGAAATAGTAACATACTTATTACCTACAAGAATTTCTCACTACTACTTTTTAAGATAAATTTCTCCAGTTTATAAAACCACTTATTCGTAAAATACTACGAGGTGTTATTTGTTTTTATCGTGCTACTGAAACATTACTGAAATGTCCCCAATACGTGGGTTACGTTCGGTAATTCATTAGAAGTAATGTGAGCACGTTCTTTAATTTCATCAAATGGTAAAATCTATTTGCACTTTTTTGTTATATTTTCTACCTTTTTTGATACACTAATTTTACTATCTTGAGATTTGTTTCATCCTTAAAGAAATACTATCCTTCTTCCTTGAATTTGTTAAAAATATTTAAAATTGTCTTCGCAGAAGTTATAAGCCTATTGGGATAATTAACAGTTTTAAAGAAATTATGTATTTTTCAATAAAATGTATTTAATATAAGATTTAAGTATGAAAGAAAAACAGAAATATTTGACAATTGGAAAAATGTCACTGGTGTATAACTGGTTGCCTACTATTCCACCATACATTAATCCCTATGTGTAAAGCCAAATGAATAAAAATCAATGCATTATACCTATGTGAAGAAAAACCTGGTATATGCAACTCATACATAATGGACTTTATAGACTCTTCTTTTGTATTAGCCTCGCTCGCAAAAGATTGCTCGGCAAATGATCTAGGCGCATCAATAAAGTTCTACATTATGTACTTGTTACATAAATAGCTATTATACAGTAATATCTAATTTTAGATTTCGCTTCTCATACGACATAAATAAGCTACAGTTCATAAAGTATTTCTTTGCAGTTACATGATCAAATTTAAGGCATAAGAATGTCTTAAAATGACTCACGTGTATAGTATTACAACGCATATTTGTGTGTGTTAGAAAGAGATAAAATACAATTTGTGGTACGCACTTCGTAGTGCCCAGAACTGCAAAGAAACACTTCATGAACTGTATTGTAGGGTATTCTAGTTACAGATTTGAACCTTTTTAAATTTGATTTTTACAGAACAAAAATATTTTTAATAATTTAAAATATTATTAAAAATTGTTTCAAAATGTTTGTTTGATTTTTACGATTAAATAGAAGATTTATTATAACACCTATAGTAGGAAGATGGATTAAGGGGTGTATATTTTTTAAAACTAACTTTATTTAAATTTCATTCGAAATTTTAAGATTATAGTAATCCGGTAATCCGGTTAAAGAAGGGAAAGTCGGAATAAATTAGTTTATAACGTTATTTGGAGGGATCTCTGCAAATATATCTGCCTTTAGTAAGTATTTAAGTGCTTAGAGGTTATTTTAAATTGAGTATTCTACTAATAGCCTGAGTTTTAAAAAGTATGTCAATTAATATATTAAAACAAAAGGAATTTAACAACGTAGAGAGGACCAAAATTTGCGTTCTCTTTAATCGATTTTTTTTTATAAAAAAACAAATAAATTGGTTGGAAGCTTTCAGGATATAAAATGTAGTAAGAGATCGTAATTAATAATAAAATGGGAAGAGTTTTATACATTCAAATGCTTTCACTAAGCAAGTGTTATCTTATAGCTATATAAATTGTAACAAATATTAAATTTCAATGTGATTACTAAAGACCGCCATTCTCAGTCGGCTCACAGAAGCGTGGACGTGCGAGAGGTTCAGGACACTCATTTTACCAGCGCTTCGCGTGCTATGTGTATGAAGTAACGTGTGTTCATTTGTAAAGTCAATCTAGTACCATGTGATTTACTGAGAACATTTTGAAATATGTCGTAAATTAAAATTTACTACTTAACCTACGAAGTCGTATATTTTGACAGTTTCATACATACAAATAAATATCAAATGCGATTGACATTATCAAATGTTATTTGGATTTACGTTTACGGAACAACAAACACATATTAATATATTTGCGTCTTATTCTATCAAAATTTCAAAGTAACCTAGATTGACTTTTCAAATGAACACTTGTTACATGAATACATGAAGAATTATCATAGTTTCTTAGTGAAGTTTTTATAAACGTATTTACGAATACGCGTAGGTGTAAGTCGAATGGAAACCACTTTTATTTCAGTAGTGACCTCTGTAAGCGAGTTGCTGTAATGAAATCATTATTAAATCTTGTACATGAAACGAAAATGTAAATTGAGCAAAAACGAGTCAAAAAGTCATATGTTTGTTTGTTACCACGCAAGAGAAAGAATGCGACACAAGTAAATCTCTGTCATAAGCAGGGAGGTGAAAACATTTGGAATTATTTCGGAGAGAGAAAAGTTGGAAAATCAATTGAAATGAAAGTATTACAGAAGACCTGTATTTACACATTTTAAAGGATAATTTCGAACTAGCTATGGATTAGATAATAAATAGGTTAATATCTCATATTGAGAATAAATATGGTACTTAGGAAACATATAGAAATTCTTTTTAATATGCACCCTTTGTTTTAGTTTAGTTATCCCTTGATAGCTACAGTAAAGGTACTAAAATTATTTGTTTCGGTGGTGGCAAGCTATGCATATAAATATACTGCTGAAAAATTTAAGTGGATAATTTGTATATTTGGAATAAATTCATTTGCTCATTGTAACGTTTCCTCGAAGTTAGAATAACAAAAACTTTACACTTTGTACACACTTTTTCGATGCCATTATTGCTTTTGTACTACAACTTCATTCAATGCAGTTTGCGGTTCAACCACGGGGTGGAACGTATATAGGGCTTTGTAAATACCGTGTGTAAACGAGGTAAGAAAACGACACTGTTGCGCAAGACACGTCCCCGCCGCTTTACTTCTTCGATATGTTTATTGAATGTATAGTGTAGCATTTGATTGGATAGGCATAGGTCAGCATAAGGATAGGTCAGATGTAGGTGTGGTATACACATACGTGATTGGATAAGCAATAACATGTCAGGAGTAGGTGTGGTATACACATACGTATTGCGTATGTGTATAAGCAACGTATTTTAAAGATGAGAGGTCTTGCACTGCAGATAATGACAAAAATGCACAAATGCTGTACAATAAAAAAAAATATTCAGAGAAAACAAACGCATAATTCCACCAAAACGATAGAAAAATCTATGTATTTATAAATAGCACAAACCTGTGATTGCATACATAATTAAATTCCGGTGATGTACAAACTCTACATCAAGAAAAATATAAACAAATGAAAAAAAATAAAACTGCTAACGTAACTAAATAAAATGCTGCACTTCAAGAGAAAATTAAAAATATTCTGAGAAAACGGACGCATAATTCCATAAAAAAAAGAAAAAATTCTGTGTACCTATTAGTAAATTGCATAAACCTGTAATGTGGCTTTCAGTTGAAAAAGTACTGATGCACAACCGCTACATCGAAAAAAATTGAAAAGTTTTCTAACGTAACTAAATAAAAACGCAATTCTATGGTATGATAAAGAATTAACATATAAGTTAAATAATCTTTTTCTGGTTGTGTATACTTTGCTATTATAGTCGATGTTGTACGTATAATTACCCTGCACATCTATCGTTAGGGCATCTGATAAGACTGGGCACAGACAAGCCTGGCGTCTGGTGCTATAACCGTCCCTTCTCTCTTATCTAGTATGCTGGTAGGGCATCGTTTACCTCCCCGCCGTTCTCTCACCCCAGTTCTATACGGTATATTTTAATAGTGCACCGCACGCACAACGGAAGGCGCTGTAGCACGTACCGAGCATAGTATAAACTATTCTCTACATTGCCGATACATACAAATAACACACGCCTGCGATGGTAAAATTGTCTGGATTTTATACAGTGATTTCAATAGATTCTTTGGTGCTGAAAATGGGAAAATTATTTAAAAAATTCCATCACGTAAGGTTTTTTTACAATCTGGGGTTTTTTGACCTATCTGCATGTATTAGTCTTTTTGTAAAGGACAATTTTGTTAAACCGTTGTTTAAATAAACTATTTAATTTTTTTACTTATGATGATGCAAGAAGTTGATATTCTGAATAAACATACACTAGATTTATGATAAAGAAGTTACAAATAGACATAATTGAGCGTGCCGCAAGACATGACTCATCATCTTCCTGTTACTGCACGTCTACCTCCCCACCTCCACTACAAACATATTGCTATTCTAGACAAAACAGTTAGTTCATTCAATATCTTCTTTACAACTGTGGTGTGAATTTGTGTAATTAGTTGACATTTGTGATTAGTTGCTGAGTTAATTTAATTTTTATTTTACGAGTTTTTTAAAATTAAATTCCAATGGCATCAAGAGGCTGTGTCAATGTACCCAACTCCTTCTGCTATATTTGTGGAAAGTTTACAGTAAAAAAACAACAAAGAAACATTACAGATTTTGTAAAAAAAAGTATATTTTGCATATTTTGGTGTGAAATTATGAGACCAAGACAAAGCTTGGGCTCCTCATAAGGTTTGTTCAGTGTGTGTTGAAGAGCTTCGCCAGTGGTTACAAGGGAAAAAACAGTCTTTTCGCTTTGGAGTGCCTATGGTTTGGATAGAACCCATCAATCATAGCGATGATTGTTATTTTTGTTCGTGTGTGGTACACGGATTCAATTTAGAAAACAAAAAGGACATCGTTTAACCAAACCTTCGATCCGCAACACGTCCTATACCTCATGGACCAGAAGTACCTGTTCCTTCACTGCCAGATACATTAGATGATGTATCTGATAACGAAATGGTTTCACGTACATGCGCAAGTGAACTGGAAGAGGCAGGTGATTACTATGATACTGGAAGTGATGAGCCAAAACTGTTTGACCAATCTGAATTAAATGATTTGGTGAGGGACTTAAACCTTCCTAAGGACTCAGCTGAGCTTTTAGGCTCAAGGTTGAAAGAAAAAAATTTGTTAGCACCTAGCACAACATTTTACTGGTTTAGGAACAGAGAAAAAGAGTTTGCTCGATATTATTCCGAAGAAGATGCACTAGTTTTCTGTAATGATGTACCCGGGCTCATGGAACAATTCCACGTAGAATATAATGTTTCTGAATGGAGACTCTTTATTGACTCTTCAAAAAGGAGCCTTAAGGCCGTTCTTCTACACAATGGAAGTAAATATGCTTCTGTACCAGTGGGACATTCAGTTCATTTAAAAGAGTGTTATGAAAATCTTGAGCTACTTTTAATTAAAATTCGTTACAAGGATCAAGGGTGGACAATTTGTGGTGATTTGAAAGTTCTTTGTTTGTTACTTGGACAACAAAGCCGTTATACTAAATATCCTTGTTTTTTTGTGTGAGTGGGATAGTCGTGATAGAAAGCAGCACTATTGTAAAAAGATGTGGCCACCAAGACAAACCTTACAACCTGGAATGAAAAACATTGAAAGAAAAAGTTTAGTAGACCCGAGCAAAGTTTTGCTTCCTCCATTACATATAAAACTAGGGTTAATGAAACAATTTGTGAAGACATTAAAAAAAGATGGAGAGTGCTTCAAGTATCTTTGCAGCCAGTTTCCTCGCTTGTCAGAAGCAAAAATAAAGGAGGGTGTTTTTGTTGGGCCGGATATAAGAAAGCTTATGAAATATGAAAATTTTGAATCTAAAATGGAGGAAGCAGAAAAACAAACATGGATAGCCTTCAAAAATGTGGTTACAAATTTTCTTGGCAACAAAAAACATGAAGATTATAAAAATATTGTCCAAAATATGTTAGAAAAATTTAAAACCTTAGGCTGTAACATGAGTTTGAAGGTGCATTTTCTAGATTCGCATCTTGACTACTTCCCTGAAAATCTTGGTGCAGTAAGTGAGGAGGAGGGGGAAAGGTTCCACCAAGACCTAAAAGAGATGGAGAGAAGATACCAAGGAAGATGGCATATAAGCATGATAGCTGATTATTGTTGGATGTTAAAAAGGGATGGTCCACTACGAGATTACAGAAGAAAAAGCACAAAAAGGAGTATGGAAAGACAAAGAAAAAGATATTATAAGGACTTGTAAAGACATAAATAGTATTTTACTGTTTCTTTTCATTAGATTTAATGATATTTGTAAGTAATTTTGTTTTTTATATCCTTAGTAAATAAATTCAAAATGTAACTAATAATTATTTTTAATTTTTAAAAAATATAATTTGAAGCCTTTTTGTGAAAAATCCTTACGTGATGGAGAAAAATTGAGTTCACATTTGGATTCAGCGCCCAAAAACACATAAGAATCAGCTATCAAATTTAAAACAATTTTAAGTTAAAAAACGCAGGCCTGTGTAATTTATGGAGCTGTATTTATGCACGTGTTTACAGATGAACGTTGGTAATATTTGAATAAGTGAAAATATCTTGTAAAATATATGTGATCGAGTAAACTGAAGCGTTGTTGTGTTAGAGACTGCAGTGATATGGCTAGCGGCCGACATCGTTTGCCTAAAACCAATGAATGTTTGGGTTAAACATATAAATTATCCTCGTTTTCCCCAGTTATCAAAAGAACAAGTTTATAACAGTTACGTTATTTGTGAAAGACATTTAGAAGCCAAATATATAGTATGTGCCACTAAGAAGGGTTTATCGCAAATTGCTATTCCAAATATCTAGCAGGTAACATCATTAAATTATCGAAATTGATTTTTATATGTTTTTTTTGTTGTTGTAGATACTAATGAAAATAAATATTAACAACATAACAATATTTATCTAAATGTAAAAGGCGATAGAGATTTAGATAGTCGCCGAGGTAAGGTCTATTTTACTTTAATATGTATATATTTAAAATAATCTCTTAAATATTTCGGTAATTACAGCCTTTTTCAAAGAATTTTAAATTATAAATGACAGTGTATTAATATCATATTTATAAATGAGAAGTTGTAATATTTAAATAATAATAATTCACGGCCAATGCCCTTCGCAATCAGCGCCAAGCCGCTGGGGAACGCCAAGGCATGAACTACCACCACCAAACATGAATGTATTCAAGAATACATTCAGGTTTATTATTATTTATATAAACTTAATTAAATGCAAACTAACTGGCGTTTACAACTTATCTTTGAAGGGATGAGTCTGGCTCCATGCCTCAGCACACGGTAATTCTCTAGTTAAGAATCCGACTACGTGGGCGGTTCCCTACCTGCGTAGTTCCGGTAGGAATTTTAATCTGTGCAGATACAGATGAACTTCAAATTTATTGTAGCCTCAGACTGGTTCCTTGAATTTACAATGTAAAACGTTAAGAGATAAGAATTGACAACGTAGCAATATAAAAAGCGTCTCTTACCGAGTAGATGGAGTCGGGAGTATATCGAAGTCGGTGTGTCGAAAAAAAAACAACCGAAAGTTGTAGCCAAAAGGACTCGACGTCAGATTTAAGTGAATATCCACCAAAGAGGTGATTATATTCGCAAGTAAACACAATACACTATACAAACTACCAGAGTGGCCTTGTTAAGTCCTCCTGGTTTGCAGGACCATGTATAATTTTGTGTTTGACCCACCGCTTACAGGGCATAACTTCCGTATAAGCCGGTTATTTCGTTTGGTTGAAAGCAGTTATATTGAAAGTTGGTATGCTTTCTGAATGTTTTATTTATTTTACAAAAAAGCACTTAAGCCTAATTTCATAAGATAATTCACACTGTAACACTCAATGTAAACTTAATTCTTTACTGTTTGATTGTTGTATATTGTATGATTGTTATGTATTGTATACCTGTTGTATACAGAATGATTGCTGTAGAATCTGTGAATGTTGTAGAATGTATGTCTATATTTGATGTGTTACAGGTATATATAAAATATATCACTACTCCTACCCTTACATAACTAAAATGTGTGTATGTGTTTTACGTCATTGTTGTGGAATTTACCTACATTATCACTTCTTGGAAATCGTATCTACATGCAAACAATACCAAGTGTTTGCGATGTCTTACAGATATTATTGATAAATAAATATATTAATAAAATAGAATTCCTAATTGCGTATTATTAGGGTGTCATAAATCTTCTTAATGTATTTCTATCTGATCGGTTCATCAATAATAGATTTTTATCATACATGTATATTTTGAAATCTTGAGCCTATTGTGTATATTAATATAATTAACAATAGCAGGTATTGAAGGGTCTATTGAAATTGTTCATTAATTACCCTAGGCAATAAAGAAACGATCTAAATATATATATATATATATATATATATATATATATATATAATGAACTTCATGTGTATGAGAATTAATAATTATTAAATCTCATTTTACATGCGATTGTCGCTATAATTTGTTGCATTTAATTCTACAATTCGGCAAATCACTTTTGCCCTAGATTGTAGACGCAACAAGCCGCGACATCAACTGTACAAGTTGTCAGTACAAATGAAAAATTTTGTGAAAAACTTATCTGCGCGGAATGTGCATATATCGATATTTCACTGTTTTTTACAGATCATCAGTGCACCTCACCGAGGACAGACATGATATTCACTTCTATACTACGTGTATATATACGAACTGTAATGAACTTCATGTGTATGAGAATTAATAATTATTAAATCTCATTTTTACAAATTATTAATTCTCATACACATGAAGTTCATTACAGTTCGTATATATACACGTAGTATAGAAGTGAATATCATGTCTGTCCTCGGTGAGGTGCACTGATGATCTGTAAAAAACAGTGAAATATCGATATATGCACATTCCGCGCAGATAAGTTTTTCACAAAATTTTTCATTTGTACTGACAACTTGTACAGTTGATGTCGCGGCTTGTTGCGTCTACAATCTAGGGCAAAAGTGATTTGCCGAATTGTAGAATTAAATGCAACAAATTATAGCGACAATCGCATGTAAAATGAGATTTAATAATTATTAATTCTCATACACATGAAGTTCATTACAGTTCGTATATATACACGTAGTATAGAAGTGAATATCATGTCTGTCCTCGGTGAGGTGCACTGATGCTCTGTAAAAAACAGTGAAATATCGATATATGCACATTCCGCGCAGATAAGTTTTTCACAAAAATTTTTCATATATATATATATATATATATAAGGTAAACTTAATTAGTAGACCTTTAATCGCCGACTAATTAAGTTTACCTTATCATACCAAGGTCACGAAAATACTATATTTATATATATATATATATATATATATATATATATATATATATATATATTGTAGTAGGGCAAACTTACGCATAAGAATGCCCTAGTTTTGTAAGATACAGATTATTTTCGCTAGTATGTAAATATTAGAAAATAAGAAATTTTTGGAACTGAATTCTTCATCTGTCATATCAATAAAGTTGGTATCGCGTTTTTAATTGTTCAAAATTAATTCTCATATTTAATTATTTTTATCTTTTCATTTGCCTTAGTCATTTTATTTCAATATCATGTATTACCGAAGACATTTCAACTTAATTGATCAATAATAAATGACAGATATTTTTTAGAGAAAGCTGTCCATTTTCAAACTAAAAACCGCGGGAAATATCTCGACTATAAATCAGCATAGCAATGAGATTTTTATTTACATATGATAATTATTTATTTACAAGAACAATATATATAATTTTTGTAAAGTATCTATATGGTTAGAGTAATTAAATTGTCATTTTCACTAAAATTATTAGCGAGATTATATTAATACATACAAATTAGCCGAATAAGAAGCGAGCATTAAAAACATACGAGAGTTAGCGTCATGTTGTAAAAATTCCAAAAACACGACGACGTTTTATTAAGTGCCACTCTGGAAATAAGAAGAAAAACCATTAATTAAAATAGAAAAACTATACAACGAACATATAAAAATATCACCTGTTTATCCAGCACCTTTTTGACGCATTTTGCGTATCCATACATCAACCAGTTCCTCATAAAACTAAAATTTCATTTCACCGGGAATAACATCCAGCTAGACCGAAGCTAAGCGGTGACGCCATCAGATTACCCGCCTAAACCTGTATCCTGTATTTTTGGAACCACAAGAAGACTCCAGACTAACCCATTCCCGTCTATTTCAAACTTAAGTATTACTTAAATCTCCTATAAATTTTGAATATGTTGAATTAGTTCAATTCATAAAGTAAAACCACTATCAAAGTTTTTTAAAAAAGATATACCTTATAGGTACATTTAGAATTAGGATTATTTGATTAAAAACTGGAAGAATACAGTTCCTCTGTTTATAGTTGTTTATTTAAAAGAAGCATTTATGTATATTAGTTAAATTTAATTCACTTTCTTGAATTATCTTTCCTTAACCTAGAATTTATTCTGTTTATGTTTTCACGTGACTTGATTCATTTTAATATTAATCCTATTTTTATATGAATCACTTACCTGCCAATCTATACATCAATAAAACCATTTATATTATTCTTTAACTCAATCGTTTCATTTGGTTGATATTGCATTTAAAATATACCATCACATGTTATTTTATTCACCACTACATTTGTACGTATTCTTATTGAGTCACCGAACCTACATTATAAGTGTATTTATTATGCATAACAAAAAGAGTCTCATTGTTCTTATAAGCCGGACATTTAACATAAATTAGAGCCCACAAGAAATTAAACAATAAGAAGTTATTCACATGTAAAGCTGTTGAGGTTAAGTATACTTCGTTTTTTAAACGATTATTTATTATTTGAATCATACACATGTAACAGATACCACGTCAAATAACTCCATCTGTATGTAATATTTGAAACCATATTTAAATAGATATTTATAATACACTTTTATAGAAATTAACTTATCAGTTTCAATATTAAATCATTTAATTTTGTAAATATCTTAAGGCCTATTTTACATTACAGCTTCACTGTAATTCTGCTTTTCTACAATTTGACGAACCAACGTGGAGCTGTTACATTCAGGCTTTTCTACAATTTGTCAGCCCAACTTAGGGGCAATTATAAGTACCATTCGCTTTTCTACAATGTGTCAGCCCAACTTAGGGGCAATTATAAGTACCATTCGCTTTTCTACAATTAGGCGAACCAACGTGAGGCCTATTTTAAATACCAGCTTCACTGTATTTTATCATTTGGCTTTGTATTTATTATACGACCCATTCGTATTTCTACAATATATATATATATATATATATATATATATATATATAAAGCAGGTAAAAACAGATTAGTAAATGTTAATTCTTTGCATTAAAGAAAATATTACAATTTTGAATATTTTAATTAAATACATTATATAGTGGTTTACACTTGAAAAATGCACGTTGAATATTTAATAAGTTTGAAATGTTATTCTTTAATTCTGTAATACTAAATTTCTTTACTAACATATAAATATATACAATATACAACACACACTAAAAATCCCAACACGTACGTTCATCCCACTAAATGTATACACGTCTCCTACTAGTCGAATATGACCTCAAGGTAATACATTACTAGGTATACAAGGGTAGCTGATAAAATAATCGTAACACACCTTCATTTCGCCTCTTTGACAGAGTTTCGCACGTCGAAACCACTGGCTAATATTCTACACATCCATAGAATCGTTCCCATCCAGCATTCAATCGTCTGTAAATTTCGATGGGCCTTCTAGCGACAGAAATTCTATCATGGATCGTAGCTTCATACACATCAGATATCGAACTCATTATAACATGATGACACTGTTACTACTCAGCAACGGTACGCAGTAAAATGCAACTTTATATGCCTCGAAATCCTTGTTTGCAAATTACTTTTTTGTATCCCTATTACTAACACAATGGCGTGGATACCTTATATATCAATCCGCCTTCGCATATATTTTTTTAAATTTGTATTTCTATTTTGTTTTATAGAAAATTTCTTGTGCGGTGCTATGAAACTAATAAATAGTAGGGTATACATTTATAGAATAAATTCACATTTATAAAACTTGCTACAAAATTTGGTTATTGAGTAAATTAATAAAATAATCGAAAATTAAAGATGAAGATAGTATTAAGTAAGGAAAGACGAAACACTCAAAAATGTTCTGAGCGCAAATTAACTTTGAGCGCAAATTAGCTTTGCTTAGTAAATCTAAAATGACTTCCTGTAATCGTTCAATAATTAATTCGGAGAAAATAACGTTAGAACTAAGTTCTTTAAGTCAATTATCATTCAACATCGAGAAGAGCTTTTCCTTGTTAATACTTGTTACCAGGAATGATGGATAAAAAAAGTAAATAAATCAATAGTATTTAGGGAAGTTTTCTGAAGTTTAATATCTAATTTGTGGTTAAAAACGAATTAATATTATTAAAATTTAAATAAATAAGGGCTAAGGCTTTTAATCTTTAACAAACATTGGTACTAAATTATAAATGTTACCTGGGAAAGCGTAATTAAAATTTTCCCCGTTTTTTTTTTCAAGCCAATATTAAAATTTTCATTTTTAATATTTTGTTTAATTGTATTCCATTTTTGTTTTTGGGTGTCTTATTTTTTGAATGCTATATTTTTCAAAATTTTATATTGTTATCGAATATATTCAACGCTAGTTTAAGAGTGGGAGGAGCACACATAGTGTGAGAAAGTTCTCTTAATGTTTGACCTAATGCAGTAACGTATTATTACAGTAAATACGAGATCCGTTTGATGGTACCGACTCTTGGGTAGTGAGCATTAGGATCATAATTTCAACTTTAAACTAAGTTACATACAGAATTTAAACTAGATGTACCAAATAGATATTGTTTCACACACGTCGAAAGCGTGCGTTGATAAATGAAAAATGATAATAATAATGAAAAATGTTGCACTCCATACGCACCAAACATTTTTAAATCCTATTTTCAATTTTTTTTTTATATTCTGTCATTTATACGTGAGTTGAATAAAGGAGTTTTATTTTTATTTGACAGACCGTTCATCCGTTAATGAAATTTTTACTTATACAGTACGGTCGATAATACTTAATAGTTTATATATATATATATATATATATATATATATATATATATGCGTTGTCAGAATTTCTGGAACTGGCCCACCTTGAGGAGTCCGTGAATGGACTAGCTTGTGCTCGACCTTTCGCACAGGACACACAATCAACTTTGAGAAAAAAAAAATCAGCGCGAAATCGGAACATTACCACACACGCATAATACGAGAAGCAATAGAAATAGAAAAACGACCAGGTGATTTAAACACAAGAGATGACGGACAAAGATTACCAAATACATGGAAAACAGCTGTCATGAACACACAAGCACCAAAGGCCAATACATCGGACACACTTTCTAAACACGACACAGCCAGAACTAGTACAAAAGACCGACCCCACCACAAAGGTATAAATGCAGCAAACACAACGAGCTCCCTTCATTCCATATCAAGTAGCGCTCCGGGATCTACCTTCAGAAGATGGCAGCAGCGAATTTGCCGAAAGCTCGAGCAGAAATTAGTCCGTTCACGGAGTCCTCAACAGTTCCAGAAATTCATACAATGCAAATTTTTGCCGCAAAAGCCTCTGAATGAACATATATATATATAATTGATTGCAAGGGGATGTTACTTTTTGAAACTCCATATTAAAATTCAATAATTTAGTAAAAGTAGTTTGAAATAATTTATTGTACTATAAAGTGCACTACAATCTTGTTTCGCCAAACGTTTGCTTCAGTTATCATCACTCATCACCTGCTGAAGCCAAAGTTTGATGAAACAATGTTCTAGTGCATGCTATTGTACAATAAATTATTTGAAACTACTTTTACTTAATTATTGAATTTATATATATATATATATATATATATATATATATATATAAATATATGTGTTGTAACTGGATTCCGGGTTTTCTTCCGCGTTTCCATTGTTTGGTCTTTGTAAAGACCGGTGCTGGTTTCTGGACGACGTTTCGGCAAAATCACATTTGCCATCTTCAGGTCTGCGATAACTGTCTGCTTCTGCTTCTGGTTACTCGTAAACTGACGTAGTCGAGTTTAAGATGGTTGTTATATACCTGCTTAGCGTTCTGGTTGGTTACACATGGTTGAGTATGTGCGCGACTCCGTGTCGTTGGGCCTGTAGCTGGAGTGGGCTGGCTGGGTTGCGGTGTTTTTGTTTGTTGTTTCTTGTTGACAACTCCTTTGCTTAATACTAGTTTCCATGCTGTTGGAGACGAGAAAACTTCATCTTTGGCTCAGCATGTAAAGGAAACGTCCCACACGATAGACTTCAGCGATACCAAATTATTGGCGAACGTAGAACATATGAAAACCAGAATTATCAGAGAAGCTATCGAAATTGAGAAACGTCCGGACAATTTGAATTCGCGAGATGATACCCAGAGGCTACCAACAGCATGGAAACCAGTATTAAGCAAAGGAGTTGTCAACAAGAAACAACAAACAAAAACACCGCAACCCAGCCAGCCCACTCCAGCTACAGGCCCAACGACACGGAGTCGCGCACATACTCAACCATGTGTAACCAACCAGAACGCTAAGCAGGTATATAACAACCATCTTAAACTCGACTACGTCAGTTTACGAGTAACCAGAAGCAGAAGCAGACAGTTATCGCAGACCTGAAGATGGCAAATGTGATTTTGCCGAAACGTCGTCCAGAAACCAGCACCGGTCTTTACAAAGACCAAACAATGGAACGCGGAAGAAAACCCGGAATCCAGTTACAACACATACCACTACCCGCGGAAACCTGAAAGAATAAATATATATATATATATATATATATATATATATATATACATATACATATATATAATTATTTAGTGACCTTGGTATGATATGGTAAATTCAATCAGTTGGTGATTTAAGATCTGGCTTTACTTTAAAGTATATATATTTAAAACAACCCTACATGTTTCGGCAATGATGTCTTTATCAAGGATATAAAATATAAATGACAGTATACAAATGTCATATAATTGAGTTGCTATGGATAAAATTATTCAAAGATACATTCCAATTGACTAATAATAAATCATGCCTTAGTATTCCAAAAACAGATAGACAACAAAAACAGAGAAAAGCAAGACATGAGTTATTATTATGTATGCGCCCATGGAGCGTCTTAAGATGCAAAGTTGTCGGCATTCGCCTTAAACGAGATATGATTTATTATTATTCAATCGGAATGTATTTTTGAATAATTTTATCCATAGGAACTCAATTATATGACATTTGTATACTGTCATTTATATTGTATATATTGATACAGGCATCATTGCCGAAATATGTAGGGTTGTTTTAAATATATATACTTTAAAGTAAAGCCAGACCTTAAATCGCCAACTGATTGAATCTACCATATACATATATATATATATATATATATATATATATATATATATATATATATATATATATATATATATATATATATATATATATATATATATATTGTAATGGGGCAAACTGCACCCTTATTCCAGCAACTGTAATGGGAAAAACAGCATTTAACAATATAAAACATACAGAAGAAGGGTTAGATTGGCGGACTTAATTTGTAAAATTAGTATCGAAATGTAAATAAATTAATATGACGATAACTTTGTATACTTAAAATTAACTTATTTTTATTTCAAAACTTACTTTTTATATTTTTATTTTCAATTTCATAATTCAAATCTTTAGCGCGAAATTACAGAAAGCTAATTTATCTACGTCAATATATTGTATCGATACTAGTTAGACACGCCCACTTTTTAAAATGCAACTAACCCGCGAAAATGTTATTTACTACACACGAATATAACATAACCCTGCATTGGAAAGCATGTTTTGACAGTTTGAAAAATATTTAATAAATTTAATTATAATGTCAAACTTATTATATTACTTTATTCTTCATGTTTACGGATGTAGTAAAAGTAAAACTTCGAGGCTATTTGACGATATTAACTAGGCTTTGAAAATAAATAATCGCTATCGGCGTCATGATCTAAAATCTAATAACGAATGGCCGGAATATAGTACATCTCCAAAGAAAATTTAAATAAAAATTAAAATACCTGTGATATAATTACAAATTTATGCTGAATCGAAATATTAATAGTTGGCCCATCTTTTGAAAACAAACTTTTGGAAACTAATAAGATTCGAGCCGTGCATCTTTTGTATTGGAGTTCCGACGAAGAGGCAGAGCCGAAGCCGTTATACTCCGCAAACGCCGTCACCAGAGATTGGAGGACCCGTACTTTATGTTTTCCCGAACACATCGCTTTCATTCTGGATAACTGCAGAATTCGATGGAAAACAAGTTCACTTCAATCATTATCCTACAATAAAGTCTTAAAAGGTAATATTATTTATTCAAAACAAACTTATTAATATAATAAAATCTATAATTTTACTTTTATACACATCGTTGACTTTCTCATAATAGTAAAACTATATAAATTATTTAAACATTGTGGTACTTACCTGAATTGTTGTGTTAACTGGTTGTATTCAATATTATACCATACTTAATTTTTAAACATAACCTCTTAGTATAATACACACGTGCATTATTTGTAAACTATTTTATTTGTAACTAGGCACATTAATTTGTTCAAAGTTACAGATTCCTTATTTACTTCAATCAATTATTTATTCTTATTTCATAACTAACTCTTTTATTTGCTAGTGTTTAGTTGTAGAGTTTTAAATATTAGATTTATTTACTAAAACATCTTATTTAAAACATTTATATATTATCGACGAAGATCCTGAAGAGTCTAATTTAGCTTATATCATGCTCGCGACTGCTAGTTGGATTAGTAAGAAAGAACATAGATAGCGTTGATCTAGAATACATTTTCATATTAAAGGCGCCCAAATTATAAATTCATTTCTATTAACTTTAACTTTCTTAACCGTTTATTTTTAATCAACATAAATCATTCTCTTATTCGAATTTAGATCATCCGCTTCTTATCATTTGGCACATGAACGTGGTGGCATTTTTAATACACCATTACAGCATCTCAGATAATTATTTCGTGACCTTTGTATGTTATGGTAAATTCAATTTGTTGGGGACAGGGATCAAAATATGGAACTGTCAGCATGATAAGCAACTTTATAGATATTTAAATAACATAAGATATGTAATTATATAACAGCAACATATATTATGATGGTAAATTGCAGAATGTTACATAATTAAGTTATAGTATATACTGCTTTTTATATCACTTCTGTTTCCTGTCGCCTTTTTTGGCAAAGTCTCTTTAGTCCGTAAGATGTCACTTATGAAATAAGTGCCACCTTATAGGATGAAATTTGCTTTATCTTTTAGGCGATTTCAATGAAATGTACATACAGATACAAATCTATTCATAAAGATTTGTTTCATTTGTATCACATTGCTTCACTAGCTTGACTGATGACGCCTAGATGGCAGAAACATATGTATTAAGCAGAAGTAAATGCTGAAAATACGAGATGTATTGTCCATGTGTACAGTTACAGATATGTAAATTTTTTACATGTCTGTTTCATATTGTCACTTCTGTTGTTAATTGAATAATATATGTTGCTGTTATATAATTATATATCTTATGTTTATATATGTTTATGTTTATATATTATTATTAAACTGGAATATATCTTTGAATAATTTTATCTATGACAACTACAAATATATAAGTATGGCATTAATATACTGTCACTTATATTTTGAATCCTTTGAGAAAGGCATCATATGCCGAAACATGTAAGATTGTTTTAAAAATATACATATAAGTAAAACCAGACCTTAAATCGCCAACTAATTGAATCTACCATATATATATATATATACAGACTGTCCCGTAAAAAACGCTAACATTCATAATTCCGTTATTTATTGTCTGGTTTTATTTAAGCAAAAAGTAAATTTAATAGCATCAAAAACACTATAAGATAGCAGCGTTTTATTTGTTTTCAATTGTTTTCATTAATGTCAAACGACAGTCAAGTTTTTTATTTTAAATGGCAACATATATATTCTTGGCTATATTCGGATTGCATTTTTTTTTCTGAATTCAACGATGTATAACATGTTTATTTTTGATAAAAGGTTATTGCAAAAAAAAAACTTTATAAATTTCATCTTTGTCTTCCATTATTTATAAATATTCGAATGTGTCATGAAACATTTGAAATGTAAGTATTATAAATATTATTATAAGAAACAAAACACTTTACAATAAATGTTGAAATTGCCCGCCACCTTGTTTAACACATATCGCACATCTCCTAATAATAAAAAATAAAAAAAAAACTTTATAAATTTCATCTTTCATTATAGTAGACTTGGCCCAGTCCACTAGCATTATGTCAATGTGCCTTAAGTGTCAGTTTGACTTTATTAAGTTTTCTGTATTATCCTGTTTGAACGTTTTGCCGCAACAAAAAGCGTATTTTCGTTAAAAATGAATAACAATGAATTAACGGACATGTTACAAGTGTTCTTTGAATGTAATAAAAATCGCCTTCAAGCAGTTCGTCGGTACAGTGCTCGTTTTCCGGACAGAGAAGTTCCAGGTTCGAAAATATTTCAGAGAATTGAAAAGAATTTAAGAAATTATGGATCATTTACCAAACCAAAAACACAAAAACGGAAATTCTCCGAAGATAAGGAATTAGATGTTCTTCTTGCAGTACAGCACAATTCACGAACTTCGATTCGCGAAATTGCACATAATATTGGGGTATCAAAAACTACAGTTCATGGTATTTTAAGAAAACACAAACTTAAACCGTACATAGCTCGAAAAGTTCATGCATTAGAACAAAATGATCCTGGCCGAAGAATCCAGTTTTGTCGTTTTTATTTAAATGCATTAGAACAAGACCCGAATTTTTACAGAAGGATAATTTGGTCTGATGAATGCACTTTTAGCAACAACGGTATTTTTAATAGAAACATACATCGACAGTGGAGTGCAGACAATCCGAGATTTGTAATTGAAAATAATTTTCAAAGACGTTTCAACGTAAATGTTTGGTGTGGCATTTTAGGTGATCAATTAATTGGGCCATTTTTCATAGATGGTTGCTTAAATCAAGAAAAATACTACACTTGATTACACGAAAATCTCCAAAACTTTTTAGATGAATTGGCAAATTTAAATAGAATATTTTTTCAACAAGATGGGGCTCCCGCGCACAACGCCTGAGTAAATACTGATTTGTTGAACACCCAATTTGGAAATAGGTGGATAGGAACATCCGGTCCTATCGAGTGGCCTGCGCGTTCTCCGGATCTTACGCCCCTCGATTTTTGGTTGTGGGTTTATCTACAAGATCGAGTTTATTTAACAACTCCAGAAAATGTGGACATTTTAAGACAAAGAATTATTAACACTTGTCAAGAAGTACCTGCCGCTTGTCTTTTAAATGCGACCTTTGGAGTAATTAGGAGATGTGCGATATGTGTTGAACAAGGTGGCGGGCAATTTCAACATTTATTGTAAAGTGTTTTGTTTCTTATAATAATATTTATAATACTTACATTTCCAATGCTTCATGACACATTCGAATATTTATAAATAATGGAAGACAAAGATGAAATTTATAAAGTTTTTTTTTTGCAATAAACGTTTATCAAAAATAAACATGTTATACATCGTTGAATTCAGAAAAAAAAATCCAATCCGAATATAGCCAAAAATATATATGTTGCCATTTAAAATAAAAAACTAGACTGTCGTTTGACATTAATGAAAACAATTGAAAACAAATAAAACACTGCTATCTTATAGTGTTTTTGATGCTATTAAATCTACTTTTTGTTTAAATAAAACCGGACAATAAATAACGGAATTATGAATGTTGGCGTTTTTTACGGACAGTCTGTATATATATATGTATATATATATATATATATATATATATATATATATATATATAATCTTGATTAAATCATTTGTTGTTAATGACTATAATCATTGAGTCATTGTTTTATTAAATATTCTACTTTATGCTATTTTACATTTGTCATACAGCGCTAAGAAAGAAGGATTATTATTATTATTAAATGTCGATTTCACTAAATTTATTCCAGTTCATTTCGGAAAGCATTCTTGACGTAAATAGTATTCGCAAAGATTTTCTCAAAACAAGAAAACCACATATAATTTTTTTCATTTTTAGACATTCCTTAATTCCGCAAGAAATACTCTTATTATATACCTAATGTTCCCAGATTCGTTTGAGAAAGGAATTACACGACTTATTGCTAGTAACTGTTGAGAACTTTCACATAATTGGAAAGAGAAACTCCAAAAAGAATCTCGAGGCCGATTTCATAATTTGGATAAAGAAAAAGTCCAGACACAGAGAGGGAAAAGTCCGCGTGGGAGAAGAAAAGTTTTCATTCAAAAAGCTTTTAAAAGATTAGCATTTAGATAACTAAAAAATTAAACGTAATCCCGGAAACAGGGATGATCGGGAAAGCGGAGAACTGGTGTTCCTCTGGTCGTGCGACGGGCTTTCCCCGATTCTTCTTGTAGTGGGATTGTACGGAGATAAGATCGTCTAAATTGGGTCTTAGTTTGTGCCCGGAAGCTGAATGGATAAGCTGGAATGTAGAAGTTCAAAAGCAGCGTTCCGGAATTTTTTTTTTCACGAAATTCTTTTGTTTGGTTTTATAAAAAACACAGAGAATGAGTAAATGTTTCCGTTTATATATAAGTTATTAGGAATTTTGAAACGTTTAAATCTAACGCTGACATTTAGACCCTAGTAAATGCAGATATTGCAGTTTGTAAACCTCACGGGGTGTTAAACCTCTTTAGAAACGCTGTAATTTACGTTATATTTAAATCGTACGAAACATGCGTTTCTATTATCAGATGAACATTAATTCACCTCTTAAAGCTTAATTGTACACATAGGAATTTAAGTTAAATACCTTTCTTGAATAATGGTTTCGTAAATAAACGGAATGAAAAAATGTAATTAAACCTTTAGTATTTCGAAACCAGTAATAGTCGATTTAAAATAAGTTTATTTTTGATATGTAAATGGATGGTAGTGCCGACTTTTGCTGGTTCCTAAAATTGTACTAATACTGTTTTTCCTTTCTCTCTCATATGAAAAAGAACGGCCTAATAATAAAAGAATTGCTGAACATTTTAGTATCCTAAATTAGTATTTTTAAAGAAGGTTTTTCAAAATTACAAAAAGCCGTTAGTTTTGTAATTGATAAAGTTGTTCTTTGAGCTCATTTTTCGGGGTGTCAATATTTGCTTACGAGGAAGTGTGCCTCTATTCCATCTATTGTCGTTTCAGGTGTGTTATAAACAATCCAAGTCTTCTCCCTGGTCACTATCTGTCTCAGAAAGTCATCGACATCATTGTCGTAACGTGTCAAAAAGTCAAGTGCACTGCTCAGTTGTTTTTTTGTGTTGCTCTGTAAGTATTTTTGGTGCCCAACGAGCACAAAGTTTTTGAAAACTCAGTTTTACAGTAACAATTTCATGAGTAAGTGATATTGAAATTGGGGTAAATTCCATAGAAAGAGCAGAAACTGTAAACTTACGGTTTTCTTTAATCACTCATTACATTTTTTCCATAACCTCACAGGTTTGTCGATTAATGTCGATTAGTTTAATGTTGTTCGCATTTAGAAAACGAATTACATATTTAATTTCACAAGCGGTGGAATTTAAAATCAACGCCCCGATTGGCGTCATCTCCTTCTCCTTAAATCAGAACAACTGCCGTGCACGCACGGAACTGCGATCGCAGCACTGCCGCGGCAAAAAATACAAACGGAACTTACTATCTGGATTTACTTCGTATTTGTACGTTTAATTAATAGCTTAATGATGGTAAATCATTCATTATATATAGATATATAGATCGATTATAGATGCGGGACTTCACTTTTCCATAAGCCGTTTGTTACTCCAGATCGTGTTCATTTTCTTGTGTATGTCCCGGTTAGTTCTTTGAGTCATGCGTAAAATATACGAGATATGGTTATATAATAATGAGACAGATGCGTACGACCGAGAGTTGTGTGACGTAAACCATTCCCTTTCGATTATCGTCCCTCCCTTATCTGTAGACATAATTGTCTGGCCATGGCCTTCATTTGTATAAGATTTATTTTTGTTTTGCTGGCAAAATGATAAGTGTTTTAGTACCGCAACGAATTCTCGTGAAATTTCATATGGAACTTGGAAAAACCGTTACCGAGATTTATCTTTTATTAAAAGAGGTATATGGCAATGCATATTTACCATGTGCTCGAGTATTTTAGTGATATTAGCGTTTTAAAGATCCATATAGATTTAATTTGTATTTCCGTTTTATTTGCCTATAATCAAATAGATTTAGTTGCATTTAGTTTACTTATTCAATTATAGGTTTTAATTTTATACTATTTGTAAATGTAAAAATGTATAGAGTTTCCCAAATATCTAATTTGTTAGTTATCGTAAGTGTTCAGGTATTATATTGCTTATGGATTGTCTTGTTTCCTACGGTCATAAAACTCTTTATGCAATACGGGTATAACCTTCTTGTAAATTCGTTCATTTGCAGATATAAACTTATATAATAGCATAAGTTTTATTGTTATATTTCATTTATTGTATTTATTATATTGAATGTTACAATGTGTTCATATTTTTACGATAAGGTTTAGAGATTACGGTTTAATTGTATTTTTCCTGTATTCTTAGAATACTGTTCTTTATCTCTAGCCCACTTCCTGTTTATTGTAATTTACGTACTCGGTGTATAGCCATTAAATACCTGTAACAATTGTATTATTTTTTAGTATTTAATATTTATTTAATTTGGCAGTATTGCAATTAAGGGTTTATGTGCATATTATTTATTTTGATTCATTTATGACAGTGGTAAACTACATCATATACCTTTCCTTGAAGAATGGTAAAATATTTGCATCTCAATTTCATTATAATTATTTACTTGTTTTCTCCCTCCCTTGTAAATACCGGAGACAAAATTTTCATTGTCAAAATAAGTAAAAACAATAATCAGTTCCAACTCAGATCTCAGCGATCTCGTTTCAAGAATATATTGCTTACTCAATATTGCTATAACCATCAAGCATCTACACATACGACGTGTTGACATAACCTCGGTACTCATTTTTGACATAACTTATTTGTGCTTATGTTAATACATTTACCTTGATCAATCACTAAAAGATATTGTATAATATTTCTTCATATTTGGAGGTAATCATTTACATATTACTTGTAAATATTGGATTTTATTTCTATTGATCAATTTTGCTATATTTGTGTGCATTTAGTTGTTTGTTGTGGATACTGACAGTTACTTTTATTAAAACTTAATTTCATTTACCAGCATTTTGTTTGATTTCTACATGAACAACACTCTGTTTGAAACCAACTAAGCAAAATAAATACATTGTTCAGTACACCTGAGATGTAGGTAAAAAACAGATAGGTACAAAGTAAGAATAATAATACTGTATTTGACACACGACACTAGAACCCTCCTGTAGAAGTCAGGGCGCTCTGATGTTAGTTCGAAGCACTAAAATAAATTAATAGTTTATACACGAACCCTGTTTTATATGTATTTAAAGGACCCTAGAACGTTTAATTATCAACTATTTTTATTGATAGCGCTGTTTGTATAGAATTTAAACATTGAAAAAATAAAAGAAATTCACAAAAATCAAAATAATTCAAAAACAGTTATTTTTTAACTAAAAAAACCTAAATATAAAGTGTTATAGCACTTTATAAGGAATCTAAAAAAGCAATAAAAAATATGACATTCCATTTAAAATATTAAAGTTGGAGGTATAACCGAAAGTGGTTTATGAGTGTAAATATTTTATTTTAACACACCAATTATCAAGATTATGTGCCACAAATTCTCCAAAAGTGTGCTAAGGCGTTAAACATAGACAACTTCTAGCGAACTGGTTACGTGAAAAACCCTGTATATGTGATAATATACTAGATACCAAATACGTGTTTCATCTTACTACAGAATCGTCAGTATGTACCAGTGGAAAGATACTTTCAGGGAGAAACAATACCTTTGCCATACTACAGAACTGACGATTCTGTAGTGTTGTTGTTTTATATATAGTTTGGTGAGGTCTTACCTATTCAAGTTTTTACCTATTCAACTGTTATCTTTCGTTAATTCTGTATCAGTACAAGGGCTAGCTTTTTGCAAATCATTCATTTATTCTTAATTTTGTTCAGAGATTCCTTTGTTAAAGTTGTCGTAAAAATTATGACTACATTCATTAAATAAGGTTGTTGTAAAAGCATGTAATACAGGGATATGAATGTGACGTGGTTGTAATCAAAATCTGTAGATATATGCACGCGAAAAAAAATTATACATACATAAAATAGTACTCGTAGCCAACGGTCACTGATTCAAATCCAGATTTGTTTTTCTCTAATTCGTTGGTTCAAGAGAACAGCAAAAATTTACGTACAATTAGTTCATAAAGTCCGTAAATTTCAGAGCGGAATGGCAAGAGACAGAGAGGGAGAGAGAGAGAAGTGAAAGGTACATAAAAAATACAAAATGCACCAGTGAAAGAGAATAATGTGCCTCCTGGTTAATTTTACAGCGGGAATAGCATCTACCAACAGCTACTATTCAAGATGGATATGCTACTGCCACGTCATAAAGTAGTAATATTCTTTCCTGTATACATACATGGAGCGCGATAAAAATATACATTCAACATTATTATTTTGGTCTATTTTTTTGCTTTTTTTGTGAAGGTATGTGCTGGTAATACCGCAAAAGTCAACGTTATTTCGGTGTGCTTAATGCTTCGTACACGTGTAAACAGTATATCCTACAAAACAAATTGCAGAATAATATTATTACGGGAATATGTGCGCTTTTTCCCTAGAACCAGTATTTAGATAAGCTCGCTTTCAGATGAAGTGAAGGTCGATTAAAGTTCACACTGAAGTTGTGAAGTTTATATGGTAGTGGTGACAAATTCTTATTAAACTGTGATTTTCTTATTGCGGTTTTTTGTTGTACAGGGAATTCCAAAATACGTTGATGGCTTTTAACATGAAATAAATTTTTATTGTTTAAACATTAAAAAATTCTTAATTAACATCTTAATTTATAACTTTGGGAGTTTTTTTATTTAAAAATTAAATGGCGTAAGTCCTTTGCTACCTACACGGCGCGCGCAGCGATGACGTCTGAAGATTATTAAAATCAAAACGAAATCCGTATTCGTATCGCACAATAGTCTGGGAGCTTCTATTTATGGTGTATTCCCTTAGTTAGTGGAGTCAGCGATTGAAATAAAAGATGGTAGGTAGCGCCATTCGGTTTTACTTACGGAAGCTCAAATCTGAACACGGAGAAAAGGGATTGCGCGAACTTAGACGCATGCGCATACAGACTACCAAAATACAAACGCCAAATACAAAGACGAAACGGCAAAATGCTGCACAGGATATCTACGACCAGAAAATATACGCTCAAACTCCAACTTGCTAAAGAAAAAAAACAGAGGCAAAGAAAAGGATCGACAACTTTTAACTCGTGTATTAACAATTTTAATTTAGTTCATAATAAAAGAACATAATTCTGATCAAAATAAATTAATAAAACATACACCCTGTATATCTACAAATATGATATTCTGAACATAAATAATTTAAATATTAAATAAAAGGCGTGTTTATATAAATGAAATGGAACTAAACTTACAGTATAACTAGTACAAAAAAAATAATAAGATAAATTTCCAAGAGAAAGTGAATTATTTCGCAAACAAAAAAAAAGACAAAATGAGACCAGGTCTAGCTTACAGATTAATTAGTCTTTTCTATGGCAACAATGAGAAAACTTTACTGTATAGTAATTAAGCAATTATACACATAATAAAAATTGTTTTAGATATATTTCAAAGATTTATAAATCAAATAATCTACGTTATAATAAGTGCACATGCACGATTTGCAGACAAGTTTTTTTGTTTATACCGGTGACGGCTGAGTACAGATGTTCACACAAAAAACCCTGTTACACAAATGAATTTCTCACGTTAAAAATAAATTTAGAATATTTTTGAAAGAATAAAATTACAGAAGCGGTAAATGAATAGAAAAATATTACTTTAAAAATTACTATATATCACCAAAAAAATAAAGTTGAAATCAAATTGAAAATAGATTATAAGTAACTACAAATGTATAAACCAAATGCAATATTAATTTACGATGAAACTTAAAATTTTAAATTGGACAGATTATTAATTGAAACTTAAAAGTCAGAAAATTTATGATTATAACACTGCAAAACGGTAATTTAGAGTAAAAGAGTCAAAATATTATACCATTACAAGACATACGAGTTCAGGTGTTGCCCTTCGGGGACGGAGATTATCAGGGGAGGTCGATTTCTGCTTTCAACCACCGGTATCGGTATATATGATTCCCCTCAATTCGAGATTCGATAAAATATTGTAGTTGCAGGAGAAAAAGAAAACGTTTGGGTCTAGATACAACTTCCAGAGGGCATACAGTTGTTCCGCTGGTTACGTCCCAGAAATGCCATCCAGAAGCTTATGCAAAAACAAAGTTTTTTTTCTCCTTTTAAACTTCAAAATTTCACACGGAATAGTATCGGCGGTTTCTAATTCGTACTACGTTCAACGTTCTTATCCGCAATGCGATTTTCTTTAAAATACGCAGAATTACGCAAAACTTAATTCTCTCAAAAAGAATTCAAATTCACATTCTTCTAGCCGTCGCACAAAATCATCCATCACTCTGCCTAGAATCTCCAATGCAATCGTTTCAATTTCGTTTACAATGTTTTGTTTAAGATCCTAAAGATTACGGGGTCTATTGTTATACACACGACCGAGTGCATTTTATTTATAAAGTAAGCTATACGTATAAACCCAATTAACGCCTATTAAAACACTAGAAGGATACGAATATAAACCGTATCGATATTTATCACTCAATTGTGACAATTATGACGTGGCCTAATGTATGCGATGTCTGTTATATTAGTAGGTGTTGGTAGTATTGACAGTGACTGACAGTAAAAGAAAATTTGACAGAACAAAATTATCAGAATAATTGAAACATACTTGAGTAGGTAAACCCCACCAGTTTTGTATAATACAAAGGTATTTTTAATAATATAAAATATTATTAAAAATCTGGTATGAAGAACACAAATACAGGTTCACTATTAATAGCAGGGGCGTACTGATGAGCCTGTAGAAAGGCGAAATACGTATCTACGTCTCTGGGGAGGGATATGTTCGGACACGTTCACAAAAAATATTAATAGTGAACTTGTATTTGTGTTCTTCACACCAGATTTTTAATAATATTTTATATTATTAAAAATACCTCTGCAAGAACAAAATTAAATTCGCCCTCTCTTTTAACCAATCGCAAGCTTTTATTTTAAATTCTGTCTTTCCTAATGATCCAATATTATTTGGAATGGCATATGGTACCTAGTAATTTCTTATTGTTTCCAAAAATTAAAGATAAAATGCATGGAATGATCTTTACGTCATAAAATGAAACAGTGAAACATTATAAAAACCTGGTTTCCGAAGTGTCTCAGGAAGATTGAAACGCCATTGCATTAAGGACTGGCTTCTTGAATGCAAAAATGTATTGATGTGTTACACCTTCGTGTATATATAAGAATGTTTGATGTAATTTTAAATAATATTTCATCTACAAATATCTCCCATTTAAAATATTAAAATTAAACTTAGACATTTTCTGTATATTTCGTTTGCAAAGAGAAAGCCTTTCTTTTGTTATATCCCTAGCCGATAGACCTTTCGGCTTCTACCTGACTTGAAAGGTCAATCAAGCATTTAACGATCACTTTGAATTTCTTTATACATTTCATTTTGAATTCTTTTAATTTAATTACGTACGTCTTCTATTATATATCGTGTCGAATATCGTTATAAAGCTTGTCTCACAAGGGATTATTTATTATTCAAAACATCGACAACGTCGCTTTCTCAACTTAGGGCAATAAACAAACCGTTTTTCTAGACCAGTGTTCTTTTTCGACACGAATTCTTTCGGCTCTCTGTTCAGAATCTTCGTAAGTTTCACGTTTAAAAACTTTACTTGCTATTCCGGCGCCCAAGCGTCGTTCGACCTTGCTTTCAACATTCCCGATCGAGGCCCCCTCGCAATTCAAAGGTAACTCTGTATTACTCGATGCAGAGATTATTTTATATTAATCACAATTAATTCACATTTAATTTACTGCCTAATTTAACAATCTTTTCATTTTATTTTTCTGTGTTCATTTTTTTAATTACTTATTTGCCGCTCCTTGTATATATTACTTTTATTTAATTACTTTAAATTATATCAACGCTCAATTTTTTATGTAAATAATAAATACAAACTTTAAGGACAACGTTGTTGTGTTTTGTTTAGTTAGTAAGTTGTAATATATTTAATAGCATTATTACACACGTCCTGGACGTTTGATGATACTTCACCATCACACCAATTATTTGTTTCAAATAATTCATTTTATTGTTAGCACAACACCACGAAACAGCGTGTTAGTAATAGATGTTAAAGGGGAATATTTTGAAAACCAATGAAATCACTTAATTTTTAAAAAACTAATCCTTGTTTGATTTTCTAAAAATTTTCAGTGTCGTCCTCGTAAACAAATAATTTTGTTGCTTTGTAGAGTATAAAAGATTTTGTTGATATTGTATTTATTATTATTATTATTTTAAAGCGTATCTAGCTTAAAAAACAAGTTTCGTGTTTAAAAGAAGTGCTAAAAATTTAAATAAGTACGTAATTTATTTAAATACATTTCAGTATCCAATTACCATCCATAATAGTAAATGGACAGTGGGACTTCAACAGTAATGTAGCTTACATTAGTTATTAAACAAGCCAACCGTAACAAAGTTAGCCAAATAGGAACACCGGGTAACAAGAATGCATCAGGTTAATATCCACAGGATTAGCATTATTACAGGCCCAAATAGGATTCGTAATTACTGGAACGTTAGATCTAAAACACATCTACGTATATATGTTAAAGCATAGCTATCTACATATATGTACATGCGTATATACCTCCATACATATTTACTATATGCTTAGTTACGCAAGACTAGAGAGGATAAATACGATTTTGAGTGTATAGGTCCAGAGAAATGGACATTATTTAATACTGCGACGCGTATTTCCCTTAATACAACACGAAACTCGAGTTTACTCTCTACTTCTAAATACACAGAGTATAGAACCGGCCTGTCCCTATCTCTCCATTATTTCGTAATAACATCCTATCTATTTCGGTTTCGTTACGCAAGGAACGTGTTTGTGCTCTGGTTGTATAAGTCTCGGATTACATTTCGAAAATCACCATTGTCAATTACGGTTGACCGGTGAGACAGTGATAAGGGAGTGTGCTTGATGAGCGCCGCCTGTTCCTTCAAGTACTCTTAAGACCATCTGTTGGATGTATTTATTATTATAATGGTGGAAAATATAGTTCTTTTCCTAGGGTTAAAAATTGATTTTCACATAAAATACTTCATTAAAAATTTCTGTTATCACTAGAGGCGCTCTTTCATTATAATCTTACTTTGCTTCATTCTTTTAAACTAGTACTTAAAGATGTGTTACTTTAAAGGGTTTTTAATACACAACATATCTAACCTGTTGAAATTTTGGTATTTCAAATTATATTATCGTAAATTTACAGCGTTATTTTTTCCCTAATTTGTTTTTCTCTAGATGACTAAGTAGTTAACACAATGTATAATATGCTGAAATTATCTAGTGAGTAGTAATATTTTATTCAGTAGCTTATGTGTACGAGCTTATATTTACATATATAATGTATGTATTTGGCTGTGTATTGCGTTAGGTTGGGCAATGGAGTTACACTATAGTCCGTTCACACCTTAGAAAACAGTACAGCCCTTATGAGAATACCATACACAGTTGTCACGTCTTTTCGTAAAATATTAAGGCGAATGCAATATAATAAGCTTGCAAAACTTGAATTCATTCCAAAACGTTAAAACTAATTAAACTATTATTAAAAGACAGATTCTAATATTAAAACGTATTAAAGAAAGGATTATCATTAGGAATTTCTGTAAACTGGCGGATAAAGAAACTGCCCGACTCATTTTGACGTTTGACAACATTTTAACAAAATTAACACGTTGCGTTTTTAAGTTTTGAAAGTTATTGAGGTGCAAAATATTAATCTGGCGGCCAAAAAAACTGATCTACTTTTTTCTTTTGCTTTATAAATCGATCTTGAATATATCAAAATAATAATTATTATAGCTTGTAATAAGTCATAATATTACTACGATGGTCTACCATGGTCACACCATTTAAATATAACGCTAAGAAATAAGTAATTAAACTTCTAGTTTCAAAAATTATTTTATTGTAAATACCACTACAATATTGTTTCGCCATACAATGGCTTCATCAGGTGGATGAAATACTGAATATGTACAATACAAGTTCGAATATTTATTTATGTGAAAATTATTGGGGAAATGGTGGTGGAAAAATTTTTACAATCTTAAATTTAGTAGAGGGGAGTTGTTTAAATCTAGTTGGTCATTTAAAGCTAATCCTAAACTATTGTATTTATTAATTTCTAAGTTTTCTAACAGGTTAAGTTTTTTACTTTTTTCTTGAATGTGTAAAATTTTGAAATCTATATTAAATCTATGATTGATATCTATACAATGACTTGCGAAAGTTGAATCTGTTTTCTTTTCTTTATGGCTTCTCTCGTGTTCTTTCATCCTAATTTTGAATGTCCTCCCCGTTTGTCCTATGTATACCTTATTACAATCTTCGCATGTTAACTTATATACACCAGAGTTTGATCCTTTGTCTATTTTATCTTTGTTGTTTTTAATAATGTTCTGTATAGTATTGTCTGTTTTAAATGATATATGTTCGTTATTAAGTTTTTTAATAAAAGTACCAATTTTTTCCGAAATTTTTCCTAAGTGATTGAATTATAGAAATTAATTATCTTGTATTTTAATTTTGGATAAACTAAGGAAAGGGTTTTAGATTTTTGTTGGCTATTTAGGATATTATTGACAATATTTATAGAGTAACCATTGTTTAATGCTATTGTGTATATTCTATTTAGTTCAAGGTCGAAATTACTTTTACTCATAGGTCCATGAATTAATCTATATACCATTGATTGGTATGCTGATAATTTGTGTGTTATAGGATGAAAAGAATTAGCGTGTATTGTGGTATCTGTATGTGTTGGTTTATGGTATATAGCGAACTCGTGTTTATTAGTTTTGTGTGATATGGTTAAATCTAGAAAATTAATGCTTTTATTTATTTCTGTTTTTATAGTAAAATTTATTTTGGGGTGAATAGTGTTGATATAATTATGTAAAGCTTTTAATTGTCTATCTGAACCGTTAAAGCAAATTAATATCTCATCAACATACCTAAACCAATATACACAATTACCAAACAAGGGATGTGTACTAATTATAGTTTCTAAATTATTCATGAAAATTTTCGCTAATAAGGGGCTTAGTGGGTTTCCCGTTGCTAGACCCTCTGTTTGTTTATAAAATTTCTTTTTAAATTGAAAATAATTTAGTTCCAGGCACGTTCTAAGAGCTGTAAAATTTCGGTCTTTGTGACAATGTTCGTGTTTCTACGTTCTAGTTGTAAAGTAATTAAAATATCGCTAAAGAATTCCAAGAAGTTGCGCGTAAAACGTCACTTAGCATCGCAAAAACATACACAGAAATTAGACCAATTGGAATCTGACAATTTTAACGAAGAACTCTGCGATACTTTAATGGCCGCAAATATTCCATTAAATAAACTTAACAATCCCACCTTCAAAACATTTCTCAAAAAATATACTGGTCGAAATGTTCCTAATAATCCACCTTACGCAAATATTATATTTCTAAGTGTTACACGAAAGCAGCAGAACGCATTAGAAGCCATTTTTCAAATCAGTACTTATGGATAAGTGCCGACGAAACTGTCGATATATTAGGTGGCTGTGTGGTAAATGTTGTAGCTGGTGTACTATATTCAAATATTCCATATAACGCATATGTAACAAAAGTTATAAATACAGTAGATACGGAAACAGCAGCTAAAACCATTCACGAGAATATGCACTAAATGCTTCATACCGACGACAGATACAAAGAAAAAATGCTTTTATTTGTCAGTGACAGTGCCTCATATATGTTAAAAACAGGCAGACTATTAAAGGAAACATATCCTAATATGCTGTATATTACTTGTGTAGCACATGCTCTCCACAGAATCTGTGAAAATATCAGAGACACCTTTCCGGAAGTTGATAGACTTGTATCCGCTTTTAAAAAAGTTTTCAGAAAAGCACGATTCAGAGTAGTTCTTTAAAGGGAAAAACTTCTATCTTTGTCACTGCCTCCATATCTAGTAATTTAACTAGATGGGGAACATGGTCGGAAGCTACTAGTTTTTATGCAGATAATTTTTATAGTTATATATACAAAATTTCGTTACATGTTTAAATAACGATGCTCAAGTATTTCTGAGTGCAAGGAACTAATATAAATTCCAAATTTAAAAAATCAGCTGTACTTTCTTCAGGAACACCTTGGAAATTTGAAAATCAAAATCTCAAATTAAATGACGGATTAACTACATTAGATGTGGCTATTAATAATTTGAAAAATATTCCAAGTGACTTCGGATGTGGCGTTCGGCAAAAGTTTGTCGCAGTTTTTAATAGAAATTCAAATTTAATAACATTGCGGCAATTGTGTATAGGGAAAATGCCTATAAATCTAATCGCTAAATACGCTGAAATAAAGGAATATTTCCAGTAGGCACCTATAACCAGTGCGATGGAGAAAGGACGCATCTACAAGGAAGTATTTCATTTAAAGAGAACAAGTTTTACAGAAGAGAACCTTGAGAAAGTATTGCTAGTTAATATTAATATTCTTTTACTCAACTTGTACTACAGTATGAACAAATAAAAATGTATTTCGTATTTTATAGATCACAATCCGTTTGTTTTCCAATTATATAAATGAAATTAAAAACTCTTTAAACATACAAATTTTCAATAGAATGCCCGTGGGCGATGAGTCATCGGCCGGTCGTGTCCGGTCCCTATTGATAATAAAATCAAGTTTATTGATATGCAAAAAACGATAAAATTCTTGACGATACTTTTAACATAAGTTCCAATTCATAGATAGTGAATGTTATTGCTTTCTTACCAAAACATACTCGGCCGCACATATGACACATTTTGTGGATATCAACAATAGACTCCTAATAGTTGACGTCGATTTTGTAGACAAACCAATGCGATATTAATTAAATGTAATTAAAATTAAATTCTTTTACTTGATGAAGATCCATAATTTAAAATAGAAATAAAAGTAATGGTTAAAATCTTCACTTTTTTAGTACGTAATCGTAAAACGACGACATTTGTTTCGCCAGCACAGTGGCGTTTTACGATTACGTATTAAAAATGTAAAGATATTAACCATTAGTTTTATTTATATTTTAAAATTATATACAAAATAATACAAATCTGTATAAAAACAAATTTGTATCTGTATATGCATGGACACACAGTACGTATTTACCAGCTTTTGCTTCAACTACCAGACGCATGCGTTTCTGTGTAACCACTTTGTCAATGATAGATTTACGAAGCAAAAGACTGTAGTACACTTGTGGTCATGTAGTAAGTTTTGTCCTATCCGAAGACAACAGATTACCTCTTGCCATCTGACGGACAAAACCGACCACGCCGGTGCAAAGTGTTCTTCTCGAATAGCGATGCTATTACTGATAAAGAAGAAAAATACGCATATTACTGTGAGTCCATTAACTCGTCGCCAGGTGGCGTAGTATAGCAAAAAATAGATTGCATGTCGATGCGATAATTCACATCAAGCTTTGATACAAAATAATACAAATCTGTATAAAAACAAATTTGTATCTGTATATGCATGGACACACAGTACGTATTTAAACGCATGCAGAAACAGAAACGCATGCGTCTGGTAGTTGAAGCAAAAGCTGGTAAATACGTACTGTGTGTCCATGCATATACAGATACAAATTTGTTTTTATACAGATTTGTATTATTTTGTATCAAAGCTTGATGTGAATTATCGCATCGACATGCAATCTATTTTTTGTTAATGAGAATAATAATAATGAGAATTACTGATGAATTAAATGGGGAAGCCCATATTGCTTCCCCTATACTTAACTGCGGCAGGGTGGGGCTCGAATAAAGAAAAATTATTTTCTCGTTACTACGCGAACATTGGACCTCGATTTTTGTATGAAGGCATTACTCACATATACCTTTTACAATCTTTTTTCCTTTGACGCTATACACAACTAGCATTGTATATTTATATTTTAATTGTTGTAATTTAAGTTTCACAGCACAGAGGATTATAGGTACCGTAAAATAGGGTTACTTTGATATTAAGGGGTTACTTTGATAACAGTTTACTTATTCTTGAAAAGCGCGAATATTGAGATTGCTGAAACTGTTAAATGTTTTCTTTTTAAGGTATTGGCAACACTGATACCGATTTAATAGTATGGTGGATTTTGTTTACCAACACAGCACGGTGTATCGTTATACGTTTTGTGTTTTTTGTAGAAAGTGTGCATAATATAGGAATTTGAGGTGTGTAGAACTCTTAATGTACTTACAAAATTACAATAATTTTATTTTTACCGTCTTGGTTATTGGTAATTACGGTTTCCTCTGAATACTGTTTATGTTGACATGTTTTAAAAAACTAATAGAGTCGCCATGTTTTAAACTTGAATATGTTTTGGGGTATCTTTGATCAGGTGTACGGGGTTACTTTAATCACATGATCAAAGTAACCCCACATGTTGAAGTAACTACGGTTTACAATATATTTTCGTAAAATAGTTTTTCTGCATAGTATTAACTGGGTTGTTCTTAGTACAGAATAATGCCAAGGACTTATAGAAAGCCACTAGAAAGTCGACAGTACAAAAATGATTCAGATGCAGTGATTGAAAATGCGCTGCAATCTATATTAGACGGACGTTTGACGATTCGTGGCGCTGCAAAAGAATTTAAAATCCCCTATGGAAGTCTTTACAATAGGTATAAAGGACAACACATAAATAAACCTGGAGCTCAAACTATGTTCACTGACGCTCAAGAAAAGGCTATACTTAAATCAGCAGCAAAGTGTGCGGAATGGGGGTTTCCTCTTAGTCTCTTTGACTTGCGTATGTTCGTTAAAGCTTGTTTAGACCGAACTGGGTGAATTATTGCCAAATTTTCCAATAATGTGCCCGGTATTGACTGGGCCTACTCGGTTTTACGACGTCATCAGGATTCTTACAGTCAGCGTGTTGCAGCAAATATAAAAACGGCTCGAGCTGGAGTTTCAAAAAAAACTATAGAAGAATATTTTAAACATTTCGAAACTGTTGTTAAAAACGTGCCTAGTAGTAATATTTTTAACTATGACGAGTCAAATTTAAGCGACGACCCGGACAGAAACGCTATATATATCGACGAGGAGTCAAGTATCCAGAAAAAATAATAAACTTTTCCAAGAGCTGCACGTGTATCATGGTTTGTGGGTCTGCAAATGGTGTTCTTTTACCACCTTATGTGATATACAAGAGCACACATCCATATGACACTTGGAAGGAGAGAGGACCGTGTGGCTCACCGTGTTGCAACGAACCATGTTGCTCACGTGGAACTAGTTATAACCGAACTGCAAGTGGCTGGATTGACAGCGTAACATTCCGGGATTGGTTAATGACATGTTTTCATGCCAACGCGAAAAGACTAAACGATCGTAAAGTGTTATTTAGAGACAATTTGTCGTCTCATATCGATGAAGATGTGTTACGATTATGTGAAGAAAACGATATCAATTTTGTTTGTTTGGTACCACACTCCACCCATCTGCTTCAGCCTTTGGACGTAGCATTTTTTCGTCCAATGAAAGAGGCATGGCGAAGTACATTAACGAAATGGAAACTTGAGAACTTAAGGCTGATCACTGTTCCAAAAGACGCATTTCCGAATCTCCTCAACAAGACACTTCTAAGAATGGACGAAATTAAACCGCAAAAAATTGTGGTACCCCCGTTGGATAATGAAGACGGTGCCATCAAACGAAATCTTATAAGTGCATTTAATGCAACAGGAATATTGCCGTTTAACGCTGATCAGGTGTACAAGCGCTTACCATCTAATGATAGTAGCGTTGAGGCTGAAACTGAAAGCGTTCTGACTGAACTACTAAGAACTCAAAGATTTGGAGAATCATCCCATAGTGTAAAAAGAAAGAAAAGACTAAATGTTGCTGCTGGAAAGAGTATTTCGACAGCGGATTTAATAGATGACCCCTCGCCAAGTGTAGAAAAGAAGCGGAAGACAAAGAAAACTAATCAGAGGATTGACACACCACTTGAAGAAAACATATCTGATGACAATGAGACTGTAGAGGGAACATTCGAAGAAGAGGAAAACGAAAGAGAGCATGAAGAGGAAGAAGATAATATATTGACCGAGGGTCGTTATGTATTGGCAACATTTACTTCTCAGCGAGGAAAAAAAACATATCGTTACGTATGTTACATTAACGAAACCACTCCGCTGGTAGTTACCGGCTTAAAATCGTGCCAAAACAAAAAACATTCAGATTAATTAAAGATGACATTTCTAAAATTGAACAGTCTGCTATTGTTGCATACCTGCCTATGCCTACCTTTCAAGAAGGGACTGAATTGGTCGTGTTTCGACACGAGATCAACGTTAATGAGGTTTAGAGCTTAAGAATTTGATTTTCTGTGTTTTAAAATGTTAATTTCAAATAAAATGATAACTAAAACATTATTTTTGTCTATATCAAAGTCACCCCAAGTGTTTTAAACAGCTTTATTAAAAAAACCTGCCGACAGATTTCAATTTGTTTATAAATTTTATGTTCATTTTGGGTTTACTTTCAAATGACATGGAAATAAGCATGGTGATCAAAGTAACCCCGATCAGTGTATAAATTTGATCAAGTGGTTTAATTTTTTTTTCTCAAAAACTAAATAAATTGATAATTTTTTAAGTTAAGTTTCTGGTAGAAGACAAAAAATCGACATTTTGTTTTTTTTTACGTATTTTTCTGCCAATTTATACAAAAGATAGAGTTTTTAAAATAAAAATTGATCAAAGTAACCCCATTTTACGGTACCCATTATAGTATGTATATACATTTTTCATAAAAATTAAAGGATGACTGAGAAAAAGCAGTGTTTGGAATCAGCACAAATCAATTCATAATAATCGGTTGTTTTCATGCTTGCAGCAAAAATATTTTCCTATTATATAGTATTGTTTTTGATTTTTTATTTTTGATCTATTTTTTAAAAGTAATTTTTAAATTTTTCAATGATAAATAAACTCAAGCGATAAATTTACTTCTTGATTTATTTCTTCATTTATCACACATTACCCTTTAATTACTGTACGTAATATGGAATGTATTAAGTAGAATATTATTTCGCAAAAACATTTTGCTCTACATGAAAACTTATAACGGTTGAAGCTCCATTGTTTCTCTGGAATAACATTGTTCACAGAAAGAAAGCATCTTGTAATGTTCGAATTTCTTTAGGCCTTATAGTGGATCTATTTATTATTATAAAGTTCACTTAACAAAATATGTACATTGACTTGAAACATAATATTGATGGAATACAATGTGAATATGTTGTATGCAAATATATTAATAATTTATAGGGTTTACATTAAAACTTAGAACTTACACACAGCCAAACATACAATTCGACCAAACTGGTGCTTGTGCAATGTTGTAGGATTGTTTTAAACAATTTTAATAGAGTGAAATTAACTGCATCATTTACTAATTTGTTTCTTGGTGTCAAAAGTAATTATTTGTTATGTTTGTATGACGCGATATAAGTATATCGTATTAGCGGTCAATGGATTATAAATCGTGTTATTTTAGCAATATAATATTAAGAAAACCACTTCCCCCGAATTGCAGATGATAATAAAAATAATCAGATAAATAAAATTAGAAAAATATACTAGTAGACTATATTGGTGTTTAAACAGCGCTATCAATATAAATAGTTAAACGTTCTAGGGTTCTTTAAATAAATATAAAGAAGGGTTTGTCTATAAACTAATATTTTTTATTTTATTGCTCCGGACTGACATGAGAGTGCTCTGGCTTCTACAGGGGGGTTCCAGTATCATATGTCCAATAGAGTATTATTCTTACCTTGTACTGCCAGATTTTTAATGACGTCTCAGGAGTACTGCACAATGTAGTTCTTTTGCTTAGTTGGTTTCAAACAGATTACACAGGCCTGCATAAAATTTGTGATGACGTGATTTTTGTTTGTTAAGCTCAGTTTTTATATAGCAATAACTAATTAAAATACAGTTGGTCTCTACCACCCACAGATTTTTTTTTGCACAAAAGGAAAAGAAAAAAATATAGACAAAATCTTATAATAGGCGTTTTAATACATTTTAAAATGAATGTACTACTTCAAATTCTAGGTATTAACCCAAAAATGATTTTCTGTTGTGGTTTTAAAGAAATTTGTTAAATAGGCTCTCGTTACCTGATGTAAATCTTTTATTACATGTATTAATTTTGGACTTTTTACCTGCTAAATCCTATTTATTATGCTTTCACTTTATTAGTACTGCGAAGAAGGATTTCAAGTTTATCACTCCAAACAAAATGTATATTTTAATGTCATTTACTTCATTATAGCTCTGAGTGTCGATCAGTAAACAAGTAAAATTAATTTGTCTTTAGTGTTGTGCGTGGTATTTGATAAATAAACATTGCTTAAAAATATGTCTAGCCGGTGTTGCAAAAACAAACCAGATGATTTCTGTTATATTTGTGGATATTTCGTCTTGAAAAAGTTTAAGAGACCAATTGGTGAATTTGTGAAAAATGCATATTATGCTTATTTCAAGATAAAGATTGGGCACCGCACGTTGTTTGTAAGGTATGTGAAGAATGTTTAAGACATTGGACCAAAGGGAATAGAAAAAGCCTTCCTTTTGGAATACCGATGGTTTGGAGAGAACCGCAAAATCATCATGAAGATTGCTACTTTTGTCTTTGTGATATTAACGGGCATAATAGAAAAACTTTGAAACATATTTTGTACCCAAACAATATTAAATCAGCTATCAGACCAGTTCCTCACAGTGATCATGTACCTATACCTATACCCCCCAAAGTACTACAAGAAGATATTGAAATCTCTTCAACTTCCGGCTCCGTACAGATGGATAGTGATTTTGAACCATCAACCTCAGGTCAAAACGAACCTCAGCTATTTTCACAAGCCGAACTGAATGATTTAGTAAGAGATTTGGGACTTTCAAAAGATCTTTCTGAAGTACTTGGGTCTAGGTTGAAACAAAAAATTTGCTTGCCCCAGAAACTGCCTTCTCTTGGTATAGAAATCGTGAGGCTGGATTTGTAAAATATTTTGCACAAAACGGACCACTCGTGTACTGCCAAGCAATTGCTGATCTACTTACTTTCCTCGGAGCTCCTGAGTACACACCTTCTGACTGGAGACTTTTCATCGACTCTTCAAAAAGGAGCCTTAAAGCTGTTCTTTTAATAATGGCAATGTTTTTGCTTCTGTTCCGGTCGACCATTCTGTTCATTTAAAGGAAAACTATGAAAATTTACGGGAATTACTTTTAAGAATACAATATGAAAATCACAACTGGGAAGGGTGTGGAGATTTACTTCTCTTGGGTCAGCAGTCTGGATATACTAAATTTTAATATAATATAAAACTAGCTTATAAATGAAATAAATCGTGTTTTTTCTATATTTTTTGATTTTACTGGTTTGAAAAATAACCCTACGTGATACAAAAAAAACTAAAAGCAGATTTGAAATCAGCGCTACCCAATTACTAGAAAACAGTTAAAATTAAAAAATGCAGGCCTCTGTTATTTGTTATGTTTGTATGACGCGATATAAGTATATCGTATTAGCGGTCAATGGATTATAAATCGTGTTATTTTAGCAATATAATATTAAGAAAACCACTTCCCCCGAATTGCAGATGATAATAAAAATAATCAGATAATAAAATAAAATTAGAAAAATATACTAGAAGACTATATTGGTGTTTAAACAGCGCTATCAATATAAATAATTAAACGTTTTAGGGTTCTTTAAATAAATATAGAGAAGGGTTCGTCTATAAACTAATATTCTTTTATTTTGTTGCTCCGGACTAACATGAGAGTGCTCTGTCTTCTACAGGGGGGTTCTAGTATCATATGTCCAATACAGTATTATTCTTGCCTTGTACTGCCAGATTTTTAATGACGTCTCAGGAGTACTGCACAATGTATTTATTTTGCTTAGTTGGTTTCAAACAGATTATTGTTGAGGTAGAAATCAAACAAAACGCTGGTAAACATTAAATTAAGCTTTAATAAAAGTAACTGTCAGTATCAATAACAAACAACTAAATGCACACACAAATGAAAAGTAAACAAACAGAAACAAATAAAATATAATCGCAAGTAATACGTAAATGATTATAGCAAACGCCAATTAAGTTGGCGCGACGAGGGGTAAGTTCGCGCAGGATTAAAAGTTGTGTGGAGATTTGTATTTAGGTTTACATCAAATGTCAGATAATTCTAACCTCTGAGCGTGTATCACTTTATGATCCCCTAGCAAAGACATTATGTTCCGTCAAACGTCAATGACAAATGTATTTTGACAATTACTTGAGTACTGGGGGTGGACGTTGTTAAAAACGGCTTCTGCGCACCCCGTCCTCGCGTCAACTTAATTTGACACCGTCTTTTGTTTTATTTTAGTAGGGATAGTTTCGGGTTTCTTTTTAGCGTCGTTATTGACGGTTGTGTAATGATGCCTAACGTTTAGTAAAGTCACGCATTTTTTCTTTCTAGGTGCGTAGCATACCACGCTTACGTTGTTTTTGAAGCAAAATAGAGAAGACGCTAGAAAACGATTTTCTGAAGGTTTCATCACCTATAGAATATCTCGCTTACTACGATCGCGTTGTTTTTGAAGCAAAATAGAGAACAGCGTGGCGACATGGAACCAACAATTATAAAAGTAGTATTACTTATGTTTTTGAAATTTAGCGAATTTGGGGGTATTTTGGTTTATTCAGAGGAACCTGTTCTCTAATTGATAATCCACGATTTATTATACGTATTTTATATTACAAATGAACATCTTGTTTTTCTATATATTGAATTGCCTGCGAATTCGCGTACAGGAGACCCGCAATGTACACGTGTATAAGATATTGTTACACTTCGCATATATCAAGAATTTTTCTAATCACATTTTAAGTGGTATTATTCGCAAATAAATTAAATTTCGAAAAGTCATAAGGCACTTTGCGGCATTTTATTCATATTCTCAAGAGAAAGCCTTGCTTTTGTATCACAGGACTCGTTATAATTCGAAGAATTTGCCGAATAGTCACTCCAGGTATTTAATAATTCTTGAACTTTCCTTTTGAATTTATATCGTACTCGTTAATTTAGTTATCAATAACGTACATTTCTATACTAATTATATCTTAATTAGTAATTTTACTTATTATTAAATTATACTTTCTACCTGTCAAAATTATATTGACAGCGTATTAAAATTGACATAATTTTAGAGCCACGTTTAATTCACTAGTATAAAGAAAATTAAAGTCATAACGTGTGACGTATTATTTTAAAGTACTTTTTTCAAGAAATGTTTTAATGATATTAATTTCACTGATGTCACAACTTTACAAAAACGACTTTTCCTACAGCGGTTTTTCTTTAGGCAAGCTCTCTCAGTTTTAGGCTTTCAAGTAATCACCTTCACCATAAGTGCTCGTTCAAGCACACACAGTAAACACTCATCACAGTTCTGTCTATCTGTCTAGTTTTTATCGACAAATAAATAAAGAATACTACTTTAATTACATTACAAAGGCGTTATTTTATTTTCAATTTGTAAATACTTATTCGTCGTTACTTCTATATATAGCTTTCATTTAATTATATTAGACTACTCCAAAGCTTTATTTCTTTTATGTAAATACTACATAAACCGTTAAGGACAACGTTGTTTGTATTTTCCTTTATTTAATAACTCCCTTCCAGTATACTACATACATTCTGGACTTTTGATGCCTACCATTAAATTATAATAAACCAATTTTCCTTATCGTTAGTATGCCCGATCGAGCAGCGCTCTGTTAACAATGTAAAATGAACATCAGAAACAAAAATTCGAAAAGGAAAATTAATAATAAGACGGCTACATCCTGTCGTGTAGAATAATTAAATTCGAATCAAACAATAAAGAAGCGAATATATTCTCGAACATTTAAAAGTTATATCACTTACGGAACTGAATTATAAGGTATACATAGAACAAACGGGGAAGACGTTCAAAATTAGGACGAAAGAACATGAGAGAAGTCATAAAGAGAAGAAAACAGATCCAATGTTCGCAAATCATTGTTCAGACATTAATCATAGATTTAATACAGATTTCAAAATTTTACATATTCATATCAAAAAAAAGCAAAAAACTTAACTTGTTAGAAAACTTAGAAGTTAATAGATATAATAATTTAGGACTAGCTTTAAATGACTAATTAGATTTAAAAAACTCTAAATTTAATATTGTAAAAATAGTTCCATCACTATTTTTCTTAATAATTTGTATAGGTATATATACAGACTGTCCCGTAAAAAACGCCAACATTCATAATTCCGTTATTTATTGTCCGGTTTTATTTAAACAAAAAGTAAATTTAATAGCATCAAAAACACTATAAGATAGCAGTGTTTTATTTGTTTTCAATTGTTTTCATTAATGTCAAACGACAGTCAAGTTTTTTATTTTAAATGGCAACATATATATTTTTGGCTATATTCGGATTGTATTTTTTTTCTGAATTCAACGATGTATAACATGTTTATTTTTGATAAACGTTTATCGCAAAAAAAAACTTTATAAATTTCATCTTTGTCTTCCATTATTTATAAATATTCGAATGTGTCATGAAACATTTGAAATGTAAGTATTATAAATATTATTATAAGAAACAAAACACTTTACAATAAATGTTGAAATTGCCCGCCACCTTGTTTAACACATATCGCACATCCCCTAATAATAAAAAAATTAAAAAAACTATAAATTTCATCTTTCATTATAGTAGACTTGGCCCAGTCCACTAGCATTATGTCAATGTGCCTTAAGTGTCAGTTTGACTTTATTAAGTTTTCTGTATTATCCTGTTTGAAAGTTTTGCCGCAACAAAAAGCGTATTTTCGTTAAAAATGAATAACAATGAATTAACGGACATGTTACAAGTGTTCTTTGAATGTAATAAAAATCGCCTTCAAGCAGTTCGTCGGTACAGTGCTCGTTTTCCGGACAGAGAAGTTCCAGGTTCGAAAATATTTCAGAGAATTGAAAAGAATTTAAGAAATTATGGATCATTTACCAAACCAAAAACACAAAAACGGAAATTCTCCGAAGATAAGGAATTAGATATTCTTCTTGCAGTACAGCAAAATTCACGAACTTCGATTCGCGAAATTGCACATAATATTGGGGTATCAAATACTACAGTTCATGGTATTTTAAGAAAACACAAACTTAAACCGTACATAGCTCGAAAAGTTCATGCATTAGAACAAAATGATCCTGGCCGAAGAATCCAGTTTTGTCGTTTTTATTTAAATGCATTAGAACAAGACCCGAATTTTTACAGAAGGATAATTTGGTCTGATGAATGCACTTTTAGCAACAACGATATTTTTAATAGAAACATACATTGACAGTGGAGTGCAGACAATCCGAGATTTGTAATTGAAAATAATTTTCAAAGACGTTTCAACGTAAATGTTTGTTGTGGCATTTTAAGGTGATCAATTAATTGGGCCATTTTTCATAGATGGTTGCTTAAATCAAGAAAAATACTACACTTTATTACACGAAAATCTCCAAAACTTTTTAGATGAATTACCTTTGGCAAATTTAAATAGAATATTTTTTCAACAAGATGGGGCTCCCGCGCACAACGCCAGAGTAAATACTGATTTGTTGAACACCCAATTTGGAAATAGGTGGATAGGAACATCCGGTCCTATCGAGTGGCCTGCGCGTTCACCGGATCTTACGCCCCTCGATTTTTGGTTGTGGGCTTATCTACAAGATCGAGTTTATTTAACAACTCCAGAAAATGTTGATATTTTATGACAAAGAATTATTAACACTTGTCAAGAAGTACCTGCCGCTTATCTTTTAAATGCGACGTTTGTAGTAATTAGGAGATGTGCGATATGTGTTGAACAAGGTGGCGGGCAATTTCAACATTTATTGTAAAGTGTTTTGTTTCTTATAATAATATTTATAATACTTACATTTCCAATGTTTCATGACACATTCGAATATTTATAAATAATGGAAGACAAAGATGAAATTTATAGTTTTTTTTTTGCAATAAACGTTTATCAAAAATAAACAACAATCCGAATATAGCCAAAAATATATATGTTGCCATTTAAAATAAAAAACTTGACTGTCGTTTGACATTAATGAAAACAATTGAAAACAAATAAAACACTGCTATCTTATAGTGTTTTTGATTCTATTAAATTTACTTTTTGTGTAAATAAAACCGAACAATAAATAACGGAATTATGAATGTTGGCGTTTTTTACGGGACACCTGTATACATATGTGCAAACTTGTATTTTAAATATTCAGTACTTCATCTATCTGATGAAGCTGTTGTATGTATGACGAAACAATATTGTAGTGGATTCACAATATAAAATTTTTGGAACTAGAAGTTCAGTACTTATTTCTTATCGTTATAATAAAGTTTCCAACAAGTGTCTCCTTCGTCAATCAACGATTAGAAATTATATTACATAGAAAAGAGAAATGCTACACAAAATGTCACTCATGTTTATATTTTTAGATCAAATATCATGGAATGATAACGACTATTAATAAACAATATTTCGTGGATAGGAATATTTAAATTTGAAGTATCAATATAGCCAACTGCACACTTTATATAGAAATAAAACTCTGAGCTTTTAAATTAAATAATTTCAATTTGTTATGTAAAAAGTGCCAAATTGAAAAAAAATAGTATAAGAAACTTGTTTGATAAGGCCTTTTGTCATACTCGTTCTTTAGAAACTCGTACGACAAAATGGTAATTAAGAAACTTGTGGTTTAATGTACTATTCGTACGTAATCGTATCGAGGTTACCGAACCTTAAAGCTGCTTCGTTGTAGAGTTTTTATAACATCGATCGCCGTCTAAACAATGTTATCTTTTACAGTTTTTATAAAGAGAAACTTTGCAGCGTATGTTTGTGTCTAGTTCTTTTTTATAAATATTCGTATGCATGGGAGGCACACAATTTTATTTTCAGGGGGTTTAATATAGGGGTTCGCGTTGTATATGATAATATTTTGGATATATATTCTATATAATTGCATCTTCTCATTTTCCATACTTCGTCTCTTTATTTCGTGGACACTCTGTATATTGTGGCTTAAATTTTAATATAACTGCATATATGCGTTGATTCTTATATTTATGTGGACATTCAGGCTGTCACGACTGACGTTTCGTCTGTTACTTGGGTCAGAATCATCGGAGCAATATAAAATACATAAATATAAAGAATGAAATAATTGAATTTATTTAAAAAAAAAGTATTTACTGTTTGTATTGTACTACGTAGAATAGACATCAATTTATTTACTCAACTTTAACTATTAAATTTAAATTTAAAATAGCTACCGAACAAATACTCGTTAATTAAAAAAAAAACAATGATATCTATTGCTTTTAATATCAACATTGTGGAAAAAAATGCGTTCATTGAAATATACATTTTTAAATAAATCTGTCGCCACAAACCCTATTCTAAAGGGTACAATTTTGGTTGTGGCTACATAGTGTACATATGTGCCTGGAAATTTATATGCTCTTTAAATAAATACGATGGGCAAAAATGGATAAAAACATTTGTCTATAAAAATGTTTTAATAAAAACAAGAGGGAGATATCCAATTTCATTGTTTTATAAATTTACATTCGCAAAAAAATAAACGTATTTTACATGTACTCCAGGCAAACATTGTTTCGATTCCCCCAAATTGAAACAAAATATGTTGCTTGTCTAGAAAAATATGAAAACAATTTTCAAATAGCGTGTTTGATTTAAAAACAAGCCATTCAGTGTTTTGAAAGTTACATTTAACGTAATTATTATCGTTTTCAATATTGAATTACATCCCAAATTTGCGTACAATTTGCTATATATGCGGTGATTTGACTTTTCAACGAAATTCTTATTTTAGAGTAAAAAATGTATAATTCAAAAGTATTTTTAATAATAGAAAATATTATTAAAAATCGGATGTGAAGAACACAATACAAGTTCATATATTTATGAATGTATCCTCTCCAGAGACGTAGATATGTATTTCACCTTTCTACAGGATCATCGGATAGAAGAGACACATTCAACAAAAAATAACTACCTTGCTATCTCACAGAAATTATTAAGACAGATCGTGAAAGAATATTCAGCGCTGTCTACATAATAACCGCAGAAGAGTTTCTACAGATATGGTTGTTACCTTCTATAGAAACACGTTGCTAGTTCTGCGGTTATTATGATTTTTCTTTTTGGCTGCGGTCTATACACCTAACCTAAGTCACTTTGGAAATTAAAAAGTTGCAAAAAAGCCGAAGTTTTTTAAATACGAGGTGTGATCATGAAATAACGACACTGATGCTGTAAAACCTTTTATTTTAAGTTTAGCCATATTTAATTATTATCCTCATTAATATACACCTCTCCTCTATCCCTATACCGCTTTACTAGAATTTTCCATTGTCTAAAACAGCGCTGGAAGTCTTCTTCTGTGAGCTCATCGTGTGCCGCTTTTTCTTTCACATCTTCAACGGTTTAAAATCTTGTTCCTTTGAATGCAGATTTTATCTTGAGGAGCAGATAAAAGTCAGATGGTGCCAAGTCAGTCGAATAAGGCGGAAGCTCTAACATTGGTATGATATACTTGGCCAGAAACGTCTTGACAGAAGTCTGTGCGTTGTCCTGTTGAAGAACCCATAACTTTTCTCCACGTTTTTCGTCTTCTTGTTATGATTTTCTCACGGAATTGAGCACGAACCTCAAGGTAGTAATGCTGATTAACAGTTTTACCTTAGTAACTCAGTTAAGGCACACAATCCCATAGATATCGAAACCAAGATTCGTCGCATGTTCTTATTCTTTCTAAGAAGTTCGGGTCATGTTCAATAGCACTTAATGTGTCAGTACAAATAGTTTAATGTACTTCTTTTTGTTCGATTGTGAAAATTTTTCGCACCACTTTCGCTCATACTTTTTGCATGCTTCAATTCCTATGTAAAATTTGCGTTACGAATTCTTTGTCAATTCCTACAGCTTCAGCACACGAATAGTTAACCGACGGTCACATCGGATCAGATTATTGAGTTTCCCAATATTTTCATCCGCTTTTGACGTGGAAAGGTGTTCCGGTTATGGATCATTTGCAGCGTTTGGTCGGCCACTTTTGAAATGCTTTAGCCACTCAAATATCCATTCACGGGATATATATTCATTGCCATATGCTTCTTTTAGTAAATAATAAGTCTGAGTAGCGGCTTTTCCAAGTTTCATATGAAATTTAACGACAATTCGTTGCTCTAGAAGAACTTATCATTTTCCGGTAAAACAAACAAAAGGCGCCGGAGGTGCGGCAATCGAAAGAGAAGGGTTTACGCTAGACGGCTCTCGGTAGTACGACTTTGGCGCATGCATAGTTCTCGACTAGTTATTTTATAGCCTCACCACGTATAGATAATATCCAACAGAACGCGAGACAGAAAATTAGTAGGTAGTTTCACTATGGGCAAATGCAAAAGTTGGAGTAAATATAGAAAGAACAGTAAATAACTAGAATAAATTTCGAATGGAAGCAATTTTCAGCACGAGTTCTGAGAATTACATGTCATATATTTTTACGTATTCATATTCATATGAGATACATAAGAATTTGTTTACCAGCAAATGCAAGATGCAGATCTTGAATAATACTAACACGATCAAGATTATACTATCTCTCTCTCTCTCTCTTTCTATTTTACATCTTAGCAAAACAAGTCGCGCACAATGTATTATTCAATTTTTCTAGAGGTAGCGGAAAATGCAAGCGAAAAATATTTATTCGACGTTTGCCCAAGGCTCCTCCTTTAAAGAAATTTTTCGTATAAACAACTTATTTCCCTTGGAGCCAAGAACGGTGTGTTGTACTTTATTAAAGCAGAAAATTGTCATGAACGACAGAGTCATTTTGCAATTTTACTGTGCATTTTTTAATCTCTTTCGTCCGTAAGATGTCACTTATGAAATAAGTGCCACCTTATAGGATGAAATTTGCTTTATCTTTTAGGCGATTTCAATGAAATGTACATACAGATACAAATCTATTCATAAAGATTTGTTTCATTTGTATCACATTGCTTCACTAGCTTGACTGATGACGCCTAGATGGCAGAAACATATGTATTAAGCAGAAGTAAATGCTGAAAATACGAGATGTATTGTCCATGTGTACAGTTACAGATATGTAAATTTTTTACATGTCTGTTTCATATTGTAACAAATGCTTTATACGTGCATAACGTATTGTTATACATAAACACAACCTTTTTGTACATTTTTTAAGAGTAGATGTGGCTTTCAAATATAAATTTATTGGTTGTTCCAATCAAAACATTAATTAAAAAGTTCGTGTACCTTAATATTCTCAAATTAGTTTTTCTATCCAAACATATAATTTTGCTTTTATTACCGAAACGACCGTTTTATACAGTGCGTCCATAAAGTGTGGACACAAGGCCGTAGTAACGTTATTGTGCATTATTTGACAAAATGCAAAGATATGTCGATTAATGTTATTTTATTAGCTATATTTAGATGTTACCATTTTGTTTTTTCCGTTGACCTTGAATAAGTTATGACGTCATTGATAATTTTTTTAAATGTCAACCCCACTTTTTTTATGGATTTTGAAAGCTTTTACAATTCTTATTTGATGATGTAAAAATTTTGGTATGTTACATTAGAAAATTTTTAAGTAAATTGTGTTCTAATTCTACGTTTTATTTTTGACATTTTCAGCATCAAATTTATAACAAATGCTCTAAATGTTTTCTTTCATTTTGTTGACAAAATCCTAGGCGATAATAAATTCCATTTCGCACATTCTGTAATATTTCGGGAGTGATTAGTCTGGTTTCGTAGATAATGCGTTGTCGGTAATCGTCCAAATTTTCCGGTTGTGTCGCATTGACTTTTGATTTTAAGTAACCCCACAAGAAGAAGTCCAACGGGGTTAAATCTGGCGATCCAGCTGGCTATTCAATTGTCCCTCTTCTTCCAATCCATCTGTTAGGAAATGTATTATTGAGGTATTGCCTTACTGGTAGCGTATAGTGCGGAGGAGCACCATCCTGTTGATACCAAATGCTACGATATGGCAAATGTGGATCCTCATTATTTGGAAAAAAAAACCGCTAAAGCGGGTATTAATTCATTCCTCAAAAAATTCAAGTATATTTCCCCAGTCAAGTTTACATAAAAGAACAACGGTCCAACAATGCGATCACCGATAATCCCTGCCCTTACATTTAGTTTTTGCGGGTATTGGGTGTGTGTCTCTTCGATCCAATGAGAATTATCAGTCGACTAAAATCGGCAATTTTGTCTATTCACAGTGCCATTCAATGTGAAAGTAGCTTCGTCAGAAAACAAAATGTTGAAGAGATATAGAGGGCCATTATCACAAATTTGCATCAACCGATCACAATATTCCAAACGCCGATCAAAATCATCCTCAGACAACTCGAACTAAATTCATTTTATAAGGATGATACTTTAATTTATTCAAAAGTTTTTTGACTCTACCCCTTGCTACGTCAAATTCTCGACTAACTTGTCGTGTGCTTGTGTGAGGACGTTCTTGAACTGTTAACAAAATGTCAACTTGAGTGTCTAGTGCCGCACTTTTTGGTTTATCTCGAACGAATCCTTCTTCCAAAAATTTTCTGTGGATTTTACTTACAGTTGAAAAACCGATAGGGTCCAGTTCAGGATGCGTTTCATTAAACAACTCCGCTACTTCCCTAACATTTCGACGTCTATCTCCAAACCCAATCATCATGAGCACCTCAATGCGTTCCCGTTCAGATAAATGCATCTCAGAGAATGAATAATTGAAACACTTTACACCAACAATTAGGATTAAATAAAAATGTTGTGATTCGGATTATTTACAATGTGTCAAAAAAATTAGCTTGTCACCTTGGGAATGACAGAAAGTTGAAAAATGATTACCCCTGTGTCCTATGTGCGACACTTTGATTAGTGGCTTTACATACTGATGATGACGACTTAGTTGTCGAAATACGTATTTAGGATACGATTATTAATTTTGGTAAGGGGTTTTATACCTTTTTTTTTGTTGTTACTTAACCACAGTCTCCAAAGGAAGACTTTAAATACTTGTGTAAGTCTTTAGATTTTTTAAAAAACATAAAATAATACTAACCTGATTCATTTTATATTTTTAATTTAGTTTGTAACGTGCTCTTTAGCTGTAAGTACCCGATAAAGCTACTGTGCTGACCGTTTTACGATTATGTGTTAAAAAGTGAAGATTTTAACCATTAGTTTTATTTCTATTTTAAGTGTATAAATAATGTAGTACTATAAAAATAATAAAAAAATCGTTTGATTTTTATTTCAAACTTTTGTCATTTGTGACATATCAAAATATATATCTGTTAGCAAATAGTTAATTAAAATATTACAATTCCAACCTTTGCAGGGATTATAACACTCCTTCTAATGTTTATGAGACGTACATTATACTGCGAATAATTATATGAAACGTCTCTGTATTTTTTTGTTAACATGGTTTCGTTAAGAATTATTACTAGAGAACGGACACGCTTACCACCCAGTGCAGTACTGGCGAAATGCTGTATTTCTAAAATATTTAATTTTATTTATATAATTGGAAAACGAACGGGTGGTGATCTATAAAATTACGAAATACATATTTATTTGTTGAAAAGTTGTATTTATAAAGTTTTTAATTTTATTTATATAATTGGAAAACAAACGGGTGGTGATCTATAAAATTACGAAATACATATGTATTTGTTGAAAAGTTGTATTTTTAAAGTTTTTAATTTTATTTCTATAATTGGAACATGTTTATTTGTTCATTTTGTCGTTCAAGTTGAGTAAAGGAGTATTAATATTGACTAGCAATAGTTTCTCAAGGTTTTCTTCGTCAATTTTGTTCTCTTTGAATTAAGTACATCCTTATAAATAGAAAACGTCCTTTCTTCGTCGCAACTGGTTATAGGTGCATACTGGAAATATTCTTTTATTTCTTCATATTTAGCCGTTAGATTTTGTGGAATTGTCTCCATACATAATTTCTGCAATGTAATTAATCTGGATTTCTATTAAGAATTGCTTCAAACTTTTGCCGAAGGCCACATCCGAAGTCACTTGGAATACATTTCAAATTATTAACAGCCACATCTAATGTGGTTAATCCGTCATTTAATTTGAGATTTCGATTTTCAAAATAAGTGATTAGTTTTGGCAATTTTCCAAAGTGTTCGTGAAGAAAGTACAACTGATTCTTTAAATTTGGGATTTGTGTGAGCTTCTTGCACTCACCAATACTTCAAGCATTCTCCTTTAGCAGTGTTACGAAATGTTTTAGACTATCGAAATTCTCAGCATAATAACTAGTAGCTTCCAGCCCTGTTCCCCATCTAGTTATTACTGGAGTGGGAGGCAGTGACAGAGATGGAAATTTTTCCCTGAAAAGAGCTACTCTCAATGGTGCTTTTCTGAAAACTTTTTTAAAAGCTGATACAAGTCTATCAACTTCCGGAAAAGTGTCTCTGATATATTCACAGATTCTGTGGAGAGCATGTGCTACACAAGTAATATGCAGCATATTAGGATATGTTTTCTTCAATAGTCTGCCTGTTTTTAACATATACGCAGCACTATCACTGACAAATAAAAGTATTTTTTCTTTGTACGTGGCGTCTGAATGAAACATTTTTTGCATATTCTCCTTAATGGTTTCAGCAACTGTTTCTATTTAGCACATTATAGCACTTGTTGCTATTACATATGAGTTATAGGGAATAGTTGGATGTAGTACACCAGCTACAACATTTACCACACAGCGTCCTAACATATCCACCGTTTCGTCGGCGCTTATCCATATGTATTGATTTAAAAGATGGCTTCTAATGCATTCTACTGTTCTCGTATAGCACCTAGAAACATAATATTTGCGTAAAGTTTATTCATCAGGAACATTTCGACCAGTATATTTTTTCAGAAATATTTTTAAAGTGGGATTGCTAAGTTTATTTAATGGAATATTAGCCGCCTAAAAGTTTTACAGAGTTCAGATGTGCTTGCGATCCTAAGTGACGAATTTTTGACGATATTTTACGGATTTTGTAATAAATTTCGAAATCACTGACAATGGACATACAATCAGTATGACCATCAATCCAACTCGCCATTGTTTTACAATGCCGTTCTCGACATTCTTCCATATCATGTCTGAAAAAGTAACTTAAACAATGCTCTAGATCAAAATAAATGAAAACTAAAATTGTGTGCGTAAGTTATTCAAACTGAACGAAATTCAATGCACACTCTTACGTCGAAATTATTGGTAGAAATAGATTCAATCAAACGATATTAAACAGGATCTATCACAAAAATTACGATGTAATTAACAGTTAAAACTATGAAAACAAGAAACTTACTCACAGCACTTTATTTATCTTACGAAATATAAACTAATAAATAAAATACATTATAAAAACCCCGCTTCTATCTACGCTCATGAAAACACTTTAAAAAGCACTATATTCTCGGAATAAAATAGCTGGCTTGTCCATTGTTATCGCGGCAAGACCAGGTGTCCGAGTAAGTCAAACAAATACTTCATTGAATTACGCCGGGATGTACTGAGCGACGTTATACACAATTCCAATTGCCGATTGCGTTTTATGGAAAATGCGTCCGTTCTCTAATTATTACCTATTTATAGAACAAAATAATATAGTCCTATTTCTATACCAATAAAAAAAATTATTATGATCTGTTTATAAAAACTGCGGCAAGATAATATCGAAAATTTTCGTTGTATTTACATACCTATCATATTTCTCAAATTATTTGAATTTGATGTTGAAGTTATGTTTCATTTTACGAAAGTCCTCTTAATTAATTAATTATAATGGGCTTTGAAAACATCCATTAAATGAAAGATATTTAATTTATTTAATGTGATACATTTATATGGAAATACGAATTTTACTTGACGGATTTCTATTATTTCGTTTAAAGTTAAAAGTATCCACTTTCTGTACGCTTTAAAATTGAATTTTCTTTCGTAGTGATATACACTTATAATGTGAACTATTCTGTTCACAGCATTTGAGAATTTGCTCAATCCATTCACAAATTTTCAATAACTTCTATGTTGGCCTTTCTAGTAAAGATTTTCACGTCTACGTAGACGCTAAATTATTTTTAACCTGATGTTTTTAGATTTATTTTTAAAAGAAGCTAACGCTTGCGCTTCCTTTTATCACTTCTTTTTCTAAAAGTTCCTGGTACTTTTTTCTAATTTGTATTTGGATTATCATCTTCTAATCAAGATATGTTTAAAACTTTTTATTTTACGCTATTTCTTATAAGTTAATCTAGTCGACGTGGCTTATTTGTAGTTGCAATTTTTGCCTTGCATAGCTGAACTGTGTTCCAGAGAATAAACGACGTTCTTTCACTAATTAAGTCAACGTGAGTTAATTGTGTGTTTACTGACCTAAGATAATATGAAATAAACCCGGCCGCGCTTCGCTGTGGCTTAGTCTGATATGAAATTAATGTTAATAAAATTATTGTAGCGAACATAGAATCACCGCGACAACACATCATTCAATTCACTACCCTGCCTTGCGTTGCTGTGGCTATGTGGAATGAAAGGAAGAAAAAATATGTTTTAAAAAAATATTATTTATTTTTAAGCAAGTGTATTGGCTACATTTTTATCCGTTTTCCGCAAAAACATAAATATCACACGGTTTACCGACTCTGGCGCATACGACGTATAATTTGCCGAGGAATTTAGCATTAATTACGGGAGTGCTCAGCACATCTTGACAATGGAATTGCGATTCCGCAAGTGTCCACAAGATGGGCTCCGCCCATGAGAGAAGCAATCGTTTTCTAAATTCGAACCGCACACTTTTGCAAAGATTGCACAAGCGCTTTATTGATAGTCATAGGGAACGCAAGGTGTATTGGAAATTGAAGTAGTTTGAAATCGAACGCCATGTCGGTCGGAACAAGTGGTATTCGTGGAAGTACGTCTTCACCTTTATGAGGTCCATTGAGAATGATTGCTTCGATAAGATTTGTCGTGTGCTTTGTACTTTCCCCATTTTTCCTATTTCAACGAAATTACATGAGATATAACATGAGAGCAAAATGAATTGAGGTAGTAGGAGGCTGCGGTTCGCTGATCGTATTTCGTGAATTATAAAGTAAATAAATCTTACTGACAGCACTTAAATGTCTCCTTGATACAAATTTAATTTACAACTTAAAATATTTATAAAATGTCATACAAACGTCATGTTTTATATTTTATTGAAAAGTTTACAATAATTGTTGAAACTGTTGTCCCTCGGCATTCAAACATAAATTTAAATACAATGTTTCCCACATACGCATATTCTGAGCGTTTATGTAGCCGTTCAGGTGAAACCACGCTTTGTCGGTGAAAAACGTTTTATCCAAAACATCGTCGTCGTTAAGATTTGCATTAAAGAAACGACAATAGGCAACTCTTCGAACATAATCTGGCGACAATAGTTCTTGATACAATTGAACCTTGTAAGGATACATACCAATATCGCGTTTAAGAATACTGCGGCAGGTTCCATAACTTATATCCAACTGTTGTGCCAGTCTTCTGACAGATGTTGTAGGTTGTTCTCTAATTGCGTTTCTTGCATTATTAACAACATTTTGGGTCCTAACTCGAGAAGATCTTCCCCCTTTCCATTGTCTTTTTACAGACCCAGTTGTTCAAAAGTTATTTATAATTCTCAATAGGTCACGAGAAAAGTTCTTATTTACTAAAACAACTTCAGGAAAACGTTGTTGGAATTCTTCCTTGCACATTTCTATTGAATAATACCATTCGCCGTTTGGCAAACGTCGACCGTTACGAAAGTAACATTCTAAAATGAACACCATTTGTTCTTGAGTAAACATTCTGAATGTGATTATACTGTTTTTTTTTTTTTAAATTGTGTTGAAAAGAATTAATAATTCACACTGACAGTCTGTCATTAAATGTTTGACAGAAAAATATTGTGAATATAATTCACGAAATACGATCTACGAACCGCAGCCTCCTACTACCTCAATTAATTTTGCTCTCATGTTATATTGTATTGAATATCCGGTTCGTATGAAAAAGCAATTCGGTGATATGAAGCTCAGATCCTTCAGATATTACAACTGCATACGTCAGCCCTGTTGATCCAATTGTTCTTGTAGTTGTTGGGCCCATTGTGCTGCTCTTCTTCTTCTCAATTCAACTCGAAATACTTCAACCCCTTCTACCTGTTGATCTGCCGATTTTTCTGCTCGCCAGTGAAAAGTTCTGACTCTAACACGTTCATTTCGTCTAAACGTTTGAATCATTGCAGTTTGATCTACTTTGACTTGACGTTTTGTGATTGCGTGTCGAGAATGGCGGTCTATGTTCGAACGTGGGTGGGGCATCTATAAAATCAATAACAATTTCTCCTTTTTTTCTTTCAAAAACCTAGTTACTTGTTTAATTGCTTTTCAAATATCAATATAATTAGTATTTTCGCTTTCAAAATTTGACATTTGTTCGTTATAATTTTTTTAAAATAACATTTTCTTGACATTTACATCTAACCTATATATATATTATTTTAAGTTTTTATATAAGACAATTCATTCCAGATAAAATCAAAGTTATTTTCCGTTTTAATAATCAATATTTCATAACAATATATTAGCGTAAATAGAGTAAATGATTAGCAAACGTCAACTTGTAATAAAAAAGTAGGTACTACCACCCCAAGTACATATTAGAGAAATTTTTGCGCCACTTATGTCTACTTATTTCACCGGTGCGGGACGACTTTTGTTATGCCGTGTTAAAAAAATCATTTTACTATCAAAACACTCCCGTATTCGAATTCAACATTGTGACAAAATTTCAAGTCAATCGAGTGACTTTTTTTCGAGTTTATACGCAGGCTGAATTTTTATATACACTTCATTAAGTATATCTTTTCAGTTCAAGGCCAAATTGAAAGCATGTGATTCAAATCAGTACTGCAGAGTCAAATGAAGTCAGTATTCAATCGCGGAAGCAACTGTTTGTCTTCATAAAATATAAAGGTCATGTTTAGCAATATTGTCAAAATTTTAGTAAATGACTTGAAATATAACCAAAGAAAGAATATACGCAACCTACATATCAAAATAATAATCGGTAAAGTGGGAACAGGAATAGTTCAAAAGTATTGTTTTTTTTTTCAGTTTTGTATAAATATTTTCCACCCAAGAATCGGAAATTATTATTTTAATATACGAACGAACTATTTTAAATGTTATTGTTAATTATAAACTCAGGAGAATATTCGATCAAAAATATATTTAAAAAGAAACATGTCAAGTCAGAATGCTTAACAAAAAGTCAGAATACCGGAAACAAAGTTAATGAACAACAGTATTCAAATAATTTGATAGCAAGCCGAATGTCATAAAACTATTTCCTGTACAACTTATCCCTTTTATTTAATATAATATTTCAAAGACGTACGTCTTAACTTAAAATGACAAACGTGTGTAGTATTACAGCGCGTATTCATGTGTGTTAGAAAGAGATAAAGTACAATTTACGGTTCACACTTGGGCAGTACGAACTGGAAAGATATACTTTTTGAAGTTTATATAGAGATTTATTGATATAAATAAATCACAGTGATCATAGAGTTGTGCAAGGAAATAAATGAATTATATATAGATAACTCGACGCGTTGTTATATGGGTCAGTTTTGAATAAATTGGGGACTGTGGCTTACACGGTAAAAACTTATTTAGAAAATATAGCTTTAAATCTTGGATTTATTTCTACAACTAAGTTGTCATCATCAGCAGTAGAAAAAAAGGATTATACTAGAAGTACTAGCACACACTTTACACAAGCAAATCACTGTAACACAAAGATATTTTTAATAATATGAAATATTACTGAAAATCAGATTTTCATTAAATTTTTTAATAATATTATTAAAAATATTTTTGTTTTATACAAAATTTGGTGAGGTTTTACCTACTCAAGTACGTTTCAAATAACTTTGTTATATACGCTATCGGTTGTATCTGATATAGAGTGGAGGCACGTTAATATAGTTTCCGCAAGCTTTCGGCAAGTGTCCGTCATATGCCCTCGGTCTTGCGCTTGTTATGAAGACAGCGATGGTTGTTTTGGTGTTCATGGTGCTGATATTAGTCAAGAAGCGGCGCTGAATGTTCTTCTACCCGGTGTCTTCATAACTTTTCTAATGTAGTAAGGGTGTTATTTATAAATAAATTGAAAGTTCAGAGTTTTATTTTTATATAAAGTATACAGTTGGTCACATTGATACTTGACATTTTAAAATTTCAATGTTGCTATCCGCGAAATATTATTAATTTTCGTCAACATTACTTGATATGTATGTTATTTAAAAATATACACATGAGTCACATAGAAACTAATATATCTTGTTGTCAATTGTATACAATATACGTTGTTTCCGTAGCATTGTTCTTTTATACGTATATCATTTATTTCAATGTACTTAAATTCTTAAAATCAAATGACAACAATAAGATATTTATTTCTGTGTTCGAACAACGCTAACATCGAAAAATGAAAAAAAGGGTATCGAAATAAAGCTCATTTCGATACTGTTTTGGGTTTCATAATGAGTTCATTACGAACGCAAAATATAAAAAAAGTGTTTTTGTTTTGCGAGGATTGTTCGGAAACTACGTGGCCTAGAGATGGCGCGAATTCGCAGGAATCTTCTTTACCATTTTGTAGAATCATCCTTTAATAGGTTAAATGATAGTACATAGCGATCTGTCAATTAATTTGTTTCTGACAGCACGCCAAAATGAACGTCTCGTGTAATTTTTAATAATGGAAAAAACTGAGTTGAGAGCAGTAATAAAGTACTATCATTTGAAAGGCTTAACGCTTCGTTTTCAATGGTTAAAAACTGGATTGCCAATTTCAGCGTAGTCGAATGAGCACAAATGGTGAAGCCCGTAGTGGACGTCCAAAAACTGTTACTGTTTCGGATATGATCGAAAAAATTCCACCGTATCGCCTTGGAGGACCGTCGAGCAAAAGTGCGCGAGATAGCAGACATTGTTGGTATCTCAAATGACAGTATGTACAGAATTTTAACTGAAGAATTGGGAAAAATTTAGGCGCGTTTGGCGCCGCGGTTACTCACACAGGAGTAGAGACTGACTCGCGAAATTTTGGCACGTTTTCGCTGCAATCAAAAGGACTTAGTACGTCGTTTAATTACCGTCGCTGAAGCCTGGGTCCACCCTCGAAGCCAAAGAACTATCCAAACAATGGATAAAAAATGTTCTTCGCCACCAATGAAGGCGAAAACGGTTTTGTCCGCAGGAAATGTTATGGCAATTGTCTTTGTAATTCTCATGGAATTATCTTGGTCGACTGCTTAGAAAAGAGGAAAACAATAAACGGGGAGTATTATGAAAATTTGTTGCAACAATTAAGCGACAAAATCAAGGAGAAACGGCATCATTTGGCAATGAAGAAAGTGCTTTGCCATCAGGATAGCGCACCTGTCCGCAAGTCTGCGATTGCAATGGCAAAAATTCATGGTTTGGGATTTGAATTAGTGCCTCATTCACGCTATTCCTCAGAGTTGGCTCCCAGCGATTATTATCTCTTTTCAAACCTAAAAAAATGGCTCGGCAGTAAGAGATTTTCGTCTAATGCCGAGTCAATAGCAGCGATTGACACGTAGTTTTCGAACCACCATCGTATATAAAATTTGGCGAGGTTTTACCTACTTAAGCATGTTTTAACTTACATTGTAATATCAGCTTTTTATTATTGAAAATGTTTCAATTAGCCTTTTCCCGTTAACGGGATTATGTAGAAATATAAAACTTTTTGGAACCAACAATAGTCTTTCATCTAAAAGGCGCATTTCTATGAAATAGTATTCTTAATACAGAAATTTGAATATATCAATACGTTAAGCACGTATTACGCGTTTGTTACAAATGAAACAGACATGCATTATACTCGTCTGTATCTGTACACATGGACATACAAATAGTATTGATGTATTCAAATTTCTTTCGTATATTTGGTGCTATCTAGCATCATGTTAATGGACTTACACCTATATAAGTATTTTTTCCCCTCTGCACCGGCATAGCTGGACGACAGACAATCGCTATCTTCGGCGTAGTCTCTTTTGTCCGTCAGACGTCACTAGACTATCTTGTCCCACCTGATAGGACAAAATTCGTTATACCTATGAGGCGATCCATCAAACTTTACTTCATTAGCCAAACTGACGAAGTCTATATGAGACAGAAACACGTGTCTTTGGCAGAAGTAAATGTTGGAAAATACGAGGTGTATGTCCATGTTCACAGATACAGACGTGTATAATGCATGTCTGTTTTATTTGTAGTATATTTAGTATCTTAATTAAATTGACACAAAATAACATTTTAATAACTAATTTTTCTCATTTCATATGTGACACCTCTTAGTTATGTGTTCACTTTAAATTTTTAAGCATTGGCGTTTCTATGCTATCAAAGCCTAAATTGCATATTAGTTTACAAGTAAAGTAAATTTGAATTAGATAGTTGCAATAGTCTGGAAATGAAGAATTATTATACTAATGGCGCTTGGAACCGTATAAATCGTAAATGATCGAAATTTTAATTTAAAAATAAAATTTCTTAATATAATATACAGTTAACAATCGTATTTACATCTACGTTACGTAAATTACTTACGTAAATTAGCCTTAAGAGTTCGCTTCTTATCTCTTGCACAAACTAAAAGAATCGATATTCCAACAAACAGAAAGGCAAGCTCTAAAGACCAGTAATGTACGAGAATTGTAAAACTTCCGATTGTGTTTACAAGTTCGAAGAATTTATGTAATTACTTTTGTTTTGAAAAAGTGTTGTTGTATACGGTTTCCCGAATTTTTCGACCATTTATCTTCGATTCCGTCGGAAGACGTCCAGCGCTACGTCGTCGGTTAAGCAAAAGCGGTGTCGGAAACCGCATTTTTGTTAACACGGCAAGATTGGAGAGGTCTTTTATCTTGCTATTAAACGTAGGCATTTTGTGGTAGAAAATTTACGATCTTTCGTTTTATCGCTCTATTTTCCATACGTTCTGGCTCAGCGTATGGATTGACTGCTACTGTCTAACGGCTATACTGTCAATTACATGTGAAAATCCAATAAACGAACATTTTCGGACTGTTCTGGATAGTCTCGCGGGTGACTTTATTTTATTTACGTTTTGCCTTGTTTGACGTATGTCCGTTTTTGACTGCATGCAATAGAATTGATTTTGTTTCTAGTGCGAGCTTTTACCAGTTCTGCTAAATGGCATTCGATTTAGCGTAATTGACTTGTAAAATAAACAACTGAACTGAACAACATCGAACTGAAGTGGTGCGAGATTTGTTCATTACGTTTTTTTTCGAATGTTTTGTCGTAAAATGGTGCAATATTTTTTTATTTTTGTTTACATTTTGTGCATATAAATAATGTGTGATTTTAATTCCACAATAAATTAATAATTTAAAATTTTTGTATTAATCATATTACGAGGTGTTGGTACAAAATAACGAGACGCATGTTACTATAGACGAATTCCCTACGCGCCAATGCACGTGTAGCGTTGTTTCGTCATAAAATGATGTTTTAGAGCCCGGCGAACGACGTGATATCGGTCTTTAATTTAAAACTCATCAATAGGAAGCGTTATGGTTAACCATACGATTTATGTAGTACGATTTCTTCGAAGCTAAGCCATTGTACTGGTTATTGAAGATAGCGTATGAACGATTTGGTAGGCCCGATGTAGGCAGAAAAAAAACTACTAAGGCAGCGTTTTCATATATACAGATTGGCGTACTTAAAAGTAGATATTTAGCTTCAAATTCATACATATATGTATACCGTGAGTTTTTATTATCTCTTACATAGCCTATGTTCGGTTTAAAAAAAACGCTTCAATGCGAATGTTATGCAACCAACATCGCTCGATTATGTGTTTATCCATGTCAGTAATTGCAAAAACGAAATAACGCTTTAAATATTTTAGCAATTGACATTTGTATTCTCCTAATTTAAACAAAATATATATCTGTAAAAGATGAAAAAATAGAAATTTCGAACTAGTTAGTATAAAGCTGGAAACAGTTGAAGGAAAGTGCGGAATCTATTTTCTATCAAATATCTTTACAGGCTCATACCATCTATCCGAAAAATTCAGGCGATTACTAGGAAATTTCATTCTGATGGCTGCATAATAAATACACACTGAAAGAAAATTAGATTAAACATTAAACACCCCACCCCACATTCTTTTAGAAGACTTAAGATTAAATGTGTTATGTTACATTGAAGAATGCCTCATAACACCATTAAGTAAAAAGCACAACAATTTAATATTTCGAAGACGTCTGTATTCAAAATTCTCAAACAGTAGAAATACAAATCTTACAAGTTTTCTAATTACCAACAATTATTTCATGAACATAGAATAAGACGTGTTGATTTTTCCGAAACACTATTTAATTTATTAAATGAAAATCATAATATCTTGAAGAAAATACTTTTCACTGATGAAGCGTGTTTTTCTTCGAACACGTATTGTTCCCCGATTTGAAAATTTAGCCATTGAAGCTTCCTGGTTTCAAACGGATTGAGCCCCAATTCATTCAACTGCAGCATTTACAAGTTTTCTAAATTCAAGTCTTCCTGATCGATGGATAGGGAGGCTTGGTTCGCTGGTTTTGCCGGCTCGTTCGCCAGATTTATCGCCAAATGACTTTTCTTTGAGGATACCTTAAATCTAAAATTTATGATACTGTAATTTTCACTAACATTGAAGATTTAACAGCACGCATAAGCACAGCCTGAAACGAATTACGAACCAAACCGGATTTATTAACACACTCTTTGCAGGAATTTTATAATCGACTCGCATATTGTATGGAATTTGAAGAAAATATTTATGAAAAAGTTAAAGAATTATAAATAAAAACAAACATTCTTCAAATTACCATAAAATTCATTTTAATATTGTTTGTGTAAATTTAATGTTAAATAAATTATTTTCATACTTTGTTGACAGTGACAACTAAAATGCCTTATTACGGCAAGTGATGACACTCGCATTGTTGGTTGCGTAACGTTCCCATGCATTGAAGTATTTATTTTAAAACTGAACATAGGTGTATTCATGTGTTATGTTCAGCGATGTAAAAAACTCACAGTATACGTATATGAACAACAATTTTCAAGGATTCTGGTTGGGATGGCTTAAAGCCATCCAAAGCTTTAAGAATTTTATTTAATTTTTATTCATAATTTTATTTTAGTTACAATTTTTACAGAGTTTTGTTTCAGTTTAATGTTAACGCATACATACATTAATTAAAAGTAGATAATCAAACCGTATGTACTAATAACGGCTGCAATTCTTTAAAGCAAGCTTATACATCTACACTTTCTTTCTGCCGCACTAAACACATATTAAATACGTACCGAAACCACGCCTACGGTCATTAGAGTCACATGTACGTATAAATATGCGTGCCCTAGTGTGTGTAATACGCATCGCAATTTCCACGTTACTTCAGTCAATCTGTACATATATAAATGCTGTAACATATTTGTATGTGTAAGTGTGTCTTACTGAATATTGTGTCCACAGGCATGTTTTTATCCATAGCCACGAGCGTAGCATGTGGATAGTTATGATTGTTTTATAAAATATTTTATAATAATAATAATAATAATTATTATTATTATTCACGATTGTTACAATATACGTTGACATATTTTTCTAAATGTTCAGGTATAAAACCTTGTCCTTTCGCACTTAAAAATATTTTTAAATTGTGAAAATAATTTTTCTATATCGCAACAAGTCACTGGAGCATAACTGTGGTTAGTTTAGAAATTTTGTAGTAATTACAGTGAAAGCTCTCATAAGCGGGCAGTCACGGTTCCAGGATTTTTGCCCGCTTATGGGAGGTGCCCGCTTAAAAGAAAACTCTGAGAAATCAAACAGAACTCGTGTAATGTAACATGTAACTACTATATAGGTACATATATGTATGTAAATAATATGTAATGACATAGACACAAACAAATTATTTAGGAACAGCTGGAAAATATCTTAAAATGGATGACTGCTTCATTTTCCTTTGCTGTTCTTCCATACGGCACTTCTGAAAATGACATTCCAGATTTTTGATATGTTCAAAAGCCACATAGTCATCTGTAGAAAACTTTTTCAGCTCCCTGATGCAATTTAAAGCTTCATCAAAGCACTTTATTTTATTTTCTTCTTCTTTCTGTTCTTGAACGTCTTCTATTTCGTCATCGGTCTCGATCGCTTCACTAACTTGACTTGATGTAGTAGTCTGGCTTTCAAAATCATCATCTTTTGTTGGTGTCTTATCATCAATTTTTATAAATTCGTCTAGGTTCTGGTCACTGGTAATATTTAAATGTTCTGCAGCTCTCCTCATCATCTCCATTGTCGCAAAAACAGACAATGGTAAGTCATCCTCATCCTCAGAGTCAAACTGAGGAACCGTCGCATCCGTTTTTCTGAACCAAGCCTTTCTGAAACAATTTTGTATTGTTGATGGAGTGACCTTTTCCCATGCCGTTTTGATAAAATATAATGCCTCTAAAATATTAATTTTTTGTGATAATTCAGATGATGATTTAGAAGAATCTATGTTTGATAAAATATGTTGTATAATCTAGTTGCGGTAATAAAGCTTGAAATTCTGAAGGATGCCTTGGTCTAGTGGCTGGCAAACAGAGGTTGTATTGGGAGGCAAAAAAATTAATTTCACATTTTTGAGGTGTAATTCTCGAGGATGTGAAGCAGCGTTATCTAAAAACAGTAAAATTTTTCTCTTTTCAATTCCCATTTTTCGATCAAGCTCAATTAACCATTAACCCATTATATCGCTTGTCATCCAGGCTTTCTGGTTTGACATCCACTTGACAGGTAAATCCTTAATGCTTATGTTTTTCAGTGTTCTAGGACGAGCCGATTTTCCAATCACTAGTAGTTTTTCTTTCTGCCCTGTCATACTTGCACAAAACAACACTGTAAGTCTTTCTTTGGCCAATTTCCCACCTACACACTTTTCAGATTTTAAGTAAAGGGTCTTATTGGGAAGCGCGCGAAAAAAAAGGCCACTTTCGTCGGCGTTGTAAATGTCTTCGGATTGGTATCCGAGTAATAGTGAAGGAAGTTTTTCTATGAATGCATCAACTGTGTCTTGGTTTACATCAGCTGCTTCACCAGAAATGCATTTAAAGCTTACATTATGTCTTTTACGCCACTTTTGTAGCCACCCATCAGATGCACTGAAACTGGTGTAGCCGAATTTTTCTGCAATTTGTTTTGCTTTTTCTTTTAGAAGCCCTCCAGAAATGGGTATCTTCCGATTTTTAGCATTCACGAACCACTGATAACATTCTTTATCGATGTTGGAACAGTTCTGAAAAAACTTTTTTTTTTGATGCACATGTACACCAGACTGCCATAAACGTCTAATGTCCTCTTTATTTTTTGCTATCATCGTAGCTTGCGTCTTTCCTATCGAAAATCGCGCTGCTATAGCCCGAGTAGATAGTTTTACTTTATCAATTATATTCACTATTTCCATTTTTTCTTTTAGTGTTAACATTCTTTTTTGTGGAGGCATTGTTAAAAATGCACACACCTGATTCTCTATCACAACTAAAGCACAAAGAACCAACGACCAGCTGTTTCTTAAACGGTAAATCCCCTAAGGGAATCACCGAGTCTAGAAATGTGTAATGCGTGTTAAAATCTTAATTCGTCCGGTTGTTGGAGCTTCGTGGTCGCTTATGGGAGATATTTTCTGGCTTTGGCTAAAAAAAATGTTGCCCGCGCCTGTTTATAGGAGCGCTCGCTTATAGGAAGGTGTCTTATGTATTAAAAGATAGGGCGAAAATCGGTTCCAACAATTTGGTCGTTTAAGGGAGATGGTCGCTTATTAGAGCTGCCCGTTAAGGGAGCTTTCACTGTATTTAAATTTTTTGAAAAATCGTTTTACGAAGAGAATATGTGGTTACAACATGATGGGGCACTTTCACATTCCGCTCGACTGGTAACAATGTGGTTGAATAGAAATTATCCGGAAGTATATATTGGACAATGAGGTCCGGTGCAATGGGCACCACGCTCGCCAGACATAAACCCATTAGACTTTTATTTCTGGGGAGAATTAAAATGTGTGTATACAACGGAGATTGACACTCGTGGCCAATTACTGGACAGAATTATTAATATGTGTGGACGAAATTTAATTAATCGGGTATTCAATTCTTTAGGACAACGTTATAATGCACGTACTCAAGCACATGGAGCACATTTTGGGAATTTATTAAATTAAATACTAATTAATTTATTGTGCTTTTGTGGTCTCGGATATATTGTAGACCCCGGATTGCGCCTCGTTCTACAAACTTATATCCACGGCCGCAAAATTACACTTACATTCCTTGTAACATGAGAAACTATTATTGTCTTTACCAAAGAACATCCAAATTATAACGCTGGCGTCAGTCACAAACGCAGAATTTTTCTCAAAGATTCAGCAAACGAAGTGGTGATACCCTACGAGTATACAGTGTCCCGTATCGTTATGTTCAAATTTTAGGAGTGTAAAGTAGACTTCATTTCAAGTAACAAAAACGCTAAACTTGTAAATCCATTTTTATTTCTTTCAAAGTTACAGATCTATGAATGTGATTGTCAGATCATGAAAAAAAATGTAATCCTAAAGTCAATAAAAACTGATTTTATTTAAAAAAGTTCAATTAATAATATTTTCGAAATGTCCACCTCCTTGTTGAATGCAGGCTTGTGCCCATAAGCCAACAGAAGAAGTGCTTATCCGAATTTTATACTTGTTTTGTCAGATGTGCTCGGCAGCCAGGTGAATACGATCCAACAACTCTCCTCTTCTGTTCGAAACTTTCGCGTAGACTAAATTTTTCATAAATAAAAGTCAAGGGGATTAAGATCGGGTGATCTGAGTGGCCATGCAACAGGACCAGACCACCTCGACCAATCCATCTTGGATAATTGACGTTAACCCAATTGCGGACAACAATTCCGAAATGTGGTGGTGCCCCATCCATGTGAAACCACATGTTTCGTCAAACATTCAGTGGAACATCCTCTAAAAGACCTGGCAGTTCGTCAATAAGAAATTGAAGGTAATTGTCGGCATTTAACCTCCCAGGAAGAACGACAGGACCAATCAACAAGTCATCGATTAGAGCCGCCCAAACGTTAATAAAAAATTTACGTTGAAATTTAGATGGGCGTACAGCTTTGAGATTTTCTGATGACCACCTGTGTAGGTTTCTCAGATTTGTAACACCAGTTCTCATGAACGTAGATTCATCTGTCCAGAGGACTGTTCTGCAGAAATTAAAATGAAGCCGTGACTGTCTTAATATCCAGGTAGAATAAACTAGACCGGCATAGTGGTCTGCCACAAGCAAACCGAGTCTCCTGCGATAGTGATATGGATATAAGCCCTCACGTTTTAAAATTCGCCAAACTGTCGTTCGTGGTATTCCTAGTTGTCTAGCGATTCGACGTACACTGAGAGTTGGATCCCTTGTAACAATAGCTACTGCTTCTTTCTCTAAGTCTGCTGGCAAATTTACTCCTTGGTCGAAAAGATAATCACGCAGTCCGCATTACCGAAATTGTCTGTGTACTTCTAGAAACGTTCTGTAAAGAGGAATGCGCCTATCGGGAAATCGATGTCGGTATTCAATAACTACTTGACGTGCACTCCCGTTACAATAGCCATACACAAAATGCATGCCGCATACTCTTGAGAAGAAAATCGGTGAGGTATTTTGAATAAAGAAAACGTGTCCATTCGCTAATAAGCTGTTGTGTGAACTGAAACGTAATGTAATCCTTTATTAAAACTGCAACGTTAACAGTCATCTGAACATTTGTTTATTGTGTGATGTTCATAGTTCAGCGCTTACTAAATAAGTAAGAACCTTCTTTATCATAAATCAATTTTCAGTACTCTTTTTTGTAGATCTCCAAGAAATTACTGTTTGCACTACGACACGTATTTATTTATTTTAGGATAACATTTTATTATGCGACGTAAACAATCAAAGGCCTGTTATTGAATCGTATAACTTTTTTTAAATAAAATCAGTTTGTATTGACTTTAGGATTACATTTTTTCATGATCTGACAATAACATTCATAGATCTGTAACTTTGAAACAAATAAAAATGGATATACAAATTTTGCGCTTTTGTTACTTGAAATTAAGTCTATTTTACACTCCTAAAATTTGAACATAACGATACGGGGTATATCAAGAAGATCGTACAACGGAGCATTGTGAAATGTATGAAAAAAATTATTTATATCGCTGATCTACCTACAGCTCAAACAAATGAGGCGATTAAGAGAAAAATATTCTTTCCGTCATAAAGAAATCGCAAACGCAAAATGATATATCTTGAATTGAAAAATCATAAACACAGTGTAAGAATATGTACTACTTGTTATTCTAATTTATAAACAATTTTTATTACGTAATAACTAGAGAACGGATGCAATTTCCATAAAACGCAATCGGCAATTGGAATTGTGTATAACGTCGCTCAGTACATCCCGGCGTAATTCAATGAAGTATTTGTTTGACTTACTTGGCCACCTGGTCTCGCTGCGATAACAATGGACAACTGAGCTATTGTATTCGGAGAATATAGTGTTTTTTAAAGTGTTTTCATGAGCGTAGATAGAAGCGGGGTTTTTATAATGTATTTTATTTATTAGTTTATATTTCGTAAGATAAATAAAGTGCTGTGAGTAAGTTTCTTGTTTTCATAGTTTTAACTGTTAATTACATCGTAATTTTTGTGATAGATCCTGTTTAATATCGTTTGATTGAATCTATTTTTACCAATTATTTCGACGTAAGTGTGCATTGAATTTCGTTCAGTTTCAATACGTACACATTTTTAGTTTTCATTTATTTAGATCTAGAGAATTGTTTAAGTTACTTTTTCAGACATGATATGGAAGAATGTCGAGAACGGCATTGTAAAACAATGGCGAGTTGGATTGACGGTCATACTGATTGTATGTCCATTGTCAGTGATTCCGAAATTTATTACAAAATCCGTAAAATATCGTCAAAAATTCGTCACTTAGAATCGCAACCACATCTGAACTCTGTAAAACTTTTATGGCGGCTAATATTACATTAAACTTAGCAATCCCACTTTAAAAATATTTCTTCAAAAATATACTGGCCGAAATGTTCCTGATGAATCAACTTTACGCAAATATTATGTTTCTAGGTGCTATACTAGTACAGTAGAACGCATTAGAAGCCATCTTTGAAATCAATACATATGGATAAGTGCCGACGAAACGGTGGATATGTTAGGACGCTGTGTGGTAAATGTTGTAGCTGGTGTAATACATCCAACTATTCCCTATAACTCATATGTAATAGCAACAAGTGTTATAAATAGAGTTGATGCGGAACAGTTGCTGAAACCATTAAGGAGAATATGCAAAAAATGCTTCATTCGGACCCCACGTACAAAGAAAAAATACTTTTATTTGTCGGTGATAGTGCTGCGTATATGTTAAAAACAGGCAGACTATTGAAGAAAATATATCCTAATATGCTGCATATTACTTGTGTAGCACATGCTCTCCACAGAATCTGTGAATATATCAGAGACACTTTTCCGGAAGTTGATAGACTTGTATCAGCTTTTAAAGAAGTTTTCAGAAAAGCACCATTGAGAGTAGCTCTTTTCAGGGAAAAATTTCCATCTCTGTCACTGCCTCCCACTCCAGTAATAACTAGATGGGGAACATGGCTGGAAGCTACTAGTTATTATGCTGAGAATTTCGATAGTCTAAAACATTTCGTAACACTGCTGAAGGAGGATGCTAGAAGTATTGGTGAGTGCACGGAGCTCACACAAATCCCAAATTTAAAAAATCAGTTGTACTTTCTTCACGAACACTTTGGAAAATTGCCAAAACTAATCACTTATTTTGAAAATCGAAATCTCAAATTAAATGACGGATTAACCACATTAGATGTGGCTGTTAATAATTTGAAAAGTATTCCAAGTGACTTCGGATGTGGCCTTCGGCAAAAGTTTGAAGCAATTCTTAATAGAAATCCGGATTTAATTACATTGCAGCAATTATGTATGGAGACAATTCCACAAAATCTAACGGCTAAATATGAAGAAATAAAAGAATATTTTCAGTATGCACCTATAACCAGTTGCGATGTAGAAAGGACGTTTTCTATTTATAAGGATGTACTTAATTCAAAGAGAACAAAATCGACAGAAGAAAACCTTGAGAAACTATTGCTAGTCAATATTAATACTCCTTTACTCAACTTGAACGACAAAATGAACAAATAAAAAATGTTCCAATTATAGAAATAAAATTAAAAACTTTAAAAATACAACTTTTCAACAAATACATATTGCAGTGGAATTTGCTTTGAAATTTCTTATTAATTTTTTATTCACACTACAGCTTATATCGCCGGCTAATCAGTCTAGTAGAATCCACGAACTGCCATCTCATGAATCGTTCCTTGCGGATCAGGTTTAGATTTCGTTTTCCAAAATAAAACCATAAACACAAATAAAACACGAATCAGTTCCTTTATGTTGGTGTAATTAAAAATAAAAATAAAAAAAAATCCCTCTACAAAGTGTATAGGGTGCTAAAGCATCATCAAACAGTAGCAATGGAGGAAACACTCTTTGTGAATAATGACTCGCACACAGAGAAAAACCTCTTTTGAATCTCGATCAAACATAAAACTAATAAATACTAGTGAAATCTGTCAAGTTTAACCTCTAATGTGACCCCTTCAAACAAATATCAAAAACAAATAAGTTTTCAAAACTCACGAAAATTGAAATTTTGTCATGCGCCAAAATAACATAACAAGGTCAAACCCCACTACAGAAACTCCAACCTTGAATTCAAAATGTTCTCGAAATATTATTTTAAGAAAAAAAAACTTCCCTTACAAAAAACATGACAACTTTCGCTAATATCCATATACTACTTTCAAATATAAATTATTACAATAAATACATGAAATTATAATAATGAAAATAATCATTATATCAAATATATAAACAAAATAATTTTTTATCAACTTACATAGATCTGTGTGCGATTTTATAAAATACACGAGAGATATCTTTTTCACAAAATTTCAAATAAACATAAAACACTCGCATAAATCGAATTAAGATTAACTTGCACCTTACACTAAATGCAAAAACAAAATACAACCCGAATTTATACAACAAAGAATAAAATTGATTATTTTATCCTTTAATAAACCGAACACTTTAGCAGTCAAGATATCTCTAAATCAAAATGAAATTTCCATATCCGCTTGTCCATTCCCACCATCTATAAAATCAAAATCTATACAGACAACACATTTTAACAAATACAGTATCCGAAAAAGCGGCAAGTTCAATCCTTTGGACAACCTATATATACAAGGGCTAATCATAATTTCATACATTATAAAATTTATTTTATTTATAAAATAATATATATATATAACGATCCCCGTCTGAAATAAATAAACATACAACTGAGATAGCTAATTTTTTTAAAATGTCCCTATTACTGAGTTCGATATAGTTCAATCATTTTCCTTACTTGTCCAAGGAAAATCCATAACATGATTCCCCGAAGTTATCCGAGAACAAAGTCAAAACATACCTGAGCTTTTTTCAAGGATAAACTTCAGCACAGCACTCGAGACAGTACCGCACCCTGTCTTAGTTCCCCGCACTAACTTGTTGTATTAGTGTTGAACAGGATCTTCATCGTTCTGATGCTGTAGTGTGATAAACGGATGCAATGCACTGATGTGATATCGTCCTTTTTTCTTACGTCCATCCATCGAATACAGCTCATACGTCACATTATTGAAGCATCTCGATATCCGATAAGGTCCTGTATAAGGCAGATCAAGCTTCTGACATTTGCCTTGATCTCTTCTGCCCAAACGATAACTTTTTACAATCACCACATCTCCAATATCAAATCTCGTTCTCGTCATAATCTGCTCATTTTGTTTATTTAGATATTTCTGTGCGTTTATTGTAATTCTTTGTGCAACTTGGTTTTTTAACTGTACCAGGTTGTCAACCCTTTCATTTTGTGTATTCCAGGGTCTGGCAGGTTTCGTCCCATACATCACAGTCGCAGGACATTCCAGTGTGACAGTATTGGGTGTGTTGTTGATGTTATCTTCGACATCTTGAACATGAGCAACCCATCCTGCATGATTTTCATAGGTTTTGATCCTTAGAAACTTTATTATTTCCTGAATGTATCTCTCACATGGATTCCCGCATGGATGACGTATGGAAGAGAAAGAAATTTCAATATTACGATCATGTAAAGCAGTCTTAAATCTATCATTATTAAAATACGAAGCATTATCAGCTAATACTCTATTCATTTTCCCTTGACGCATAATCCATGAATCAATACACTGTATAGAGGTATCTGTATTATATTGCGAAGTGGGAAATAATTTAACAAACTTAGAAAATACATCAACCATTACTAAAATATTTTTATATTCAAATTCTCCTGGAATAAGATTCCCTAAATAATCTATTGCTACCAATTCTAATTTCTCATGAGTAATTATACTCTTTACCTCATACTGACAGGTTCTATTCTTATGTTTGCCCAAACGACAAGTAATGCAATTTCTGACCACATCTTTAGCGATTATGCGATCTTTCTTAGCATAAAACGCCTCTCTAAACACCAACCATACTTTATATCCCCCTATATGTCCCAAACTTTCATGAATTTGCAACATCGTTTGCCTTGCATACACATCATTTACAGCAATATAACTTATTTCCCTAATCACTTTCATAATCAACCCCTCTTTCATAACAAAATTTTTATAATTATCTTTAGTATTTAATTGTTCCCTTATTATATTAAATCTTTCATCTCGCTGGACCTGAAGGATCATCTCAAATTCATAATTCCCCGTAGCATAGTGTCTATTATATTCATTCAACTCTACATAATGAAATTTACTTTTACTGTTGTACATTCGTGACAACGCATCGGCAGAAACATTTAGAACGCCTTTAATATGCTTTATTTCAAAAGTATACTCTGACAACAATAGTGACCATCGATATACTCTATTATTTTTAAAACGTGTATTCAAAAGTGATGTCAAGGCAGCATGATCTGTCTCTACAACAAAGTTTTTTCCCAATAAATAATATCTGAGCTTTTGTATCGCGTGTACCACAGCCAACATTTCTTTTTCACTAATGGTATATTTAACCTCATAGCTTTTCAAAATACGAGAGATAAAACATATCGGTTGTTCTATCCCTTCTTCATCTATTTGAATTAAAACTCCGCTTATAGCGACATCACTAGCATCTACTCTTAAAATAAACTGTTTATTAAAATCTGGTAGTATTAATTTTAATTGATTATAAAACTCTTTCTTTAACTCCTCAAATGCATTCATTCTTAATTCTGTCCATTTAAACTTTTCATTCTTTTTAAGCATTTCATACAAAGGAACACTAATACGTGCCAGGTATGGTACAAAACGTTTATAATAGTTAACCATGCCTAAAAATCCTCTCAACATTCTTATATTCTTAGGTAGAGGATACTTCTTAATGAGTTCCAATCTACTCTCATCTACACTTATATATTTAGTACTTATATTATACCCCAAAAATTTAATTTCTTTCTTATAAAATTCACATTTACTCAAATTTACCTTTAACCCTTCTCTGGCTAATACTTCCATGATCTTCTCTAAATGTTGTGAGTGTTCCTGCTCATCCCTGCTGTATATTAAAATATCGTCCACGTAATGAACCACAAACTCTTCATAAGGTTCTAAAATTTGTTGCATTGCTCTTATTAAAGCAGCTGCCGAACTGCTTAACCCATATGGTACAGTCCTAAATTGATATACTCGTCCATCTACCATAAATCCACAATATTTTCTGGACTCCTTTTCTAATGGAACCAACCAAAAAGCACTTTTTAAGTCCAATTTACTATATATCCTTGCATTGTAACATTTCGCCAATAATGGTTCTATCGTAATAGGCGTCTCAAACTGAGGCTTTGTTCTTTCATTCAGTCGACGTGCATCTAGACATAATCGAATGTCTCCAGTTTTCTTTTTTACAACTACTAATGGATTAACATAACGCGTTTTACCAGTTTCAATAACACCATCTCTCAGCATCCTCTTGATTTCATCATTTACTTGTGATTGAATATTTTTAGGAATGGGATAATTTTTCACCTTAAATGGTCTCGTCTCATCTACCTCTAAGGAATGTTGGTAATTTCTGGCGATACTAGGAAATTTATTTACTAAATCTATATTCTTTTTAATTAAATTTTTTACTTCTACTTCCTTATCCTCTCTGCAGTCCAATTTCATCATATCTATATCTTCAGGGAACTCCACTTCTCCATTTTCTTCCTTACCCATATCTTCCATCATCATTACCTCCTTTTCTTCGAAATCCTCTTCTTCTATATTATTAATAATCCTCGTCACACTCCTTAATCCATTCAACTTTCGTATTATTAATTATTATAACCCTTTTTTGTATATCTATTATTGCATTAATCTTATCTAATAAATCTACTCCTAGTATTCCATCCCTTCCTAATCCTTTTAATACTATAAATTCTCCCATGAACTTATTATTATCTATCATAAATTCAACAATAAAAACTTTATTCACTACTGTTAAAATTTTCCTTGTAGCTGTCACTATTGTAATTTTACTTGTGGGCATATATTTCCCCACATTACTTTTAATCAAACATTCAATCACATTCTCATCTAAAAATGACGTTTCACTTCCTGAATCAATTAAACAACTTAACTCTTTATCATTTATTTTTATTTTTATATGAGGTAAAACCGTATTTATTGCGTATTTCGACTGTTCATACAATGCATTACATTCATTCTTTTTGGTTGGTCTTTTTAAAAATCCTTACTACATGCTAATTCTACTTTACCCTGTTTATCGTTTGTTTCTAAATTAAAATTACATCGACTATCTTTAGGACGTGTCCCAGTATAATTTTTAACTTCTGCTAAATTTTCCTTTCTTATATCTTTACTATGATTATCATCTATTCTACCTGGTGAAGCCATTTGATTATTTCTATTACTATATTTACTTACTCGCTGAGGACTTGAATATTTATTATTATTATTATTTTCTATTCTGGCATATGACGATCTATTAACACTGCGATCTATATAATTATTCTGATATCTTTTACCATATTCCATGTCATCTAATCTTTTCAAAAGTTCAATAAATTGTTGCATGTCACTTATATTTTGAATGGCTACTGCCTGACTAATTTGTGCATCAAAATGAGTACTTAATTGGCATATTAGATCTCTATCAGTGATTTTTGGTTGCAAATATTTTAAAATTGAGTGTCTCCTCATAACATACGACGCTCGTGACTCATTACTATTATTATTATATCTACCAACTAATAAATCATTTCTTACCCTCGTTTGTCTTGTTGTTCCCCAGAATTGACTGGTAAATCTGACCTCGAACTCCTCCATCGTCTTCACCTCATCCGAGATCATGTCCCACCAGGTCATTGCATCATCCTTGAAACAGTTCCCTATTTTCTGGAGCTTCTTTTGGTCCCCTGGCACATCCTCTAGACTTTCCTTTAATTTTTTTAGAAAACCCATGGGATTTGTATTTGCCATACCATAAAACTTCGGCAATGGTTCATTTTGTACTGGTACAGGGATGAACACAGGCACACTCTCTTCACTCTTCTCTTTTCTCACTTGTTCAATTTGTTTCTGCATATACGTTAGTTTCTGTTCCTGCCATTCTCTTTTTTCCTTTTCTTCTAAAAATTGATCTACGCTCACAGTGTTTTGTGGTATGTTAGGTTCATTTATTAACGGAAGTGATTCATCTATTATGTCTTTATCTGTTTGTTTACTGCTATTTATAGGTACCATTTGATCTACTATCTCTTCCAATTTTCTCTCCATATCTACTTGTCGTTGTTTTATTTGCATTTGTTGTTGTTTTATTTCATTGTGATTTTGTTGCATCGTTTGTTTTATATCCATTATCATTTCCATCATAGCATGCATCATATCCATTATCCCTCTACTGTTACCACCTTCCTGTCCTGCTTCATGTATGGGATTTAGATTGAGGTTACTTATACCTGCACTCGCACCTTCTAATGACTCTTGACTGCCAATTAGTGGTGGCTGTCTCCATTCATTTACATTCGAAATACCATCCATTTTGCTTGTTATTCTTTACTATTTCTTCAATATAACTCTTTTAATTTAGTTATATTCACGAGACACCTTATACTCTCCAAATTTATAAATTATCTTGTATTTCCAAATTATTTGCTTAACTTCATTCGCCGACACGCTGGGCTGCCAAAATTGTGCAGTGGAATTTGCTTTGAAATTTCTTATTAATTTTTTATTCACACTACAGCTTATATCGCCGGCTAATCAGTCTAGTAGAATCCACGAACTGCCATCTCATGAATCGTTCCTTGCGGATCAGGTTTAGATTTCGTTTTCCAAAATAAAACCATAAACACAAATAAAACACGAATCAGTTCCTTTATGTTGGTGTAATTAAAAATAAAAATAAAAAAAAATCCCTCTACAAAGTGTATAGGGTGCTAAAGCATCATCAAACAGTAGCAATGGAGGAAACACTCTTTGTGAATAATGACTCGCACACAGAGAAAAACCTCTTTTGAATCTCGATCAAACATAAAACTAATAAATACTAGTGAAATCTGTCAAGTTTAACCTCTAATGTGACCCCTTCAAACAAATATCAAAAACAAATAAGTTTTCAAAACTCACGAAAATTGAAATTTTGTCATGCGCCAAAATAACATAACAAGGTCAAACCCCACTACAGAAACTCCAACCTTGAATTCAAAATGTTCTCGAAATATTATTTTAAGAAAAAAAAACTTCCCTTACAAAAAACATGACAACTTTCGCTAATATCCATATACTACTTTCAAATATAAATTATTACAATAAATACATGAAATTATAATAATGAAAATAATCATGATATCAAATATATAAACAAAATAATTTTTTATCAACTTACATAGATCTGTGTGCGATTTTATAAAATACACGAGAGATATCTTTTTCACAAAATTTCAAATAAACATAAAACACTCGCATAAATCGAATTAAGATTAACTTGCACCTTACACTAAATGCAAAAACAAAATACAACCCGAATTTATACAACAAAGAATAAAATTGATTATTTTATCCTTTAATAAACCGAACACTTTAGCAGTCAAGATATCTCTAAATCAAAATGAAATTTCCATATCCGCTTGTCCATTCCCACCATCTATAAAATCAAAATCTATACAGACAACACATTTTAACAAATACAGTATCCGAAAAAGCGGCAAGTTCAATCCTTTGGACAACCTATATATACAAGGGCTAATCATAATTTCATACATTATAAAATTTATTTTATTTATTAAATAATATATATATATAACGATCCCCGTCTGAAATAAATAAACATACAACTGAGATAGCTAATTTTTTTAAAATGTCCCTATTACTGAGTTCGATATAGTTCAATCATTTTCCTTACTTGTCCAAGAAAAATCCATAACAATATGTATTTCGTAATTTTATAGATCACCATCCGTTTGTTTTCCAATTATATAAATAAAATTAATTAATAAATATGTATTTCGTAATTTTAGATAGATAGATCACCACCCGTATGTTTTCCAATTATATAAATAAAACTAAAAACTTTATAAATACAACTTTTAAACAAATAAATATGTATTTCGTAATTTTATAGATCACCACCCGTTCGTTTTCCAATTATATAAATAAAATTAAATATTTTAGAAATACAGCCTTTCGCCAGTACTGCACTGGGCTTTGCGTCATGTGGTAAGCGTGTCCGTTCTCTAGTAATAACTATGTTCGTTTTTTGTGAAATCATAAACACAGTGTAAGAATATGTACCACTTGTTATTCTAAGTTATAAACAATTCTTATTACGTAATAACTATGTTCGTTTTTTGTGAAATTATCTCTTGAATGTACCTTTATTTCAATAAATTTATGTTGTCGCATTTTATAATGAGTTTTAATAGGCGGACTTGCGAGGCCCGGTTTATGTAAAAGTAGATATTGTACCAGATATGCATCCTAACTCTAGGACTCAGACTATTAGCATATTCAAATTTTAATCCCATTCGAAATTTGTATCAATGTTTGAACAATATTAAAAAATCGAAAACGGTTTTCTTTTTTTGCAAAGATATTTTAGTTGCCAAAATTTAATTTGAAAGTGCGCCTATACACCAACAAAATTCCACAGAGTAAAACCGTGAATTATCGTTCGCTAAACATTATAAAATCCGAATTCCATTATCGCACATTAATTTACAAATTAAAGGCAATAAAATGTCTTTGATTTATATCACCAGGACGTAATAATGTACATGCAGAATCGCTAATTTATTGCCTTAATTAATAATAATAATAATGTATTTATATCTTGTATATTCAGAGCGCAGCTCTGTAATTCATTGGAATGTCGTTCGTATTTTTAATCGCAGAAAAACTGCTCAGTCCGTAATAAATTAACAATAACGAATTTTGAGTCTGGATTTTCGCCCCAAGCAATGTTTGCTGGAAGAGAGCTGGGGAATTCATTATGTTCGAATACAGAATGGTAGGGGTTATAATCCCCATAAAGAAACAAGCGAAACAATGTTTTGAAAATAAATAACGTTCCTGTGTTTTATTTACGTTAAGGAAAAAGAAAACTCCAAAAATACTTTTATTAAAAGAATTATAGTCATTTCATAAACAAATCTTATTTCTGAAAAATTGAATGCTGTGGCCTGTAAATAAATAAATGATATTTTACTTGAAAATTAGATAATTTGTAGCGAATATTCACCTTAACTGCTACTGCGCCTACTCTATTGGAAGTAAAAGAAAAGAAGGCAGAATTAAGGAAAACATATCTAGAGTTAATATTAAATTAAATGTATAATTATAGATAGTGCTGGACACTAAATTAAACATACAATAAATTGAGATACATAGAATGTCTTTACAGTAAAGAGACAACATATGAAAAATGAAAAGTTGTACTTATATAGAATACTAGCTAAACCCGGCCAGGCTCCGCTGTGGCTCAGTCTGATAAGAAATGAATGGGAAAGTAAATAAAAGTATTGTAGCGAACATAGATTCACCGAGAAAACACATTATTCAATTCAATACCTTGCCATGCGTTGCTGTAGCTATGTGGAATAAAAGGAAAGGAAGAAAAAAGATGTTTTATAAAAAAAATATATTTTTTATTGTAAAGCTAGTAGATTGACTACATTTTTTGTTTGTCCATTTTCAGCAAAAACGTAAAGATCAAACTGTTTACAGACTCTGGAGCATGCGACGTATAATTGCCCATGAGAGAAGCAATCGTTTTCTAAATTCAAACCGCACACTTGCAAAGATTGCCCTTGCGCTTTATTAATAGTCATAGCGAACGCAAGGGTTACTGAAAATTGAAATAATTTGAAATCGAATGCCATTTCGGTCGGTCATATTCGTGGAAGTAGTACGTCTACACGTTTATGAGGTCCAATTATAATTGTTGCTTCAATTAGATTGTTCATAAATTTTTTATCTACTAATCGTGTGCTATTGCCTAGATTTAGCTGATTGATGTTTCGGAGTAATATAATTGGCACTCAAATTTTAAAATTCAGAATGTGATACTGTAATCTGGAACATCGAGAGAATTCCGTTGGAATATTCACTACTTCACTTTGGTTCATTAATAGATTTGTATGTCACTGTTTCACCGGCGATTCTGTTTAGGATTATTTTGTTCATATCGTGTACGCCGACAATCAATAATAATTTCTCCTTTTTTTCTCTTTAAAAAACCCAGCTACTTGTTTAATTGTTTTTCAAATATCAATATCATTGATATTTTCGCCTTTGAAATTTGACAATTGTCTCATAATTCTTTAAAAAATAACATCTTCCTAACATTTACATCTAATTATTTTGTTTTCACATAAAAGATTAAATCAATGTTATTTTCCTATTTTAACAATATGTTAAATAGAGTATATGATTAGCAAACGTCGAGTTGTAATAAACCATACCACCAAATCAAGTATTTGAGAAATTTTTACGCTACTTATGTCGAAGCGCACCGTACATTTCACCTGTGGACGAAAATTTTGATTTTACAACAAAAACACTCGCGTATTCGATTGCAACGTTGTGTCAAAATATCAAGACAATCGACAAACTACTTTTAGAGTTTTGCGAACACAAACATACGCGGGCTGAATTTTTATATATAAAGAGTTAAATCCAAAATATTTTTCCAGAAGTCGCTCTCAAGGGTATCGTCTCCGATTTTGTCAATTATCGATCGCTACATGTGTATGTGTAAGTTAGATTTGATTTAGATTTACTCCTTCAATTAAAGATAGATTATTACCAAATTGGACGTGAAATGCTCGTAGAGCATACATCCTACATCTTCTTTTAATATATCTTCTTTAAAAATTCACACGCAGGTATAAATTTTTAACTGCTGATTTTTCGTACCAGGTTATCGAACCCTTCACCCACGAAAGCTGTCTAAACAATGTAATCTTCTTGAGTTTTTATAAACATATACATTACAGCGTGCGTTTGCGTGTAAATTCAGCGGCATTCTGAATCCATATTAATATTTTATATTTATTACTTCTCATAACAAAAAAAAAAAAGAAATTAAGTTCATTCAGGTCAGTTCTAAAGCTTTCGTCTACAAATGATTCACAGCTGATATATTAGTACGCAATCGTATCGAGGTTATTCAACTCTAAATAAACAAAGCTGCTCCATAGAGTTTTCATAAACATAAACATTGAAGCATATGTTTGCGTGTAAATTCAATCGAGGTATGATTCATAGACGTTCTGAACGACAATTTTACTTCCAGGGGGTTTTTAATTTTGGGGTTCGCGTCGTTATTGACTCACAATTTTTTGGATTTATATTCTATATAATTGCATATTTTTATACATACGTTCTCCTTATTTCAAGGACACTCTGTAGGCATAGTTTGTATGGTAGACGCACAATGAATGCTATTTGTACTATAGAGGGCACGAATACCATAACGGTATCGCTATTTTTGCATTGTGTAAAGAGAGAAAGAGTGCCCGCTGTGCTGTGTAATAAAAATTGACGCACATTATCAACAGTATGCAATTGAAACATTAACAATTTTAACATACCACTACAGAATCTTCTAAATTATAATAATAATCATAAACGTTATCAGTTGTACAAGAATAATAAGAAAAATTATACAGTAATTACTAGAGCTGAGGATGTTTGCGGTATAACCATGGTTATATCATGTAACCATAGTAATTTACTATGGTTACATGATATAACCATGGTTATACCGCAAACATCCTCAGCTCTAGTAATTACTGTAATTACATCACAATTAATCAATGATTTGTAAATTTAAAATGTCTACTGCATTTTGTAACATAAAATCATTGCGACGTCTAAATTTTAATGGTGAACTTAACCAAATAGGTGTATTCACAATATTTAGTAAGGGGCTTGTCGGATATTTGGATATGAACTTTTCTTCTTCACCTCTTTCTTGATATCTTTTATATTTTTTACCTGCTTGATAGCTTCTTTGATTATTCCTTGAACTAGTGGTTAAAGAGGATTCACTGGAGATGGAAGTAGAAAATTCATACGAATCGTAGCCCCCCTCCACTATAGATTCTTCGGAATCTGACTTAGGTTCTTCAATTTGTAAAGTTCCAATTTCACTAGGTGCGATCCCTTTTCTCCGTACAATATTCTTCTTGGGTGTTCCAAGAAATATTTTGTGAGATTGAATATATATTTTGTTGTGACGTCGAAGCTTCCTCTAATTCTGCGTAAATTTCGTTTGATATGCAATCCAGAAATGCGGAAACATATGCAGTATCCACCGCTCCAGGAACAGTCGTGCGCAATTTGGTCGTGGTCTTCATGCCGCACCCAGATGAAGATTCCACCTTGTTGTTGTATACATCGAGTAAAATGTCTTTACTTTTCGTCGGAAGTTCTGTTTGGCAATACATCGTGAATATTTTTTTTTCCTTTAAGAGCTCCACAAACTTCTCGAAGTAGATTTCTGACGTTGCGCCTAATTTGACGTCTTTCATCTCTTTCGAAATCTTCCGTAGTGACATTAAAGAGTTCTTGCAAATCTTCTTGCTAGTAAGATACTGATCCTTCATGTAATGGGAGATTGTCACCTCCAACCGTATAATTAACATTGGAATCTGTAGTGGTTCTTGCTAATTCAATTCTATAAAATTCAGAAGACATTCCCGTTGACATTCCTGCATGGCTTCCTCTTTCTGATCACATGTTCTAGTAGCGGTATCCGACCCAGCAAAGATAATTTCATTACATGACAGATTTTAGTTCTTCTTTCAGCCCTTTATACTAACGAGTATTTTGGACACGTTGGTGGTGTGATTCGCCTTCGCCTTCGTATTGACCGTCTGACTTCAACACGTACGTTCTGCACTGTGACAATTGCTTATGCAATCACGAAATCCACTTGGAAAGAAAAGAATCTTGTTCCTTGAAACGAACATCATTTTCAGAATAATCTATCGTATTATTGGGGAAGATATGGGCATACAGGCTAATAGAAGAAGCAAAAATCATTTTCAGCCCTCATTAGCATTTAAGCCAATAAGAACCGAGATCGCGAAGAAGTTGTTAAATCATTACTGCAAAAGTTGGTATCGCAAAATATTATATTTTCGACGAGAAAAACGTTAGTGTTGAGAAAAATTTAATCCACAGAATGACGTGTACTCGAAGTTCCCTGGAAGTCTGGAAAATTGTGATACAGATTCAGCGTGGTCACTAGGGATGTCAATTTTGAAGTGCGTTCCACTGGCGTACCAGGCCAATGTGCAGTCTTCTTCCTCCCGATCTCTAGTTACCACAATTTCGTCTGCGACATTAGATATTAGTATGTTTATATACAAGGTGTGTATAAATTGTCGCAAAAGCTACACGTAGCGACATTCTTCGTTCGGTTTTGAATAAAAAATCTTAATGTTAAAATGTCGTATCATGCTTCGTAAATTCGTAAATGTCAAAATTTGAGAGTAATGATTTTGATTGAACTCACTTTGAAATACAAACTTATTGTTCTACAACGTTGCCAAATGTGATTTTCGTGGAAGTACGTTAATGAATAAATGTTTAAAACAAGCTTTTAAATCAAAAAGAAAACGTTTACGAAATAATACTAGTAAAAAGTTTTTCTTTAAACTAAATTGCATCTATCTCTATTAACAGATATCGAAGAGCAAAGGTTAGTTACGCACTAAAAGTCTGAACTTCAAGAACCCCGTGAAAACAAACGAAGCATGATACGACATTTTATCATTAAGATTTTTTATTCAGAACCAAACGAAGAACGTCGCTGCGTGTAGCTTTTGCGACAATTTATACACACGTTATATATATTGAGAGCCACGCTTATTTGTTTTGCAGCGGACTGTTACATACAAAGCGTCCATAAAGTATGGATATAAGCCCGTAGTAACGTTATTGTGCATTAGCTATATTTAGATGCTACCATTTTGTTTTTTTCGTCGACCTTGAATAAATTATGACGTCATTGATAATTTTTTTAAATATCAACCCCATTTTTTTATGGAATTTGAAAGCTTTTACAATTCTTTATTCGTCGATGTAAAAATTTTGGTATGTTACATTAGAAAATTTTTGAGTAATCATTTTTCAACTTTCAGTCATTCCCAAAGTGACAAGGTAATTTTTTTGACAGATTGTAAATAATCCGAATCACATCCGAACATTTTTATTTAATCCTAATTGTTGGTGTAAAGTGTTTTAATTATTGATTCTCTGAGATGAATTTACCTGAACGGGAACGCATTGAGGTGCTCATGATGATTGGGTTTGGAGATAGACGTCGAAATGTTAGGGAAGTAGCGGAGTTGTTTAATGAAACGCATTCTGAACTGGACCCTATCGGTTGTTCAACTGTAAGTAAAATCGATAGAAAATATTTGGGAATGATTCGTTCGAGATAAACCAAAAAGTGGACGTCAATCACCCCTAGACACTCAAGTTGACATTTTGTTAACAGTTCAAGAACGTCGTCACATAAGCACACGGCAACTGAGTCGAGAATTTGACGTAGCAAGGGGTAGAGTTGGGAATCTTTTGCATAAATCAAAGTATCATCCCTATAAAATGAATTTAGTTCAAGACTTTGATAGGCGTTTGGAATATTGTGAACGGTTGATGCAAATTTGTGATAATGACAACATTTTGTTTTCTGATGAAGATACTTTCACATTGAATGACACTGTGAATAGACAAAATTGCCGATTTTGGTCGACTGATATTCCTCATTGGATGCTAGAGACAAATATCCAAGACCCGCAAAAACTAAATGTGTGGGCAGGAATTATCGGCGATCGCATTGTGGGACCGTTTTTCTTTGATGGAAACTGACTGGGGTAAGATACTTGAATGTTTTGAGGAATGAATTGGTACCCGTTTTAGCGGTTCGTTTTCGAAATCATGAGGATCCACATTTGCCAGAGAATTTGGTATCAACAGGATAGTGCTCCTCCGCACTATGCGCTACCAGTAAGGCAATATTACACACACCGGAAAATTTGGACGTTTTGCGACAACGCATCATCTACGAAACCAGACTAATCACTCCCGAAATATTACAGAATGTGCAAAATGGAATTTATCATCGCTTAGGATATTGTCAACGAAATGAAAGAAAACATTTAGAGCATTTGTTATAAATTTGATACTGAAAATGTCAAAAAATAAAACTTAGAATTAGAACACAATTTACTCAAAAATTTTCTAATGTAACATACCAAAATTTTTACATCATCAAATAAGAATTGTAAAAGCTTTCAAAATCCATAAAAAAAGTGGGGTTGACATTTAAAAAAATTATCAATGACGTCATAATTTATTCAAGGCCAACGGAAAAAACAAAATGGTAACATATAAATATAGCTAATAAAAAAACATTAATCGACATATCTTTGCATTTTGTTAAATAATGCATAATAACGTTACTACGGGCTCGTGTCCATACTTTATGGACGCACTGTATAATAATAATAATGTCACAGATAGAAGTGTCGAAAAAACAACCATTATCCGACCAAGGAAATAAATTAATAAGTAGATCTCCTGATTTAATTTACAATGGCGCAAAAATTAAATGTACAGTTTGCGATATGTTTCTAATGTGAAGAGTGCACAGCACATTTGAAATAAATTAAATATTCAATAGATATATGCTTTATAGGTATTTAGAGAAGGTTTTATTGGCTTGTAGCGAACAAATTACTAAGAAGTATTACATAAAGTTCATTAAAATTTAAAAAAAAACATAATACGTCTTTCCAAAGTTTTAAGTTAAAACAAACGGCAAACTTACATGTTAAACTTGTTAAAAGTTTTGTTTATTTAATGTCGCAACCAGTTTGCTACAAGGCTAAGCATTATTTCTGATTTAATCAACTCAGAGCAGACATATTTCGAGCAGATTATGTAGGAGTAACACGACTTGTTACACTGGTTCAGAACTAGATTACAACTTCCTCAGTCGTACACATAAATCCGGACGCGTTTCATGCAGATACATATTTATCAGCTTCGGATTGAAAATTATCCCTTTTCACTCCTCTCTCAACTCGGCTGTGCGAGGAATTTACAGCCGGGGGTGTCCCATTCGCGATACACAACAATAGATCATCTTCAGGACTGTGTATGCACAGGAGACGAGGTGGATAATCCCAGCTGGCAAAAAGTATGTAAATTAGCTTACGAGGGAGAGATATATAATAAAGTTAAACAACCTCAAATTAGCATACTTTTGTCCTTTTCGACGGTGAGCGTGCGAGACCACCCCGCCCTCGGGCTAACGACGGACAACGCGAACGAAGGGTCTTCAATATCATTCCTACATGCTACCTGCATATTTTCCGACGACCACAGGCCGCATTTCATCCTGTGCGGCCCCCGCCTAAAATGATACGGTTATTATTACGGCTATGTGATTAGTTATCTTTATTAGGGTAATAACGGATGATGAATGGTTTTGGATAATTTCTGGGCGAAATAACAGTTAAAGAGGATGTTAGTTACTTTTTTTAATGAAGTACATTTTTGAAATGGATCATAATCATGTGACAAATGTAATTAATATATGGTTTTATTTTGCGAAATTTTTGGGTGAATGTTAATAAAGGCTGCGGTAATGTGCAGAGCCATTCTCAGACATTAAACCGTCGTTAAATAATAATTATGAGGAAATCGATATTAAAAGAAGTCAAGCAAACAAGAAGTAACTTTGTTTTAGTATCACTGATACTATATCAAAGTTACCGGAGTGACCGGGCACGAGAGGCCCATGACTCATCGCCCACGGGCGTACTATTGAAAATTTGTATTTTTAAAGAGAGAGGAAACAAACGGGTGGTGATCTATAAAATACGAAATACTCAAGTTGAGTGACGGAGCATTAATTTTAACTAGCAATACTTTCTTAAGGTTCTCTTCTGTAAAATTTGTTCTCCTTGAATGAATCATATCCTCGTAGATAGAAAACGTCCTTTCTACATCGCAACTGGTTATAGGTGCATACTGGAAATATTCTCTTATTTCAACGTTTTTAGCAGTTAGATTTTGAGGCATTATCCCTATATACAATTACCGCAATGTTACTAAATCTGGTTTTATATTAAAAACTGCATCTTACTTTTGTTGAAGGCCACATCCGAAGTCACAGAATATTTTTAAATTTTGTAAACTATCGAAATTCTCTGCATAAAAACTAGTAGCTTGTAACCATGATCCCAATCTAGTTATTACTGGAGAGGGAGGCAGTGACAAATATGGAAGATATTCCCTGTAAAGAGCTACTCCCAATGGTGCTTTTCTGAAAACTTTTTTAAAAGCAGATACAAGTCTATTAATTTCCGGAATGGTGTCTCTGATATATTCAAAGATTTTGTGGAGAGCATGTGCTATACAAGTAATATGCAGCATATTAGGATATGCTTCCTTTAATAAGTCTACCTGCTTTTAACATATACAAGGTGTGTATAAATTGGCGGAGCCACTACACGTGCGACATTCTTGGTCAAATTTTGAGTTAAAGGTCCTAATCCTAAAACGATGTATCACGCTTCCTTTGTCTTCAGAATGAATTTGAAGGAAACATACATTTGGCAACATTGAACACGCATGTGCTAGTTATAATCTTCGGAACATTTTTACACGTCGTCATGTGAACCTTACATTTTAAATTTAAAAAAGAAACAAACGAAATAAATTGGTTTCTTAGATTACATATTTATTACGAAAATATTACAAAGTTTTAAAAATTTTTGATAATATTGACTAATTTTTGTACATCTTCTTGATAGAAATCAATGTAATTATTACCTACATAATTGTTCGATTTGAAATCCATCAGTTTGTAGACATAGCTGCAATCTTTGTGGTATCGAAAACTGATTAAAACTATACAAATAAATACGAAAACTAAACAAAATTATACAAATAAACACGAAAAATAAATTGATTGAACTCTCGCTTGGCACTTGGTGAAACATCTTGATAAATTCACGATGAAAAAAGAACACCTGGTTATATGTTTCACTAAATTTTATTTACATAAAATAAGACAATTGTTTCGGACTCTGCAGTACATTTTCAATTGAAAATGGACTCCAATGGATTCCAACGCGTCTAATTTCTTGTATGTGTTTGCGATGCTAAGTGACGTTTTATGTGTGATTTCTTGGAATTTTTTAACAATATTTTACAGACTTTGCAATAAATTTCGGAATCATTGGCAATGGACATGCAATTTTGACTCTTAATCCAACTCGCCATTGTTTTACGATGCCATTCTCGACATTGTTCCATATCGTATCTGAAAATGTAATTTTAACTATGTTTTAGATCTAAATAAATGAAAATTAAAAATGTATGAGTAAGTTATTGAAAGTTATTGAAATTCATTGGACACTTATGTGTATATGTAATTCAGAATTAAAACAATGAAAAAAAGAAACTAACTCACCATTCTTTATTTATCTTACGAAATATAAATAGCAAATAGAACTATAAATTATATATAAATAAATAGAATTATAAAAACTCCTCCCGCTTCTATCTACGCCCATGAAGAAAGGAATTTATGATAATATTGAAGTAAGTGTGTCACAATTCTACGACAAAAAACAGATGCGCGGTTAGTGGTATTCAATAACTGCGTGTTGTACCTAGCGATGTTATATACTATTTATATGGTCCATCGTAATTTGGGTCTGAAGCGTCCGGTCTCTAATAATTACCAAACTCTGCAAATTTTTCAGCAGGATAAAGCACGGCCACATGCGTCGAGGGTTACTATAAAGTTCTGGATAATGTTAATGTTGGTCGGTTACCATGGCTTTCACGTTCGCCGGCTTGTCACCAATAGTATACTTGTGGGATATGGTAGGACATAAAATCAATAATACAAAGGTATTTTTAATAATATAAAATATTATTAAAAATCTGGTGTGAAGAACACAAATACAGGTTCACTATTAATATTTTTTGTGAACGTGTCCGAACATATCCCTCCCCAGAGACGTAGATACGTATTTCACCTTTCTACAGGCTCGTCGGTACGCCCCTGCTGGAGAAAGGATATCTTCAGACACATTCACAAAAAAGAACCACATCGCCACATCACAGAAATTATGCAGACCGAGCGTAGAAGTAAATTCAGCGTTGCCTGTTGTCAGACAGCCGAAGTACCTCGCCCCGTCCACATAACCAATGTGAAGTAACGACGCCCTTCCAAAGGTGGCACAGCCAATCTCTCTAGAAACTGCATTTTGTTTGTGTCTTCACTCATACTATGGACTAACCGCATGTGTAATGTATCAGAATAATTGAAACATGCATGAGTAGGTAAACCCCACCAGTTTTGTATAATACTAACCGCATGTGTAATGTATCAGAATAATTGAAACATACATGAGTAGGTAAACCCCACCAGTTTTAATAATATAAAATATTATTAAAAATCTGGTGTGAAGAACACAAATACAGATTCACTATTAATATTTTTGGTGAGCGTGTCCGAACATATCCCTCCCCAGGGACGTAGATACGTATTTCGCCTTTCTACAGGCTCATCGGTACGCCCCTGCTGGAGAAAGGATATTCTCAGGCACATTCACAAAAAAGAACCACATCACCGAAATCATCCAGACCGAGCGTAGAAGTAAATTCAGCGCTGTCTGTTGTCAGACAGCTGAAGTACCTCGCCCCGGCCACATAACCAATGTGATTTCTTTTTTGTGAATTTGTCTGAGAATATCCTTTCTCCAGCAGGGGCGTACCGACGAGCCTGTAGAAAGGCGAAATACGTATCTACGTCTCTGGGGAAGGATATGTTCGGACACGTTCACAAAAAATATTAATAGTGAACCTGTATTTGTGTTCTTCACACCAGATTTTTAATAATATTTTATATTATTAAAAATACCTTTGTAAAAGAAAACTGGTGGGAATTACCTACTCATGTATGTTTCAATTATTCTGATACATTACACATGCGGTTAGTCCGTAGTATGAGTGAAGACACAAACAAAATGCAGTTTCTAGAGAGATTGGCTGTGCCACCTTTGGAAGGGCGTCGTTACTTCACATTGGATATGTGGACGGTGCGAGGTACTGGTCTGACAACAGGCAGCGCTGAATTTACTTCTATGCCCGGTCTGGATAATTTCGGTGATGTGGTGATGTGGCTCTTTTGTGAATGTGTCTGAGAATATCCTTTCTCCAGCAGGGGCGTGCCGACGAGCCTGTAGAAAGGCGAAATACGTATCTACATCTCTGGGGAGGGATATGTTCGGACACGTTCACAAAAAATATTAATAGTGAACCTGTATTTGTGTTCTTCACACCAGATTTTTAATAATATTTTATATTATTAAAAATACCTTTGTATTATACAAAACTGGTGGGGTTTACCTACTCATGTATGTTTCAATTATTCTGAGAAAATCAATAATTTACAACGACTCCAAATCAATGAAGATTTTGTTCAAAAAGACATTTTAGAGGCTTGGGATAGCATATCACAAACTACTATTGATTTGCTAAATTTAAGTGTGCCTAATACTAGCTGTATGCGTAAGAAACAGAGGAGGAGAAGAAGCATTATTATTATTTACATGAATTGCTACTATCATATCATGACGAAATTTCGGTCTCGTTTCTGAACACGAATAAAATACATATTTCCTGAAAATTCAACAAAAAATCATTATTGTTAGGTATTTGCTCCTCTATCTTCTAGGCAATAATACTTTTTTTTATTATATTTCGTATATCAACAGTGAGTTTTTTCATTTACAGCGCTGCTGAGTATGGGTTATTAATGTTGCTACACCAATCTAATAAATTACGAACCCTTTCCATTCACTTATACGCATTTTCAAATACAATTGAAATTAAGGAATTCATCAAATATTAAATTGATTCTCAGATGTTGGAGATATGGAGAAGACATGTTCTTAGTTCACGAGATGGTAGACAAACAGGTTCTAACAACCACTTATTCTTGTACATCAGAGATGTAGATGGAGTGATTTCAATATAAACGGAGACTAATAAATTAAACTACATATCATCAAGCTACTTGTGTTCGTCGTGCAATCTGTTTAATGACAATACAAAGCCAAAGGTTATAATCGTTTAGATAACTGTCTTTATGAAGCCTGATTAAAGGTGAGGGGTTAAACGGAGGTTAAAGGGAGTTAACGTCTCATTCTTGTTTATAATTGCATGTTAAGGAATAAGTTTATTGATTAGAACTTAATTGTGGAATTTTATATAAAGATGGTGTTTTATTAACTTAAAATATCTGCATTTTCCATACAGAAAGAATTCATAAAATTATTACCATACTTTTTGTTTTGTTTCGAGTTTTAATAAAATATATTTCAAGTGAAATTTGGAAAGTTTTCTTAGACGTAATTATAACTTACGTATTCATAAATAAATCAGTATGTGGTGTGATGTGACAAGCTATTGTGATAAATCTTCTGTTCCGTTCGCTTAAATAAAATACACGGTATTTACTAATAACTATATTAATGAAAAATACACTAAATAATAACTAGCAATAAAGACAGTATTTGTTTTCATTCATATACATTAATGGCTTGAATGCCTGCATCAGATTATTGGAGAATAATTCGGGTCTTGGGTTCTTTCGTGTCTAGAATGTTTCGGCCGGTAACGTTATCGCTTAGGTCACCGGCTGACGTTACGTCACATAACGCTATCACACTATTTATTGAGAATGTTGCGGCTAGCAACAAAATGAATAAAATGGCATATAAATAATAAACAGAATACTGTTTACTTTACTACGATCTTGCTTTCGCTTATCTTTCAGTAAATAATTTCTCAGGGCGATTTATATTCTTAAAAGGTGCAGTAAAATTGAAATAACTCTCCCTGAATACGACAAACTGGAGCAACGTAAATGACGTTAAAATAGAATTTGATACGCTCTGTTTAATAATGTCTATAACAGAAAATGTGATAAATTTCTTGTAGATTTGCAATCGCTGTCTGGGCTGGTTCGCAGTTTTCTTTTAGAACTGCTCTTTTGGCTGTTTTACCGTTTTATTTGGAACCGCATTTTGGCCTAGTCCATCACTGAATACAGGTATCGCTAATAATCGCTCCATCGGGTAATTGTGATACCGAACATGGTCTCTACCGTGAATCTCCTATGCCGATTCAGCACTTTATATGTAGGACTAAACAAAACATTTTCCAAAACATAAATGTTCGAAGGCTAGGTTATCGAACACGCGGAGAACATATACAAATGTTATATTGTCTATTATGTATAATAATTATAAAAGGTTCTAAAATAGATGTGCGATTACAATTTACAAATATGTTTCGATTACACTAAACGACGAATTGTCAATTGTTTCTTCTTTTTGATAAGTATACACAATTTCATTTTGTGTTATTTGTCTGCGGTAGATTTAGCTGACTATTTAGTAGATAATTATATTGGGGAAGATTCTACAGTTTGGGCCGAAGCTGTTGTAACTACAGAAATTTCTACAAATGCAGTCTAGGTTTAATTCAAATTTCTATTCAATGCACCCTTCATTGTATTTATTTGTAAACGTTTTGTACAATTTTCAAACACATACTTATATTCGTATTCAAAGCCATAAGGAGCTAGTCAAATGTAACAACAAAATTGTTAGACGTAGATTGAATATGTTAACTTCTAAAATGTCAGAATATAACAACGGTTTTTTAAAACGTGTTGATTTTGTAAAATTTGCATCATATTTTCATAAAGTGTAAATATTAAATGTAAATATGTATAATTATTGTATGTTTACATGGATTCTTTGTCAATTGTGAAATAAATATCTATTTTTATCTAGATTCGTACTTTTTTAAAAATAAACTATCAAAGATTAAGTATAAATACATTCTTATATCTAGTCTTTGACACTGTATCTTGCAAATAAATGAGTGATAGTGATTACATATTGGTCCCTAATTCGTGTCTGCCCTCAATAGGCTTTGTCAGTTCGGCTAATGAAGTTAAAGTTTGATGGATCGCTTCACAGGTAAGTAGCAAGTTTTGTCCTAACAGGTGGCATCAGATAATTTAGTGACATCTGACGGATAAAAGAGACTACACCGAAAATAGCGATATACCGGTACAGAAGGGAAAAAATAGGTATATAGGTGTAAATCCATTAACACAATGCCAGATGGCAGCAAATATACCAAAGAAGTTTGAGTACATCAATATATTAAGCACCTATCACGCATTTGTTACAAATGTAACAGACATGCATTACACACATCTGTATCTGTACATATGGACATACACCTCGTATTTTCCAATGTTTACTTTAGTCAAAAACACGTGTTTCTCGTTCCACAGACTTTGTCAAGTAGCAAATTTTGTCCTATCAGGTGGCACCAGATACTTTATTATAATAATAATTTGCTATTTACCTGTGAGGCGATCCATCGAACTTTACTTCGTTAGCCGAACTGACGAAGTCTATTGAGACAGAAATACGTGTCTTTGGCTGAACTAAGCATTGAGAAACACAGGGTGTATGTCCATTCGTACAGATTCAGATGTGTGTAATGCATGTCTGTTTCATTTCTAATAAGGTTAATATTAAAAGAAAGAAGCTAGTTTGATATGGAGAATTACATTATACTCCCGGGAATTTGTATTAAAGAAGGATTGCCGCTTATGATAAGGGTAACTAACTAAATACATTGTTACGATGGAGAAACGAGGGGTATCGCAAAGATTTAATTATAACTAAGAAATAAGCCAGATATCTAGATCAAATTTATTCTGTATATTAATTGGTCCTTATGTACATAATGTTGTAAACTACAGCTATTAATGTTGGTTTGTTTGGATTGAGGAATCCGTAAGTTCCTTCATTTGAAAGGCTACAGTGTTCGGCAAGTCCACGATGAAATGATGGCTCTTTATGGAAATGATAGCTCGTCTTATGAAACTGTTGTTAGGTGGAAAAGGAATTTTCAAACTTGCCACATGCCCCTCACAGATGATCCAAGATGTGAAAGACTATCACTCACAGAAATGGTGCACGGTGAAGCAAGTGGCGGACTTTATCCTATTAGACCGTAGAGCAGTCATCCAAATAATCATGAATGAGACTGATGTTACTTTGCGTAATGCTCTGATCAAGAAACGGAGCGATATGATCATCAAAGGCGTCCGTATTCTTGAAAACAATGCACTTGCTTACTTATCTCGAGGTGGCGTTCAGGAATCAAAGCGATGTGTGTTTAAAATTTTGTCACATCCGCCCTATTCTTCTGATATCGGCTCAAGCGACCTTTCCTTATGTCCAGAATTCAAAAAAGCATTACGAGTTGGGAGATTTGACAACATAAATGACGTCATTCAAGAGGTGGAGCAACCGTTCGAAGCAATCTGCTTCTATAATGACTGGCTTCAAAAGGTCAAGAAACCCTGTGAAGAAAGTATAACTCCTGATGGTGATTATAGGTATAGAGAAGGCTCAAGAATAACAAGTAAAAATAGTTTCCATCTAAATTATTTTTTAGTGATAATACAAACTTTACGATACCCCTTCGGATGGCATATACGTATAAATATGTAAGAAAGAGGAACTTGTATTAATCAGTATTATTAGCTAGCTATAACTATTAAATTTACATGAACTTACGGGGTGTGGCTATAAAATAACAAGACTGTGCTGACTTTTGTTTAAATTTATACATATTTAATTATTGTTCCCTTCAATATACAACCATCCTTTATCCCTACACCGCTTCATTTGAATTTTCCATCATGGAAAAATAGTGCTGGAAGTTTTTTCTCTTCTGTGAGCTCGTTCATTACGTGTGCTGCTTCCTCTTTCACAGTTTAAACGGTCTGAAAGCTTGTTCATTTTAATGCAGATTTGACCTTGAAAAACAGATAAAAGTCACATGGTGCTAGGTCAGGCGAAATCGGTTGATTGGGATAGGGTTTATACTTGGCTACGAACATTTTGACAGACAATGCAGTTTATGCCGGTGCGCTGTATTGATGAAGAACCTATGATTTTTTTTCACAATTCGGTTCAGTTAAGGTACGCAATCCCATGGATATCGAAAAAGCAATAATCGTATCTTAGAATCTTGATTCGATCATTCGCGCTTTTTTAACTCTCGGTGAAACTGGGCTCTTCCATTGCATTAATTAACTATTAGTTTCTGGATCAGAGGTGAAAATCACATGTTACCACTCTTTCCGAGAAGTTTGGGTCATTGTCAATGGTACTTAAAGTGGCAGCTTAAGTTGTCACAAGCTTCTTTTTGTTCGATTGTGAGAACTTTCGGCACCATTTTTGTACATACTTCTTGCACGTTTAAATTCTTATGTAAAATTTATTTTTTTGCATTGATTGTTAATTACTAAAGTTCAACGGCCAGATCGGGTCAGATTACCGATTTTTTTAACATTGTCATCCGTTTTTAACGTGGAAGGGCATTCCAGGCGTCTTCAATATCTTCTTAGCTAACTTGGAAATGCTTAGATCACTTAAATACTCGCAGGCATGATGAACATTCATTGCAATATACTTCTTTTAATAAAAGGTAAGTCGCAGAAGCGGTTTTTCCAAGTTTCATATGAAATTTCACAGCTGTCGCTCATACGAGTTTGGCGTATGTGTAGTTCGTCTGTAGTAGCATCTGTCCCGTTATTTTATGGCCACACCTCGTATATGTTCCTTCAAAACCTTTAATTTAATTTCGTAATTTTCCTTGAAAATAATTAATGATAAAAGTCTTGGAAATATTTTAAGGCATTTAGGAAAGCTTACCCTATAAAGGAATTGAATATATCATCGTTTACTATTTTATTTATTACCTGTCAGAGTATAATATAACAAAATACGTTCACTTCCACCACAATAATTTTATAATAAACTCTTTAAAAATTAATAACTTAATATTGGATCTAGTCAAGTGTGTTGACAAAGTAATTTGACACGATGTTTGCCGACAACCCCTTATTGTTCGCTTGCGTAAGAAAAACTGCTTTTTTTCTAACCTTCGAAAAATGTTTATGTATAAGAGCTATGGTTTGGAAAGGGTCGTACACAGGAGAACGTTAACGGTAAATTTCCCCTATACGTGTTGGTTAAGTTAGGATATCAGTAACGCAATTTTTAAAGGTTAAGGTGCCGCGTGATTTTTGATATATATAGAGTAGAAAAATCCCGGAACATATTCGTCCCAAGACAGAATTTTGGGATCGGATATTGTTTTTCGTTATGCATACATTAAAGAAAAATTGTATTTGCGCCCTCATTTTGTTTTCATATTAATATATAATTTACAATATTGAAAGGACATAATTAAATGATGTAAGAAATACATTTTTATAAACGCATGGAAAAAGGAAATTTTAAAAAAGTTGCACAAATTTTCAGTATCAAATACATAGTTTACTTGTAGGTGTGGTTTCCGCGGTCGTTTTCTAATTGTAGATCTCGGTTTCCGGGTTGGAACCGGGTCGAATTAGGCGTAACTGCCAATGTTTCGTCCACTGTTGCAAGGGATATCTTCGGGCTGTACGTAGATGTTCGTCGATTCGCTGTACTTTGAAGAATGCTATATAATAATATGAAACAGATATAGCTGGTATATTTAAATAGACATCACTTTGGTTCGACAAATGATTAACTTAATTTATTTTGAATAGATTAGTTGGGCGCCTTATAAAATGTGATAAACTATCTCAAACCACGTTATCTCTGCATTACTTCGCCAACTAGACTCAGGGTGTCATTTAATGTTTGCTTTCACCGCTGAGTGAAAATCAATGATTCTCGTACTTAATGGGGCTTCTTCTTGTTATAGACCATTTATGGATAATTTGTTGAATATCCGATCTTACAGAAGGTTTAAAAGCGCAAATTAGCTACTAAAAATACAAGCATTTTTCATTAATTCAATTCTAAAAAGAAATAATTAGCAAATGATCCATCCTAGGTGCATCAAATGAGGTATCAATAGAAAGCGTAGTAAAAGGGCTTTTCAATGAGCTAAAAATATAGAGGGTGTTCTCTTTAAAAATTACGAAATTTCTTAGATTTTGCGAAATTGTGAACACCCTGTATAACGCGAGCAGTTGCAGAATTTATTTCACGTAGCAACGAAAGTGCATACTAGTAGAAAATATTCTATTCTATTGGTTTCGGATCTTTTGATTTTCCTTATGCAGAATAGCCTACTGAATTGTATCAATTTATCAAGTAAAATAATTATTTACACAGAAACTATCAACTTTAGACCCATACAACATTATATCGATATAACCAGCTTTCGAGCGCGGATCATTTTATCTATTAATATACAGAGTGTTCTATTTAAAAAAATGCAACTTTAGTCTGGCATTTCCACCTGGAACAGCCTGTATAAAACAAAATATTTTTAAAACGTGCGCTTTATGGTACGGAAGGATATCCGACGACTAAATATTTGGGTAACTTTCAAATACGCGTGTAATCTTCCGTCCCCGCTTCGTTGCCGGACCCTGTATATATATATATATATATATATATATATATATATATATATGTGACCTTCTCCGAGAAAAGGGACCTAGTGTGTGAAAATGAAGTTTTGAGAAAAACGCATTTAAAGTTTCATAACGTATTATCACTGTGAACACACCTTCAGTTGGGAGATGCGATTTGGTATGGTTAGTTATGATTGGGTGCCGACTTTGGTGACGTCATGCCTATGTGGTGACGTATTTTTTTAGCTTTTAGTGTGATAATATCTTTGCTATTGTTGCTGCTCTGTTTGTTATGATCTCGATACTTGATTCTTAAGCCGCAACCAGTGACCGACGCAACAACGCCGCTCTCTGTTCGCTCTCAGCAAAGGGTTGATGTGCGTATACTAATACGAAGAACATTATAAAAATAACTATAAGAAAGGAAAAGAATAAAGTGCCGCTTCAGTCTTGTGCCAACTGTATAACGAGTGTTATCAATATCTCAAAAGTTGTTTCGCAATTTTGGTTCTTTTGCAATTTTGTTACTAAGCTGATGTTAATTTGAAGTAATTTTTATAAAAATGAATATTTCTGACAGTTTTGATGATAATTTAAAAAGACTAGACTCGGTTTATGGCGATGATGAGATCGATGTGACGTTATCTGAATAAACGTTATCTGAATAAATAAATTTTTATCAGAAATCTAACTTATTTCATCTTATTCTACACCCTTTTAGGTACCAGAATCCACTCTTAAGTCCAAACCCGTTTTTCGACACACTAGGTCCATTTTCTCGGAGAAGGTCACATATAAATATATATATATATATATATATATATATATATATATATATATATATATATACGAGCGTGATTTAATATATTGAATTTATGCATAAGTTTCATATTGTTTTCACTGAACTCACGATTTGATAATTTTTTTATCAAACAAAATACATGAACTAATCGAAAATATATTCTCACTCATTATCAGAGACCGGACACATCGGGCTGAAATGGACGTCATTACGACGGACGATATGAAGAGTCTACAACATCTGTAAGTACATCAAGCAGTTGTTGAATAGCATTCATTCGGTTAACTGCACATTTATTTTTGTGTGCGGTCCATTATAATGGTCAATTCCCTATTAATTGGTGTGGCTGATCATAAATTAAAGCGTTTAGGCGATATTCGTCAAAGGTCGATGGTCTCTTTGAGCGTTGTGAATCGTTTATGTCAAAATTGCCCTCGTTAAATCGAGAAAACCGTTATCGTTCTGCACTCAACCCAGTTACGTTATCCTTGTAAATGGCACAAATGCTACTAGCAGCTTTCGATGCATTAATTCCCACGTTGAATTAGAACAGAAGGTATGTTGGAAATTCTTGTTTTCTTCGACATTCTATTTTATTTTGTCAAGAATTAATGCAAACTTTACAGATATTCAGTAAGGGTTCAATTAAACGAAGATACAACATTAAAATAACTTAGACAGTAACATTTTTTTTAAGGAATTTTTTTCCTAGAAACCGAAACGGCTACGAACTTATGTATCAAACTGATAATAGTTAATTAGTAGTATAGTTCTATATTCATTTTAAGACATATTCGTGTAAACGGACAAGTACGTTACGTGGTACTATTCCACTAAATTTAAACACAAAAACCGGACAGAAAGTTGAGCTGAAAATAAACAAAAAAAAAACATTTACAAATGAGTTTCATCAAGTCCTCATATTCGACAAGATTAATCTTTCTCCTTTTTACTCTTGCCTTATTTGTTTTTTCGCTATGTCTAACTTGGAATTCGCATTTTCTTTTTTAACTAATGCCGTAGCATTAAGAAACCGTCGCATTCCCTTTTTTATTTTTTGCTTACCCTGATGTCGACATACATCTACATTTTCGCATTTTATTCATTTGAGCTAAATGACACAAGGAGACCTAAATACTCGTATATAGTAGGAATTCTAATAGCTTTTAGTTTACTGTAACGCTAGTTTAATTCCTATATTTTATTTAAATCATGCAAAAAAATCATAATGTCTAAACACTAATGTTGTTATTTGGGTAGAATTATTCTAATTGTTCTAAAAATGGAATTTTAGAAATAGCGCCGATATTGTTATGAGTGAAATTTCTGATATATTTATGTCGCGGTAAAATAAAAATGTCTCAGAACTTGTCCCAGAAGTATTGGACATACTGTAAGGAGTACGTAGTGTTGATACGATTATGAATAGAGCAGACCAATTTCCGTGCGCGCCATGAGCGCCGGTATGGGAGTGTAATTCGTAATACTCGTATATTAGAATATGCGATAGAACAGGGACGCAACATGAGCTTGTTACCGATATAAGTATAGAAGTATGTAGAGACATTTATTCTATCAGAAATAATTAAATATACATTTGGTTTTCTGCTATTAAAGTAATATACGTACATAAACACACGAAAAATAAGAATAGTACATATTATAGCAGAGTTGTATGTCGTGCACACAATCACTGATTTCATACATTTTCCATTTTATTTATAGGTACATAGGTTTCTTAATTAGGTTGGTTATTATTTTCGAATCGAAACCATTGTATGCAGCGATGCTTCTAATTACTCCAAGTTCTTTTTCATATCTATCTCTTGTAAGCGGGAGACTTAACAACCGATGGATAAGAAAATTAAAGGATGCCATTTTTTGTTGGAAACTGTGATTTGAATCCGCGGTTATAAACTTGTTCACATTGGTGGCTTTTCGGTAAATATCTATTTCTAAGATATTATTATTCTTAATTACCAAAACATCTAAAAATGGTATTTGTTCATTGTTTTCTTTTTCTATAGTGAATTTAAGGGAATTTCGAATTTAATTCTATTAAAAAGTCGTCCAAATTACACAACTTGGTATTAAAAACCGCGAAAATATCATCGACATACCTCATCCATATTTTAGGGAAATATTTAGATGATCTCTTAAATTCTATTTCAAAATGACTCATAAACAAGTTCGCCATAAATGGAGACAAGCAGTTGCCCATTGCTATGCCATGCTGTTCATAGAAGTTTCCTTCAATTTGAAAGCAGTTCTGAGACATGCATAAAGTTGTCAACCTCAAGTATTCATTTATTTTCTCGCGTTCAATATTGTTCTTAAGCAATAAACTGTCTATATATTTCAGTATTTCAGGAATAGGTACAGAATGGAACAATGAATTGACATCAAATGAAACTAAAATTTCACCCTGTTCCAGCTTATAATCTTTGATTTTTTTAATAAATTCCGACGAATTTTGAATTGAAAAACTTACTGGTTTCTCGGGTAAATTTTTAAACTCGTTTACCAACCATTTTGAAATCAAGTACGGCGGTGAGTTAATACCCGATACAATAGGTGTTACCGAATTACCTGGTTTGTGAATTTTTGGTAAACAATACATTCTAGGTACAAAAGGGTTGCTTACGTTTAGTTTAAATTTGATGGGAGCAGTTATTAATTGTGGACAGTCTTTTAACGCGCTTTTAGTTTCTCTAATCATCTTAGGTAGAGGATTTTTGTTTAATTTGACATAAGGTCCATCCAATATTAAGTGATTAACGCGATTAAAATAGTCGGTTTTGTACATAATTACCAATTTATTCCCCTTATCTGCTTTTAAGTAAAAGCAGTCTTTGTTTCTGAGATTATTAATGATATTCCATTCATTGTTGACAGCGATATGTTTGTGCTGCTGATCGTTCTCACGGATGCGACTCGTGCAGGCCTCTCTAACGAAAGATCTTGCAGAATCTCCAACATCTTTGATAGAGAAGTGGTAATAAAATTGATGGTTTATGGGTTTATTCAGTTCAAGATTGCATGGTAGAATTTCAAGTTGAGTTTCCACATTTTGTAATAGATTATATGCAATTTAAGAATACTTTGGATAGAACTTTAAAACTTTTTTCTGAAACTGGTAGTCTCTTAAGAAAATCAGGCAGCGGAGCAGTTAAGAAACGTACACCTCAAGTTGTCAATCGTGTTGAAGAAATAATGTAAAATGAACCACAAACATCTGTTCGACATTTGAGTCAACAAATAAACCTTTCTGTTGGTAGAACTCACAATTTATTAAAAAAAGATATGCAACTTTATCCATACCGTGTCACAGCAGTACAAGAATTGTTACAAATTGATTACCCACTTATACTACAGTTTTGTAATTGGTTTGTAAATATGAACAATAATGGAGAACTTTCGCAAAGAGTCATCTTTACTGATGAAGCATGGTTTTATAAAACGGGATACCTAAATTCACAAAATACAAGAATTTGGAGTAGTGAAAATCCACATGTAATTAAGGAAGAATCGCTACATCCAGAGAAAATTGGTGTTTGGGCAGCAATAAGCCAAAGGCGAATCATTGGACCAATATTTTTTCAGGGAACGTTAAATTCTCAAAGGTATTGTAAAGAAATTTTACAACCATTTGTCAATCAGTTGCATGATGATGAACTTCAAAATGCATATTTCCAACAAGACGGAGCACCTTGTCACTGTACTGCAGAATCTCTGGATTATTTAAGAGAATTTTTTGATGAGCGTATAATTAGTCGAAATACTGAAATTGCCTGGCCTGCACGTTCATGCGATTTAACACATTGCGACTTCTTTTTGTGGCCTTATCTAAAAAATAATATATTTCGAACACCTATATTGAATTTGAATGATATGCTACAGAGAATCGAACAGAAATGCATGGAAATTAATAACAGTCCAGTAATGTTGCAGAATATCATCAGAAATTTTGAACGGAGAATTTTAAAGTGCATTGATATTGAAGGACAACATTTTCAACATTTGTTATAGTTTTAAATAAATATCTATTATTTGTTATTTATTTGTATGTATGAAACTGTCAAAATATACGACTTCGTAGGTTAAGTAGTAAACTTTAATTTACGACATACTTCAAAATGTTCTCAGTAAATCACATGCTACTAGATTGACTTTTCAAATGAACAGTTGTTATATATATATATATACATATATATATATATATATATATATATATATATATATATATATATATATATATATGTATATTGTGATGGGAAAAAGTACTGGTAACTTGAGACATGGAGAAAAAGAATTAATATATGTGAACCAATTGTAGATTAAGTGATAAGAAACCCAAACTGTATATTACTATTGTGATTTATCAAATAATGCGTATGCAATTTGTTTTAGATTTTTGTTAATATCAGTAATAATATTTATTTATAAATTTGAATATCTGAAAATAATTAACCTATTCGATAATATTGTCATTCCGCGGGAATTCAATATTTGTATACATCCGCATATGAAATTAATAGAAATTGAAACTAACCTAAATGTGATTTCTAAATTAATATGATTATTTTAAAAGCTATCTAAACGTTTATTTCATTTAAATTAATTATTCTCGAAAAGTTAAATTAAATACTTATTTCTCTACCAATTTGGACGAATGCAGGCCTAGGCAGAAACAATGGATAGTTGCGTCTTTTTTAATAGGCTGGTAAACGAACGCGTCGTTTTCGTCAACTCTAACTTTAATTTTAGAAAAAAAAAAAGAGAAATAAACTTAGTACTCACCTGAAATTTACATCACTGCAAAGTAAAATAAATAGTGCTACATGTTGATAGAAAATTGAACCCCTCACTAGCCATTAGAGGTTAAAAAACTTCCAGACAAAAACACATCCACTTGCAACCATATCTGACTCAAAAACAGGCCTAAATCCTGCATCCCTGAATGAAAAAGGTTCCAGTACATCCTCTGAATTATTGCTAAACATTTAAGTATTTAGACCACTTTATCTATAAGAAAAGAAACATTTTAAACAGTTTTAGATACATTTTAAAAATTAAATCACAAAATATTACTCAATATATATCTACCTGATAATGAACGATTCTGATTAATCTTAGTTTTAGCACAATAAGTAAGTTCTTTTTTGTCACAATCACGTTTTACATATGTATTTCACCATAACCATACTCATATGTTAGTCAGGTGATCCTGTAATATAATTACCATTTAATCGACATGTTTTATATGATTTTATATAGCAATACGGAAATATTAAAACCGTTAATTAATACCTGAGTCCTACACTTCTATTTCTATTTGTAAGTTCAGAATAAATGCGTTTTATGTTATTTGCAATTTAGTATGTTTGATTGTTGATTAAGTAATTAATATTAAGATCTGATTACCACTGAACCTGCTTTTGAAGGGTATGGGAATCTCATGCCCATAAAACCTACAATTAACGTTTAAGAAAAGCGATGTCGGGATCTCAACCCTCTAGATTTTTTCATGTGGGAATATGTAAAGACACTTACCTATTCAATGGGAAAGCCTAATAATAGGGACCAATCCATCCAGAAGATTCATGCAGCCTTTTATGAGGCGAAAAACAATATTGAGAATTACAACAGGGAACGAGATCTCCGATGAGGATTGAGTTATGCATTGCAGAAGGCGGTGGTCACATTAAACAGCTTTAATAATTGCACTGTCATTACGCATTTCTCAAAATTAACCACATTTTTTCCTAAGCCCGCTAGTACTTTACTTCAGCTTCAAACCACGATATTTCCAGAACCGTTAGGAATTCGGGAAAAGTGAATACAATCATTTTTGCTTAAAATTAGTCATTGAATTCATATACGAAATATCTCGGATACCTCGGCGGCCGCTCGGTATAATCCATTTCTAGTAAAAATTATAGTAATTAATAATAGTTTGTATAATTTTATTGAGCATTGAATGGGGTGTGTAATTCTTTTTTATTTTGTAATTTCCAACTGTAATAAACTTTAATGGTCGCCATTTTTGTACATTGCAAGTAGCACAGATCGATATATATTTTTTGAGTCCATTTGATATGTTGTGTATTTGTCTGTTTTCTATTTCTCGTCTCGATGAGTTGATTGCTTGTCGCGTCAGCAAAAACCTTGGCAGTCAGGGAATTTTTCCTGTTATTTGATACTATGTTATATGTGTCTCGAGCTAACTGCTTTAGACACATTACTTCTAGAAAATGCATGTGATTCAATTCCGTGATTTTTCATAGAGAAACTAAATTCATATAACTTATGAATTTTACAATATTTTTTTCGATTTGTCGCTTCCGCTAAATTCAAAAAAAGATGAAAATATCACGATGATATTTTAATAAACCAACAGATAAATACAAAGGTATTTTTAATAATATAAAATATTATTAAAAATCTGGTGTGAAGAACACAAATACAGGTTCACTATTAATATTTTTGTGAACGTGTCTGAACATATCTCAACCCAGTTATAGATATAACCTTATGTACGTTGGGAATGCGGGATATTGTAGGGGGGTGGCATGTATCCGATGAGCCGTCGCTCTCTGATTATGCTTATGTCTGCTATGAACTATGTACAGATTTAACGGAACCCAGACTATACAGGGATCCCAAGAGAACAGACTGGGGCTCTTACAAGGAAGACCTGTTAGCTCCGACCCGAAATATCCCTGTTAGAATAGGGAATATGGAAGAGCTGGAGTTGACTGTTGACTGGTTGCAACGGACCATTCTTTCCTGCTATGAAAATAACTGTCCCCTTAGGGAGCGCCGTATAGCTAAGCGGGCTGCCTGGTGGAATGCAGAGTTAACCAATTTAAGGAAAGAAACTCGCCGGTCATTTAATAGGGCGAAGAAAACAGGTAATTGGGAAGCCTACAAGGCTCTCCTCAATAAATACAATGATAAAATCAAAGAGAGCAAAAGGAAGGCCTGGAGAAAATTCTGTGAAGACATCGAAGGTGTTCCTGACACGGCTGGAATAAACAGAATTCTCAAGAAAGATTCTTCCAACGCAATTAGATCTATACAAAAATCGGACGGGAGGTGTACCATTACCGTGGAAGAGAGTTTAGAGTATCTTCTGGGAGTACACTTTCCAGGTTCGGAGCGTATGGATCATTGTGATACCAATCATGTTGTCACCTCTTGGAGGGCGACTAGGAATGATTGGGAGACATCAAACGAGATCTTCAAGTCCCATTATTAGATGGGCGATAGGATCGTTTGAACCATATAAATCCGCAGGACCAGACGGAGTGATTCCCAAGCTCCTTCAAGAGGGAATTGGTGAAATTATGGGTCCTCTATTGAAGATATTCAGGTCTAGCCATGCTATGGGTTATATTCCTAGGGTATTGAGAGAAACTAGGGTAGTGTTTATTCCGAAGCCAGGAAAAGCAACATATACCCACCCTAAATCATTTAGACTAATTAGTCTTACCTCTTTTATGTTGAAGACTATGGAAAAAATGATATATTTAAATATTAAAGAAGGGGCTCTGGATAGATCTCCTCTATACCCACTGCAATGGGCATACCACATGGGAAAATCAGGTGAGGGTTCCCTGCATAGCCTGGTGAGAGGGCTCGAAAGGAGCCTACACTACAAGGAAATTGCACTTCCAGTCTTCTTAGACATAGAGGGAGCTTTCGATAACACCTCGATGTCTTCTATTATTCGATCTTTAAGAGATCGAAAAATAAAAAACACCACATGCAACCGGGTTCATAACATGCTGCGTAGCATGCCCAAATGCAAAACAAAACGATCTCCATGAGGACATCAAAAGGGTGTCCTCAAGGGTGCGTATTGTCACCACTACTATGGAGTCTAGTAGTGGATAATCTCCTCAGGACATTAAATGACCAGGGAATATGGACGCAGGGGTTCGCCGATGACATTGACATAGTGTCCCAGGGGAAATTCCCAAGGACAGTAGCGAGCATCATGCGAAATGCTCTGCGAATTGTAGAAAGATGGTGCCTTGAGGAGGGATTAACTGTCAATCCTCAAAAAACAAGTTGGTAGCCTTTACCAACATGAGAAAACTAAATGATCTGGGCAGCGTAAAGCTGTTTGGATAAGAGTTAGAACTAACCAATGAAGTGAAGTATCTAGGCATAACACTTGATGCGAAACTGAATTGGAGCGGACACCTAGCCAAAGTGGCAGACAGGGCAGCGCAGCTCTTCTGGAGATGCAGAAGAGCGGTTGGCAAGACCTAGGGACTAAGACCAAATGTGGTACACTGGTTGTACACAGCAGTAATAAGACCAACGATTACCTATGGGGCAGTTGTCTGGTGGAGGAGGACGGAGCGGTGGGGCTCCTCACGACTCTCCAGCGACAGGCCCTGTTGGGAATCACGGGAGCTATGAACGGCACGGGAACCGCTTCCATGGAGGCCATCGTGGGTCTCCCTCCGCGGGAACTATTTATAAGGGCGGAGGCAATGTTTGCGATACTGAGGCTGAAGCCCAATGACGTAGGGTGTCCTAATAAGGTTGTAGGGAGCCATACATATATCACAGGAACTATACTGGAAGAGCCGATATTTCAAATGCCGGTGAACAGTATGGCACCTGAAATTATGTTTACAGCTAAGCTGAACACACTTATACCGACCAGGGAACAGGCAAAAAGTCGCTCGATCGATTGTGGTGCTGGCACCTGGTACACTGATGGATCACAATCTAGTCAGGGGGCAGGTGCAGGCATATACGGAATGTGCCCTGGAAGGAAGATATCGATATGTCTGGGAAACATGCTACGGTTTTCCAGACCGAATTGTTAGCAGTCGCAGCCTGCGCCGATGAAATTCGGGAAGCCGGCTGCGCAAGCAAAAAAAATAACATAATAAGTGATAGTCAGGCGCCTATTAAAGCCATTATGAACCCATCTACCAGGTCTAAGCTGGTGAAATATTGTAAACGGGTCCTCAATAATCTGGCACAAGACAATACAGTGTCGCTGATATGGGTGCCAGGACATGAGGGAATTAAAGGCAATGGGATAGCCGACAAACTGGCCAAAGAAGGTACTAATAGGAACTTCATAGGACCGGAACCTGTATGTGGAATCACTAAGGATTCCGCTAAAACGGAGATCTGGTTATGGCTAGAAAAAGAAAATAAAAATAAATGGGGGTTAACGGAAGCTCAACTCCATACCAAAACACTACTAAGGGGGCTGGACGGGAAGTTTCCAACCAATCTAATTCGTGGTAGCAAAAAAGAAATTAAAATAATTACCGGGTTAATAACCGGACATTGTCCTTTAAGGAAGCATTTGTACACCATGGGCTTGGTTAGCGAGCTCTGGTGTAGGAGATGTGAAAAACAGGAGGAAACTAGCCTTCATGTAATATGCACGTGTGAGGAACTGAAGGAACTCAGACAGAAATATTTCGGGAGAGATCTATTGGATCCTTCGAGTGTACTCAAACTTCCCCTGAGGAGGATAGTGGCTTTTATCGAGGACACAAGACTAACAGAGTGGAATTGAGAGATCTATTGGGGATAGTATAAAGAGCAGTGTGCTCAAGTGCCTGGACGTGGTGGCGTCCACCCCAAAACAGAGAAGAAGAAGAAGATATCTCTCCCCATAGACGTAGATACGTATTTCGCCTTTCTACAGGCTCATCGGTACGCCCCTGCTGGAGAAAGAATATTTACAGACACATTCACAAAAAAGGCGAGGTACTTCGGCTGTCTGACAACAGGCAGCGCTGAATTTACTTCTACGCCCGGTCTGGATAATTTCTGTGAAGTGGCGATGTGGTTCTTTTTTGTGAATGTATCTGGAAATATTCTTTCTGCAGCAGGGGCGTACCGATGAGCCTGTAGAAAGGCGAAATACGTATCTACGTCTCTGGGGAGAGATGTTCACAAAAATATTAATAGTGAACCTGTATTTGTGTTCTTCACACCAGATTTTTAATAATATTTTATATTATTAAAAATACCTTTGTATTATACAAAACTGGTGGGGTTTACCTACTCATGTATGTTTCAATTATTCTGATACAATGGATAAATCCCGAGTAACCCGATCTTAGAATCGTTTAATTATTATTAGCCTAAACATGAAAAATACTTAAGAAATTTGAAGCGTGAGGAAAGTATTTTACTTCCAATACTTTATACATGCTAAGTAGAGACTAAAATTTCCATACTTTAACTTACGTTCAAGTGTTTTTTATAGTATATTTATGGCCGTGTTCCTTATTTTAACAGGAGTCAATAATGAGAAAGTGGAAGTTAAAAAAAAAGAAAAGTTAAAATAGGGATATTCAATAAAAAGTTCCTCGGAGTTTTGAAATTGTATTTATTACAGAGCACCGTGCTTCGATGACAGTAGATTTAAAGGCCAAGATAGCGTGCGCTGACTTTGTTTTGTAGAATAACGAAAGTTTTGTTTCTCTCAGTATTGATATACTTTTTGTACAAATTACATTTATCTTCTGAAAGTTATATTATTGCTGTATATATATATACATACCTCTTGCCTCGTCTGCTCTCATTTATGGACATATCTTTAATATGTCAGAATTCCTAGGTCTTTTCGAAAACGCTTTTGTTCTTGCTGATGATTTTAATATACAGGGTGGCCCAAAATGACCGAAGGGGTTTTAATTCCTTATAACTTTTTTATTATTTTTTTTTGTTTTCAGTATTTTGTAAAGAAGACTTGGGGAATTTAAAATGGAACAGTACACAATTGAACAACCTGCCAAAATCGTTGAACTTTATATCTCAAATCAACGATCCATTGTTTTGACTCAGCGTGCATATCGTCGTTATTTTAATGTGCGGGTTGGTCCCTCAGAGTCAACAATAAACCGTCTGGTTGCAAATTTTCGAGAACAAGGGGCAGTACGGAACCTTCCTGGTGCCGGCAGACGACGAACGGTGCACACGGATGACAATATTGAACGGGTACAGGAGAGTATTCGGGAAGATGGAGAAACATCAACCAGGAGACGTTCGACACAACTTGGCCTCTCAAGAGGGTCGCTGCAGAGAATTTTACATACAATAAGAATGTTTCCATACAAAATTCAGCTTGTCCAACAATTGAAACCGACAGATTACCAGCAAAAACTTGATTATGCAATTTATTTTCGTCAAAAAGCAGAAGAAAATCATGATTTTATTCATAATTTAATTATGAGCGACAAAGCCCATTTCCAATTAAATGGGTTCGTTAATAGGCAAAACTGCAGATATGGGCTACGGAAAATCCAAGAGTAGTTCAACAGCGAGAATTACACCCACTTAAGTGTACCGTTTGGTGCGGTGTTTCGTCGGAAAGGATAATTGGCCCATATTTTTTTGAAAATGAACACGGTGTCGCCGTTTCCATCACTAATGTTAGATATCGGAGAATGTTGGAAAATTTTTTAAGGCCAGCCGTGGAAAACCATCCGCAAGTATGGTTCCAACAGGATGGAGCCACAGCGCACACTGCGAGGGACACAATGGCTCTTTTATTTTATATTCTATATTCTCCATTAATATACTGTATTTAAAATTAAAAAAAAATAATTATTATGTCTTAAATAAGAAGTTATAATGAACTCAAACCCCTTCGGTCATTTTGGGCCACCCTGTATTTGGGGCTCGATGATTCAACGAGCGCGTGTTGATTTATCATCTATAACTTTATACTCTGCTGTAAATCTGTTTAAATTAATACAAATGCTAATAATCGACTACACGAAGCGCTGGTAAAATGGGTCTCCCGAACCTCTGTGAGCTGACCGAGAATGGTGGTGTGTAGTAATAACTGCCCCTCGCAAAACTTGTCATATTCACATACAATTCTTTTGATTTATGAGGAATCAGTTTTCTTTGAGCGGCTGAACGTTTTCCGCTTCTTCAATTTCCATTTTGAATGTGAAATATTTAATAAGCGAACGATATCAAACAACTGTTTACAAGATCTACACAACACCAAAATTGGCATTGACACACCCACACGCACTTTTTTGTGAATTGCGTGCTGTTATCCGATTTCTGTATGTAAAGAACTTGAAGACTATTGAGATTAATCGTCAAACTTTTCTGTTTATAGTGAAAATGTCATGAGTGAGAGTATAGTTAGAAGATGGTGCCGTATCTTTTGAGAAAGATGAACTAATGCCTATAATGAAGAACGGAGTGGAAGATCAGCTGTTGTGACGCATAAACTTGTGGGTAATGCTGAAGAAAAATTTCGTGAAAATCGCTGATTCACAATCACAGAACCTTAGCCTTTTTCTCTCAAATTTCACGTACAGTTTTGTACGAAGTTGTTGCAGAACATTTAAGGTTACCACGAATTTTGTTCACTATGGGTACCAAAACTTCTTACTAAAGAGCATAAAACAAAGAGAATGGGATCGGCACTAACTCTTCTGACAAGTTACGATGTTGAAGGTCAAGATTTCCTTTGGCATATCGTACCAGGTGAAGAGACTTGGGTTGCCTATGTTAATGTTGAAACAAAAAGACAATCAATGCAGTGGGATCGCTCTAATTCGCTTACGATGAAGCCTTTGAAATGGTATCAAACTTTTTCTGTGAGAAAAGGCATGGTAACTGTCTTTTTGGACAAGAAAGGTGTCCGAAATTATATTTATAGAACGAGAGCCACAATAAACATTGAACACAGTGTTACAGCATGGCTTAATTCACAGGCGGCGGAGTTCTATGAAGAGGGCAATAAAAAGCTGTTTCGTCGCTATGACGAATGTCTCAATCTTAATGGAAATTATGTAGAAAAATAGCTGAAATTAATAGCTTTAAGTTGCGTATAATAAAAACCACTTCGCGTATTGGCGTTTTTTTTTAAATAACCAAACCGAACTTTCTTCACAAATTGCCCTCGTACATAAATAACTAAAATGAATCTAATTTTTTCTTATAATTCCAAACGTGTTTATTTTCAAATATTATTTGCTTTAATTTGGCTAGATTGTATGAAATTCTTATTTACTCTTTCGGGCACTCGGTGCCTTTGCATAAAAGCCGCTCATCAACGTCCCATCATAGTCTTCTTTTTAAACTATAAAACTTATAAAATTAAAAAGACATTTTATGAAATCTTATAGGAAATCTAAATCTATTTATTGTCATCATAAGTTCGAAGGATATCGAAAGCTTGTTAGAAAGAATATAGGAGGTGTCTGCCAAAATTATACAAGTGTTAAAACAGTTGTCAGGACTGAACTGAAAAATTACATTGGTAAGAAGAGAAGGATAGCACGAATATCGAGAATTATGATCATGAATGCAACTATTATTTCCCACCGATTGACATAACTAATACTAAATAGTTAATTGACGAAGGAGATACTTGTTGAAACTTCATAATAACGCTAACAAATAAGTAATTAAACTTCTAGTTTCAAAAATTCTTTTATTATAAATACCACTACAATATTGTTTCGCCATGCAATGGCTTCATCAGGTGGATGAAATACTGAATATGTACAATACAAGTTTGAATATTTATGTGAAAATTATTGGGGAAATGGTGGTGGAAAAATTTTTACAATCTTAAATTTAATAGAGGGGAGTTGTTTAAATCTATTTGGTCATTTAAAGCTAATCCTAAACTATTGTATCTATTAATTTCTAAGTTTTCTAACAGGTTAAGTTTTTTACTTTTTTCTTGAATGTGTAAAATTTTGAAATCTCTATTAAATCTATGATTGGTATCTATACAATGACTTGCGAAAGTTGAATCTGTTTTCTTTTCTTTATGGCATCTCTCGTGTTCTTTCATCCTAATTTTGAATGTCCTCTCCGTTTGTTCTATGTATACCTTATTACAATCTTCGCATGTTAACTTATATACACCGGAGTTTGATTCTTTGTCTATTCTTTGTTTCTTTGTTTGATTCTTTGTTGTTTTTAATAATGTTCTGTATAGTATTGTCTGTTTTAAATGATATATGTTCGTTTTTAAGTTTTATAATGAAAGTACCAATTTTTTCCGAAATTTTTCCTAAGTAAGTGATTGAATTATAGGAATTAATTATCTTTTATTTTAATTTTGGATAAACTAAGGAAAGGGTTTTAGATTTTTGTTGGCTATTTAGGATGTTATTGACAATATTTATAGAGTAACCATTGTTTAATGCTATTGTGTATATTCTATTTAGTTCAAGGTCGAAATTACTTTTGCTCTTAGGTACATGAATTATTCTATATACCATTGATTGGTATGCTGATAATTTGTGTGTTATAGGATGAAAAGAATTAGCGTGTATTGTGGTATCTGTATGTGTTGGTTTATGGTATATAGCGAACTCGTGTTTATTAGTTTTGTGTGATATGGTTAAATCTAGAAAATTAATGCTTTTATTTATTTCTGTTTCTATAGTAAAACAGACAATACTATACAGAACATTATTAAAAACAACAAAGAAAGAATAGACAAAGAATCAAACTCTGGTGTATATAAGTTAACATGCGAAGATTGTAATAAGGTATACATAGGACAACCGGGGGGGACATTCAAAATTAGGATGAAAGAACACGAGAGAAGCCATAAAGAAAAGAAAACAGATTCAACTTTCGCAAGTCATTGTATAGATACCAATCATAGATTTAATATAGATTTCAAAATTTTACACATTCAAGAAAAAAATAAAAAACTTAACCTGTTATAAAACTTAGAAATCAATAGATACAATAGTTTAGGATTAGCTTTAAATGACCAAATAGATTTAAACAACTCCCCTCTATTAAATTTAAGATTGTAAAAATTTTTCCACCACCATTTCACCAATAATTTTCACATAAATATTCAAACTTGTATTGTACATATTCAGTATTTCATCCACCTGATGAAGCCATTGTATGGCGAAACAATATTGTAGTGGTATTTACAATAAAAGAATTTTTGAAACTAAAAGTTTAATTACTTATTTCTTAGTGTTATAACTAATACTTTTGCTACACATAGCTTTTCCACAGTATTTGCATCTGCTATGTCTAATATGAATTTTAATATATAAAATTTAAGTTTTTCAAGATTTAACTCACATGAAGTCCTTGTTGTTATCGGTTGTTTAAAAGCATTTTTAATTATGAGCATTGACCTTGTTCCTTCTTGTCTTATTAAGGAGACTGTAAGACCGCTTCGTAGCATTCACTTTTAAATAGTTTTAATCTAGTTATCAACCAAAAAGATTAGTCTAATTGTTGGAAAACCGTTCGTATGTTTAAAATAATAATATATTTCGTTCCATCAGGCAAAAAGCATAGAACATGTCAAATATAAAAAAAAAATATGTCAAGTACAATAAACAAATATAAAATAGTATATAACAAATAAGTAAAATACAAATACACGATAGGAAATAACAAAAATTGACACATATATAAAAAATTTAAATTATTTTTATATCGTCCCGAAAGAAATCGTCCACTGAATACAGTGCTTTCTCGAGTAAGTGTGTCTTTAGTATCCGTTTAAATATTTTACTAGGTTTGTCTTTTATGTTGTTGGGAATGTGATTATCTATTTTTATGCACTGAAAGACTACCCTTTTTTGCACTTTCGTCAGGTTTGTTTGTGGCGGAATTAGATACATGAGTAAGTTACCTCTGGTAACTTGCATATTATGTACTATTGAACGACTATGTATCTACCTGAAAGGTTCGCTATCTTTATTTCCTACTTCTAAAGTTGTTACTATTAAAAGGAATATTTTACTCAATTATTTTGGGCTCTTCAATAACGTTTTTGTTCTTGTCTTTTACTACCTAAAATAACGTATTTCTTGTAACGACCTAATTGATGCCTTATTAGTAGAGCTGAGGATGTTTGCGGTACGGCAGGACCGTATGTAGTGCATCCCCACATTTAACTATTTATCTACATATTCTCTGAAATGATTTGCCGGATCTCATAAATTAATAGAGTGATATTTTAGTATGCACTGGATATTGTTATTATACAAAATCATAATAGCCATTTGTATTTATGGATCATAAATAATAATACGCATGTATTTGTATTTGGTTATGAATTCAATTTAAACTTAAAACGAATCGTAATATTTTAACGACAAGCCGTCCTTACAATACATGCATTCGAGATAAAGTGTGCAACTCTACGAATAACTTCCATAATTGATCGAAAATGGACATTTTGGAGCTGAAGTAAAGCCCCTATTCTTAGAAAATTTTATTACTCTCGTTAAGAACTATTATTATAAACAACAAAGGCCTTTTATTAGTGTTGAAGTTTTAGTTTCATTGAATTTCCATGTTGTAAGTAGTCAATTGTAAAGTGTTCATTCACAATATTCTAAAACAAGGTGTAAATTTAACTAAAATCCAGAAAAACACATTCTGATAATATATTACTAGATTAGAAGCTGTGTTTATTACTATTTATTATATTATTTTTATAACCAAATGCAATAAAAGCTACGAAAACAAAAGAAACCTCGATTTATTAAAATCTTGTCATACAGCCTTTCAAGGCTGTATGACAAGCTTTGAAAGGCTGTGTGACAAGATTTTAATAAATCGAGGTTTCTTTTGTTTTCGTAGCTTTTATTGCATTTGGTTATAAAAATAATATAATAAATAGTAATAAACACAGCTTCTAATCTAGTAATATATTATCAGAATGTGTTTTTCTGGATTTTAGTTAAATTTACACCTTGTTTTAGAATATTGTGAATGAACACTTTACAATTGACTACTTACAACATGGAAATTCAATGAAACTAAAACTTCAACACTAATAAAAGGCCTTTGTTGTTTATAATAATAGTTCTTAACGACAGTAATAAAATTTTCTAAGAATAGGGGCTTTACTTCAGCTCCAAAATGTCCATTTTCGATCAATTATGGAAGTTATTCGTAGAGTTGCACACTTTGTCTCGAATGCATGTATTGTAAGGACGGCTTGTCGTTAAAATATTACGATTCGTTTTAAGTTTAAATTGAATTCACAACCAAATACAAATACATGCGTATTATTATTTATGATCCATAAATACAAATGGCTATTATGATTTTGTATAATAACAATATCCAGTGCATACTAAAATATCACTCTATTAATTTATGAGATCCGGCAAATCATTTCAGAGAATATTTAGATAAATAGTTAAATGCGGGGATGCACTACATACGGTCCTGCCGTACCGCAAACATCCTCAGCTCTACTTTTTAGTTAATTGTTAAATTACGTACGTGATCTTGAACGTTAATCATTCCTGTATCTGTAATATATGATTTTAAGTATCCCATTTATCCGTTTAAGATATCATTTCTTTTTTTAAGGTACCATCGTATTATAAAAGTAATTTACCGCATATATTCCATCAATTGATCTAGCGTGGGTTATCTGCAAAATGTGTTAATTAAAAAAAAATATCTGGATATTGTCTCCCAAATTTACCAGTGCTTCAATTCGTAATTCGAATTTAGGAAACTTCCGGAGGGGACGCCGATTGGTCAGCAGTCGCTCTCCTTGCCTTCTATCAATAACAGAATGGTTTTAGACCGAAGACAACAATATTTTCTCGATTTTATATTAGCTCAAGTCCAAGGCGACGTCATAGTATTAAGCCCACTGTCGTAGTATTATGACAATGGTCAAATTCAAATTACTGGAAAAATTCATTATAATTTCTTCTTACAAACAACGCGCTCTTTGACACATAAATTGATGGCAACCTGAGTACTTTTTTAATCTATAAATATTGGTTTGCAAGAATCTCGTTGGTTAAATTAAAAATAGTTCTTATTGAAGATTTTTGTAGAATAAAAATGCGTGTTCCACCGCACTACCCCAGAAGATAACACCATATTGCAGTCGCGATTGCATATATGCATAGTAAGCACTAATAGCACACCCAATACTTACGCTATTCGTTATTATTTTTAAGGCATAACAAAATCTAGACAGTTTTATAGTAAGTTCGTCAATGCGCGGACGCCACGTCAATCCACCATCCAGTTTCAACCCTAAAAACATGATCTCGTCGACGCTTGTAAGTGTTTCTTTCCCATAATGAAACTCTAGCCTCTCCGCTAGATTATTAAAATTTAACAAATATGTTTTGACTACATTCAGTTTTAGATGGTGCCGTATAAACCACTCATCCAGAACTTTCATCCTCGACTCCAATATGTCCGTAGCCTGATCCGTACCCTCCGCGCGGACAATTGCAGATGTGTCATCTACGTACAATATTAGTAGGCTATTTATAACATGTGGCAGATCATTGACATATAAAAGAAAGAGCAATGGTCCCAAAATAAACCTCCGTGGCACACCGCGCTTCACATTACGCCACGTCGATCGTATCGGTTCCCCTGAGTCGTCACAACATGCCCAGCCTCTGCTTTCTATGTGACAAATACGATTTCCACTTTTGTGCTATACCACGGAAACAGATGACTTTCAACTTCCTTAAAAGGATATCCTGATGAGCACTGTCGAATGCCCTTGAGTAGTCCATAAACAAATATGTAGTCACTTCTTAATTATTTAAATTATTACTTATTATTACAATTATTACTTTTTCGAGCAATTGGTATGTTGTTCTCAATGTAGATGTGCCACTAATATATCCATTATGGTTATCATTTAACAACTGATACTTGTCAATGAAACTGTGCATCTTAGAATACAGAAGTTTTTCAAATATTTTAGAAATATTGGATATAATAGCAATACGTCTGTAACTTTTATAGTCGTTTCAATTACCTTTCTTGTATATTGGTCTTATTATAGTGGACTTTAATTGAGTCGGAAAGGTGCCAGTAATATACGCAGTATTTACGATATGTGATAAAGGCACCGACAGGCAATCAGCATAGCGTTTCAGAAGACTTGTAGGTATCTCATCTTCACCAATGGCAGTGGTACTATTCAGATTTTTTATTGCAGTTGCAACCTCCAGTGCATCTGTGAAGAAGATAGAAAATGTCTGCGACGTCCACTGTTCTTACAATTTCTGTCATCATTAATTGTCGATCAATCTCAATTACATCTGATACTTCAAAAGTTTTTAAATCAATGTTATATAAATGTTTATACAGCCTGTTGACCGGTAACAAGGGTCAAGGACTTAGCATGGATTCCACTGCTACGTAGTTGTGATCGTTTGTCAATTATGTGTCAGAATGTCTTGATATTTGTGTAGACACAATAATAGTGATTTTGAGAAAGTCTTCGATTAGTTTCAATATCCTTTAATACTCATTAAATCGAATAACTTTTGTATTTCTGAAGTTTATATTGACTAGCTACATTTCTATTTAATAGATAGAAATGATTTCGTTGAATCCGTTGGTTTCGGGTCTCTTATTAATCCGTCAGTGGTACCTCATGGGTCAGTTCTTGATTATCTCTTATTTCTTATATTTATTACATTGTGGAACGGTATTTCTTCCAAATGTTTATTTTGACGATATAGAAATTTTTCGTTCAATCAAAGCATTTAATGATTGCGAATCGTTACAAAATGACTATTTTCTATTTATAATTGGTGTAGAGTAAATCATCTTCATCTAAATATAACGAAGTCTAAAACTTTATCGCTTACTGGGGAGGCAGTTACTTGTAGTACATCACATTATTCTCTTAATAACGAAATAACGAGATACTGACATATTTATAGTGTTTAGATGAACATTTTGACAAAGTAATTTTCCATGCATAATTTTATCCGATTATGTTAATAATACAAAATTATTACACAAAATATTAATAGTGAACCTGTATTTGTGTTCTTCACACCAGATTTTTAATATTATTTTATATTATTAAAAATACCATTGTATTATACAAAACTTGTGGGGTTTACCTACTCATGTATGTTTCAATTATTCTGATACATTACACATGCGGTTAGTCCGTAGTATGAGTGAAGACACAAACAAAATGCAGTTTCTAGAGAGATGGCTGTGCCACCTTTGGAAGGGCGTCGTTGGTTCGTATTGGGTATGTGGACAGGGCGAGGTACTTCGGCTGTCTGACAACAGGCAGCGCTGAATTTACTTCTACGCTCGGTCTGGATAATTTCTGTGATATGGCGATGTGGTTCTTTTTTGTGAATGTGTCTGAAGATATCCTTTCTCCAGCAGGGGCGTACCGATGAGCCTGTAGAAGGGCGAAATACGTATCTACGTCTCTGGGGAGGGATATGTTCGGACACGTTCACAAAAAAATATTAATAGTGAACCTGTATTTGTGTTCTTCACACCAGATTTTTAATAATATTTTATATTATTAAAAATACCTTTGTATTATGTTATATTTACTAAGAGACACAGGCATTTCCTATTGAAAAACACTGTATTATCTCATCGTGAGAAATATACTGATTTTGGAAATGTTGTAATATTGTCTGGTGAACTACTAAAATAGCTTGCAATAAATCACAATACGGTATGGAGGTATGAATTTTGAGTAACATTGTTAGAATTACTGTGCGCTGCCTTTATCAGTGTACCCCATCACATGAACGTTGGGATAAAAGCAAGAGGAGCTCGAAGGAAACACGAATACATATTACGTTTTAATTATTTTTCCAGATTTTAACATGTAAACTGCTACAGCACCTGGAAGAAAGTTGTTAGCACTTTCAATATCAATGATGCCATTAATTATAAATACTAATCTTATTCATACATAATTTTTTATTTACTACATTTATTAATTGTTTTAACGATAAAATTACTGTACGTCAATAGTGGACGAATTATTTGTTAATTTATTTATTTACATTTATTATTTTATAGGGTTACTTCTTCTGTCATTTGTTTATGTTTGTGTTATTTATTTACTATATTTGTTACTATTACAATATTCAGTTTTGAATTCGGAAAGGAATTACCTAGAGAAATCGTGTCATGTAGTTTTGATATTAGATATCTTGCGAACTACTCAAACAATATAAAAGAACAAACTCGTACAGAAACAAAAGTATTATTTGATTTTATAATGTTATATATAACAGCTGTGATCGGAAAGTTTTGGTATATGTTAGTCCGTTATTTGCTTTTTTTGGTCTTTCTTTTCCTATCTCTTCTACTTTTTGTTTCAATATATTATTATAACTATCTTTTTTATTTTTATTCGCAATTCGCGATGTATTAATATAGTCGAATTATTGTTTGGTTTAATATCTTTTTGTTATACTACTATTCACTATTTTAAAGTTTAATCTATTATATACTATCATAATAAAAAGTTATACATTTGTTTCACAGATCTTTAAAATGGAACTTCTCTAGAGTTCTGTTTTAAAAGTCAATGTAAATAAATGTAAACTACTCAAAAATGAATAGGGAATTAGATCTTTTTTTAACAGATCTAATTAATTCGATTAAATTTAACGTATTTTCTCAAACTATAGATAAATTAGAAGGCCCACAGTCGTTTGTGGACATTTTATTTGGTAAATGTCTTTTCTGTGTGATAAAATATTGAATCTTGTATTTTAACCTTAAATTAATTTATAATACAAAATTATAAGAATCGCATTTTTTTACAAGTATTATTCATTTTAAACGTCATTTCACATTTTCACGATGCCAAGACGTCATTTAAATAAAGAAACTTTTATTTAATTGCGTTATTGCATCAGCGAGGGCAATCTGGAGCAGAAATTGCCGCAATTTTTAATGTGTCTCCAAGTGTTGTTAGTAGGGCTCTAACAAGGGCTCCAACAGGTAGGATCTGCAAGGAGAAGACCCGGTAGTGGATCTGAGAGGAAAACAAATCAGAGACAAGACCGCTACATACGAATTCAGACAATGATGAATCCGTTTAGAAGTGCTGTATGGTTGCAAACACAGTTACGTGCCGCCACTGGAGTTAGAGTTTCGGATCAAACCATCAGAAACCGTCTGAGGGAAATGGATCTTCATATCTGCAGGCCTGTGAGACGCTCAAACTTAACTAATGCCAATAGAATGGCTAGAAGAACTTTGGTTAACCAACGACTAGCAGAAAATTTTCAATGGGAGCATGGTTTATACACCGATAAATCCAGATTCTGCTTATTTAGTGATAATCGTAGAGTAAGGGTCTGGAGAACTCGAGGAGACCGTTATAGACGCGAGTTTACAAAAGCTGTTGTGCCTTTTGGCGGCAGTGGTATCATGGTGTGGGCGGGCATTAGTTTGAATGGAAGTACGAACCTCCATCTCTTTGAAAACAATGTCAATGGACACATATACAGAGATGACATTATTCAGCAATATGTGGCCGACTTTCGTGAGGCTGTGGATGAAAACATGGTTTTTATTGATGATAATGCAAGACCTCATCGTCCACAAATTGTAATGCAAGCAATAAATGACCTCCATATTAACCATCTACCTTTACCACCAACGTCTCCCGACTTGAATCCAGTTGAGCACATTTGGGACAGACTTCAAGAACAGCTCAACGAACATAATCCACCCCCAGTTAACGTGCAACACTTGCGGGAAATTTTACCGCTGTGTTGGAGAAGAGTGTCACAAGAACGCATTAATAATTGCATTATGAGTATGCCCCGAAGATGTACAGCTGTGAGAGATGTCCGTGGCCATTATACACGAATTTAGAATTAATTTTTACAGAAAAATGTTTATTTTAGCTATTGTTAAAAATGTTGCTTATTTCATTTTTGATAATTTCTTAGTAATTTAACGATTTTTCTGAATAAATATACTTGAAAATTTTAAATTGTTGTGTACAATTATGTATCTAATATAATACACTACAAATATTTACCCATACTATCTAAAAAATACAAAAAAGTAAAAATTCCTTATTCGTTTTTGAGTAGTTTACAAATTATTATAATAATAGTATATAATAGATGAAATTGTAGAATAATGGACAACAATATAACATATGAAGTCTTTAAATTTTACAGGAATGGTTTACAAACCATTGTAGTTTTTAAATATTGAATTAAAATACTAAAGGGAACAGAATATATATATATATATATATATATATATATATATATATATATATAGATAATTATTTCGTGACCTTTGTATGTTATGGTAAATTCAAAGAAAATTAAAACAATCTTAACAGATAATAATTATCCACCACAACTTATAGACCAAACAATTAAAAAAAGAATTCACCAAATATACAACACTGCAGACACCAATAACAATTTAAACAATAACACAACATATATCACGATTCCATATGTTCCACAACTATCGGAAAAAATTAAATACACTTTAAAAAAAATATGATATAGCTACAACATATAAACTTAATAATACTAATAAAAATCTATTTTCAAAACTTAAACCTAAAATAGAAAAAATCGAGAAACACATGTCATCTATAAAATACCATGTCGCGATTGTGATAGTTACTACATAGGCCAAATTAAACAATATTTATACAAAAGAATACAAGCCCACAAATACTCTAAAACAGACAAAACTGCTTTATCTACACACAAACTACAACGCGATCACCATTTCTATTTTGAAAACACAGAGATAATTAATAAAGAGCAACACACAATGAAGAGGGAAATTAAAGAAATGATTAGTATTAAACAGTAAAAAAATTCAATTAACAACAGAAGTGGTATAAAAAATTTAAGCAGTATATACTATAACTTAATTATGCAACGATCTGCAATTTACTATCATAATATATGTTGCTGTTATATAATTATCTATCTTATGTTATTTAAATATCTATACATTTGATTATCATGCTGACAGTTCCGTGTTTTGATTCCTGTCTGGCTGTCCGAGTAGGTTTTCGTGGTTTTCCTTCTCGTTTAAGGCGAATGCTGACAGCTTAACATCTTAAGTCGCTCCACGGGCGCGTACATAATAATAACTCATATCTTGCGTTTCCTTGTTTTTGTTGTCTATCTATTTTAGAATCCTAAGGCATGATTTATTATTATTATATTGGAATGTATCTATAAATAATTTGATCCATAGCAACTACAAATGTATGACATTAATATACTGTCAATTATATTTTATATTCCTTGAAAAATGCATCATTTGCCGAAACATGTAGAATTGTTTTAAATATATACATTTTGAAGTAAAACCAGACCTTAAATCGCCAATAAATTTAATTTACTAAATATATATATATATATATATATATATATATATATATATATATATATATATATATAATATCTTCGTGACCTTGGTATGATAAGGTAAACTTAATAAGTCGGCGATTAAAGGTCTGGTTTACTTCAAAGTATATATATTTAAAACAACCCTACATGTTTCGGCAATACGCCTTTGTCAAGAGAATACAAAATATAAATGCTATATTTATATTTTATATTCTCTTGACAAAGGCGTATTGCCGAAACATGTAGGGTTGTTTTAAATATATATACTTTGAAGTAAACCAGACCTTTAATCGCCTTATTAAGTTTACCTTATATATATATATATATATATATATATATATATATATATATATATATATATATATATATGTGTGTATGTATGTATCGCGACAAATGGAGATCATTTTCATTCATTCCACATACCACTCGAGTTCCGTTTTGCAAGACAAGAAAAACATTTAGTGTGTGCCCTTTTTGATCACTAAGTTAGTAATAATAAAGAAATCAAATTTTTGTCTGGCTTCCGTAATATATCCCGAAATTCAAAATTTCATGTTATCTAAAAGTGTTTCTAACTTTACTATCATGGGAAATGTAGTAGAACTACAAAGACAGTGTTTGTAAATATTCTGATATATATCTGATGATGCTAATGCATTTTAATTATAACGTTTAATTTTAGAATTGTGACAAAGTTAGAATCTTTTATATGAAAATCATAAGAAGATATTACTTCAATGGATTGCGTTTTCCACGTGCATCTCAAAAAAATGAGTTTAATGTCCTTTATGTCGACGGTTCTTGAATTATTTGAAATTATTATTTCCAATGTTATTACATAGTTATAACATGAGATTTTATGTTTCAAAGAATTATAAAATTTTATAATTCTTTGATAAAGGTAATATTTACCGAAACATGTAAGAGATTATTTTAAATATATACATATTAAAGTAAAACAGACCTTAAATCGCCGAATACATAAATCTCTCGGGCCTTTTACATTTTTTTCTTTAAATTTTCTTAGCCTTTCTTTAATGACTAATTGTTTCTTGGAGTTCGGCTTAATTATTAATCATTAATTAAAAATACTAATATTAACGTTTCGACTTTTATTGTCTTTGTCAGAATAAATTGTTGATAATACTAGGTATTTTTTGTAAATAATCTAAACTAATAATACATTAATAATATATGTAAAATATTACTTCCTACATTGTTTTCATCAGTTTTACATTTTATATATTTTAAATTATTTTACTTAAACATACTGTGACATATTGACTATTCTACATATAGAAGTAAACTGAAATTTCCTCGACATACAGCATGTGTTTATTTTAAAAATTTTTGCGCTTATTTCTGCATGTAATTTGATACTTTATTTTCGTGCGGGTGGTTTTAAATAGTTCAGTGTTGACATTGAATTAAACTTTACTTTATTAATAATATCTTTTTTAAATATAGAAAAATATAATTTTGATAAATTTGTAATCTCGTTACGGTCGTATCTCTGCAACGGTTCATTCTTTTTAAATAAACTTGAGTACACCTTTGTAAAAAGATACAAGTATTCGAATAATATCAGACTTGCTGTGCAACTTGTTATTTTAAATCGAACGGCCTGTATATCTTTACATTTTTGAATGTCTCCTTACAGTACAATATACAGTAAAACTCCACATTGCTATTGAGATAAAAAACATTACTTCCTGGAAATAAGTCTTCATTAGTAACATCATAAGCCGTGAATAAATTGATAAAATAGCTAGTTTTTAAAAACAAGTCCTTTAAACTCGGGATTTTAACGAATTATTTATTTTATCAAAAAAAAAAACAGTGACTTCTTGACTAGATTAAACGTTGAAACCCTGACATTCATACTTTTATTCAACATTAAATGCACTAATGAAAAGTTGACTTGAGTGCGGCATATGATACTGTCTGGAGAGAAGGCCTTATCTCCAAATTTTCAACGTAGTACCATGTAGCCGAATAGCATCTTTATTAGGCCCTTTCAAATAATGACAACAGAAAGCAAGAGTGTAAGAGTAAAATGCGACATCTTAATAATAGATTGCCTCAAGGATCGGTACTTGCACTTGTCTTGTTTAATCTGTATATTTCTGACATGCCACACACAAAGTCAAAAAAAGTTTAAATGTGCCGATGACCTGCCCCTTGCATGCCGGGGTAAAACCATAGAGGGAACTAATAATATAGTTTCAACGGACCTGTCCGTGTTGGGAAAATACTTCATCGACTGGAAACGAATTCTGAATATGATTAAAACAGAAGTGTAGTGCTTTTACTTTAATAATAAAACATTACGTCTAGAGCCGCAAGGATACTTCAATAACAACTAACAGCTATGTTATAATCCTTACCAAAAATATTTAGGAGTAATCGAGCACCCTCATATAAAAATATCTAGAGAACACCGCAGCTAAAATAAATACTAGAAATAACATAAACCACAAGCTCTACGGTATCGCTTGTGGTGCGAACGCATCCACCTTTAAAACGTCAGCTTTAGCCTTGTTCATTCGGTAGCTGAATACTGTGCCCCAGTCTGGCTAATCAGCTGCCACGCAAAGAAGATCGACATCAAATTCAATGAAACCATGAGCATAATTAGCGGTTGTTTACCCAACCTCTAATACACCTCTACCCTGGTTTACGGTTTTAAGCAACATCGCATTTCCCATCACTCGGAGACAGTAAAGCCGGATAAGAGAATATAATAAAATAATATCGAATCCCCATCTTTCAGTATACAATGACCTGTCTGATGTCGGCTTGTCGAGACTGAAGTGTCGATCTCCTCCATTACTGCTAGCAGAACAACTTATAGCAGAAGATTTCAACCCAAATGATAGATGGAGAGAGAATTGAAAAGCCTTGAAACCCGCTCAAGTGACCCATATCATTGATCCTTCCGTGCCTTTACTAGGAATGGAGCTGCCCCGCCAATAATGGAAGACACTCAATAGTATAAGAATGTCTCACGGAATTTGTCGTCACTGATTCTGTAAATGGGGACTGATAGAGACACCAACTTGCGAATGCGGGGAACCTTGCCAAACTATTCACCATATTACAGTTGAGTGCCCCCTTACAGCATATGGAGGTAAGATAAGTGACTTCTTTGAAGCCACAGACTCTGCGTTAGACTGGATCAATGTCCTTGATTTGAAAATTAATCTTTTAGATTATATTCTCAATACATTATAGCCATACGCTAAATAAATAAATACTTAAAAATATTAGGCTATAATAAATACATTTGACTTTTTCTTGAACATTCCGCAAGTAGGCTTGCAAACTTTTAATGCAGTTAATTCAAGTTAATAGAGGCACAAATTACTATTAAAAAAATCATTTTTAAACACAATTAAAAATCGAAATACACAATATTTTTACTGAACAAAAGTAAAATATTTAGGAATATCAAGGAATTCGCGCAGTAGCAGGAAATTTGGTCTCGCTTTCAAAGAAATCATACATCTCGTGATATATAATTATTATTATGACAAAATGCGACCGGAATGAAGCTATTTATAATATCAGCATTAAGTTTATTGCATTACTATATTAAGAGTCGCTCGATATCTGGCACCAAAGAATACGGTTTTGTATTCAGCCCGACCGTGAGCACTGCTGCGCTCTTTATCATACACTAAATGGGTAAAGAGGTTTTATTGAATTACTTCGTATGCCGCGAAACGAGCTCCTTTTAGTGCAACGTATAAGTCGAGCTATCATTGCATAGGATGCACCGAAGCGATGACAGGGTGCTTCTATTGTTAATAAACCATTATGTGAGGGCAATATTTAGATAAGAAAGATCATTTATCTTTATTAGTTATAATTTTATTTTGTTTGCAAAGTTTAAGAAATGTTTAAAAATATTTTATTAGTACTTGGACTCTTTGACGGAATAATGACTTTTCAAAGCTTGGCAACGATGATTATGTTGCCGACTTCCACCATGCTTCTGATGTGTAATGTCAAAATTTCAAAGAAATCTTAGAGATAGATTGTGTTTTATACTCATTTAAAGAAAACTGTTTTCGTTGTTTTGTAAATATGATAACAAAATAATTTCGAGTGGTAATTAACAGTTACTTAAGATACAAGTGTAAAAAGTCATTCTTTATTATACGAACGACTTTGTTAAAAATACGAGCGTAGCGAGTGTTTTTAAAGTCGTGAGTTTATATAAATAGATTTTGATTCTATAAAGAAAATATTACGAAAAACTATACTAATAATCAAAATTTAATAATGCTTCAAATTATAAACGTATATATAAAATAAATGCTTAAACTTTTCTAAATAAATAATATACTTATTCAAACCGTTGCTAGCGTTAGAATATCGTTTTATGCCGTTTTACCCATTGTGCTTTTTACACTTTTCTGTAAAACGCCAGTTTTTCTTATCCACTATTTGTATTTAATTCTAATTTTCCTTCATTTTCGGATATTACTTACATTCTAACTCTCGTATAAAAATATCCTGCCGTATAGAAATTTATTTTCATTTATCCTTTTCAACTTTTTTATTTATATTCTTCCTCCTTTGGTCATAATTAATTATTTTAAATATTAACTCGCGAGGCTATAATTTCTATCACTGGAAACATTTATACGAAAAACAGCCCTCGGCCTACTTGTACTGGCGTTCAAATTCAAAATAAATTCGATAGATTTCGAAAGATACTTATCGGTCGTTTCCTTTCTCTGTCGTGCATATCATTTATCGTATGTTCTACGTGTATTAGATATGTTCATCTCTAACATCTCGATATTGCTCGTATTCTGTTGGTGTTTGTACTTAACCTCGCACATTCATGCGCATTTTGACATTCACGTTATTTACAACTAACATGCATTATTTCGTATTTACGAACGCAAGTAAATACTACTATTGCTATTAAAGGGCTTCTCGAACATAATTCGCAGTTGCTACAGGTGTTTATTATTTTCAGATTATAATATGAATGTTGTTAATACCAGATCCTTTATTTCGTGGACCTATTCTTATTTCCAATTCAACTATACATTACTGAAACTGTATTGTAAACATTGGATGTTTTATATAAGATACAAGCAAGTAGATGACAAATTTTGGAACTACTATGCTAAGAATGTTTATTAAATATTCCTTTTTATAAAATTTTGGTACGTAAGCATGTGTTTTATACTTAATTAGATAATAAATACTATTAATTTGTAATATAACCTACGATCTATTGACATTATACATAAAATACAATATTATATCACGTATTCTACCAATAATTATACCAGGTGCAATCAAAACACAACCTGTTTAACTGCGTTTAAATAAATACCTGGGTTGTCTTTTGTAACAACAATAGATAGCTTTTAAAGACTTTATTGTTTTTCGAAGTATTCTTCATGAAGATTTATGAAATTTTGCATGCGCTCGAACCAACTCTGGAAGCAGTTATTCCACTATTTTGTTGGTACAGTCAAAATTGCGTTTTCGAAGGCATCGACTGCTCCTTCTGACGACTGGAACCACGCAATCCGTCCTTGAATTTCGGAAAGGTAAAAAAATCGTTGAAACTTAGGTTGGGACTGTCTAGGATGGTCTAACAATTCGACGTTTTGTTGCGTTAAAAATTGTCTGCGAGCTGTTTGCGAACTTGCATTGTCTTGGTGGAGGATGATTCGTCTTTGTGAGTTGGTTTCCAGGAGCTCAGCGATGATTTGCGGCAAACAAATGGTCGTATACTAATCGTCAGTAACAGTTCTTTGATATTGTAGAGAAATTGTTGCAACATGATTTACTTTCGAGACAAATGTCGCAACCATCTTTTTGGAGACACTTCGAGAAGGAATGACTTTTATCGGCTTTTCTTCACCTTGGAACCCTCAAACAGACGGCTGGCGTTTATTTTCTGGCTCGTATGGGCAAATCCAAGATTTGGCACCACTCACGATGTTGTACACGTTTTTAGAGTTTCCTGCGTTGAAGCGGAATAGAATTTTTTGACACCAATTCATCCTAGTTGTTTTCTGTTCTTCGGTAAACAAATGGGAAACTAATTTTTTAGACACAATGCAAAATTTCTTGAATTGACGTCTATGAAATCCAAAATGATGCCTTAATTTCGTGATATGAGACATATCGATCTTTTTGATGAGCTTGCGCACAGCATCGACGTTTTCCTGAGGGATTGCCGTATTTGGTGCACCTGCTTTTGGATTGTCGGTAAGACTAATCCGTCCACGTTTGAATTATCCATATCAACGACAAATTGTTGACTGACGTGGTGCGTCATTACCAAAAACAGAAACTAACTCGGCGAGGCATTCTTGTTGAGGCAATTGTCTTCCAAAAATTATAAAAAAACATTGAGTTGAGAAACACTAACTTGTCAACTTTGACAGTTCGTTGTAGCTACAACACTACACGTATCCCACTGAAATTTTGGATTTAGGCTAATTAAAGGTGGAGGTTAATTTTTAGAAATGTAAGATTCAAAATATTTTAAAATGACAGCAATTTACACTAAGCGGATTATAAGGGGTACCTGTTGTGAGTTTATCTGTGGACCATAATACATTCAGGAATAGTATTTATCTCTCAAGAGTGTATTCCGAGAAATTATAAAGCTGCAATAGCTTCTTTTTTGAATAATCAAGATTGAAAATATTGATCATCCAAGTTTATGATATATATGAACATTTTATTTGGAGAGTTATGATACAAGTACATCTTACACAATACATCTTTTTAAATAAAAAAATTAAAAACCCTTACCACAATAGAATTTAACAATTCTATATACGTATTTCGACAACCACGTTGTCATCCTCAGTAGAAAAAGCAGTGTAACACTTTAAAGCACAAAAAACACACAACACTCACTGAGCGCTATATTGCACGGCTTCTCGTTTAACACTAAATTTTTAAATTTTTAAAAACCTGAATACTACAGAACTTACCTTATTGGAAAACCCCTACTTAAATACGTACATGCCTTAAGAGACCATTAACCGATTAATTCTTTATTCTATAGAAAGGCCCTTTAGAAAATTACACAAAGGGGACACCCTAATTTAATATACATAAAGAAACCATTATAAAACTCATCTTAAATTATATATGTCATTTAGAAATTAATATTGAGTCATAATATCTGTTAAAGGCTAATGTAACAAAACGAAATTTAAAAAATTACATAGAATTAGATTAATTTGTTAATGATTTTCCTATCTTTTTTTGGTTTAATAACATCTAACTGTCAATTAACTCGAATAAAGATGAACCTGGTATAGGACCCAAATCTGCATTAATTACGTTATTCCTATTTTTAAAGATAAAAATGCTCTCAAAACTATCCAATTCGCGGGGGCTAGTGACGTTTTTTAATAATCTCAGACAGTCAGATGTTGCGTTGTGACCTGATTCAAGAATATGTCGGGCAACACTTGATTTTTCCGGCCTATTGAATCTAATATGCGAAACATGTTCTTTATAACGAGTTAGAATCGAACGCTTTGTTTGGCCGACATATTTCTTATCACAATCCTTACAATTTATTTCATAAATTCCAGATTTACTGTTTACCTCAACTTTGTCTTTCGCGTGGCTTAAAAGAGATTTCATGGAGTTATTCGATCGAAATGCTACTTGAAGATTATACTGTCTAAAGGTTTTATTTAAATTTTTCGGTTTCGTGAAACGGTAAGCTAAAAAAAATTTTGCTCGAATCAATTTGAGGTAGCAAACATGTGGAATCCTTTTGGAATTTTTTTATTCACTTAAAAGCCACAGTCTTCGATTTTTCAGTTAATATGGCTACTCGGCTAAAGGGGTTAAATAGATTTCATAGTTTACATAGTTTACTAAAGCTAAGTTAATAAATGCTGATATTAATTTTCTGAGACGGTGTAAAATCAACAACGTTTTTCCCAAATTTATGAATGTAAAGTTAACATCAAATTGTAGAAATAGCGAGAAAATAATTTCATGTGCAAAAATGAAATGGTTGAATTCAGAAATTAAATATCAGTATAGTAATAGAAGTAAATTAGAATTACAATTGTACAATTTACATTTGAGTTTGACGGGAAATTTAAATAATTTTGATTATGAAGACTGGTGTAATTTTCATAGGAAGGATGTGAGAGTAACGAATCAAAAGTATGAGAATAAGATTGCTAAATTAAATATTAAGTATATGAAACTTTATCCGCGTTCAAAAAATAACACGAACAATCCTCCTATAAAAGAGATATTAGTTATCAATGAATCGTCGGAGATTTTTAGTCGCGATGAGTTAGATTTATTGAACAAAGGGTTAAAATATTGTTTGCCAAACAAAAAGATGCCTACAGAGGAGATTGTTGCAAGCATCGAGACCTCTATTAGGAATTTTGAACACACATCAAAATCCTATGTTAGAGAGACATGCAAGCGACAAATCCAGTAATCTTTAGAGCAGCACAAACAATTTTCAAGTAAGAAAGACTGGAACACTATTAAAACTCTCAGATTGAAAGATTGTTTATATTTAAAAGCAGATAAAGGTAATAAGTTAGTCATTTTGCACAAAATAGATTATTCTGATAGAGTTAACAATTTAATTTTTGAAGGGCCTTATGTAGAACTGAATAAGAACCCATTACCCAAAATGATAAGTAATACTAAAGTCGCCTTAAAAAATTGTCCAAATTTAATAACTAATTCAAACCTTTATAAATTACAAAGTGCAAATCCGTTAGTGCCGTTAGGTTATATTGTTTACCAAAAATCCACAAACCAGGTAAGTCGATGAGACCTATTGTTGCTGGTATTGACTCACCGACTTATTTGATTTCAAAATGGTTGGTGAATGAATTCAGAAAGTTACCAGAAAAACCAGTTAGTTTATCGGTCAATAATTCTTTAGAATTTATTCAGACAGCGAAAGATTGTCGTCTGGAAGATGGTGACATTCTAGTTTCATTCGATGTAACGTCTTTGTTTCCGTAAGTACCTATCCCAGAAACGTTAAAATATTTGTCTGCCTTACTTCACGGCAATCACGTTGAAAAGGAAAAAATAAATTAATATTTGCAGTTAACAGGCCTCTGTATGGCCCAAAATTGCTTCCAATTCGAAGGCAAGTTCTTTGAACAGCAACAGGGTACACCCATGGGTAATTGCTTATCTCCATTTATCGCGAATTTATTTATGAGTCACTTTGAAATTGAGTTTAAAAACACGGCCAGATATTTTCCAAACATATGGGTCAGGTATGTAGACGATGTGCTTGCAATTTTTGATACCAACAAGTGTGACAGATCATTTTGTAACAGAATTAAATTCAAAATTTCCTAGTATTAAATTCACGGTTGAAAAGGAAAACAGCGGAGGTTTACTATTTTTAGATAACTTAGTAATTAGGAATGACAAAAACTTAGAGTTTGATATTTACCGAAAAGAAACCAACGTCAACAGATTTATAACCGCAGATTCAAACCATACTTTTCAGCACAAGAGTGCCTCTTTCAATTTTCTTATCAATCGTTTGTTAAGCATGCCATTGACAAGGGATAGATATCAAAAGGAATTAACTTTAATTAAGAACATCGCGAGTTACAACGGTTTCGATTAAGAAATAATAAACAAGCGAGTTAGAAAACATAAAGTAAGAAAAACAATTCAGGATTCCACATGTTTGCTACCTCAAATTGATTCGAGCAAAAAATTTTTTAGCTTATCGTCTCACGAAACTACGAAAAATTTAAATAAAACCTTTAGACAGTATAATCTTCAAGTAGCATTTCGGTCGAATAACTCCTTGAAATCTCTTTTAAGCCACGTGAAAGACAACGTTGAGGTAAACAATAAATCTGGAATCTATGAAATAAATTGTAAGGATTGTGATAAGAAATATGTCGGCCAAACAAAGCGTTCGATTCTAACTCGTTATAAAGAACATGTTTCGCATATTAGATTCAATAGGCCGGAAAAATAAAGTGTTGTCCGACATATTCTTGAATCAGGTCACAATGTAACATCTGACTGTCTGAGATTAATAAAAAGCGTCACTAGTTTTGAGAGCATTTTTATCTTTAAAAATAGGAATAACGTAATTAATGCAGATTTGGGTCCTATACCAGGTTCATCTTTATTCGAGTTAATTGACAGTTAGATGTTATTAAACCAAAAAAGATAGGAAAACCATTAACAAATTAATCTAATTCTATGTAATTTTTTAAATTTCGTTTTGTTACAACATTAGCCTTTAACAGATATTATGACTCAATATTAATTTCTAAATGACATATATATAATTTAAGATGAGTTTTATAATGGTTTCTTTATGTATATTAAATTAGGGTGTCCCCTTTGTGTAATTTTCTGAAGGGCCTTTCTATAGAATAAAGCATTAATCGGTTAATGGTCTCTTAATGCATGTACGCATTTAAGTAGGGGTTTTCCAATAAGGTAAGTTCTGTAGTATTCAGGTTTTTGAAAATTTTAAAATTTAGTGTTAAACGAGAAGCCGTGCAAAATATATCGCTCAGTGAGTGTTGTGTGTTTTTTTATGCTTTCAAGTGTTACACTGCTTTTTCTACTGAGGATGACAACGTGGTTGTCGAAATACGTATATAGAATTGTTAAATTCTATTGTGGTAAGGGTTTTTAATTTTTTTATTCACTTAAAAGCCACAGTCTCCGATTTTTCACATCTTTTTAATATAATACAGTTTATTGGCATTAATGTATTTGTCAATATATTTTTGTACTGGGATTACAATGTTGCAATAAAAGACAGTAGAAATTAAAAAAAAAAATACTGTAAATACAAGTAGAAGATAGATAGGAACAAAACGAACAAGAACAAAAGTATAAGAAACAGGTAATTAAAATATCATCCACAAATATGTACAAAAGTTTTCCAATTAACTATTTAGAAAACTAAACGCTAAAATCATAATAAAGGAAAACAATACATTTAGAACAACATACATATTTAACAAATAATGAATTTCATAATAATTAATGGGATACACATTTCTATACTTTCCCGTCTCTTTTAATCTGCCCGGAAACTACCAAAATAATTAGTTTACTAAATGTAAAAGACAATATTGTAAAATCGGGCTTAAGAATATTCCACCTTAATGCGCTCCTGCTGTACTACTGCTATTTAAAGATACCATTCGGATAATAATTACAATCTCATTACCTATATACAAGTCATTTTAAATTATCTTGGACGAGAATTATACTGACATTTGATTAGTGGCATCCTCTATCTCGTAGTATGCAAAACATAAAAGACATCCCTTGTATGCTACATTTAATTTATTTTATTTATATCAAAGGTGAAATTTCATAGCAATATCGATTGTGCACAAAAATCCTTTCGTTAAGTTTTCATGTTCCTGACGCATAATGTTTAAAGTTAATACAAGCTTAGAAATAAGTGGGAAATGTTAGTATTTATGTCCTTTTTTTCTATGCGTGGGTTATAGCAATAATTCTATAAAATTTGCATCCACGATTATTTGATTTTTCTATATGTTTTGGTATCTCTGTACATGTTTTTTAATACTGCCGCTTATGTGAATGATTTTCAACTAAATATTCTTATTAAATTTACTAAATTTATAATATTGTAACTAAGTACATACATACGTTTTAAATGCTTAAATATTAATAGGATAACGTCCAAACAACACACGTTGCTGTTGTTTACAAGTGACGTCTACTTAATTATTGTTTTAATATACCTGGTGCTTTATAAGGGGTTCTGTAATCCGCTTATGCGGAAGCGAAGGGGAACGAACACCAACTAAGGTACAGTTATTAAATTAAGGTCGTAGAGGTGTTGCACCATCTATCGGACTAGACACTAACGTACACGAGCCTATACATGTAGGTTGTGTAGGTATAGAATTAGGGCGAGATGACTTTGTAATCAATTTGTTTTCTATTGAAAACACAATTACGACCTCCATTCGGAAGGATAACTTCATTTAGAGCATGTCGTTTTGGCCGTGGATTTATTTTCTGATTTATTAAATTGTATTGTTGTGTTTGAACTATTGATTCGATTAGAGAAAGTACATATTCGGATTAAATTCTCTTTGACAGGGCAATATTAGTTCCGTATTTTTCCTTTTATGAAAGAACGAGTGTTATATAATTTACAGAATTTGAACTTAGAGAGATTTTAAATAATCCTAGTGAATAACTTTCAAGATTTGATTCGTATAATCTTTATTGTTGTAAATTAACTAAGTCAATTTAAAGTTTGAATACACTATATATATATAAAAAATATAAAACAATGGATTTAATAAAAACAAGGTAGACAAACAATACAGATCATCTATAATCAAGGACAAAAATACATATCTGATATCACAAGCAGTTTAAAACAACACCGAAATATCACAAGCAAAATATTCCTCAACAGCATACAGGGACTGATCCACAAGCCATTTCTTGATTACAGCATGGAATTTCGGAAGTGCGGGTCTTTTATTTTACTTGGCAGCTTGCTATACAGTAATCCACAGTTTGCTACTTAAATGTACAGTAACGTAATTGGTGCTTAGTAATAAGAGGAGAAAGGTGAGGCAAAATCAGTTGTATAGAACGCGATGTAGTATTAACTAATCGTTACATATTGCTGTGAACTTTGCTTTCCAATATTTTAATTTCATGTATAAACTTGAATGATTGTGTGGGCAGTTAGACCAGCAAAATTTTGTTGAGACTCTGTATAATATTTGGGTATCTCAGGGCTATCTTTTGGCTTCTACACAACTAGGCCTAGTGTCCAAAGTAAATGCAAAGAAATAATACAACAAGACGTAATCGTTAAAAATATTTTATTGTTTTTTTTTTCAATGAAAGATTCGAATAAAATAGCGTCGTAAAGTGTAGAAAGCATATTTACATTTACATTACTTCGCGAAAATACGATAAATTTGTACAACTTCAGTGCTACGGGCAAGATATATATCATCTTTTTTCTTGATGTAACTCAAGACATCTCCAGAAAAGTTTCGAATTCACGCCTTTAATAGCTTAGTGGTAGAGCAATGGTCCGGCAAGTCAGAGGTCGTGGGTTCGAATCCTAATTCAGGCCGAATTTTTTTTTCTATGAAAAATTCGAATAAAATAGCGTCGATAATGTAGAAAGCATATTTACATATATTTTATCGTTTGTTTGTAATTTCACATCTCATTTTAGTTCTAACTAAAAATATTTCATTCTTAACCTATATCTTAACCTATCAATGCAACTTCAATATACAAATACTCTTTTGTGAATAACACACGGATAGTATTGGAGCTTTGATCGTCACACTGTACAAGTATTTTCTTATTTTCATATTATATTTATAAAAATGTAATGAATTGAGATTTAATATGGTCACTAACGTTATTATCGCATAAAGAAAAGATTATTTTATAACCTCTTATGATCTTACTGGTGCGTACAGCATGTTTCATTAATTTACTTATATTCTTAGCGTTTAATAATAAAATTAACCTATATTTATTTGACATTGCGTTACTTATTTACATATCAATTCTTGGAAATTTTATTTATTTTTTTTTAATACTAAATTCGAATACTATATACGAGGTGCATTTAAAATACACAAGCTCGGTTGATATCTTTTTAAATTGTTTTTGCTTATTCAGTTACGTTCAATTAACTTATACATTATTAATTCTGTTTTTTATTTTCCACCCAAGATCAATTTCACAGCAATATGTATGGTTGTCATAGTTAATGAATGACAACAAATTCATTTTTAAATGTGATTCTAAATCTAGGTTACACCAAATTACATATTTTGTGACATTTTATTGGGAAATGATTGATTTTTCAGGAACTGGTTAAGAATTAATAAAATTATAGACACTTATTAAGTAAATAAATAGAAAAAGGTTTTGTTTAAGTATGACAATACGTTAAGCACGTATAAAGCGTTTGTACAATACAGTTACAGACATGTAAATTATTTACATGTTTGGTTCATAAATAAATAGAACTTAAAACGTCTTCTTTATTACAGGTGATTTGAGAATTGTATTTATTAAGTGTGTAACATGTATAGTAGTAACTCAAACATACTTAGAAATAAATTATAAACAAAAATTCTCGGTTGGTTAAACTAAATTAAATGTTTAAAGCGTCTTTCTTCTAGTTCTAAACAATACGCAATTCGATTATAAAAGGTATGTTGTACATTGGACAAGACATCGGGGGTGATTGTTAACAAGCTTTTAATACACAATTAATTGCACGTTGTTCTTCGAAGCCGTATATTTGTGACTTTAAGTGAACCCACAGAAAAAAAGTTATTTGGTGCCAAATCAGGAGATCTGGCAGGTCAATGGATTGTGCCCCGTTTTGAAATAATATCCTTAGATATTGCTCCACGATCATGCGTGTATGGGCAGGACATCCGTCTTGTTGATACCAAATGTCTACTATTACAATGTTAGCTATTCCACGTATAAAAGGAATAATATAGTGCCGCAGTAGATCTACGTGTTTCTGTGCGATCAATATGCCATCAATTCAAAATGGGCCAACAATATTATTACCTAATATCCCAAACCATACATTTACCTTTTGTATTGTGTATGAACAGTACACGCAATGTGTTTATTTGTTCTGGACCAATATTTTGTTATCGCAGGATTATGCCGGTCATGTAAGAAAAACGTAGATTTTTTCTGTAAAGAGGATGTTCGATATAAAATTTTCATTCTGTGTATATTTTTCAATTATGTCTAAACAAAACTCAATGCAATCATAAATGTCATGTGGGAAAATGTCATTTATCTTCTAAACATGAAAAGAGTGTTACAAATGAAACAGATATGTAATATACACATCTGTAACTGTACACATGGACAATACACCTCGTAATCAGTCAAGCTAGTGAAGCAATGTAATACAAAATAATACAAATCTATTTAAAAAATACATTTGTATCTGTATGTACATTTAAGCTTAAATCGCCCACAAACAGAAACACGTGTCTTAAGCAGAAGTAAGTGCTGTAAAATACGAGGTATATTGTCCATGTGTACAGTTACAGATGTGTATATTACATATCTGTTTCATTTGTAACAAATGCGTAATACGTGCTTAACGTATTGATATACTTAAACCTTTTTTGTATATGATAAGAGTGATATTTGTTTTTTCTTAAGATTCTTCTGGCAGTTTCACGTGATGCATCCAGTTCTTGTCCTATTTGAGATGTTGTCCAAGTATAATTGTTTTCCACTATAGCACATATCATTACATTGCGATCCTGGTTATCGTTATTTTGAGGTCTCTAATGAAGCGATGGAAAAACGCAACCGAATTTTTCAAAATTAGTTTTGATGCGATAAATGGTATTTAAACAAGGAATAGGCCGGCTCTCAAAAGTAACGCGAAAGAGAGCTATAATTGACACTAATGAGTGATCATTTCATAATTTGCACCTTTTCATCGATTGTATAGACTGTATCCATAATTTTACTCAGTACGACAGACACATGAGGTCACGAAAAACTCAGATAAATGAATGACACATGTACATACGTTAGGCATATTCGCCTGGATGTCAGATGTTGTATATCACTCCCTACTACATTTCCCTTTTAATATATTTTCGCAGTATGTTGTGGTTTACTGTATAATTTAATGCCCAAATGGTTCGTGCTTAGTTGCGTTTTATTTATCCTATGAAATAGATTGGCGATGTTTCTTCCATTTCTGGTGTTACAATGGTGTAAGTTACTTAATTTCTAGTATAATTTGTTGGCTTTCCATGGATATAATTAAGACAGGAAAGTATGAAAAGGAATGGTATAGTCAGTATGGTGTGGTATTTGAATAGGCATATGCTATACAATATGAAATTATGTCAAATAATTACAATGAAAGTGTAGCTTTCTTATAATAAGGTTTTATTTGAATTATGTTGAATTTTAACGCAAAACAAGATCAATAATCTTATCATGATGATATTTTGGTGCCATTCTGACGATCTCCTTCTTTATTTATGCTTGCGTCTCCATGATCTGCTAATTTTTGGCTTTCACGTATGAAGAAATCCAGTGGTTCGGAAGCGAAGATTTCAAGATCTATATGAGTTAAATTATATATTTGGTATTGTTCTCCCAGAAATTCAACGCGTTTTTCTTCCAAAAGGTCTTTAAAGTGATGTACCCAGTTTTCTTTTGCTATGCTGCTCAAATTAAATCCTTGTTCGTTTCGTGCTTTTACCGATTTTATGGTCTTCCAAGCTTCTGAGCTTCGGGTTCCTCCTATTTGTTGTTCTACGTACCCGCACTTTTTTTTCAAGATTGATTCTTTTTCTAAATGACTTCGTTTTTTACCTCCCTGTTTGCTCTTCTGTACTTGTCACGTCATCACTCTTTTGAAGAAGCTTTTGGTAAAGTTGCTTCTTGTTTTTAATTTGTTATTCCATACCCTCATCCCACCAAACAGGTTTGTTTGTCATCTGCATTATTCCAACAGCCTCGTCTGCAGTTTCAAGAATACATGTTTTTATCATCATATTTTTCTTCTGTTGTTCGCTTCAATTAATTTTTGCTCTAACCTCTTGGCATATAAATATTTGATACTGTCATGTTCAAAGCTTTTTAAATTGTACTTTGTCGTGTCTAACTTATTCTCAGTGAAGTTGTTGGTGTTAGTTGATAAATGAGATGCCACAAAGGGAATATATATTTTCGATTCCAGTAAGCGATGATCAGATCCACACTCCCCGCCCCTCTTCACCCTAACATCTTGTACCTTGATTCCGGAATGTTGTCGAACAATGAGATAATCGATAATTGACTTAAGTCCTCTTCTTTGTTGATACCAAGTATATTTATGTATATCTTTGTACGCGAAAAAGGTGTTAGTAATCATCAGGTCGAACTGGTCACAGAGATTTATTATTCTGTGACCGTTATCGTTAACTGTTTCTTCTCCATGTTTGTCAACTACGTTACTATTTCTTTGTCTTCCTCGACAATTTAGATCTCCTCCTATGACGATCTCATAACTACACGGGATTTGATCGATTATATTTCTAAGAGTATCTCCAAACTGATCCTTGACATGAATTAAAGCATCGTTGTTGGGGGCGTATACCGAAAATTGTTATAAATCTTCCCTTCACTTGGATCGTCATTTTAATTATACGTTCGTGCATTGGTTCCCAAGATTTAATGCATCTTTTTAGTTTTTTTATGAATTAGTATGAACACGAAAGAGCAAAATCTGGGATATTTTGCTCTATCGTGTTTGGCTACTCGCGTATGTAAATGTACAAAATCATTGATGTTTTCGATTCCGCTTCCCTTTTTCTTTGTTTCTGAGAGGATTGGTATATCGATGCGACGTTGGATAAATTCTAACATAATTTCCTTGTGTTTATTTCTTATACCTTGTATATTCGATATGCCTAAATTCATAGTCCATTTTCGTTGCTGTTTTGGTCTATTATATTTGTCCGTTTTGTCAAATGTTTTCCGAATGTAAGGTTGCTGGCCTTACGACTCAACCCCCATACTTGGAGGACCAGTATTTTAAATATTTACATTAAAGGAATTATTTATTACCTTAGTTATTGTTTTTGATTAGAATATCTGTGAAATATATGAAAAATGACGAAAATGTATTGTATATTGAACCGCTACCCTACTAAATTCATCACTACATATAATATTTTAATATCATCAAAAAAAAATGTAATTTACAATTTTAATCCAATTTTTGTTTATATATTTACTATTGTAAGAAAAATAACAAAAGAGGAATGTAAAAGTACTTTAAAATTTGTTTTTTTAATAAACAAAGTGATGCTTTCTCCATATTATTTAAATTAATCAGCTTAACTTTTTTATACCAATATTTTTCTAAAAATAAAAAATATATGAAAGACTTTTAAAAGCACTAAAAAAGAGAAAAATATGCAAGACCCTATCCAATTACCATAAATTCGGAGGAATAACAGACTTTCTAATGTGCTACTAAATCTTAACTGGCCTTATTCTTTCTTCTCGCAGTCGTGTGTGTTAATTCTTCCAGGCACAAACACGGCCAGGGGAGTACATAATTCTGCTCGGATCATTAAAAACTTCTGTACTGAAAAGTGACCCCTTTATTAACAGATACAAATCGTACTGATCTCTATTTTTTACAACTTATTTACACAACTAGTGTACAATTGTGTAATATAATAGTTTATGAACTCAAGATATAACTAAAATTAATGTAAAATGTAAATTCTAAGAAAAATTAAATCGCTTTAATTTGTTTTTTAATCAAAGAAAATATTATAATTTAATTAATTAGACGCTAACCCATACCTTTCAGTCACCATTGCCATTAACATAAGCGAGAGTAAAATTATTTTATAGCAACTATTCAGCTAAAACTATTTTAATGTATGTACAGTCATGGCCAGATAAATGTAGTACAACCTTAAATTTCATGTATGTCATAAATTTGATATATTATTATTGTAAGACGAGCTTCAGCTTAAGCTACTTGTCATAATAAAATCAAATGTCAGATCATACTGGAATATATTTACTTTATTATTGTTTGAGTTAAGAAATATAAGTTAAAAGTATAATAATAAGTTACGAGTAAATTTAAATTTAAAATTGAATTAAGGAATACGAAAAATAACTTTAATAATAAAATTTTTTTAACAAAAAGCTCATATTTTGTTGGACCGCCATCAGCATCAATTACTGCCCTTAACCTTCTAGGCATGGAAGCCACCAAACTTCTAAAATAATTTGGTTTGTGAATGAGAGATTGCCAAGCATTTTGAATTGCTTCCCACAATTGGTCCTGATTTTGAAATCTTATACGTGACATACTTTTGGTCATCTCGGCCCATACGTTTTCTATTGGGTTCATGTCCGCACTCTTGACACTCCATTACAAAATCTCTATGTTATGCTCTTCTATCCATCGCGACACTATGTTTGCACTATGAACTGGGCAATTGTCATGCTGATATATAAAAATGTTTTCAGGATACACATGTTGGACTGATGATAACATAAGATTTTCCAAAATATGAATATAATTCTGGGAATTAAATCTCCCATTTATTCTATGACACATTCCAACATTGTCGTAACTTATCCATCCCTAAATATTTATAGAGAATCTTCCTTGCCGATCTGAATTATCTATATATTGCTCCTCGTATCTTGTACCGCCAGATCTATAGACACGAACAGAACCATTACTTGTGGATTGAAATGTTTTCTCATCAGTGAAAACTACATTTTCCCAAAACTCAGGACCGTTGTTTATATGATTTAATGCGAAAAAAAGCCTGGCTTGCTTCCTTTCTTCACTAACCTGAATTTTTTGGCTGCAACACGCGACCTTATGTCGCTATCTCTTATTCTCCAGCTTGCAGTTCTACGTAAACCAGGAAAAATGGTCTCCGCAACTGCTACTTTCACTGAATCGAAAGGATGTTCTCGGAGATGTTGAACTAGATTATGGTTCTGCTGTTCAGTCGAAATTCTTTTAAGCCCAGTACCCGGCTTTCTGTCTATGCTCTCGTCAGTCTCCCATCTTTTCTTAACCTTCATCACGGTGGTTTTATTTAACTGCATTTGCTGCGCAATTTCCCTAATACTGTACCCTTCTTGTAATTTAATTAATATACGAACTTTATCAGTTGCGGTTAGCTTTCGTGTCATCGTAAAAATATGTTTGACGTTTAATAAAATTTAAAATGATTTGACATATAATTGTCAAAATACTAACTTACACCATGAAAATTTATTAAGAAGAGCTTGTACTACATTTATCTGGCCACCACTGTACATTAAAATAGTTTTAGTTTTAGTTTTTCGTATACATATTGCTGTGTATCTTTCTAAACGAGACAAATTGAAAATAAGATAGAGCTAATAAGATAGAGAGAATGAATCGGCAGTGAAAAATTTGAAACGGGTCAATTATGAATGCACCCTGTATGAGCATCAATACAACAAATTTAATGTTTACTGTATATAAAGATTTTTATTATTTTCTATAATAGGTTCAAAATCTGACAAGACAGATCGTGTTAGAAAAACACATCTATGTCTACCTATTAGATTTATAATCAATGTTCAATGCCATATAGATTATTATTTCTTTACGATTTAGTTTATAAATATTAAAATCTAGAATTTAAGAACATGCAATAAGTACCAAAATATAAAAGGATATTTAAAACATTATAATAGTAGCAAAATTTCATAATCAACATAAATCTTGTGGATTTCTTCAATAAATAAACATTGTTTGTTTTGACAGTCAAGGAGTACATTAAATTTTAGATAAAATATATCCATTATAATCTTAGAAAATTAGGTATATATTACTACATAATATTTACACAACAAATTGGAATAGCCTAAAAAGACAATAAGAACTTTCTAATAAAACAGTACATGATATAATATGTGTTTTAAAATTGACATTTTGTAACACCTACTTATAAGAATAGTGCGGCATTCATTTAAAAATGCATAACTAACCAAAAGGGAGGATCAATGGTATCGATAATACTTCAAAGATTCCACAATGTACAAAACAAAGCTTAATATTGTATCTGTTACCTATTAAAAATAGCTATATGTTTGTTTATATATGGTAAACAATCCAGTTGTCAAACTATGTTTGAAACTTTAAGGTTATGTTCAGATCGCAGATCGTGATGCCATACCGAATGAAAAACAGTATAAGCTAGCCAATTAGTAAGAGAAGAAATATACGGGCGATAAGCGATAAGAAAGCACTAAGAAAACTTATATCAATGTAAGAACAAGAGTTTTTAAATATAAAACATAATTTAAAAGAGAGACTAAGAGGACTTACTTTACACTTGAAAAAGAATTGACGTCACCAGCCATATATATAGAAAATTGAATGACTTTCTTGAAATCGTTTGAAAACAGCGGTGAGATATTTCAGTATTATATACCATATGATTCAAAACCCTTTTTATAAGTGGTGGCTGTGGATTACATATATTTCGAAAATGTATGTCTTAACTTAATATCATTTAATTACATGTCAAATGTGATTAATTTTAAATGTCAGAATATTGTATTAGTAAATAATAAATCTTCTGTTTACATATAAATTACTTATTAAAAATGTTGAAGGAACAATTTAAAATTAGACTAAAAGGGAACATATATTAAAGGAACTGTTGAAGATGATAACCATTATGATTTAGACACAATCTAACTCGACCTCTCATATTTTCAAAAACCTTTATAAGCGTCTCAGGCGTGATTCGATTACAATCTTCTAGAATTGTTGCTTTTAATTCATCAATATTATAGATAGGTTCTTTATAAACTGTATTTTTTAAATGAGGTGTAATGGTATTAAAGCAGGTGACCAAGGTGGGTATGAATTTTCTGTTCTAGCACTAATTAAACGATTGTCATAAAATTCCCTTAAATAATGAAGAGTAGTTTGTGCTGTATGTGCTGTTGCACTATTTTGTTGGAAATACTCTTGGGTTAATTCATAATCGTGGAGCTGAAATATTTCTAAAATACGGCTCTATCAATTATTACGTCTGGATATTCTCGAAATTCTTGTAAACATAGTTGACTTCTGTACCTCCATTCACCATTTTCGATATATCCATTGCGAAAATATGACTCAATATAATGAATGTCTTTTGTTGATCAGTAAATACCATTTTTAGTCAGTTATCATTTAATTGAATATAGTAAGTTACTAGCAACTGTGATACAATATTCAAGCTAACCAGAATTCTGACATTTAAAATTAATCACATTTGACAGATAAGTAAATTAAGTTAAGACGTACATTTTCGAAATATGCGTAATCCACAGCCGCCCTTTATAAAAAGTGTTTTGAATCATATAGTATATTATGTGTTTAAGGCTTTGAAGCTCGTAAATTGAAAATTTTAAGATTACTAATCTCATATGGAGTATTGATTAATTGTGAATTTAATTATAATTCCTGTTTTAAAAACAAAAGAAGTAACACAGACATCTTTTAAATCGCAAGTAGGGAAAGGTCTCACAAGCATTTAAAGATATCTGGGTTTTGACTAATAATTAAAAATCTTCATTATGTAATTGAGATTTCAAATAAAATCAATTGTGTGAAATTAAGTATATCATGTGGTAGGGTATATTCTCGTTACATGAATATGAAATAGCACCCTTCTCTACTTATGAATCCATAAGCATCGCTGCTTTATAAATTTAAAATAGAAACACTTTTTCACACCTTGGCATTTTGTTCAGTATTATACTCACTGGGCGAAGGTGATGCATTAATGTAGTTTTAGGTTTTCGTATACATATTGCTGTGTTCTCTTCTAAGTGAGATAAGTTGAAAAATTAAATAAAGCTGAAAACAGCAATGAAAAATGTAAAACGGGTAAATTTTCAATACACCCTGTATAAGCGTCGATAAAACAAATATGGTCATTTCATGTAAAGTTTCTCGTTATTTTCTGTAAAGGGTTTTAATATACAACACAGATCGTGTTAAGAAAAACATATCTGTGTATAATTAGTAAATTTATATTGAATGTCACATGTCATGTAGATTAGTATATCTCTTTACGTTTCAGTTTATAAATATTAATAACTTAAAATTTAAATCATGCAATACCTACCAAGATATAAAAGGATATTTAGCATACTATAGTAATAGTAAATTTCATAATCAATACTGGAATTTTGCATATTTCTTAAATACATAAACGTTGTTTATTTCAACTGTTACGATGTACGTGAAATATCGAACAGAAACATCCATTATGGTTTTAAATTATCAAATACATATATTATTGTAGTAGTATATGTTGAGCACTTGTGAAATTATTACACTATTAAACTTAAATAATACACCTTATATTTTCACAAAACAATAGTATATTTAACTATATGTACATTTCATGTGCACTGCACACATCATCAGTAGTTACTATTTAAACGTATTATTTTCGAGTACACGTATAGTAAAAATATCTATTTTGGGTAGGGGTGTAAAATTTTTTTTTTTTTCAATTAAAAATGGTTAAAAAACATGCAAATAATCGGAAAGTATGGCCGTATATTGTAAAAACTAAACTCTATTGAAATTCTAAGAAGGACAAATTTGGGAAGGACCGTTACATATGAAAAACAAGACATCTGACTGTGTTGAGTTATATTAAATAACAATATAGTAACGTTAAAAGGATCTATTAATTATTAGATATTGTTGGTATACAATTTAAAAGTTTATTATTAATAGGTGACATGTCATTGCTAACAATAGATCCTTTTCACGTTACTATATTGTTATTTAATATAACTCAACACAGTCAGATGTCTTGTTTTTCATATGTAACGGTCCTTCCCAAATTTGTCCTTCTTAGAATTTCAATAGAGTTTAGTTTTTACAATATACGACCATACTTTCCGATAATTTGCATGTTTTTTAACCATTTGTAATTGAAAAATTTTTTTGCACCCCTACCCAAAATAGATATTTTTACTATACATGCACTCGAAAATAATACGATTAAATAGTAACTACTGATGATGTGTGCAGTTCACATGAAATGTACATATAGTTAAATATACTATTGTTTTGTGAAAATATAAGGTGTATTATTTAAGTTTAATAACATATATTATTATTTGATGTACACCACAAATCAAAATAATCTAAAAGGACAATAACAGCGTTTTAATAAACTATACATGATAGAATGTGCATTTTAGAATTAAAATTTCGTAATACTTATCTATAAGAACAAGTATTCGACTCGTTTTAAAATGTGTGTTATTAATCCATCAAAGCAATTCAAAAGGCTGTATAGTACACAAAATATGATTTTTGTTCATCCATTAGAAATAAATATATTCGTTTAAATATTGTAAACAATGCAGCTGTCAAATTTAGTCAGTACCACAGGTTAGATATATTTCAAGTTACGATGAAAGAAAAATACTTCAATCGAAAGATAAGAAAGGATAGTTAATTAATCGATAAGAGAAGAAATATATGACGTGTGGGTCTATAATATGGAGGCGTGAGTTCTAAAGAAGACATTAGAGAAGGATAGAATAAATTTTCATTTATTCTATCCTAGCAGAAGTCTTGAGAAAAACTTGAAAATTAAGACAGAAACACATTTAATACATTAAACACTGTTAGAAGGAAATATTAAGAAAAGTAAACCAATATAAGAACAAAAGTTTTTGAATATGGAATATCATTTAGATGAGTATTATCACTTACAAATGTATTTGAAAAAAGATTGACGTCACAGGTGATATATATATATATAGAAAATTTCTCAAGAAAAGGACACTTACCGAAATATCGTCTAAAAGCGGTGGTCACAAATAAAAATTTGCTTTGTAAATGATATTGAATTTAATTCATCACCAGAATTTTTATATTTTTAGTTTCAAAGGAAGAATTGTCCAATTTAGTTTCAATTAATTAATATATATCATTTATTTTATTTTAATATAATAAAGAATGGATCAATATTATGCGGAATTTGATAACTTGTATAATAATGAATTCGACAGGTAACTAATGTAGTAAAGGCATTCAAGACTTTGAAGTTCATTAAAATAAATTTAAAAGATTATTTGTTTTATGTGAACATTTATTTAATCGTGAATAATTTCAATTTCTGTTTTAAAACAGAAGATAGAGCACAGATATCTATTAAATTGTAAGTACAGTAAGATCTCACGAACTTTTAAGGATATATATCTTGTGTTTCAAAACGCTATTAAAATTATCATTAAATATTTGCAATATTGAATTAAATAGATTGTTTGTTATTAACTATTTTATGTAATAGGGTAAGATCTCGTCACATGAATACGAAATAACACATTTCACTCTTATAATATTATCACTTTATAATACTGCTAAATCCATAAACTTTACAACTTATTAATTTTAAATAAAAACACTGTGTCATACTTTAGTATTTTGTAGAGTGTAAGACTCACTGGTCTAAAGCAAAACACAGCTGTATTTTGGAAGATTTATTGAAATCTAATACATATTTTCAAAGTCATATTTTTAGATATGGAGATTTGAGTATATTCTGACTAGATATAAGATTTGCATACCACGTTTTATTAACAAACAAAAATATAATTGATGATACTTTGCACATTTGAAAATTAATGTATATATTTGCAAAGTGTGTATAATAAGTGTATTAAACTTAACATGCTACTGTATTATTTCTTTCCTTATTGCATTAGAAGCTAGGCCTGGTTGCAAGGAACACTTTTTGTAAAACAAAAACCCTGAAAGCAATTTTAAGAGTGTTTGTATGATGATTCATGTTTAATAATTGACGATTCATATTTAATAATTGGCACCCATTTTGGAAATCAAAGTAAAAAGCAATATGTGTATTTATATAATATTTACTTGAATTAATAAAATAAAGGAAAGAATCTTAAAAAACAATTATGTATTTTATTTCTACGACGAAAAAACTGACAATTACCTTTATATAACGGCCAATATTGTTTATTTTTTTGGTGGATATTATTGACAGGTTTTACTGTACAATAAATGCAAGATAATATAATTTCCAATAATAATTTTTAAAAAAAGTTAAAGAAAGTGGAATATATACCATTTGAACGAACGTCCTACAGTCACCTACAGTAGTCGGTAATATTCGGAAATTGAGAGCGGCGGGCGAGGTTGTGGACAATGTGACCAGCATCAATTCACTACTGGCTGTGGGGTTTTGGGCATATTTATTATTGTTTTTGTTGATGCTGATTTTATATGGAGCTAAGGAAATTTTTTCGCTTCAAGCAAATCAATTAGTTATTTTCTACATTTCGGCAAACCAAGTTCGTACCAGTATGCTGAACGCTACACGTCGCGACGCCACTTTCTTAGTTGCTAGGATAATGAACAATTTGTGAAAAGTCACATCTATCCCGGAATGTGTGTCTTATTTATGTAACGTTCTGAATACTGGTACAAACTTAGTTTGTCGAAATGTAGAACGCAACACATTAGGCGACATTTACATATAAAGTGTAATTTAATACTCGTTAGTTCTCATTTGCAGTAAGTTCAATATTAACTATATATACGCGAAGTATAGAAGTGGAAGTCATGTCTGTCTCCAGGATACTGTGTGTCGACAAGTTCCAACAAGAGCGAAATGCATCTACACATTCAAAGATAGATGTGACTTTCACGAATTGTTCATTATTCCAACAACCAGGGATGTGGCGTCGCTACGTGTAACGTTCTGCATACTGGTACAAATTTAGTTTATCGAAGTGTAGAAATTAACGCAACACATTAGGCGATATTTACATGTAAAGTGAGATATAATACTCGATAGTTCTCATTTGCAGTAAGGTCAATATATGATTTATATTTTAAGAGAATTAAAAAAAAGAAGTAATATATTTTGGGCGTAAATTGCTGAAAGAATTTAATAAATGGGCACGATTTCTTCTACTTATAGTTTTGTGTAAATGAGTAGATTCATTAACATTTTTTAACAGACGGTCATTTTGGGGTATTATTGGAGCAAAATTTGTATGATATTGTGAAATGAAATATAATGTTATATAATATTATGCTACGAATTTATCCAGATTATTATTCAATGGCACCAAACGTTTTTGTTTGCTAACATAATGGCAAAATTTCAGCTATTTCAGCTTCTTTCTTAATATAATAAAATAAAAACATATCTTATTCTCTTACAAAAATCTAATAAAGTATGAAAATTTTGTATGATGCTTTGCTTATATATTTTTTGGTTTCTTATGTTGAGGTAAGCGTGAAATGTGACAAGAATTTAAACGTATATTATAAGTCAGACAGACAGTTTTAGATCTTTTATACGTAACATCTTCGTAATAATTGCCGTCTCTGTACCGAACATCAGGCGTTTTCGTCAAGTTTTGAGTTCTGAAACGTTCTCAGTAGGTGGTAACCTGAACTTAACGAGGACAACACGCAGCGCCCCCTATGGAATACGTTCTGCTCTGTTTCGCTTACACGAAAGTTTCCGTACTTTAAAGTCGATTTCGTTTTACTTTTGTTCTTGGATGTCGTGAATTTTTTTCAGGTAAGTCCATAATATTTTCGTATAACATTTGATCCTCTTGCTCTCAAAGAAAATATTTTAGGTGCATCTTGATAACCTTTAACCGCTTAAATTATTTGCTGTTTAAAATATTCTGAATAAGCTGTAGATTATAGTTATTTAAAGACGTGGAAGGAGAATAAAGGTAAAATACATTTTAAACAAATATTATCTAAGAGACGTTGTACCAACCAGCTGAGATGCGATGGTTAAAATAGTTTAAAATGAAGTATAAACGAACAGGGAAATTATTTGTTCTACTGGTATTAGTTAAAGATTCGAGAAAGAAATCTGACCGATTTAGTTATTTAGTAATTATAAAGTGTGTTTTTTTAATAGGTGTAGGGTTATAAATTGAAATAAAAAACACAAGTGTTAGAGAAATGAGAATTTTCTTTTTAAATCGGTAAGATAGTTTTATGACATTAATGATGGAAGATGATTTCGGGCATATGGCCATCATGCGAGCGTCAGAGGCACTTCATCCTGGAGTTTCAATTTTAGACTACATTTTCGAGCGTGTGAGGCCGTATGTTACGAATGGTGCGCTCGATGTTGGTTTCCAAGGCTGCACTAGCTTGTTTGCGTAGACCAATGACTAGCCCTACAAAAAATATCGTAGAGTTGTCAAATCACATGATCTTGAAGACCAGTGTGCAGGTCCATTTCTGAAGATGATCTTATCGCCGAATGTGGTACAGTCCTGCTGAAACCAAAGGTCTTACAGACCATGTTCATGCATTTCTGTGAATAAAAAATCGTTGGGCATGCCTGTATACCGGCCGGCATCGTCAGTGATAGCTCGATTATCTTCGTTTTTGAAGAAGTATGGTTCGATTATGCCATCGGACCACAAATCGCACCAAATAGTGCATTTTTCGGGGTGAATCGGTAGTTGATGAGTCATCCGTGGATTAGTGTCGCTCCAAATACGAGAATTTTGCTTATTCACAAAGCCACTGAGCCAGAAGTGAGTCTCATCCCTGACTAGCCCATAAAACCATAAAACAGTGTATCGATTTCCAACTGTTCAAGTGTCCAATTACTGAACTGACGTTGAAAATGATTGTAGGTAGGCTTCAACTCTTGCACCAATTTAATCTTGTAGGCATGTAAGCCAAGACCCTAGCGCAAAATTTTCCACACAGTCGATGGGCACAGGCAAAGTTCTTGAACACGATGAAGAATCGATGAATTTGGATCACCCTCAATACTGGTCTAAACAGCGGAGGTATTTTCTTCAATGCGCACTCTACGCAATCTAGTTGGTGGATGGGTGTCCAAAAGAGTAAGTTGAGTACCAAATTTTTCAATTGTGTTTCGAATAGTCGATGATGAATGCCGTAAATTGATCGAAGCACTTTGTGAACATTTTTACCTGAACACTAATTTTAGAAATAAATTTCCACAATTTGTAAACGCTGAAAACAATACTGAATGAAATGGCCGTATGACTTGTCAAATTAACTGTTATAATGTGAGAGTTTCTTCCTATTGAAAAAGAAAGGTATTAAAAAGCACACATTAACATAATACCAGGTGGCTTATTAACGATTTTATTAACAAAAGTTTTCAACAAAACTAGCAATAACTATAACAACGACAATGCTAAAACAATAGGGGAGTTTTTTATGTGTTTTACCTGGCTATTAGAGAAACGAGTTCGAAAACAAACAAAACTTAACACTAACACACTTATTCCAACGTTTCTATAATAACGCTATGCCTTCGAAGAAAAATCTCTTTATAATTCCGCAAAATACGACCCTACAGCGTTTTCCACGTCGACAGATGATAAAAATCGATGTCCCCTCGTGTGTTTTTTTAGATTTGGGAAGAGATAGGCGAGGTCAGGACTGTAGGGTTGATGTTAGCGCAGTTGTTGTGCAGAAGCAGAGTTTTCTGAGCAAAATTGTTGTCTTTTTTCGCGCGTAGACGTGTTCAACTTTCGTAATTGTGTCTTTGTAGACATGTTCCGTTATTGTAGTCGCTTTTGGAATATACTCAATTAAGAGAATCTCCTCTGTGTTCCAGAAAAATGTCATCACTAGGGAAACCCAAATATACAAGTGGAAAACCCAAAAATTTGCGCATAAATTTGCAAATCATTTAGTTTCTTTAGTTTCATTTTATTCTTCTGCATACAGTACTAAACCTAAATATACATTTATTATACAAAGCAGGTTATCGTTAGTTGTAAAAACAGTAAACCATTAAATGTTTCTCGAAGTTCTCAATTAAAAAATTTTGTCTCCTGTCTGAATATAAATATTTATAAATGGAAAAACTCATTTCCACATCAACTGATGCAATAGGGGCATTTTTTAAATTGTTTCAGATTGTTTTACTAGTTCTACACTTCGGGTTAATGGCAAATTAGTTTCCTCCATTTGTATTATTGTTTTAGATACAAAGCTATAATTGGTTTTTATTTATAAACGAACATTGTTGTTTTATTTCTTTGCTTTCGAATAATTGCTTAACATCAGTGATTGGAAAGATTCGCCAGACAATTCTGAAATTAGATCTTTTAGTTGACGCAATAAAAAAATCGGCTTCCAACCAAGTGCCCAATCTTGTAATAACAGGGTGAGATGGAACAGAAGTGTTTGGTAGTTTTTCTATATAGAACTCAACCCTTATATGCGCTTTAAGGAAGATTTATTTCATGTTGGAAATTAAACTATTTACAAGAGGAAATTGTTTCCTAATCTCTTCAGCAATCCTATATAAAGCACAAGCAAGACATGTTACATGTATTAAGTTCGGATAAAAGATTTTCAAATTTTGCCCGGCCTTTATCATGTGCGGTGCTGCATCTGACAAAATGAGGAAAAGTTATCTCCAGGAACAGGCGTGGGAAGCAAAAATGTTGATAGTTCCTCTTGAACAAATCTGGCCACTGTGTATGCATTTGTTTTTTCTAACTCTTTAGAAGCATTATTCAAAATTATTTCAATTATGCACAATTTGCTATTTATTAAAGATATATGCAAATATTTAAAAGATGCATATAATATGCAAAATATGCCCTTTGCATATTTGGGTTAGATTAGTCATCACTTTTTCGCAGAAAATGCTGTTTTTGCCTTCTTGAGCGGTGGAGAGCCCTTATGAACCCTTTGCAAGGACTCTTGTTTCGTGGGAGGCTCCTAGTGGTGTACCAAAGCTTCATCCCCAGTTATCATTCTATTTAAGAAGTCAACATCTTGAGATGAAACAGTAAAATTCTTTTCACAAATTTATCGTCTACAAAATTTTTGTTCGGGACTGAGCAACCTGGAATCTATTGTGTCAACATTTTGTTCATACTCAAATCTTCAAGTTGAATTTTCAGAACATATTTCTATCTGATATTCCTATTGCTCTAGCAGTAACTGAAACTTTTACTCGGCGGTCAGCCAACACACTTGTGACTTCTGACGGACAAAAGCGACTATACAGGGTCAAGTAATTATTATTAAATGTTTCCTGTTGCAGAAGCTTCAGGTTTTAGAGTTTAACAACTTCTTAGCAGCGATTGTATAGGTTTTTAATCAAATGTGTATCAAATGTGAATTGTGTAACAAGAACAGGTTAAGATTAAACACGTTTGAATGTAAACTCGTGACATATACTTGAAAGGGGAGACTATTTATATACGATTACGCTATCAATTCTGAGCCGTTTTAACGATGTAAAGTCTAGTAAATCCTATTCAAGGGTGAACTGACTTTTAATATCGACATTAGCAATATTGTTTCATCGGTGAACGGCTGAACTTCATTCAGATGTTTCTATTTTTCTTTAGATTGAGGGTTGAATATGACTAGGTGGTGTGGAAGCCCTTTTACAATATTAATAAAGGAATAATTAAATATGTACGGAGATGCTTTTTAAAGAATCTCTGGTTTAAAAGTTTCATAATTTATCCTGATTGGGAATTTCCTTATGGAATATTATTTAGTGCTGGCTCCGTAAATTCATTGGAGACAGGATTAATTGCGTTCGGTTTATATTTGTTGTATAAACTGATTCATAATAAAGTTTCCTCTTTCTTTCTGAGAAATTTAACTTCTACGTACCTCATCTTACACGACGTAATGTTCATAGTTTTCAACTTACACAAGCGCGCACTAACTTATTGCTTAAATCTCCGATTGTATTTTTTTTTTGTGGTTCTTACAATCAATATGACAACCAGTGCGATATTTAAAGTTGTTCGCTAAATGATTTGTTAAATGTTGTTAATTTACAATATTTTTTTCGTATTTAAGCTCTTTTGTTGCCTTTATAGAATATTGCCAATCAATTGCATTTTCGCGAAGTAATATGAATGTAAATATTGCTTTCTACATGTTACGACGATTTTTTAATAGAAAAAAATTTGCCATGAAGCAGGATTCGAACCCACGACCATGGTTTGCCAGACCATTGCTCTAACCACTAAGCTATTAAGGATTGTGGGTTTCGAATATATTGGGAAGCCTTAAGTCACATTAAGGGAACATATGTTAATATTTTGCCTGTAGTCGGCACTTGTTGCAAATTAATTGTATTTTCGCCAAGTAATGTGAACGTAAATATTGCTTTTTATATTTTACGACGCTAATTATTCGAATTTCTTAATAGAAAAAATTGTGCTTAAGGGCGAATTTTTCCTATTAAAAAATTCGAATAATTAGCGTCGTAAAATGTAGATAGCGATATTTACATTTATAGAATATTTATTACATTTTCGTTATTATTTTCAATTATTATTATTATCATTATTTTTATGTATGTCTATTATTATCCTAGGATTATAATTATAGAATAGATAAATTGTATATTGGAGAAGGCTCCTCGGAGGAACTGCTCTTTTGGCAAAGCGTTTATTGAGATTTCTTGATTCCCCTTTTATCGTCTTCGTTTATAATCGTACGTAATAATGGTGCTGGAAGGAACCATGAGGCATTGACTATCATTTCTGGGAATTTTGAATAGAAATCTTTCCAGTATTCCATTGGTAGATGTTACCGGAGTTCCTCAAAGCTGGACTTCATATTTACGTAGTAGTTTTAGGATAGTTGGATATTCTAGCAATTAGTTTGCAAGTGAAAGCTGAGATTTAAGGTCCAATTAACTAGTATATTTTGAAAGGCTCCAAGATTAATTGTTTACGCTTAGTGAATATATGCTTACTCTATATGAGTCACCTGTCTAGCTTAGGACCGAGGTATTTAGCTTTTACTTGTTGTGGTATCTGGAGGCAACAAGTACTAAGTTTGTCTCGTTTGCGTTGACCTTTCAGATTTTAAATTATGTATCTAAACTGAGGAAACGAGACTGTAAGGTCTTTATTGCTTTCATGGTATTTATGTTATATTTTTATTTAAATTATATTTTCTTCTTGGATTGACGGTATAAGATTGTGGTTATCCTGCGGGTCCAATCTAAAGACGTCTCTTCATAACTGTACTGAGGAAATCGTTATATTGAAACACATGTGTCTGTATGTTTGCACCTACACAAGTAACAAAACTCGCGAAAATTGGCTTTTCTACTTTCCAAAATAAAATAGTCCTCATCAGACTTACCTTTCGCAGGCGGGTTGCTGTTAAGCCTACAAGCCAGCCAGCCATTACCACAGATCTAGTCGTGTGAGGACGACGTGGATTTCTTGACGAAACGTTATAAACCTGACTGTATCTATATTTAAAAAGCCAGGATTTAAAGGCTGCCTGTAAGTGGATGTACGTTACGTGGAGGATGTATAAGCGATAACGTAACCACGTAAGTTCTAGATCTAAAGAGCTAAAGGAATTAAAAGAAAACGAACGACAACCCTAAATGACATCAAATTGACGCAATAACATAGTGCGTAAAGCCCTGTATATCAATATGATTCAAGAATATGTAATTTAAAAAAAAATACAAAATACATAAGTAAATACGTCAATACCAATATAATGAATATGTATCCATTTCTCAAAATACTTAATGTATGAAAACTTTGGGTGTCTGTATATTTGAATAAATAGTTTATGCAATAGGAACAAAAGAAACAAGGCATCTTTCGAAATATTTCGTAAACGTTAACAATAAAATACAAATATATGCACGAAATGTATTATAAATAAACATGACGCAAAATAGTTACATAGATACGGACAACAATATAGATTCAGTATTCAATAATAAAGAGAAATGATGTTCGCATCGCAATATTAGGTAATACGTTCACTTTAGATAGTAAGTAGCAAAGGCAAAAACTGATATGAAATATTGCTTAACGTGACTTTAATTATGTTAAGACATTTCAAAGTGTTACCAATATTACTGATTAATACACGTTATTTAATTAAAACGGACTCGGGACACAAAATACGAATCACTTAACTCGTTCCCACCTCCAATAGCGGCTTCATCCAAAACTCTCGTCCCGCTTTCAATCAAACTAAATCTTTTAAACGGCGGTCAAGATTCTGCGATAACGGACTCGGTGGTAGCCAAATACTTTGGCAATAAAAACGGTGATTTGGCAGTAATTCGAAAGGTAAGAAGGTTAGAAGGTACCTTAAAGATAAAAAATTCGTACCTTAGAAAAAGAAAACGCGAAGATAATTGAACAGGAATGTCGCAAAGAAAATGGCGATAGCGTCATTTTCCTATAGTTTTTTAAGGGCGTTATAAACGTCGACGGAGGCACAAAACCGATAATTTCGTGACTAAACTAGCTCAGAAAAGAACATAGCAAGATCCAATAGCAGGTAATTGCTCAATAACTCTCAAAACTTACATTACACTCAACAACAAGAGCTACAATATTTATACCTTCGTGTAATTGACATATCAACGGAAGTAAAGCAAGCGCGTTATTTCATGTGCACAGATGGGTTCGGGAGGGAAAGCGCTTGGCTTGGGTATCTGACCATATGATTTGCCAAAGTTCCACGTACACTTTAGGTCAATATACAAGTACAATACGACACAAAAATAACTAATTAACATTTAAAATAGTATACTAAAACACAAATTTCATAAGGCACCATTTTGTGGCACGAGTTTTCTAAAGAACAAGTGCGAAAAAAGGCCTTATGAAACGAGTTTTTCATACAATTTTTTCTATGTTGCATTTTTTACACTAATAAATTGAAATTATATAATTCTAATATTAATTTACTAAATAAAACACTTGGTATATTTGTTTTTTGTGAAACAAATATACCAAGTGTTTTATTTAGTAAATTATTAATCATGTTTCACCAAGAGCCAACCGTGAATTCTATACATTATAATTCTAATATTCAGAAAGTTCAGAGTTTTATTTTTATATAAAGTATGCAGTTGGTCACATTAATACTTGACATTTTCAAATTTAAATCTTGCTATCCGCGAAATATTATTTATTAATTTTCGTTAACATTACTTGATATTTTATTTAAAAATATAAACATGAGTGGCAGAAACTAATATATCTAGTGGTCGGTTATATTTAATATACGTTGTTTGTGTAGCATTTTTCTTTTGTACGTATATCATTCTGTCAAATGTACTTAAATTCTTAAAATAAAATGACAGCAATATGATATTTACATGCGTGTTCGAACATCGCCAACGTTGAAAAATGAAAAAAAAACGTATCGAAATGAAGCTAATTTCGATATTGTTTTGGGTGTCACAATGAATTCATTACGAACGCAAAATAGAAAAACCATATTTTAAACGTAACAATGTTGAAATGATCCGGTTAAATGCGTTGTGTGTGTCCATGTACAGAGAACCATATATGTTTTTACCATATTTGCATTAATTTGGATTCACAAATACTTGATGTATTTACACATCGGTGTATTATTTTGTTTAATACGAAAGTATTTTTATTAATATAACATATTAATAAAAATCTGGTGCGAAGAACATAATAGAAGCAGGGGCGTACTGATGAATCTGTAGAAAGATGAAATACGTATGTGCGTCTCTGAGGAGAGATGTTCGAATACGTTCACAAAAATATTAGTACTGACCTTGTATTGTGTTCTTCACACCAGATTTTTAATAATATTTTATATTATTAAAAATAGTTTTGTGTTATATAAAACTGGTGAGGCTTTACCTACTTGTGTATGTTTCAAATTATTCTGTTACTATTTTGTTGGTATAACTCTCCATGTTAAGTTGTTACAAATGCTAGATTTAATATTTTGTGAGAAATATATGGTTTATATTTATATCGTAGGCAATAATAGAATTTAATAAGCATATTTTTAAATTCATTTGACAATAGAATCATTGAAATTACTTTATGAATTGGTGCTGAAAATATAACGTGGTTAAAAGCAATATCCATTATCCAATATGTGATAATTGTCACAATAGAATTTATTTTTTGCGAGCATCTGTATACACACGCAATGTGATTTAAAAGAATGGCACTCGATTTTCCCCTTTATCGAATCGAGACAATTATAAAATCGTTTCAGTATGTACTCATAACCATTAAAATGGCTTTTTGGGGCCATTACAAGCCCTTCTTTTTATTAAATGACTTTAAAAATATTTTAGCTGACCGAAAATCGCACATATAGAAATTAAAAAAAAAATTATTTTTCGTATTTAATTTTTAGTTTAGTTGATTCTCTTCACTTGATTTTAGGGCAATTATTATCAAAATACTCTAAGTTAGTTGATTGAAGTTTATAAAGACGATTCGGCAAATATAACTAAGTCGGTAAATCATCAGTAAATTATTGAATAGATAAGGCTGTTACTTGGTGAAGATCCATATTAATACGATGTAAAATAAAACAAAACAATTAATTTGTTTAATCTTCACTATATAAAACGTATATTTACTGAACGTTTAAAAAATCGCAACGCGTGACTGATGTTATGGCATTATTAAATGTTTAAATCAAAATTATTTTCATTTTAACGGGGAAATTTACAGTAGTAATGATGGTTTGATTATGGGTAACCCCCTCAGTTCGCTACTAGCTACTAGAAGTTTTTATGGACAATATTGAAAAATTAATTCGTAAACACCCTATGAGTAACAAATTTATTTACTGGCACCGATATGTTGACGATATTTTACCCAGCTTTACTGGTACCACTATGTAACAGTCCTCTTCTTTTGTTCCACACGATGCTATATTGTAACAGCCCGTGCGTCGAGGGATCCGAGGTTGCTGCTGACAAATGATAACTTTGGCGATAAAAAGAGTTACATACCGCAGTTATCAAATATTGAGAATAGATTAATTTGAATATTATGTAATTAACTTGTTTAATTACTCTTGCTGGGCGCCAAGAGGTAGAACCCCCTCTAAGGTATAAATGACTTTAAAGATTGTCGGTTTGCTAAACTAAAGCGGAGAGAACAATAAACAGACTCTAGGTAAAGCACGTAAGTCAAGATGTGACTTACGCCTTTCTCTCTCAGAGCGTGAAAGTAAACTAAGGTGTAAATAACTGAATCCCTCTAAAATACTTAATAAATATCTCAATCAATTCCTTTTGATTGTTATGCTCTTGTGATGGTTTTTATATTACAAGAATTGAAATAAAAAACAGATTGTTACAAAATATACCTATATTAATAAATAAAGCTTGCTACTTTTATAAATTATTAGTTACAAATTTACTTAGGTTTAATCGGACATGTTTAATAAAACTAAACTACGCAGGGGGCGAGATACCGTAATGTTGGCGCCGGTTTAGACTGTTTATTCTGATCAGATTGTTACAGTTCTTATAAAAAACTAACCTTTAACACGCCGCACTACTGGCTATTCCCTTTGTCGCTGACTTGACGCTTCTGGGGTGACGCACTAACTACTTCACTATTTTAGCACTTTTTCCCTACGTTTCAGGGTGCCTGATATCCAGACGAGAGCCCTGATTGCTTTTAACTTGGGATTTCACTTTTATATGAAAGACTATGCTTGTAGGCAAGTGAGGCTTCTTGCTATACAATATGTACTTATTTTGCGTCCGGGAGTAGCACGTCGGACTCGCAACACTGACTTGAATCAAGTGAGTACCTTTCGGACTCTTGGATGCGTCCTAACTTTTGTTTTCTATCGGTGAATTCCCCAGTTCCTTCTAAAGTTCTCGAGCGCACGGGTTTGGTAGATAATGTAATATAGTGGTCCTTTTGATTCATCTATGTAGCACTAGGTTCTTTTATAGAGATTTTTGATATGGCTAACTATACATACTTATTCTAACAAAATAATGATGTAGCATTAAAAGGAACTGATTGAAATAACTACGTAATATAATTGTGAAATGTTGAACAAAATAACTCTATCAACTTTTTAGACCTTACTATTTCAAAAATAAATAATAAACATGATTTTTCCATATTTCATAAACCATCACATACTGATATAACAATTCATAATAGTTCAGTCCACCCATATAACCATAAAATACCAGCTATACACAGACTTTTAACAATTCCTTTAGCGACTAATAATTACAACAAAGAATTAAATATTATTAAACAAATAGCTGTCAATAATAACTATAACCCAAATTTAATTGATAATATTATAGCTAAGAAAATGTGCAAGCAAATGTTAGAACAAGTATTTCCTTCTGATAAGAGTAAAAATAAAAATAATCAATTTAAAAGTTTAACGTACAAAGAAAAAGCTCCAATTAAAATTAAAAAATGTTTAGAAACTTCGGACCTAAATACATGCTTTAAAACAGACAACAATTTAGCCAAGTTCAATAAATCCAAATCTTCAAAAGTTAATAAATCAGGGGTATATAAATTAAAATGTGGTAGTAATTGTGCCAAAATTTACATTGGTAGAACTTTCAGAAATTTCAAAACTAGAATTTCAGAACATAAACGTAGTTATGATAACAAAAAACTAGATTCTAATTACTCAAATCACTTATTATCTGAAAACCATTCATTCGATCCGGAGTTTGAAATCTTACATGTACAAAATAAATCGCATAAATTAGACCTCTTAGAAGCCCTGGAAATAAATAAAAATAAAAAGTCTGGGAAACTAGACCTCTTAGAAGCCCTGGAAATAAATAAAAATAAAAAGTCTGGGAATTTACTGAATGACCAACTAGATATAAATAGTTCTCCTTTACTAAACTTATTTAATTAGGGTTTTTCCATGTGATTATGAAGTTTGAATGCCTTATCTCTTCCTTTCTTTGTTAATAGCTTATCGTTTCTTTCTTTATATACCTGTAATTACCAAATTTATGTGCATACACTCATTTCATTTGTAGAATAATCATTATACCATCGTCGTTTGATAAAGCTACAGTGTTAGCGAAACGCGTCACATTTTTGTAAACGTTTAGTAAATATACGTTTTATATAGTGAAGATTAAACAAATTAATTGTTTTGTTTTATTTTACATCGTATCAATAAATTAAAAAGAACGCATCTATATCTAAAGTAGAACAAAGATATCTATTGGCATCAGAACCATGGTTAGTTAGATTACATGAATTATCGAATGCGTTAACTCAGGTACTTGCTTTTTATGTATAATTAACTTGCAAATAGCTATATAAATAATCTAATCTGTTTCAATAAAAAAATCTAAGAACTTTTTTTCTGCTTATATAAAAAAGCGGTATCACAGACCGCGCTGTAGTGGTTATGTAAAAACTTGTCACTGTAGCGGCTAAGGGTTTATTAACAACAATCTCAATGTATATTTTTAGTGCTACACACCCCTATAGCTATTACTTCGTACTTGTCACTTAATTATCTCTTAATTATATCTTATGGCTAGAAGTATTTATTTCTCTTTATAATTGTTTCTTCGTTTCTCATACGTATTGTTGATTTCGTTTGAGAATGACATGTTTTCAATGTCGAAACCGCAGCAACGTTATATGTTATAATAAAGTGATAAAGAATATAGTAATAGTTTTTTGTGTGTTTATTTTAATGATTTAGATGGGATCATTATTGTCGCCTTATTGGTGTTACCATTCTCAATTAACAATAATTTAGTAATGGCCGCAATAAATTCCTTATATTTTATGTATACGCTAGCTATTTTGTTAATATCATCGTTCGTCCTACAGATAGCCTGTTTAACAGATATATATGCATGTATATACATACATATATATATAAATTTAATTTCCACCGTTATAATTAATTTTGGTTGCAGCAGTAATTTACATAATGTCTGGTTTGCCTCAATTACGATTAAATGCGATTAATATAATCCATTCACATATACACATACACTTATGCAGATATATTTCAGTGACGCTACCTAAGTACTGCATTCCACTTTAATCTATAATATATAATACACACTTCTATTTAAATAATAATAATATTAAAATATTATTAAAAATCGAGACAAGCTGACAAGTGTTTCATCTTACTGTAGAATTGTCAGTAAATGCCGCTGGAAAGATACTTTCACCATTAATAACATCCTTATTATATTACAAAAGTCATCCTGACAAAGAGTAGAAAAACATTCAGCGCTGCTCATTGACTAATGTCAACACTACGAATGCCAAAACAACTATCGTTGTATTTATGACAAGTGTAAGACAAACTAAGGATTTTTATCTGACGGACAAATTTGCAACTTGAGGAAGCCGTATTAACTACCTCCACTCTACACACAGCCGTTAGCGTATAGAACAAAATTATTCTAAACATTTTTCAAATTCTTTTGTTTTTGTTATATTGCTAGGTACTACGTGCAAGCTAGAAGACTTGCGAAAACTGATTTAACAAATTTCGAGATCCAATAGCCCTCCTCGGACTTACCTTTCGCGGGCAGGTTGTTTTTAAACTTATAAGTCAGCCAGCCAATACCACGGATCTAGCTCGAGTGAAGACGACGTGCATTTCTTGACGAAACGTTGTTAACCTTACTGTATTTAAAAAGGGCGTCACAGCGATTTAAAGGCTGCTTGTATAAGTGGATATACGTTACGCGCGAGGACGTACACGCGAGAACGTACCCCCTGCAATCAATAAGTCCGGAACCAGGTACAGGGAAGCTAAACTACGATTAAAAATTAAAAAAAAAACGAACAACAACCAAATAACATGCAACAGTGTTTATTGTGAACGTTTTCATATCAGAGAAAAATGCAGCCTAGTAAAAATATATTACGTATCAAAATATAACGATGAGTGAAGCCCTGTATATATTAATATTAATATGTATATGCACCAAATTATGCACTCAATGTTCCAGTTACTTATTAAATTACAACGAAAAAAGTAACAAACTAATAGCTACTAACGTGATTATATTAATAAATTTTCAGCAAATAACACAAGATCTATAAAGTTATAAATATTAAAAACGCATGAGATCCTGTAGTCAGTGGAGACGGCGTGAGTGACTTATCAAAAGATGGTAGGTAGTGCCACTCAATTTTACTTACGGAAGCTCAGATCTGCAAACTGAGAAAAGGGATCTCGCGATCGTAGGCGCATGCGCATACAGACTACTAAATACTAAAGTGTAATCCAAAACGGTGAAATGTTCCACCGGCTACGTGTCATCTGAAAAGAAAAGTTCAAAGCAGCACACTTGCTAAAGAGAGAAAAAAAGATGAAGAAAAGGCTAGAAACTCGTGAACTCGTTTGTTAATAAATTTAAAGAAACCAACAATGTTAAAAGAAGAATAGTATTCACTTATAACTAACAAAAAATATGATCACTCTGTATATAATGTCCCACTGTATATAAAAATGTGTAATTTAAACATTACCAAAAAAGAGAAAGGGTGATTTTATATAAAAAAAACTAAGCATACTATGTAATGAAAGTGCATTAAATAAATATTTCACGAAATAGGAAGCAAAGGTATATATTTTAATTAAATTATTATGCAAAAACAAAATTTCAAAATTAGTCTAGGTTCCAAGTTTAAATAAATAAAAGCCTTTTCCATGGATCCTCAGAGAAAACACAAAGTATAACAATCAGTTATACACATAATAATTTTCTTACGTGTAATTCAAAATTTGAAATCAAATATATATCTAGAATTTATCGACCATATCATAAGCAAGCCGAGATCGAACAGACGCAGATGGTGTACAAAAAAAAAGGAGTTAAAATAAGAAAATGAATAGAAATTGAGAATTAATTTAAATACAGTAAAAAGAATAATATTACGTTAAAATTATTAACCATCAAAACTGAAGTATAAATTGAAATATAAATCGTAATAGATTTAAAATTTACAAATATATATTACTTTACACAAATCCTCCAAATATCCTCCAAACTATTTAATTCGAAACGTTAAATAAATTTTAGATTAAAGAGGAAATTTATTATTAATTAAAAGACAGATAATTATGTGTAATTGATCTTCAAAATGTTAAATTAATTCAGGAAATAACAAATATTATATCATTTAGGAATATTCATACGGGTTACTTCGGTTTCTTCGCCACGTTTCCAGGGAATTGCCACAGATCAGTATCTACATGTATCTACACATGGATATTGCACGCAACTTTTACGTTTTTTTCTTCATTAATAGACACAGGAGGATCCAAAATCGTTAGTAGTTGCAGACAAAAAGATGTCGGGTGTCTGCGATTCTTGTTTTCTTCGCAAGAGTAGTTTTAATTATACCGAAGATTCCTATAAGAAATGCCTCCAAAAAGAACCTATACTTGCCAGAAATGATGTTTTCCCCTTACAAGCCGCTCAAACTCCAAAATCGGTAAACGCCAAATCTATTAAACATTTCACGTTCTACGATGGGACCCACATAAGCGACTAAAGCTCAAAAAGTCGTAGATTTCGTAAATAACAAAACTTCTTCTTATACGAAGGATACATACACAACTCGTCGTTAATGACCTGTGTTCGAATGCCTCTATACGGAGATGCACTCCGGAAGCGGTAGGGGGCGATACAGTACACAATATTAGCCTAGAGGGCGAAACAATATACGTTAAAATTAAACTGCAAAATGAAAAATAATATACCGCGGCTCGATGGTAAGAATATAAAATAGGGAAAGAAAATTACGAATGCAACAGTGGGCGTATGCCAATATGGAATAACGCCACGCGAAACCTTATAATGCCGTCTATCCGATTACAACAGGAATCCAGACAGGCTTTGGTCCCACGCTCTGTAACTTAAATTTTCCAAACGGTACGCAGATTGCTGCAATATTTAAATTCAACGGCAACTAACAACAACAAGATGTTTCAAGGTCGCGGTAGATATCGATGTCTAGGGTGCGTAAATCCGATAATCGGTGTTGCAATAACTAACAGAGTAAGGCCCAATATCCACCTTTTCTAGGTGTTTCCTCGAAATTTTCACAAATAATTCACAACTACATAATACGACACATTCTCGAACACCACTTGACTTTACGACATAGTGATGATAAGTGAATAAGGGACGCCTTACCCACGAGTGCATAGACAAGATCGGAAGGTGGGAAGCGATGATGTAATGCACACCTGCACCAGTTCACGATGTACACTGCATGGTATTAATTGTGGTCTACATTGACATAAAATGTACATTATTAAGATGTTTGAAATAATAAGCCGCAACAATATTTTAAAACACTTTTACAGTTAGAGCCACCGTTAATGAGATTTTTATTAGACTAATAGACAATAAAGAAAATGTTGTGGAACCCTCCCCCCTCCCTTTCGTTGGCTGTCAGTTTAAACGACGTGCAAGCTCAGAAGGTAAGGTTCAGAATGTAGCCAATTCGATTAAATTTTAAATAATGCCAATGTTACTACAATATTTGGGCGTAATATTACGAGCAAGTTTTTAACATGGCGATGTCAAAATATAGGTTTCTTGTCGATAGTTTGTATAGTCTCCTATGTAAAGATCTTCATGAAGATATTGACTTAAAGAATGGTATAACACCTTACCTAAATTAGTAATCATAGCCTAAATAAGTTTTCGACAACCATGTTGTCATCTTCAGTAGATAAAAATAATAATCACAATGTTGAAGATGGGGCACGTTAAAGCTAACACAAAAATTGCAAAACACTTTACAAGATGTTCATGCATGCACTGAGTTTTAAGGGATTCACATTTATTTCACTTATTCGTATTCGCTTTTACGACCTCTTCTTATATCTATTCTAAGAAGTCGTACAAGCAGGTATAAACAATAGAGCCCTTAGAAACTCTTTGTATATCTGGACGTCTTGTAAACCGTTTCGGCGATTATGTGTTAGTTTTACGATGCCTTAAGTTCACCACTGTGGTTATTAGTTTTATCTACTGAAGATGATACATAGTTATCGAAATTCATTTTTAGGATGCGGATATTAATGTAGTAATGAGTTTTATAGCTTTTTAAAAAGTTTTTACTTACCCACAATCTTCAAAGAAATACTTTGTAAAGATATTGTCCACTGCAATATTACTCTGCTTCGTAGAAGTCTTCAGCCTCCTATAAAAATTACGCAGTATTAAAATAATTTGACTGAATTTTACTTACTTTACTTTCAGTAAAGTTTCGTCGTTATCGCAATAAAAGTAATTTTCGTTTGATAATTTACATTACGGTATCTTACCTTCTTCTTACTCTTTTAAATAGGATTATGTCATGTGTTTTCTGTTAGTTATGAAATGAAAAATTTTGTAAAAACCACGTCTATCCCGAAACGTGCAAATAACAGCATTTCATTCTCATTAGTAGGCATTAGTACACAATATTCGGAGAAAGATATGACCTTCATTTCTATATTGCGTGTATATATACGAGATATGTTGAACCTAATGCATATGAGAATTAGTAACTATTAAAATTCATTTTACGTGCAATTGTCATCAAATTTATTACGTTAATTTTTACAATCCGAAAAACTAAGTTTGTACCAGCACGGAGAACGCAACACGTTGCTACGTCAACCTGTCTGGTTGTGAGGATAAATGTAAAAAATGCGTAAAATCGTCTATCCCGAAACGTGCAAATATCAGCATTTTGTTCTCATTAGAAATCATAAGTACACGATATTTCATTCTAATGAGAATTAAATACTGGTATTTACACGTTTCGGGATAGACGTGGCTTTCAACGAATTTTTTCATTTATCCTCAGAAGCAAGGAGGTTGACGTCACGGCGTGTTGTGTTCTGCATGCTTGTAGAAATTAACGTAACAAATTTGACGACAATTGCATGTAAAATGAAATTTTCAAAATTATTAATTCTCATATGCATTAAGTTCAACTGTTAGTTATTGTTAGTTGTTAGTTTTCCTATTGTGATATTGAAGTGTAGCCACCCTTCCAACATTTTTATGGTCTACCCAATGATATACGGGTGTATTTCAGCCTATTCAGTCAATCGTTCTTCAGAGATGCTTTACACGTTGTTTCTCCAACACATCTTTCGTGTCCTGGCCCATCTTACCACATCCTGTATTCTCAGTTCTTCTCTTATTTGCCTACCTTTTCATAGGGTCTATATGTCTGACACCTTTTTCCACTTGGTCGTTTCCACAATCGTTTAACAGGTGTGTTAAATTCTATTCTTCACACCCAATTTTTAGTAATATTTCGATATTATTAAAAATATTTTATTTTATAAATTATAAAGTTTGAATAAATGATTCAGATACTATTAAATTTGTTATATTATCTTCTTCTTCTCTTCTTCTCTGTTTTGGGTTGGGCGCCACCACGTCCAGGCACTTGAGCACACTGCTCTTTGTACTATCCCCAATAGATCTCTCAATTCCACTCTGTTAGTCTTGTGTCCTCGATAAAAGGCGCTATCCTCCTCAGGGGAAGTTTGAGTACACTCGAAGGATCCAATAGATCTCTCCCGAAATATTTCTGTCTGAGTTCCTTCAGTTCCTCACACGTGCATATTACATGAAGGCTAGTTTCCTCCTGTTTTTCACATCTCCTTTTTCACATCTCCACAGAGCTCGCTAACCAAGCCGATGCTGTACAAATGCTTCCTCAAAGGACAATGTCCGGTTATTAACCCGGTAATTATTTTAATTTCCTTTTTGCTACTACGAATTAGTTTGGCTGAAAACTTTCCGTCCAGTTCACTTAGTACTGTTTTGGTATGAAGTTGACCTTCCGTTAACCTCCATTTATTTTTATATTCTTTTTCTAGCCATAACCAGATCTCCCTTTTAGCGGAATCCTTAGTGATTCCACATGCAGGTTTTGGTCTTATGAAGGTCCTATTAGTACCTTCTTTGGCCAGTTTGTCGCTATCTTGTTGCCTTTAATTCCCTCATGTCCTGGCACCCATATCAGCGACACTGTATTGTCTTGTGCCAGGTTATTGAGGACCCGTTTACAATATTTCACCAGCTTAGACCTGGTAGATGGGTTCATAATGGCTTTAATAGCCGCCTGACTATCAGTCATTATGTTAATTTTTTTGCTTGCGCAGCCGGCTTCCCTAACAATTCGGCCTGGAAAACCGTAGTATGTTTCCCCAGACATATCGATATCTTCTTTCTAGGGCACATTCCGCATATGCCTGCACCTGCCCCCTGACTAGATTGTGATCCATCAGTGTACCAGATGCCGGCACCACAATCGATTGAGCGACTTTTTGCCTGTTCCCTGGTCGGTATAAGTATTTTCAGCTTAGCTGTAAACATAGTTTCAGGTGCCATACTGTCCACCGGCATTTGAAATATCGGCTCTTCCAGTATAGTTCCTGTGATATCTGTATGGCTCTGTACAACCTTATTAGGACACCATACGTCATTGGCCTTCAGCCTCAGTATCGTAGCCATTGCCTCCGCCCTTATAAATAGTTCCAGCGGAGGGAGACCCATGATGGCCTCCATGGAAGCGGTTCCCGAGCTGTTCATAGCTCCCGTGATTCCCAACAGGGCCTGTCGCTGGAGAGTCGTGAGGAGCCCCACCGACGATGTCCGCTCCGTCCTCCTCCACCATACAACTGCTCCATAGGTAATCGTTGGTCTTATTACTGCTGTGTACACCCAGTGTACCACATTTGGTTTTAGTCCCCAGGTCTTGCCAACAGCCCTTCTGCATCTCCAGAAAGCTGCGCCGCCCTGTCTGCCACTTTAGCTAGGTGTCAATTCAGTTTCGCATCAAGTGTTACGCCTAGATACTTCACTTCATTGGTTAGTTCTAACTCTTGTCCAAACAGCTTTACGCTGCCCAGATCATTTAGTTTTCTCATGTTGGTAAAGGCTACTAACTTGTTTTTTGAGGATTGACAGTTAATCCCTGCTCAAGGCGCCATATTTCTACAATTCGCAGAGCATTTCATGATGCTCGCCACTGTCCCCGGGAATTTCCCCAGGGACACTATGACAATGTCATCGGCGAACCCCTGCGTCCATATTCCCTGGTCATTTAATGTTCTGAGGAGATTATCCACTACTAGACTCCATAGTAGCGGTGACAATACGCCTCCTTGAGGACACCCTTTTGTTGTCCTCATGGAGATCGTTTTGTTTTGCATTTGGGCATGAACTACTCTGCTACGCAGCATGTCATGAACCCAGTTGCATGTGGTGCTTTTTATTTTTCGATCTCTTAAAGATCGATTAATAGAAGACATCGAGGTGTTATCGAAAGCTCCCACATCCTGTATTCTCAGTTCTTCTCTTATTTGTCTACCTTTTCATAGGGTCTATATGTCTGACACCTTTTTCCACTTGGTCTCAACAATCGTTTAGCAGCTGTGTTAACTTCTATTCTTCACACCCAATTTTTAGTAATATTTCGATATTATTAAAAATATTTTTATTTTATAAATTATAAAAGTTTGAATAAATGATTCAGGTACTATCAAATTTGTTATATTATTTATCTTAGCAATATTTAAAAAGTGAATGCTAGGTGAAGTAAGTAGAACCTTGTTAGCGCCTGATATAAATAAGTAAAAGTTAGCGCCTTGTTAGCGCCTGATATAAATAAGTAAAAATAGATAAATAAAGTAAAGGAAGGAGTCAAGATAGTGTAAGAAAGTAATTTTAAAAATAATTCTATACATACTGAACTTGAATTACAATATGTATATATTTCTTTCTCTCAAATTTATAAAATTTTAACTATACAAAACACGAAACTAATAATTTTTCAATTTCAATCATGTACTGTATGTATACGCAAAATACACTTGTCGAAATTCATCACTGCGCTTGCTGTATTTGCAATTATAGCTACGTACCTCTGTACGTTGTTTGAATCGAATACCGATGCAAATAGAAATTGGTGTAACATCGAAACATTAGAAGGAAAAAGGAACCAAAAAGGAGAACAAATATTGCCGCTTCGATTGCTTTGTTGTACCCGGAATTGTTACGTAATCGACATCCATGCCAACCTAGCCAGCCAACTAACCAGCCAACCACCCCAAATAAAAACGGAATTTTATTTGTTGTGTTGTGTTGTGAAACCGATCGTAGAGAAAGGGTATTAGCGAAATAACCATTTTATCCGGCTTGATACCGGTAATCCGCATTGTCTTCGATTTCATACACTCGCCGAAAGAGATGAAGAGCTTACGTGGCGATTCGATATATTAAGCTTCTCTTTTTAAATATACGAAATCGATTTTGGTTCGTATTTTCTTTTTGGGTGAAATAGGAAATGCTTCCGAACTCGTTCGAGAGATGTATTAAAAGAAATGAGAATTTTATAATTATAGAATACTGTAGCATATAACAGGTGTTTTTTTAAAATTCATACTCAAAGTAAGTCCTGAAATGTGCATAGCGAACAGTACCACACTACAAATTCTACATAACTTTATTTTAGAATTAATCATAAACACAAGTATACAAAAAGGTTTTGTTTAAGTATGACAATACGTTAAGCACGTATAAAGCGTTTGTACAATATGAAACAAACATGTAAATAATTTACATATCTGTATATGCACATGGACAATACAATCGTATTTTCAGCATTTACTTCTGCTTAATACATATGTTTCTGCCATCAAGGCGTCATCAGTCAAGCTAGTGAAGCAATGTATACAAATTAATACAAACCTATTATAAACAACTGGTTTGTATCTGTATTTAAATTTACTGAAATAGCCCGCATAGATCAAGCAAGTTCCGTCCTATAAGAAGACAACTATTTAATAATTGACATCTTACGGGCGAAAGAGACTTTGTCCGGTCATACTTAACGTCATACGTATTGTCATACTTAAACAAAACCTTTTTGTATATTTACCGCCATCTGGCTGGTTGTTAATGGACTACATCTACATACGTATTTTATCGTTTCCCGTAGCAGCTTAGCTGTTCGAACGATAGGTAGCCCTCCGGACAAAGTCTCTTTCGCCAGTAAGATGTCAATTACTAAATAGTTGTCTTCTTATAGGACGGAACTTGCTTGATCTATGCGGGCTATTTCAGTAAATTTAAATACAGATGCAAACCAGTTGTTTATAACAGGTTTGTATTAATTTGTATACATTGCTTCACTAGCTTAACTCAGGACGCCTAGATGGCAGAAACATATGTATTAAGCAGAAGTAAATGCTGAAAATACGAGGTGTATTGTCCATGTGCATAGTTACAGATATGTAAATTATTTACATGTTTGTTTCACATTGTACAAAGAACAAGCTTGTAGTTTGAAATTTATTTATGCTTGAATGATGATTGCTACGAAGTAATGCAAGTATATATTTACAATAAATAATCGAAATGCCCGCCATCTGTGTCAAGACACTTCTGATGTCTTGCAATAATCAAAGCAGGTCACCTATTTACAGACATTCAGTGTAACACATGGTTACAACATCTTTCATCATCATAGTTCAGTTAGTGACTTGCAATGTAGCTGTTATTGTTAATTTATTTTATTATATACCGTTTTCGAATGCGTTAGACTAAATACTTAAAATCTAGTCAAAAGATCTGCGGAGTTGTACCGTTTAACTCTTCGATTACCAATTTTATTAGGAAATAATTATTTTGATAACTTGTTCGGGTGGCTGTTGAATCTACGTTCGTACATGGCACTATAGTTTCGTACTTTTTATTTAACTGATTTCACTTGCAAGTCACGCCTTATCACTTGGCAACCACGATCATTCAAACCACTTTTGGCTTGAATCTTTTCAAGATCTCAAAGTTTAAATCTGATGTTGAACCCCATAGCTGTATACCATAAGTTCAATATAGTTTGCTCAATTTAAGACTTAGTTGTTTACCTTTTGCAAATATGAGCTAACGCCAAGTGTGTACACGAGCGAAATGTACACCTATGTATTTCATTTTTTCGTTTTGAATCAACAGCTTTTTTTAATTAGATTGACAGGAGGACACGTATCTTTTTCCATCGTGAAGGTCACCTGAACAGACTTATCTTCATTTGTTTTCATACGCCACTTACATAGCCATGATTGCATGTTACTTAGATTATTTTGCAGGTGATGGGGTGTTATTATCTATTGCTAGTACAGTAGTGTTATTTGCGAAGATAGCAGTCATACTCTTAGCTATGGTGGATAAGACAGCAATGTAAATTAAAAAAAAAGCATTGGTCACATTATGCTACATTGAGGCACACCAGACCTTACTGAATATAGAGATGTATATTTTCTTCTGTATAAGTAGACAAGATAAAAAAATAAAATGTTTGCAGGTCATGCGAAATAAAGTCCAATGCTTAAGATATAGCACCGCAAATGTTGATATTAAGAGGCGCAAAAATTAAATGTAAATCAAAGTCATTTATACTATCAACTTCACTGAGAAAAGAATCACGTGTAAAATAACTAGAGTCAATAAAGCTATGTTTGTTTGTGTAAAAGACGCAACCGTATTTGTTGATATTTTTACTAAACGAAAGTAGGCAAAAAGTAACGGGAACAAAACGGCATAATTGATAACGAGATTAAAGTAATACGTAATAACTAATAATCAACAACTAAATAATTCAAACTGCAATAAGCAAGCAGTGATAAAATTGTAACAAATATTAAAACGCGATTATAACAAAGAGAGACTACAAAAAACTTGATGTGGAAATTTTCTTCATCTAGCCATATTAGGTGTCTCACATATTGAATAGTATTAAAGATATTTCCCATAAAAGTGACATATCGTTGAAAATACTGCAAATAAGTATTACGTTATTGGCACCATTTTGAAGACAATTTTAGAGGGAATTTGCTGACAATAACGAAAAATATAGATTCCATTAAAAAAAATCGAGAGAGAAGCGTTTGAATTTCGATAAAGCTGGTACGACCTATTTAACACCCCGTATATATTTTTATATTATACCATCTTGAAATATATAAATTGATATTAAAAGAATAATTCGATGCAGGATTCCTTGAGGAATCTTTACTCTAAAGATAAATTATTCGATTCCATACCATTTATTCTCATACGTTGCATTTTACTAGTTTAAAGTAATAAACTTATAGCATCTAAAAGCACCAGAAACACAATTCTTTGTATTTAATATAGTTTATAGTTTTTAACTATATCAAGTGTTTGTTTAGAAAAACAATCTTAACCCTTTGTATTTGGATATTTATTAAGTTAAAAATGCCCATTAAGAACACACTTTACTTTGCTTCTGTCAACGTCCTTGATTTTTTCCACGATTGAATTTTAAAAGTAGATTATTTATTAGGCGACGGGCTGATTTTAATTCTGGTGTTATTGGAAATTGTTGACTCATGACATTGACTAAAAAATTAAGAATAAATTCAGTATATTAATGTCAGCAGTTTAAACAGTTTTTCTAATTACTGTATTTTAAATTAATCGCACAATTGTATATTCCAAAATATTTGCTGAAATTACAAATAGGCGTATCTATATATACATTTGTTGTATGTGTATTTTTGAAAGTGTAGGACATGTCTGGAGCGACAATTGGAGCCGTGCAAAATGTACGTGTTGCTTCTTATGGAGGCGATTCTGTCTTTTATATGAAAGGGGTGGTAAAGTCATGTCAGACCGATGTGCCCGTCCTTGGAATAAAAATAGGGTGGCGAATTTGTAATTCAGTTGGCGTATTATGAGATACATTTGCCCGAAAGCACATGAGCTGAAAGAACATGTTGAACATTGTATAGATATAAATCCATTATAAATTCGATTTTTTTAAATTTTATTTTGATGAAGATCGTTTATTTTTTCGAATATTTAATATGCGAATGTTAATTTGTTTAAATTTTACGCTCTTATAAATTAAATCGTTAAATAAAATTTGTACTTTATTTTATTTACTTACGCCTTTTAAAAATGATTTGAACTTTACATATAATTTTGCTCTAAAGAAAACTTCTGTTACTCTACAGAGGAAATCAAAGGTACATTTATTACAGTATCATATTATTAAATAACTAAAAGAATTTCCTGAACAGTTCAGTTGAAATCGTTGATACAATATTTAGGTAAAGATTTGCGATTTTTTAATTTGCCATTCATTTATTCTATAAATTCAGTTTTCTAAACCGCGACATTGTTAACTCAATTAGTAATTTCCAGAATAGTGATTTAAAATACTACGTTCATTGGTGGTATCTTTACATTTGTAAAGTATACATACACTAATCACTTTCGTAGGAGATGAAAAAGCAACGAAGATACATTTCAGAAACTAGAGGACATTGTAATGGTTAAATATTTTATCAATGACAGGATGTTGAACTGGATTATTTTAGGCAGATCCTATTACATGGTGTATCTGCTGTAAGGAGAATCCGGCCGAAGGCCCAAAATTATGTTGCGAGCAATGATGATTCTTGTAGGACCAAATTGTTGTGGCTCGGAGACTAAATTTGTTTGCGATGAATCCGTTACTAGAATCACGACCTCGTTGTTGCTTCACCGTGCACGGTTTGTAAGGCTGTATACACTTTATTTTTTAAGTCTTAGTGAGTGTTTGTTTGATGAATGAATGTACTATCATCTAACTATATTTTTTGCACTATATACATTTATTTTTGATCTACAACGACTTATACCATATATATATATATACCACCTATAACATAAAACTACTGTTGATACTGGCGTTTCAATCCAAAATATGATTGTTGGATGTGAATGTTATTAAGAGAATGTTGTCTTAAGACTGTGTGTCTTGTCCTGATGTTGAGTTGATACTCTTTGATTTCATACCGAACTAATACCGAACCACTACCCCTAACTGTTACATATTAACATATGTGGATTGGTTGTGCAGTGTATTGTTTGGCGTCAGAAGGGGGAATTTTTGTGTTATTACTTCGTGGAAATTGTGCCTACAAGCAATAATACCCGAGGTTTACGATAGTATCTTAAAGATATTACTAATAAATAAATAGATAAATCAAATATCATTACATACTAATTAAGTATTAGTAGGTGTCATAAACCTAAGTAAATAGTTCTGGTTAATTCCCTTGTACAGTAATGGAACCCTATTGTACATATTTAATTAACAATGGGTGGTCAGAATAAATATCGTCTCTTGAATGCATTCATACAATATATACATACATATATATATAACAATAAATACTATATACGTATTTCGGCAACTAAGTTGCCATCTTCAGTAGAATAACCTTACAAAACTGAAAAAAAGTGTTAAACGTAGCGTTTTTGGCTAAGGTAAACCTTAGAAGATATGCTCTTCACCAAATCGCCAGTGGGATAACACTAAATTTCTAACATTGAAATAAACACTTATATACTACTTAAACCTAGCGTGAAGTTTAGGGAACCGTGAAGCGTGAATACATGAAGCGTAAAAATAATGCTATAGTCACAATAAGGCATACAAACTGGACTGAGGGATTGGTCCATTGTCAGAATTCATTAATTTATTCTTATTTCTATATATATAAATACTTTCATAACTATATAATTCCCTATTCCCTATAATTATTAACATTTTTCATCAACTTAAGGTGTTATGTGCCGGCACAGAATGACCTGTGTCCAAAATATGTCGGGCAACGCTAGACTTTTCGGGTCTGTTGAATCTAAAGTGGGAAATATGTTCCTTGTAACGAGTTGAAATTGGACGTCTAGTTTGGCCGACATATTTTTTTTTTGGCTGTAATATTTACAATTAATTTCATATATACCAGAATTATGTTCTACCTCAATTTTGTCCTTTGTGTTACCTAAAAGTGATTTTAATGAGTTACAGGATTTAAACGCTATTCGAAGAGTATGGTTTTTGAAGATAGCGTTCAGATTTCTAGAGGCTGAATGGTATGGTAAACAAACAAATTTCTCACCTAGGTCTTTTTGAGGTAGTAAGCTAGTGGTATCATAAATAAGTTTCCTAAGCCTATGTTTCTTAATTAGGTTGGTTATTATTTTCGAATCGAAACCGTTGTATGCAGCGATGCTTCTGATTAATCCAAGTTCTTTTTCATATCTATCCTTTGTATAATATATAGAATAACACGCTTAAAATAAAATTTAAAAAATCTTTGGAGAAGAGACAAGAAGAGGGAGGAAGAATAAAGGAGAGGAGAGAAAAGATAACAGAATCTATTTACTTACAACTCCAAAAATACCCAATAATTGATTGATTCGGCATTTACTTGATGAAGATCCATAATTTCAAATAGAAATAAAACTACGGTTAGAACCGTAGTTTTATTTCTATTTTAAATACCCAATAACTTTCCGATTTGTCACTTTTTGTCGAAAATATCACAACAGCATTTATATCCATAAGTTAGTGACTACTAGTTATGCTCAGAACTAAGTAAACATTACTCATACTTTTGTTTTATTGCGAATTCTAAAAAAAATAATTTAAATAAATTATTAAGGAACTACTTGGTACATTAAAGTAACTTAATTTAAAATTCCATACTAGTTCAGGTTAATATTTCTATGATGGCGAATTCTGTTCATTTTGCTAGATATATACATTCCCAACTAAGGAATTATATAATAAAGTTTGTTTCGTATATCATATAACACTGCATAATACAGGCTAAGGCTCATCCAACGTATCAAATCAATATCATCAAACCGTAATTAGAACTTTATAATATAAGTTTTCATACTGACAATGAGTAACATCAAACTTGGTATCTCGGTTCCACACATAACTCCCGCACAGTTCGTTGGATTACATCAAGTCTGCCGAAGAATTACTGTTTCGTGCTATTACAAAATCTACATGCATACTACCAACTACCGATTACCATGACTGCACAAGCGTATAAAGTTGTTATACCTAGGAATTTCATTGAAGCTACAATCGCGTGATCTGTGATTATATCAGTTATAATGAAGGTTATTTGTATAAAGTAATGGACGATGTAAGTATTAATTAAGAAAATAGGTGAAGGTCCTTTTTAATAAACGATTTTAAAATAATCATAAAAGTATGACATGTATAATCTTTTAAATGTGTATATAAAATATTGACTCTTCTCATTATATACAATTTAGTACTTTATCGTCATTTCTAAACAATTTTCTATTGAAGTTTAATAACTAACAGATAGGATTATTTATTTTCTCCTCTTGTCTTGTCGACAAACAATATATATATTATAATAAAATGTTAATTAACTTATTAAAAGCACTAATTTAAATTAGTTACTTTTCTTATTAATATATATAGGTATGAGATTTCTTAGAAGGTGGAAGACTGTATCATATTTATATTGTATTTTTTTTAACATAGAGTGTCAAGTCTCTAATTAAATTTTAAAAGTATATGACTTTCCTATATATTCAAAAATTATTGAACAATGTGAATTTATTTAATATTATATACAATTGTTAATATTTGTTAATGTCAAAGGTTATGTGAGAAGGAAAAATTTATTTGTAAAGTAATAAGTTTATAATATTAATTAAAGATCAAAATTATACTTAAGATGTCAAATATTTTGGAAAATTTGTATAACAAAAGCGACCATACAAACTATAATCAGTTATAATATCACAAGAGCATAGAAAATAATCGATTATATATCCGAGTCACGAGACGTATTCTGCGGTGTTTTAAGGATATACGTCGAGTGAAGAGGTTATATAGGTAATCGATTATTTTCGTTTGCTCGAGTGGTATTCGTTACGATTATATAACGAATTAACTAACGAAATTTTTTTATTGGTTGAAATTAAAAGTACAATTATTATAATAAATATTTGTTGTATTATCTTTAGAAGTTGAATTTGAGGTGCTGGTGATGGTAGAGTTGGCAGAATTTTGGTTATTTCTCGGTGCCGTCTGCACGTTTCATGTTGAATGCCCAATCTTTCAAAATACTTGCTAATTGTTCGTCAGAAGTTTGAGCACAAAGTTTATAATTTCGCTGTTCACAAAATTCGGTGAACTGTTTCCAAACATATTTATTTGTTTTAACGGTATTTTGCGGTGTCAAATTTTCAATTTCTTTATCTATTTCGGCGTTCCATGTCGAAAAAATTTAAAAAAACCTTATGAAAATTGCTGAATATATTTTTGACGTTTATCAACAAACTTCAAAATACTTGTTACCATGACAAAATTCATATTGTTGGAGGAAGCGAAACACCAAAACGGTTATATCACGTCGTCAAGAGTATATTCACTTATCAATACATGGTAACTATGTAAAATTTGTAATTGCTATTGGCTAAATTTCAAATGAGTTATATAATCAAGATTATCAATTATCTTACCTTAAATATTCTGGAGGACTAAACACCGGTAAGATCTACTAGGATCGTGAGCATTTTTCCTGTTTGGGTAGTATACAAACTGTAAGTCAGGAGAACCAAGAATTGATTGCAGAGATAAGATGTCTATAGACGAAAAATTGTGAAGTTAGAAAATATTGAGCTAAGTCTGTATTATTTGGTTTACTATCAAAAATTTCAAAAAAATAATCATCTAAATATTGTAAGTAGGAAAGTTATACACACATTTTTAAACGTGTTTTGATTTATTAGAGCCTATTTAGTTTAAATAGCCAAATATTTGTTCCAGATCTGTTGATTCGTTTAATTTCCCACCTACAAAAGAAATCCCCACATAACCTATAAACTTTATAATTATATTTTTCGATAAAAAATAGTTAATCCATTGTTTGTACTGAATAATTTGTTATCTAGCTAAATATTCAATTCATATAGATAAGATTTTTTTAATAAACAGAATTTAAGCCACCATAGGAAGTCGTTTGTGTGTACGATAAGTTTATAAATATCATCATATTAATCTACATTCACCGAGAGATAAACAACTAACATAACTTTCTTGTCAAATAAGAATTCTCACGACCCTTGAGATAATTAGAGAGCTCATTTTCATTATTTCTTCTACTTATATTAAACATCAGCAATTTTTTTTTAAAACAAAATACTATTTTGGTTGTCCAGGTTATGATCGTTAACTTCGAACGTTTACAATCAATAATTGATCCTACGCAGAAATATATGTACTAATGCGCGGGTAAAATTCAATTTTAAATTCATTATATCTAGAATGTCCAACGTGGGACACAGAATATAATTCTATATTTTGGCTGATCCCAACGTTTGGCTCGAAATTTCAGTAATATATATATATATATATATATATATATATATATATATATATATATATATATATATATATATATATATTTATATAATAACTTCGTGACCTTGGTATGATATGGTAAACCTAATCAGTAGGCGATTAAAGGTCTGTATATTACTTCAAAATATATGTATTTAAAAAACTCTACATGTTTCGGCTGTATACGCCTTTTTCAAGAGAATACAAAATATGAATATACAGACCTTTAATCGCCTACTGATTAGGTTTACCATATATATTTATATATATATATATATATATATTTATTGTTTATAAGAATTTTATTTTTCTTATTTATTTTATTGGCCGTGTCTTATTATTTTGTCCTATTATTTTTAATATATATATATATATATATATATATATATATATATATATATATATAAGGTAAACTTAATAAGTCGGCGATTAAAGGTCTGGTTTACTTCAAAGTATATATATTTAAAACAACCCTACATGTTTCGGCAATACGCCTTTGTCAAGGGAATACAAAATATAAATGACAGAATATATATATTTATATTTTGTATTCCCTTGACAAAGGCGTATTGCCGAAACATGTAGGGTTGTTTTAAATATATATACTTTGAAGTAAACCAGACCTTTAATCGCCGACTTATTAAGTTTACCTTATCATACCAAGGTCACGAAGATATTATATACATATATATATATATATATATATATATTTAGATCAGGAGTTTTTGCCGTTAGAACATGTATGGATAGAATAATCGTTTTTTTTGGGGGGGGGAATTCAGTAAAATTAAACTCTATTACTTAATTAAAAATTGCTGAAAAGCCAAGTCCATCAACGGAACGTACAGACGCGTTTCGCTCTTATTGGAGCTTATCAATGTACGGTATCTCGAAGACGGATATGGCTTTCCACTTCTATACTTTGTGTATATATGGTTAACATTCTGAACTTACTGCAAATGAGAATTAATGAATATTAAATCTCATTTTTACATGTAAATGTCGCCTTATGTGATGCGTTAATAACTACAATCCGACAAACTAAGTTTGTACCAGTATGTAGAACACACCTCGTCGCGACTCCGACCTTCCTGGTAATTAGGTTAATTAAAAATTGCTGAAAAGCCACGTCCATCAACGGAACGTACAGACGCGTTTCGCTCTTATTGGAGCTTATCAATGTACGGTATCTCGAAGACGGATATGGCTTTTCACTTCTATACTTTGTGCATACCTATATAGTTAACATTCTGAACTTACTGCAAATGAGAATTAATGAATATTAAATCTCATTTTTACATGTAAATGTCGCCTTATGTGATGCGTTAATAACTACAATCCGATTAATTATCCAATTATTATCCAATTAATTATCCTAATTACCAGGAAGGTCTGAGTCGCGACGAGGTGTGTTCTACATTCTGGTACAAACTTAGTTTGTCGGATTGTAGTTATTAACGCATCACATAAGGCGACATTTACATGCAAAAATGAGATTTAATATTCATTAATTCTCATTTGCAGTAAGTTCAGAATCTATTACTTAAGTCAGTTCTTTATTTCTTTATCCCAATATTTCGCATCAAATTCGTATGCTTTCTCAGGGGGTCAAAATGTGAACTGTTTTTTTTTAGAGAAATTACTCTTCTTAATATTCATATGTTTGCAATATTCTAAATTAATACAACTAATATCAACGGACGTACACATAGTTTATTCCAAAATTACATTTTAAAAGCAGGACAAACACATTTAAAAGAAAGCCACATGTGCAATATTGACGAACAAAAGAAGTACTCGCACAAACACATGTTCTTGTCACAAAGCTAATACATATAATGACATACATTATATATTTTTACATATTTTTTAATTTATTTATTATCTCTATATTTCACAACGAGTTTGTTGCTTCTTCTGGAGATAAGAATGTAGAGTGACGTACACAGACATATTAAAATTAATATGCCTGTGTATGTCAACTTTTGTTATTTTGTAGTTAACCCATGTACTTTTTTACAATAAAACCTCAACTTCAAAAAGAAACACTTATCTAGAAATCTAATGCCAATATATCGCTTAGTACATGTTCACAATCATGATGGGTTAGATATTCCTTCATTAATTACTTTCTATCATTTACATGTTCTGCTCACTAATAGAGTTTTGTGAAGTAGAAATCGTAAATTGAATAAATGGAAACGGGGCGAAATAGTACTACTCATATACGATATATTTAAGTGGCTGTTGTAAGCGTGTCAGAATTTCTTATGTTTTATTTGTAATAGTTGATCCAGGCACTACACCATATCCTATCGTACCTATATACGTGTTGCGTTGTGTCACGCATCAAATACTCGAAATATGGCTTGTTTTCTGCATGAAAAGAAGTTCGCGTATAGAAAATATTTCTATTGAAATATATTCGCTCGTTTCTATTATAGGTATACGTGAAAAGAATTGATCAATTGGAATCTATAATACATAATATTTAAGAATACTCTTTATAATAGTTTGTTAATATCGTACTAAGGTTTTCCCAGAAATGTTGCTGTAATGTATGTATAATTATTACTTAAGGGAATTTTTAATTAGAAACAAACCATAATTATTTTCTAACCGAATAAGAATACGCTACGCTTGCTTTTGTAAATTATTTCTTTCAAAAATACATGAAACGTAGTAGGCAGAATTTGAAAGTTTATTCAAAATAAAAATATTTCTGAATGAAAACAAGCTGAATGTGAATTATTAGTAAAAAATATTACATAAATAATAATAACAATGAAAAAGGTATGGGAAGAGAAAAAACTCCATGGAAAATATTGCTCCCATATAGCAAAAGTGTTGCTCATAGTTACAAATGGCTAAAAAGATGACAATTTTTCTCAGTAACCGAAGGGTTCATCTCAGCAATACAAGATCAAGTACAAGAAACTATAGGAAATACATAATCAAAGACACGAACATTCGAAGAGATAGCTGCAGGAGATGCAATTTATACCCTGAAATCATAGATAATATTAATACAATATGTAAAACAGCAGCAGGAACAGAATACAGAGTGGTTGGTTTTTCATTGTACACTCAATATTTTCGTTGAGAACATCATATTTTAAAGAAATCAAAACGTATCTGATAGTATTTTTTGCCCTCTTTCCGATCCTGTGAAATAGAGTGCTATCACAGCAACAAAAGATGATTTAATGAATTTTTTTTATTGAACTAGCCTATTCAATTCTGAATACAGTATATATATATATATATATATATATATATATATATATATATATATATATATATATATATATATATATATTGATACGTTTCTTATTGTTTTAAATTCTTTATGTATGAACTTTTAATATTTCTTAGTATGATATTATGTTGCGGTTTATTCTCTTGATGATCGTGATAATGTTAAATGAGACGTAAAAAGTAATATTAACTGTTATGTAAAATGTTGATTTTATACTTAACTTAGAAATGGGCTTATTATTCTTTCCCTTTTTTTTGATTATAGACGGCTAGCTCAATATTTCGTATCTCCAGGGTTCAAAGTCGGTTCAGGTATTTCTACTCCTCTCTTAGCTTATTTATTTTAATAAATCAATTCGAACAACACTTCAAGCAATTAAAATAAAACCAAAAAATAAAATGATAAAAAAACATTAACTTTATTGTACAAACAAAATTCTTAAAAAAATTCAAAATTAAGTCGGTATTTCGTGGAACACAAGCAATGATACCTGCGATAAAAATTGGTACTAATACAAATCTTCTTTACTCTTGTGAATAAACATGTGTTTAACAATATCAGTCTAATAAAATTGTGAATATTGGAAATAATAGATTAAGTTTAAATAGTTTAACAAGTGCAAAGTGAACTTCAATCTGTTTAATAACAGTTTACAGTGTTTGAGGAACAAATCGTTAACTGTGAGTACGAGTAAGTTGAGAACAACCAGTTCTATATGTGAATATGACTATTTAAAATGGCGTGTAACAATTAGTATATAAAAAACCTGTATTTTCGGGAATTAACTTCGGTGATCTCTGTCTATAGGTTCTGGAATGGTTCTCGAGTCAGGAAAACGGATATTAACCAGATCGGTTCCCTTAGAATGGCTTGTTCGTGATGTTTCCAAAGTCCGACGACAGCTGATTGCTTGGCGGCGTTCGTGTGCTCCGTTGAATGGCTTGATCTTCGGTGAACCTTTTTTAGTAGACTCGCTGTATGATTTATATGTCCCAAAATTTCAAAAATTTCTATCTCCGGAATGTGATGGTCGTCAGTGTGTTGACGACAGGTATTGTAAGCGTTTTAGATCAATTTAACACTTGGACACTAATTATTTTAGTAGAAAAGAGTTACTTTTATCGGAGCGAAATTTTCGTGACCGTTCGTTACAACCGTGATGGTAAAGACGCCGTTTTATTCTTTTGTTTTAAGTAAAATGGCCGTTTATTGCCTTGTTCGCACTCATAATTATGTTGTTATACAGTTATAATTTAGGTAATATTTCAATGCAAATGGGTTTATAAAATTATTTTAAGAATTATTGAATAAGTTTGGTTATGAAACATAAGTTGTTTTGTTTACAATAACTCTGCCAACATATGTTCCTATACAGGTTATTATGCCGTTATAATTTGGAGGCGGAGCTTAATTGTTTCAAATACATTTGAATATAAATACGTTAAATATGTTCATATAAATCGCGTTAAATATTAATTTGAATTAGAAAATGAGTATAAACATCAGTAATTAAAATATAGAGAAAAATAAGTTAATTATTTTAAAGCAAATTTGTCGTCATAATAAAGTATTTATATTTTGAATTAATTGCTCCCCTCACTGGCATGAAAACATATAGTAAATATGAACATTATACTAAATAGCTTGTTTTTGTATCCCTTTCAGAGGAGGAGCCTTTCTTGTAATGCTTCAATATATATATATATATATATATATATATATATATATATATATATATATATATATGTATAAAGATAATTATTTCGTGACCTTTGTCTGTTATGGTAAATTCAATTTGTTAGCGATTTAAGGTCTGGTTTTACTTCAATATATATATATTTAAAACAATCCTACATGTTTCGGTAAATGATGCCTTTTTGAAGGAATATAAAATATAAATGACAGTATATTAATGTCATGCGTATACATTTGTAGTTGCTATGGATAAAATTATTCAAAGATACATTCTAATATAATAATAATAAATCATGCCTTAGTATTCTAAAACAGATAGACAACAAAAACAAGGAAACACAAGACATGAGTTATTATTACGTATGCGCCCGTGGAGCGACTTAAGATGTTAAGCTGTCGGCATTCGCCTTAAACGAGAAGGAAAACCACGAAAACCTATTCGGACAACCAGACAGGGATCAAAATACGGAACTGTCGTGTTTCCTATTATTATACTGGAATGTATCTTTGAATAATTTTATTCATAGCAACTAAAAATGTATACGTATGATATTAATATACTGTTTTTATATTTTATATTCCTTGAAAAAGGCATCATTTGCCGAAACATGTAGGATTGTTTTAAATACATACATTTTGAAGTAAAACCAGACAATCGCCAACAAACTGAATTTACTATATATGTATATATATATATATATATATATATATATATATATATATATATATAAGGTAAACCCAATAAGTCGGCGATTAAAGGTCTGGTTTATTACTTCAAAGTATATATACCCAAAACAACCCTACATGCCTCGGCAATGATGCCTTTGTCAAGGGAATAAAAAATATAAATGACAGAATATAATGTAGGAATGTAGGGTTGTTTTGGTTATATATACTTTGAAGTAATAAACCAGACCTTTAATCGCCGACTTATTGGGTTTACCTTATCATACCAAGGTCACGAAAATATTATATATATATATATATATATATATATATATATATATATAATTTCTTAGCCGTTCATTTAATATATCAATTGATACATTATTGGAGTTTTTCGGTATTTATATGAAATATTTATAAATATGATCAAATTAGCATGTAATTGCGAAGTAAATGTGAAGTAAACATTACTGTCTACAAATTACAACCCAAGTCATACGAAATTTTAATTTTTAAATTATAATATATGAAAACTGCGTCTAACTTTTGCCGAAGGCCACATCCGAAGGCACTTGCATATTTTTCAAATTATTAATAACCACATCTAATGTGGTTAATCATCATTTAAGTTGAGATTTTGATTTTCAGAATAAGTGATTTGTTTTGGCAAATTTCAAAAGTGTTCCTGAAAAAAGTACAACGGGATTTTTTAAGTTTGGAATTTGTATTAGTTCCTTGTACTCAGAAATACTTCGAGCATCGTAATTTAAATATATAACGAAATTTTGTAAACTACCGAAATTCCCTGCATAAAAACTAGTAGCTTCCAACCATGTTCCCCATCTAGTTATTACTGGAGAGGGAGGCTGTAACAAAGATCGAAGTCTTTCCCTTTAAAGAGCTACTCTCAATGGTGCTTTTCTGGAAACTTTTTTAAAAGCGGATACAAGTCTATCAACTTCCGGAAAGGTGTCTCTGATATATTCACAGATTCTGCGGAGAGCATGTGCTACACAAGTAATATGCAGCATATTGGGACGTGTATCCTTAAATAGTCTGCCTGTTTTTAACATAAATGCAGCACTGTCACTGACAAGTAAAAGTATTTTTTCTTTGTACCTGTCGTCCGAATGAAGCATTCGGTGCATATTCTCGTAAATGGTTTTAGCTACTGTGTCCGCATCAACTGTATTTATAACTTTTGTTGCTATTACATATGCGTTATATAAAATAATTGGATGTAGTACACCAGCTACAAGATTTACCACACAGCGTTCTAATATATGGACAGTTTCGTCGGCACTTATCCATAGGTACTGATTTGAAAGATAGCTTCTAACGCGTTCTACTGCTTTCGTGTAGCACTTAGAAACATAAAATTTGCTTAAGCTGGATTCATCAGGAACATTTCGACCAGTATATTTTTGAAAAAATGTTTTGAAGGTGAGATTGTAAAGTTTATTTAATGGAATATTTGCCGCCATTAAAGTTTCACAGAGTTCTTCGTTAAAATTGTTAGATTCCAACGTGTATGATTTCTATGTATGTATTTGCGATGCTAAGTGACGTTATACGTCCGATTTCTTGGAATTTTTTAACGATATTTTACAGACTTTGCAATAAATTTCGGAATCACTGGCTATGGACATACAATTAGATTGACCCTTAATCCAACTCGTCATTGTTTAACGATGCCATTATCGCCGTTGTTCTATATCATATCTGAAAATGTAACTTAACAATGTTCTAGATCTAAATAAATGAAAATTAAAAATTTATATGTAAGTTATTGAAACTTAACGAAATTTACTGGATAATTACGTCAAAATATTTGCCAGAAGTAGATTCGATGAAACGATATTAAACAGGATTTACTACAATAATTACGAAGTATGTAATTATTTAATTAACAGTTAAAACAATGAAAAAAAGAAACTAACTCACCGTACTTTATTTATCTTACGAAATATAAACTAGTAAATAAAATAAATTACAAAAACTCCTCACGCTTCTATCTACGCCCATGAAGAAAGGAATTTGTCTGTAGTATTGAAGTAACTGCGTGACAATTCAACGACAAAAGACATATGTGCGGTTAACCGAATGAATAGTGCTACTCAATAACTGCGTGTTGTACTTAGTGATGTTATAGACTATTTATATGGTCCATCGCAATTTCGTCCTCTCGTGTCGGGTCTCTAATTGTTACTAATGATCTTTTTAATCATTAGAGTCTCCAACATATTAAATTTATAATCCCTCCATTCACTTGGTAGTACTTGGAAATTCCTTTCAATAAAATTATGTGTTCCATAAAATGAGCTGTAAAACTTGCATATTTATTGCCATTAGGAATGTTATATTTATGTTGATTTAATCTATTTTTAATTACTCTTGTACTTTTGTCTTCTCGTGTGTACAAAGTATTACATTTCAAACAATTAATTTTGTAAGCCTCTGAACTATTAATTCTTTATGTTTATTACTGACAAAGAGACTTGTAAAATTTCTTTAGTGTAATATACTTAATATGAAGTTTTTTTTAACTTGTTTACCATTTTAGCACTATCACTATTTACATATTTAAGTCCAAACTATTTAGTATTAGTAGGTGTATTAATTTTTATTAAAGTCTCCTCTATTTTTTTTTGAATGGAATTTGATGTACTAAATTAATCTTGTACTTATTATTAATTGCTATTTTTTTTTGATTAATTGTTCTTTAATTCGGTCAAATTCAACTGGACTTAGTGGAATATAGTGTCATCTGTGAATTATACAGTGGAAGGCAGCAAACATGCTGCCTTACATATTACATATTCGTTAGATGTCTTGAATTAGCGTTGAAAATGATGGTACGGTATATATTCGGTGAAACAAGACAACTGTTTTGTTTACATTTAATTATTTTTTTAATAAGCTTCTATACGTCTCTATTGACAAATCAGTTGACGTCATAATCAAGACAAATTTCTTCGAAAAGAAATGAGAAGCATATACAGTAAAACCTGTCAATAACGACCACCAAAAAAAGAAGCAATATTGGCCGTTGTATAAAAGTGGCCGTAATTGTCAGGGTTTTCGTCTTACAAATAAAATACATAATTGTTTTTTACGATTTTTTTTCTTTATTTTATTAATTCAAGTAAACATTATATAAATATGTATACGAAAAACTAAAACTATTTTAATGTATGCAATATGTACAAAACATAGACTAGGTACATATTATAGATAATATATATGTTCATTCATAAGAAGAGACATAATTTGTTAAGCTTTTTTAAAGTATGGTTTAATCGTTGTTTGCTTTAAATTTTTTAGCTTCGATTTAAAAACTATAGAATTATTTCCGTTCCGTAGGTAACAATAATTGCTATTACAAATAAATAATATTTTAAGTCGTTGATGTGCATATGACTGGTTCCCGATTTATATTTCGAAATTGCATACTATAGTTAATTCTTAATTTTCCTTTAATAAGCGAATTAAGCAATAAGTAATTTATAGATAATAATCAAGTTTAGCATTTTGTATTAAATATTGTATGTAACAAGTTTTCTTATCAATTTTAAATAGCTTTTGTTTCGCATTTATTGTTATTTATATTTTGTATGTACGATCGCGAAGATCTCCGACAATCTTCTTTTCGCCCGTCAGGCATGCGAAGTCGTAATATAACATCTTTCGTACAGGTCCTTCCACATTTTTATGTACAATATATTTGTTAATACTTTTGGGTCAATATACCGTCAATTTGAACCATCTATGTTATATGTAGACTCGGCAAAGAGGGGCAAATTTAAGCTTAATAAGGTTGGTACTCTTTTTAAACAATAACAGCCATATATACGTCGGGGCGGGTACTTCTAGCTTATTTAATATAGAAATTATTAATAGTAGATTTTTATTCCTACCTATCCAAAATCGAATTTGATGAACAGCACATGAATCTGAAGTGTTTTGTAATTTTTAAAAGTAATTCATTCTTGTAAAGTCAAAATGACATTTGTCACTGTTTGATATCTAAAATGGCAAAAAAATGACTCTGGCAGACAAAGTACAAATTTTGTTAAATTTGGAAAGTTGTACCATTAAACAAGTCGCAGAAGAATTCCATTTGAACAAATTCTACAGTACTACAAGTTAAAAAAGATGGGAAAATGAAGGCAGTATATGTCGCAAACGAGGAAAATTATATCAACTAATATAGATCACAATTTGTTTGAATTTTTGAGAGAAATTAAAAAAATGGCAAAGCAAATTCATAGATCTCGTATAAGATTTACTAATATGGAACAATTATGGAAATGTATTGAAAATACATACCCGGGAAAACATTGTTGAAAAACTAATTTTTTAAGAAGTCTCATTGATTCTGGACCTAGAAGGTTAAGGGCAGTAATTGATGCGAATGGCGGATCAATTAAGTGTTAATTTATAGTGTTTTCTAAATTGTATTAAAAAATTACTTGCTATTTGACTTGTCTTTCAAAAAAAGTTTAATAAACACTAAGCAATATTAGAAAATTTTGACAATTTCGACCAGTTAGGTTATAATAGATTTATTTGAGCTTATTTGTAGATAGGTATTAAAAAGTGATGAGAAGTACCCTACCCGACGTATAGATGGCTGTTGTTGTTTGAAAAGAATGACTATTGTAGGAAGTACTAACCTTATAAAAAGCTTAACCTTGCCCCTCTTTGGCGAGCCTAATTATATGTATTAAATCTATGTTAATAGATCTTGAAATGAAAACATTTCAAATAAATGTTGTTGTGATATTACTTACTTGTGCGAGTATTGATTTATAGTTGTCTCTTTCTTATTTTTGCTTGATACTACGCCCTGTGGGTACGTTATACCTCTACGTTATCCGTGTGACGTATGATCTCTGCTTACAAATCAACAGTAATTCACAATCGAACCATTTTTATCTATTTTTTAGTCAGTCTTACAATAATGTTTCGAAAAGAACCTTGCTCTTTTCAATGAGACTTTAACCCGGGTACTGGCTAGTTGGATTGTATCTTTGCTATCAACCTTCTGACATAAGTAAGTCTGTGGAACTCTGTAATATATCGTGAAATTATCAGAAGTCAGTTTTGCGAGAGTTATTTTTGCTATGTACCTGTAGCACTATTCGAAAATTTTATGAATTTCTTTTCACAAACTAACACTGGAGGGCTGGTCTAACGTTCCGTTAAGTTAAATTTGGATTTGCTCCGTTGTTTTTCTATGGAAAATCTATTATTTAATCGATCAATCTAAATCAATATTTTAATTCTATTATTTGCATTGTTTTATGAATCTTACTATTGTGTCTTGTTTTATGGTCACTGCTTTGAAGAAGCTATAAATAAAAAGCGAAAGCTCAAACATAAAATAAAGATGTTTCATTGTCTTTCATGTCTTTTCCTATATTTACAAACTCATGAATCTCATATTTCGAATAGCTAGTTACATTTTTATTGTTTTTTTTCTTACTTTCCATATCAAGAAATGTTTAAGTTTACAGCTTTATTTACGAATCAGTTTTGTAAATTACCTTCTTCGCGTCACAAACTCTAAAATAGACATAAAAGCGCAAATACTTTGTACATCCTTAAAGAGCCCTTAACTTTGAACAATACTAGGATGAAAATACTCTCCATGTAAGAAAAGACGTATTTCTAATTGCCTTTGGTAGCTAGTAGCTGTATCATGGGAATAAATTATCTTAAGGTGTCTTATCCATTAATTAATCGCAGGTAGTGTCATTAAGGGAGTCGGGATGCTGGTGGAATTATGTGAATTGCGGAGACGCAGTGCTCCAAAAGAAGCGAAAATATTTAATTAAGACGTAGGGAATTCGTGGATGAAAATCGGACGACAAGGTAAACGGTATTATGTGTGTTTTTGGAACTGGGACGACCTCGGTGAATCGAAACGTTTAATTCAATTAAGTGGTCTCAAGCGAATGGCGCGCTATTTTTCTAGCTTCCTTCGAAAGAAAAGTCGGAATTGGAAAATTGTTTTTCGACTGCGGACGTGCCGAGTTAATGCTGCAGAGAGAATATGTGAAACAAGGATCTCATTAAATACAGTATTAGTATACTCAGTGAAATTTTAAAAATTATTATGCCCCTGTGTATTTTAAGTGTTGTAAATTGCTTTCCAGTTATTTATTTAATTATATTTCTATAAATTAAGTTTGTCTGTTGTATCTAATTCGAAAAAATAAAAATTTAATTAACAAAAACAGAATTGCTGATAAATAATTTTTTTTAAAGTTATTAACATATTGTGAAATTAGGAGTTTCTTCATGTCCACTAGATATTTAATAACATTTTTTTATTGCAGTCAAAAAATTAATAAATGAATAAATATATATTTAAGTAACAAACTTCATTCAATGGCTGTAAGAAAATAGTAAAGTTGCGGGAGCGGGTTATAACTAGAGAACGGACACGCTTACCACATGACGCAAAGCCCAGTGCAGTACTGGCGAAAGGCTGTATTTCTAAAATATTTAATTTTATTTATATAATTGGAAAACGAACGGGTGGTGATCTATAAAATTACGAAATACATATGTATTTGTTGAAAAGTTGTATTTTTAAAGTTTTATTTCTATAATTGGAACATTTTATTTGTTCATTTTGTCGTTCAAGTTGAGTAAAGGAGTATTAATATTGACGAGCAATAGTTTCGCAAGGTTTTCTTCTGTCAATTTTGTTCTCCTTGAATTAAGTACATCCTTATAAATAGGAAACGTCCTTTCTACATCGCAACTGGTTATAGGTGCATACTGGAAATATTCTTTTATTTCTTCATATTTAGCTGTTAGATTTTGTGGAATTGTCTCCATACATAATTGCTGCAATGTAATTAAATCTGGATTTCTTTAAGAAATGCTTCAAACTTTTGCCGAAGGACACATCCGAAGTCACTTGGAATACTTTTCAAATTATTAACAGCCACATCTAATGTGGTTAATCCGTCATTTAATTTGAGACTTCGATTTTCAAAATAAGTGATTAGTTTTGGCAATTTTCCAAAGTGTTCGTGAAGAAAGTACAACTGATTTTTTAAATTTGGGATTTGTGTGAGCTCCTTGCACTCACCAATACTTCTAGCATCCTCCTTTAGCAGTGTTTCGAAATGTTTTAGACTATCGAAATTCTCAGCATAATAACTAGTGGCTTCCAGCCTTGTTCCCCATCTAGTTATTACTGGAGTGGGAGGCAGTGATAGAGATGGAAATTTTTCCCTGAAAAGAGCTACTCTCAATGGTCCTTTTCTGAAAACTTTTTTAAAAGCTGATACAAGTCTATCAACTTCCGGAAAAGTGTCTCTGATATATTCACAGATTCTGTGGAGAGCATGTGCTACACAAGTAATATGCAGCATATTAGGATATGTTTTCTTCAATAGTCTGCCTGTTTTTAACACATACGCAGGACTATCACTGACAAATAAAAGTATTCTTTCTTTGTACGTGGCGTCCGAATGAAGCATTTTTTGCATATTCTCCTTAATGGTTTCAGCAACTGTTTCCGCATCAACTCTATTTATAACACTTGTTGCTATTACATATGAGTTATAGGGAATAGTTGGATGTAGTACACCAGCTACAACATTTACCACACAGCGTCCTAACATATCCACCGTTTCGTCGGCGCTTATCCATATGTATTGATTTAAAAGATGGCTTCTAATGCGTTCTACTGTTCTCGTATAGCACCTAGAAACATAATATTTGCGTAAAGTTGATTCAGCAGGAACATTTCGACCAGTATATTTTTTCAGAAATATTTTTAAAGTGGGATTGCTAAGTTTATTTAATGGAATATTAACCGCCATAAAAGTTTTACAGAGTTCAGATGTGTTTGCGATCCTAAGTGACGAATTTTTGACGATATTTTACGGATTTTGTAATAAATTTCGGAATCACTGACAATGGACATACAATCAGTATGACCGTCAATCCAACTCGCTATTGTTTTACTATGACGTTCTCGACATTCTTCCGTATCATGTCTGAGAAAGTAACTTAAACAATGCTCTAGATCTAAATAAATGAAAACTAAAAATGTGTGCGTAAGTTATTGAAACTTAACGAAATTTACCGGATACTTACGTCGAAATAATTGGGAGAAGTAGATTCGATGAAACGATCTTAAACAGGAACTATCACAAAAATTACGATTTAATTAACAGTTAAAACTATGAAAACAAGAAACTTACTCACAGCACTTTATTTATCTTACGAAATATAAACTAATAAATAAAATACATTATAAAAACCCCGCTTCTATCTACGCTCATGAAAATACTTTAAAAAACACTATATTCTCCGAATACAATAGCTCAGTTGTCCTTTGTTATCGCAGCGAGACCAGGTGGCCGAATAAGTCAAACAAATACTTCATTGAATTACGCCGGGATGTACTGTGCGACGTTATACACAATTCCAATTGCCGATTGCGTTTTATGGAAATTGCATCCGTTCTCTAGTTATAACTAGTGTGCAGGAAAATTTGAAGTCCAATAACTTTTGAACAAATAATTTTATCTTCTTACTTTAGTCTACGATTTGTATTAAATACACTCGTGCACAAAACATTCCGGACACTGAAGTAAATATCTGTTATAATTAAAATTCCTTTTTTTTAAGAGACTTGAAATATTATCTATGAAATAAGAATAGGAAATTAAAGAAGATACAAAACATTTGATTTAAAAAACAGCCAAAAAAAAAGAAAAAAAAAATAATGACGAACCCAAAAAATCCAACTCAACCCAAAAAACCTTTTTCAGCCTTTATCTGTTGTGTTGAAAGGTCATTTGAACTGTCAGTACTGACTCCTATTGGTTGACAAAATACAAGCAGAAAATGTAGCTTGAGCAGTAGCTTTGAAAGAAGATGGACGCAGTATCGCTACATCGCCGCCGTCTTGAATATTTCCAGGTGTACCGTCCAAGACGCAATACAGTGACATCGTCAAACTGGGGATACACAAGAAGGCCAGGATCAGGCACAACTCGCGCCACAAACCAGCGAGAAGACCGTTTTATGGTGCTATCTACACTACGCTATCGTGGTTTACCATAAACAATTGTGCCTCGCCAAGTCCAAGACGTTTATAGTAAAGCAGTTTCTACACGAACCTTTTGCCAAAGATTCAAGGAAATCTCCTGCTGGTCCACTTTTGCTTCAAGCTCATCGTCTTCACCGACTACGATTTGCCCGTGAACATAGACATTGGAAAATGATCCGGATGGACAATACGGAGTTCCATTGATGAACTCCGTATTGTTCACGGATGAGTCTCGTTTTTGTCTGCGTTCACCAGATGGACGAGAACGTGTATGAAGAAGGCCTGGTGAACTATTTTCAGCGTGTTGTATATCTCCAAGAATGGCATTTGGGGGAGGCTGTATAAAGGCGGTATTATTTGGACTGGTATTTCACTGTACACGAAAATAAGGCTTGTTCTCGTTGAAAATGGTACCATGACGGCTGTTAGGTACATCAACGAGTGTTTAGCTGATCACGTTGTACCATTTGCACCATTCGTAGGTGATAAGTTTACTTGAAAGTTTCCTATGCCGTATAGTAGAAGTTATTAGAGTTCGTGGAGGTAGTACGCACTATTAATCGCTTAAATTGTGTGAAAACGTATATGTAAAACCTAGCCAATAAGACAAATGAATTTGTTAATTTTACACAATTTATTGTTTCGTGAGTTTTTCTTATTGAATAATATTAAGTAATGTTAAGTACCTTTTTTAATTCTCATTCTTACAGACATTTACTTCGGTGTTCGGAATTTTTTGTCCACGAGTGTATTAAATGTGAACTATATATACGTATTAATATACGAAGTGTAACAATAATAAACTTTTGCCGGTGTTCATGGATGATTGTCTTTCTAAAATATGGTTTAAAAAATTTCATAATCAAAAAACATTTTGTTCGATGGGGATTCTTTGCAAATTTTTGCTATATTTTCCAAAGATTGTCATGTACTCTTGAGGGTTGAAGATACGCAAGGCCTTTTCTACAACTCCGAATGGCCTATCACACGGTAGAGCCCAGGTTCAGGAAACCGATGAAATATAGATTGAAAACGTTTAGCTTTTATTTGAGTCAATAACTATTGCACCATTTGTATTCTGAGCTGCACAGTTGTTTAAGAATAAATACAAAATTTTCACATCATTGGACATAATATTGTGTAAATAGTGGTCAAGAATGCTAATAGTTTCATTTCGTGTTTTTTGCCAGATACCTCATCGTACATGTAGAAATGTGGGATTTCTGTTTTTGCCGAATAAATGCAAAAGTTATAAATCCATAGATAACGAAGGTAAAATGCATCGGCGGACGGCACTTTTAGCAGAGTTGCATTTTGCTGATGATCAACGCAAAGTACTTCTACCTCAGGATTATTTTTTGCATGTTTTGTTATTTCTTTAAGAACGTTAAAAAATACTTGAGCCCTGTTTATATGGAGTGGTTTCATAGTTTTAATTTCGGATAACTCTCCATCGAGCTGGAACATGTGATACACATCAAAAACATAATACTTTGGGCAATTGGTGAAAATATGATTCAGTTTCAGGAGCTGCGTTGCTCTTGTAGCAAACGCATCTCCATTTTAAACAGTAAAAGCATACTCAGATGTCGGATCTTCGTTGATCTTGCATTAAACGATGGACAATTTTTTTAATTAAATAATCACGATATAAACTCGCTTTGCATAAAAATGGAGCTATGTCGTTCTTGAGGCAAACACCTCGATTGGTCTAAATGATTTGGGGCGGGTGTATATTTGGAATAAACATTACCTTGTTTCTTTCCATGCCCTCAGGATATACCCCATGGCATTTTTAGCTTTAATTATTTATACATTTTTACCTAAATATATTGGATGGATATATAATGGCGTTATAATGGATTGATCTAAAAGAAATGTGACGATACAGATTTTCTGCTGTTCCATGAAATATTGTACCCCTAAATAAATTTAAATCATATACTTTTCGCAATCACCCTCAGTCAAGTATACATTACTTTTTCGACTATTTACTATTCCGCCTCGACATGACACATCTAACAATAATAGTAATAATATACATGTAGTTGCGGAACCGGATAAAAGATGACGCCGTTACAAATGACATTATTAGTCAGTGTCCGAGATTAAACTACGATTTAGTTCCCGGGACGCACTCTGGCGGAGATTGCAACGAATTTATCAACGTACCGGAATTAGAATATTTGTTGTTGGTAGGGCAACGCTGACTGGACGGTTGGCACGTCCTTTTCGACTCGTTTAAACGCCCGCACGAAGTGTTTATTATTATGTGGTGGTGGCCGAAAATGTGGTGATTTACGAGCAGCCCCTGCCGCCTGGCTGGAGATGATAATCATTTGTTATAAGGGGACACTATATGAACCGTATTATTTTGAAAACGTGTTATGTACGCATATGGGCAATATGTGAGCAATATTATAATGCCGTAGTGACGTATTTACTTGCTGCAACCGTTTATTGAATCCTGTATGCCAACAATTTATTTCCTCATTATAACCTGTGATAAATTTGTAGGTTGATAACGAGTAGTTATTTTAGGTTGAGTTAGTTTAAATTTCTAAATAAACGAAATAGATAGTGTTTACTACTGCCTATCAAATCAGTTTTTATTAAAGTCTTTTTTTTATAAAATAGCTTGTTACACCTTGGATATATCCGCCCCGGTACTATCATATTATTTAAAATCTCATTTCACGCAATATTTTTTTACAAAAAATATTAATCATGATTTTGAATTGAAAATAAATTATCACACAAAGTGGAAATCTACAGGATGTATTATTTTTAAGAAAGAATTTCAGAGATTGAAAAGACAGATAAAGCTTAACATTGGTATTAATTATATAAATAAACTCAGTATATAATATTATCTGATGCGAAGCTGTTTTGGAACTTCGTTTAAATTAGAAAGAATACCCGAAAAGGTCAATTTGGATAAATCGGTCCTTAAAATATAGCTAACGCCTTTGCCGATATAGTTCGTTTCAATGTACTCTTCATCTTAAAAAAATCTACTGCTGGAGATGTTAACATTTTCAGTTCTTAAGTAGGAGATTGTACATCTGTGTTTGTTAAATCAATGCCACAAATATTCGATTTATGTTTGAAATACTCAAAATTTCTTACTCAGTGGAAAGTAACTAGAAAATAGTTTGCCCACTTGCCGACTTGCCTACTTGTACCTAGAGTAAACTTCCCTGTTCGCAGGGGAGTTTACACTAGGTGCTTTTATGCATCCTACTATTGCTTTTGGGTCTTGGCGATCCCACAAACTCGAGCTCGGCCCACCAAGCCACAGCTGGCAGGCAGCGAAATTGGTAGATATGCTTGCATATCACACCGTCCAACCAGTGACGGTTAAGACTAGTACCAAGGGGGTCGAAAGCTCTTCGGAGACATCTTCTGATTCGACTGTCTGAGCTGGGCAGATTGAAAGGTCAAGCATGGTAGATGTGCTTTTCCTCGCCGGGTGAGCAGCGTATCTGCTCGGGAACTGACCTGCAGAGCCAGTAGCCCCTCCCCTTCACCTGTAGGGTGGTCAAAAGTTCCTGTGACATCAAGCGTACAGGTAGCTCGTTTGCAGAGAGCGGGTGCGCTAATTGAACGTATCTCCATCCCACTGTCATTTGCTGTTGTGGTGAATCGGTCAGGTGTCACCACATTAAATATCAACCAGACACTGTTGTCCATTCAGCTACTTGCCCTCTTGCTTTGCTTACTTGCCCACTTGTCTACCTCCGCACTTCCCTAGTTACCTACATGTCTATTTGCTCACTTGCCTGGTTGCTTTGTAATTTGTAGACAGCAATGTTTACATCCTCACTTACTTTGAAATTACATACTAATTTGATATTTGTAAATATTTCATATAAAACCGAAAAACTCCAAGAATTTATCAATTGATATATTTAATGAACGGCTAAGAAATTATCTAATCACTTATATATACCGCATGTCTCAAATATTATTAGGCATAGGGAATACGTTTGAGTACATACGATATATACGTATATGGAAAAGCCGATCCAATTGTTTCGCAAATACAAGTTAGCAAAAATCATTTGACCATCGACATAGGTACTTGTAATGCGTTCTAAAATAACATTTACTAATTGCAAGGGATTTGCTTTTCTTATTTCTTTTAGTAGATGCAGGAAATTTTTAAGCTGCGGTGCGTCGCATAAACAAAAGCGTAATTCTAATAAAATTAAAGAATAATCCTAATAAAATAAACAAAAAAGGTTTCTAAAAATTATAATAAATTATACAAGAGGTTCAAAAATTCCTCCTTGCACAGCAAGACATTGTCCTAGGCGGTAGTAGAAATTAGCTCTTACATTTGCTAACATGTCAGCAGTTAATGAATTCGCAGCCTCAGTTATTTTTTCTCTCAATGCAACTAGATTTTCTGCTCTACCAGCTTCATGAGTATAAACAATATTTTTTAGATATCCCCACAAAAAGAAATCATTTGCAGATAGATCAGGAGATCGCGGGGGCCATTTAAAGTTTCCTGTTCGAGTAATAAGACGGTCAGGAAAAGTATTTCCTAGAAATTACTTTACCCTCACTGCATTATGTGCTGGACAGCCATCATGTTGAAACCAAGCGATTTCCTGATTTATTCCAATGTTTTGAATGGTGGGAAGTATTTGATTTTTCAGTAATTCGAGATACTTGTCGGCACTTAATATACCATCAATAAAATAGGGGCCTATAGAATGGTCACCTAAAATACCTGCCCAAACGTTCAGTTTTTGAAGATACTGAGTGCGATTTACAAAATGCCGGTGTTGATTTTCCGAAGCTCAATATCGAAGAACAGAGGGATTGTGCTTTCCGTGGAAAAGTTGATTCATCGGTGAAGAGAATATTTTTAACGAAATTTTCATCTCGATGTATCTTTTCCATAACGTCTTGACAAATCTCCATTCTCCGGAAATTGTCCTCGGGGAATATTTCTTGAGTTTTCGAATATTTGAAACATTTTAAACCATTACGTTTCCAAATACGTGAAATAGTTATGTTACTTGTACCCAATTCCTCGGCAGCACTTCTAGTAGGTCTCGTGTTATCAATTTCCACAATACTACAAATTAATACATCCCGCCGTTGTCTTTCCTCAATTTTTTGTGGTGATACCTCTTTTGGCTTGCATTTCGTACTTCATTTAGACAGAAACAAGTTTCAAATTTATTTATAATATTATAAATTGTTTGTCTGCAAGGTACAGAACGGTCTGCAAAAGTCAGCGCAAACAAATTCATGCACTCCATTGCAGACTTGCCAGCATAAAACCATTTTACTAACTGAAGTTTTCAGTGGGTGTATAAAGAGCCATTATACATTAATTTTATTGTACGCTTTCAAACTGTAACGGCCGCACCTAGACTGAATGCAAAATTTCCAGTCAATCGGTATCGGAGGCAATCGTCAGTCGTCGCGATCTTCGCTGGCATTGGACTGGCTTTCTCATGTACGTATACATTCTATGTACTCATACGTTGATTCTCTATGCCTAATGATATTTAACACATACGGCATATATACTTATTATTAATTATGATTTTGAATTTAACTATTTTATCTTTGTTTCAGGTAAGTGAATATGTCCGATCTATGTAGATTGCAGTGAATATAATGATTTTAATAATAAAATATGATTATAATAATAAAATATGTTTTGCATGCATTCTTCATGAATATATATCTTAAAGTATCATTGGACGTTGGTCATTGGGACATAGTGACATACAAGAATTTTGAAGTAAATATTTACACCGTAATACCTATTCAAGTAAATTTAACCTAAATTAAAGCGGGTAAAATCTGATACTTTTGTTTGAATTTTATATTAAATTATGAAAACGCTATGATTTATTTTTGAAATTTACGAGAAGAGAGTGACATGTTCTCGACCTGACAAATAGATGGCGGTCAGACTACCAAATAGAGTTTATTTTTTAAAGCTACAGTCTCTGTTATCCTATGACCTAGCAACGATCATTGATTAATGTACATTACGCAAATTTTCATCCAAGTTTCAAGCAAACAATTTCTAAAATGACAAAATAACGTAATGTTTATTGACTACTTACAAAAGATAGGTATAATAATTGGTCAATATTGTGATGATGTACTCACACGTTTCGATGCCAAACCGCTGAAAAACAATCGTATTTATTCAGAAATAGAATTTTGTTCTCACGAAATAACGCGTCCTCCCATTCATCCGCTATGAAAACCACTAAATTTATGGTAAAAGCTGCGTCATGTAAAGACGGCAGACTATGTGCCCCACACTGTTAAATTTAATAATACACATAAGGTGTATTAGATAAAAATGTAGATTTTACAAAATTAGAGCAACTTTTTATCAATACTGAAGATCCATTGTACAGATACAAAGAGCACTTTAACTATGCAAATATAACATCTCTCAACGTCGAACATCCTTCTCAGTATATAAACATATATATACGTCGCTACGTACGAACCTTTCCGAGACTAATATAGAAACATATATTATGGTGCAGTTTTTTTATCGCGCACATCCGCATTTTTTTGCAACAATGTAAACATGTTGGGTAAGTTATTTATGTTTTTTCTTAACGTTTTGTATAGGGATTCGATATATTTATTTTTAAAAAATTTAACCGTGTATTATTAAATTTGACAGTGTGGGCACATATTCTGCCGTCTTGTCATCGGCCATAGTTACCAGATCTGATTCTAAGCGATTTTGTTCTAGCTTCTGAACTTAAAAAATCATTATTTGGTGTAGAGATATTTGCGGTAAATGAGGAGATAATAGCGGCAACAAATGCCTATTTTGACGAGCTTTCAAAAGAGAGGCTTAAGGATAGATATCTTAAAGAAGAGTGCTTAAAGAAATTGAAAGTCGCCGGGCTAAGTATATTAAATTGCCTAGGAATTAGATTGAAAAAAACAACATTACATTTAGTATTTAATTGCAAAGTCACTCTCTGATACCACCAATAAAATTTATACATTTAATTAACCATGAAAAAACTACAATTATTAGTAAAAAACTTTTAGTTTGTTATTTTAAAAGTAAAATTTTTAAATAAGGAATTTTTTATGTATTTGCCGTTCTTACCATATTCTTTTAAGTGATTTTACAACTTCTGCATAGTTACTTGGCTTATTAGGTGTTTTAGTAATTCTATACCCATCACCTATTTGTTTACGATTAGCATTATTTTATTAGAGTCATGTTTGACAAAAACTTATTTTATGTACTATTTCATATTATTCAATCAAGCAAAACTCAGCAATACGAATATCCGTCTGTAAAAGTCACCAATGTGAAATAAGTATGCGTTGTGTACATCCATGTGTACATATACAGATATTTATTGAACATTTTTGTATTATTGCATCTATATACATTAAATTTTATTCAGTTTAATTATACCGATTTCTTAAGTATTTTCTTAAGAAAATGGAGTAAGTTTGATATATAATTTGGTTTTATTGCTTACGTTTTATTAAGATTATTAAATAATTTTAGAGCTATTGCGGGCTCATTTGAGGAATATCTTATAAAATACACAATGTTAAAAATCCTCATAAATAATAAGTAAATCTAATGAATTTTTGTTTTCAGTTGAAATTAAATCAGCGATAAAGACCTCTTTTTCTGACCGTAATTTTGATAGCTTCAAATAAAAATCACGTTATCTCATAAAACACCTGAAAATTTAATCTGTGGAAAAAAAAATTATTCCACCCTCGAGGGGAAAACGAATCAAGCGAATACTCTGCCTGGCAAGCAACGCCAGAACCTTACACATCGTGTGTATCTATCTACTGCGGTTTAGCTGATCCCGACGTCCGAATGTCGATTGTTTACCCGGGGAGTTTGTTTGTTCGCTCCATTGACCCACGCGGGATTCACCTTGATTATACTGAGGCTTTCGCAGGAATATTTTTGTCTACGTATTCGTTTGCTACTTTTCTGGATATAGTCGACAGATCCGTACTGAATTTTACTTTTTTTAAAGCAGAAAGTACAGAAATTTTAGGGTGGTAATCGAATGATTAGTGGTTCAAGAAACTGTATTTTAAATATCCCTAGGTCTAATACTATGTTATTTCTATGTTAGATAGAAAACATTGAAATAAATAGAAATCTAGATAATTACAGTGTCAAATTCGGGATTCCAACCCGGAATCCAAGCAACCACGGGCAACGATTGCGAAAGCCAGATATTTTGGATTTATAGGTACATAATAGAGGATTTTCCTTAATTAGTTATCCGACGGTTGTCTTTCATGTTTTACATATAGAGCTGGAATAAAACAATAGATAACTTTTAAAAACTTCATTGTTTTTCGAAGTATTATCCATCAAGATTAATGCACTTTTGCATGCGTTCGAACCAACTCTCGAAGCAGTTATTTATTCCACTCGTTTGTTGGTACAGTCAAAATTGCGTTTTTGAACACATCGACTGCTTCTTCTGACGCTTGGAACCTTTGACCACGCAGTCCGTCCTTGATTTTAAGAAAGGTAACGAAATCGTTAGGACCTATGTCGGGACATTGCATTGTCTTGGTGGAGGATGATTCGTCGTTGTGAGTTGGTATCTCGGCGCTCAGTAATAACTTGTGGCAAATAATTGATTGTAAACCAATGGGCAGTAGTAGTCCTTTGATTTTTTAGAGAAATTGTTGCTACGTCACCTGACCTGAATTGAAATTAGATTTAGGACTAGAATGTATTTTTTTTTTTACCTTTGCGAATAAATATTTAAGTGATAATATTAATTAATGTATGAGTTTTTAATTATCAATATATGTATTAAGTGAATGTATGATTTTAATTTTAACACCCTCCTCCCAACTTTTCAGGTTTAGTAAATGTCTTTGCCAACTTGGGATTTACAGAATCCGTTGGAACTTCAAGAAGATCCATATATTATACCTTACGACGAGCAAGATGCTGAGCGACCTTGGGCTATGTTTAAATATGTTCCTCTTGATAACCCAAATCACAACGTTACTGTGTTTCATGTGTTACTCGCGCATTTACGGAATATGTTTGTGCCAGAGTTACTTTTTTGTAAGCTTTTTTTTTCTAAGTTTGATAGAGCTGATAGTTATTTCATTGCAGCTTTCGCGTATCAAAATAGAAATTATTTAAATTTTGGTGTTGTAAGACGTGTATTGGAACGTTATAATGTGAATTACATTGAGAGAAAAGGAGATTTTATAGAAAAGTGTTATTGGCGGTTTTATAATGATGTAGAAGCTCGTGATTTTTTTTTGCGTTTGATATTGATGCTGGTTACGTTTTAAATTTAAACGGTTATCCGCGTAGTGAGGAGGGTATTCCGAATGATTTGCCTTTGGGTCGTAAAAGGTATTTTGGTGATGGTGATGTAGATAAATGTTTGTTGTATTATGCTGATTACAATAAGTATTTGAATGATGGATATGATGATATCTTGGCTGCCTTACCTGATGTTGGAGATTTTGATGACGTAGATATAAGTCTCGATCCAATGACCATCTTTTTGCAGACACGCATGACTTTTGTCGGGTTTTTTTCAGTAACAGTCAATTCATAACCACTCACAATGTTGTACACATTTTTAGAGTTTGCGTTGAAGCGGTATAGAGTTTTTTGACATCAATTCACCCTAGTTGTTTTCTGTTGTTCGGTCAACAGAGCGGTATCCAACGGGGTAATTTTTTTTTACACACATCCCCAGTGATGCCTCAATTTCGCGATATGTCATATGTCGATCTTCGTTGATGAGCTTCGCACAGCATTGACGTTTCGTGAGTGCCGTTTTTGGTGCCCCTACTCTTGGATGGTCGCTAAAACTAATCCGTCCACCATACCAACGAGAAATTGTTGACTGATGTGGTGCTTTATTACCGAAAACAGAAACCAACTCGTGGGCCTCCGGTTTGAAGCTACGACATTGCTTGAGCACAGACTGCTTCATATGCATAGAAGACGACGCCACAGCAGCAACCGGCCTCTACCACGGGTGCATCGTGAATGTCAACAAACTCTTCTTCTTGGAATGGAGTTTTCGAAATGAACTCTGTTTTTTGTTTCGAATAGGGATTTGTTGTTCATGACGCGATGCTTTTGCCTAGTTTGGGTGTGAGTTGCAGTATGCTGCGGCTCATGGCCCCTCGGGTTTTGAACGAACAAATTATTAAATGGAAAGATGGGTGTTAAAATAACCGGTGTTTGGAGAGTATGAGTTTTGGAGTGAGAGATGGAATATGATGATGGATGTTGGAAGGTTGCTTCAAGGAGGGTCATCAAGTAGGACGTCTTTGGGTCGTCGATGGTTACCGAAATGGAAGTGTACTTCCATTTCGAAGATTAATGGGTTATCGTGCAGTGGAACAGCATCGAAGTAATTTCTTGCGATCTCTACTATGGTTTCCCAGATGGTTGGGACATCGAGATCTCGACGGATGTTGTCGTTTCTTACATACCATGGGGCTTGCGTGATGATACGCAAGACTTTGTTGATGTAGATCTGGAGCAGGTTTATGTGGATCTTCGCAGCATGTCCCAGGCTAGTGCTGCGTACGTCAGGATTGGCCTGATGACGGCCTTGAGGAGTACAATCTTCATGTTAAGGTCCAGCTTGTTGTGACCGTGCAACATTGAGTACTGCAGCTGGGTGATCACTCCAGTGGCGTGGTTCCAGAACTTTTCTACATGGTATTTCCAGGTGAGCCTGGTATCTAGCGTGACCCATAGAAATTCTCCCCTGGAAATTCTCCAGCTGGAGAACCATTCTTCCAGGGTGTCGATGGGTTCTTGGTGGCGTCGTTGGATTATCCAGGGGGATCGGGAACGGGAGAATATGAGAGTGTCGTCTGCATATAAGGCGAGGTGAGTGTTTGGGGATCTTGGGATGTCATGTATGTATAGATTGAATAGGAGAGGGGAGAGTACAGCACCTTGCGGGACTCCGGATTGATGATATGTATTAGGGATTTGGGTATGTTGGCCTAGATAAACTTGAAAATTATTCCTTCATGCCAGACTCTGTCAAAGGCTTTGGTCACGTCGATAAGGACTGCTCCAGTCGCTTCTCGTAGATTGAAGCCCATAGTGATACGGTGTACCAGTCTATGGATCTGGTGGGTCGTGGAATGGGCCTTCCTAAATCCAAATTTTTAATTTGAAATTAGATCTAGATATTCGATTTCGTCCTTGAGTCGAGAGAGGATGGTCTTCTCAAGGACTTTGCTCATTGTTGAAAGTAGACTTATGTCTACTGAGTGTGGATTTGCGGAATGGTAGCGTTTTCCGTCTTCTTTCTGATAATGATAATACGGGTTTCTTTCCAGGAGGTGGGAAAGTGCCTGATTCGGAGGCCCGAGTTGATGATATTGAGAAGCGTCATTTGTCCTTTGCAGGGGAGCGCCTTCAGACAGGTGTTGCTCACTATGACAAAGTGAGAGGTGTTCTTTTGGCATAGAGATCCTTGAGAATGGATTTTAGCTCTGGCGGAGTAATTACACGGATGTTTTCTTGAGGTGGAATCTCAAGTTGCCGGTTGACGACACGATCTACCTCCTCTAGATGTCCGATGCTAATGTTGTCGAAGGTAGGGCTGAAAGTTTGTTCGAGATGATCAGCGAACGCCTCTGCCTTTTCATCTTGGGAGTAGACGACTCCGTTTTGCCCATGGATTGGAGGAACAGAAGGTCGATGTTTCCTCCTCAGAGCTCGTTTGATCTGCCAGATCTTTGGGTTCTAGTCCAGAGCTTCCATATTTTCTCTCCACGTCTGATTCCTGTGATTGGGATGTCATGGAGAGCATATCTGATTTCGACAGACAGCCTATTCCGCTCTCGTTTGTCATTTGGATGTAGTGTACGACTGTAGGTTCTTTTGGAATGGTTTCGCCGCCTAATAAGTTCAACCAAATCTCGGGGAAGAGGTGAGTTTTGGTTGTTTGTGGGAATTCGGTTTGAAGCGTGGTGGATAGAGTTGGTGAAGCGTTCAACATCTTCTTCTAACTCTGGAGCATTGTTAATGAAGGGAATCAGACCGAGATGATTCTGGAGGTGTTTAGAAAATGCTGGCCAGGACTGGGTCGTGATTTGAATGTCAACAAAGAATCGCCCCATAGATATTTATGTATTCACGATGCCACCGCTAGGCCACGCTCACCCACGACGAGGACCAATCGCAGAGGAGTGGGGCGATCTTCCCACTCCGGCGACACCAAATAAAAGCGGGTAGAAATTCAGTGAGTCGCCCAGCTGTCGAGACAGCCCTCGCCAAGTGATTCGACTCGCAATCGAGTCAGTCATCCGGAATTCACCACGACTGCCTACTTTGATAAGTAGGCCCCTCCAAGTCCAAGTGCGCGGCCAACCGCAGTGCACGTTTAAGAAGTGTCATTATTCTAGTTGTAAGTACTTTTGTTCAGTAGTGAGTGATTTTATATGTATGACTGTATTTTATTGTGTGCTATGACTTTGTTTATGTAAATAACTTATTTAATGATTAATGTGTTTTGATAAAATATATTAACTATTTATTTTACATTTGTGTAAATAAACATTAAACAAACTGTGGAGTCTAGATTAAACTCTGTGTTTAATTTAGCTACCTCCACCAAAGAAAGAGCATTTTTACAGGGAGACCGACTGAGTAAGCCAGGGCAGGCAACCCGCAACGAACTGTAATTTATTTTTTTTATCCCCGACTCGCGGTGTAACACTCGGCGAGGTATTATTGTTGAAATAACTTCGTAAATTATAAAAAATTATTGCGCGAAAATTTTCACGGTTTAATTACATTTTTCGACTAAGTTGTCAAATTTGAGAGTTCGTTGTAGTTACAACATTACATCTATCGCACTGAAACTTTGAATTTAAGCTAATTAAAGATGTAGGTTAATCCTACATCTTTAGTTAGCCCAAACCTTGGTTAGCCCGAATCTTTAATATATGAACAAATAGTGTCTGAGGCACGTCATCTGCTGTCTCCTTACAAACATGGTTTTATTGCAGGGCGTTCTATCACCACTAATTTGGTATAAATAACGGAATTTATAAGCAAAGCTGTCGATGATCGCTTTCAGGTCGATGTACTATATATGGATTTCGCCAAACTTTCGATCCCATCGATTACTCAATACTAATATCTAAATTAGATGTCTTTGGTTTCTCTCCTTTGTTGTTGAATCTTATTTCTGCTTACTTAGCTTCTCGCTCATGTTATTTCTACTTCAATGGTTTCCACTCTCGACGCTTCCATTCAACATCCGGTATACCACAATGCTCTAATTTGGGGCCTTTACTTTTTATATATTTCTTAATTATTTACTTTGTTCACTGGATTGTGGAGTTTTGGCTTACGCGAATGACTTAAAGCTCTATATGAAAGTTACGAACATTGAAGATTGTTACGAGTTTGACAACAACTTGAAATTGGTGCACAATTGGTGTAATGAAAACAACATCTCTTTAAATATTGACAAATGTGCCATTGTGACATATTCAAGGATTGCGAATCCATATCATTTTCTATACAGTGTGGGTCTAATGGTGATACATCGTAGATCTTAAGTTAAGGACTTAGGGATTTTGTTTGATGTGTCGCTTCAATTTACCGCCAATATCTTCTCTGTGTGTAATGCGGCTTCAAAGTATTTGGGCTTCATGATATGAACTTGTCGTGACTTTAGTAATCCGTCGACTTTAAAGTGTCTCTTCTATGCTTATGTGCGGAGTATGCACGTGTATGGTGCTGTTGTGGCATCCATACTACGTCTACCAACAAATCGCTTTGGAGAGAATTCGGAGACGTTTCCTTAAATACCTCACCTTCAGGTGCGATGGAATTTATCCAATGCGTGAGACGGATTATAGAGCTTTTGTCAATAGACATGGTTTTCCTTCTCTAACTGGTAGAAGGGAAGAAGCAAGTGCCACTTTTCTTTTGGAACTGGTCAACAAGTCCATGAATGCATCTGGTCAGCTGTCTCAGGTTGATTTTCTTGTGCCGGCTTACCGTACACGCTCGTGTGCCACATTTCTATTGCCAACGGCCAGATCTAATGTTTTAAAGAAGACACCTCTGGTACACATGATGCGGAATTGCAACACCTTGGATCTGGACCCGTTCTGTAGTTAACATTGTTCTGTTTTACACTTACTTTCTGTGTTAAGGCTATTTTCAGAACATCACTTTTAATTTTTATATAAGTATATTTTGTATTAATTTAGAATTTTCTTTTTTTTTGTGTTTCGTTAATTCTTCCTTTTTTATTTTTTTAAATTTTTTATTTATGTATATGTATATGCTATTGTAGATAGCAACCGTTTATAATTATCTTAAGTATTATACTGTAAATGACTTGCTGTTGGATAGTAAAGGTTATTATTATCAACAAAATTTTAATATGACTGTGTATTGATGCACTAAATTGATATACAATTTTAATATGGACTTTCAGCAAAATATTTTTTGTTATGTTATGTTATGCCTATTTACTTCTATTAGTATACAAATCTTGTTCAACTGTTGGAATTATGTTTACCATCCTATCCAAATATTTTCAATTTCGTATTTTTCGTAATTTTCAATTTCGTAATCTTGAAGGATTTATTAATCATATATTTTATATTTATAAAGATGTTAGATGATACTGTCGAAAAGCCTACAGAAAATAAATAATAAAAATAAACTGGAAGACTAGAGTTAATTACAGAAAATATATGATCCCTACCATCTAACTAAGGCCCCCCCACTAGTACTCCTTAGCAATATCGTATCATGAAACAGGAAACGACAGTACACAAGGGGAAAAGAAAACCCACGAAACAGTGTCGGGGATTAGGTTACAGTTCTTTGTCTTTCCTTTTAAGATGGTACTTGAAGGATATAACCTACATTATATGTTCACCTATATTTTACTTATATTACATCAAAACGACGAAGAATTGGGCAATAGGGTCCTACGTTCTAGTTAGTAAGGATATAAAGGCAGGGTTCCTTCTATGCGCGAGAAGGATATACAAGAAATTTTAACTCCCGTCTCTCTGCTGTTGCAAAGACGGTATACACGAATCAGTTTATTAAATATTTATATTTTATATGTACGTATAATTTATATATATATATATATATATATATATATATATAATATATATATACATATATAAATTATGTAAAAGCTGCCGAAGCTCTGAGAAGGCTTTCCATATTATTTCCTTTCTCCTTAAAACTCAGGAGCATCATAATTGGAATTTAAATTAGTCAGCAAGAAAAGTTTCTTGTATTTTATGTACGTACAAACAGAAAGAGAGAAAGACTATACGTATTTATGCAGACATCGTGGGGTTTCAGGATGGGTGCTACATCAATGTAGAAAGTGTATACTTATAATTTACATAATTGTATGAAATGAAATAACATGGGAGATTTGAAATAAAGACATCCCTTTGGAATTTCAAGTTCGTCTTAGCATATCCTGTTTCATAAAAGTTATGAAATATTAATTAACAAGAACTGTATGAGTACAAGATAGATTTAGAAAGTATCAAGAAAATATGTAATTTTTTTAATTGTTGAGATATTTCCAAATAATTACAAATATTCAAGCCATTACCTCGCGAGGGTGGCTCGGAATGTTCTTGACCGGTCACACAGATGGAACAAGTTTGATTCTTAGATAACATGCTGCGAAGTTTCGGATGCGTGCAGTTTATTTATTTATTTATTTCGTATGGCACATCGAATACAGCATTAAATATCATGTGTATGTAGGCGGCTGTTCCATAAGTCGCATAATGGGTAACTACTGTCAGGGAGTATCTCGGTAGTTTACATCTGCTGCTAAGTATTCGTTTCGCCGGCACAATGGATCTCTTGTAGTAGGGCAACGTTCACCGGATGATCATTCAATAGCCTCAGTAAATATTCAGATTTAGATCTGCTCATGTCTTCAACGGTCAGTTGTAAGATATTTAGGGCGTCTCTTAAGTCCCTTGTCGATGGGCTTTGAAGAAAATTATTTGCCAGAGTTTTGCTGTTCATGCTGATTCTTTCTTTGCTAGGAAATTCATGCTAGGTCTAGCAGCCTAATAGTGTAGACTATTTAGCCGTGATAAGTCACGTTTCCAGGGTACATCACGAGGAGTCAGCCTACATTATATCACTGTACGCTAGTTTGTGGCGATCGAGTAAAGCAACTCAGTTTTAACAATTTGTGAAAAAATGGATAAAATCCATTTAGGTATTAGAGAGCTTCTTATATTATCTACCTAGCTGTGAAAGAAACGAGTTAGAAATCAAAAAGAAATATTTCTCAACGTAAGAACCATTAACACTAACACATATTCCTAAATACCGCTACGCCTTCAAAAAAAAAATGGTAATTCAGGAAAATACGATCCCACAGTATTTTCCACGTTGTCGTTCCACGGGACTGTAGTATGTTTGTTGTAATTCCTCAAAGCCGTATTCATTGATTGCTGCTTGAACAGTTCGCGCCTTATGCACCTTGCAGTTGTCGTGCAAAATCAGATTTTTATGAGCAAAATTATGGGGTCTTTTTAGGCGTATAGCCGTGTTCAAGTTCTTAATTGTGTCTTTCTAGATATTTACCGTTGTTGTAGTCCCTTTTGGGATATACCCAATTAAGAGAATCCCCTCCGCGTCTCAGAAAACTGTGGCCGTCAATTTTCCCACAGAAAATTGCGTTTTTGTATTCTTGGGCGGCGCAGAGCCCTTATGAACCAATAACATAGACTTGCTTCATGGGAAAGTCCCAGTGGTGAACTCAAGTTTCATTCCGAGTTACAATTCTATTTAAGAAGTCTTCATCTTAAGATAAAGCGGTCAAATTCTCTTCACAAATTTGTCGTCTACACAATTTTTGTTTGGGATTGAACAGCCTGGGAATCCATCGTGCGGAAACTTTGCTCGTTTCCAAATTTTTGTGTAGAATTTTAAGAACACTCGTTTCTGATATTTATATTTCTCTAACAATAACTGAAACTTTTACTCAGTGGTGAGTCAACACCAAATAATAACGATAAGAAATAAGTACTAAACTTTTATATTCAAAAAATGTTTATAGTAAATTCACTAAAATATTGTTTCGCCATACAATGGCTTCATCAGGTAGATGAAAAACTGAATATTTATGTACAAAATTATTGAGAAAAAATGGTGGTAGAAAAATTTTTACAATCTTAAATTTAGTAGATGGAAGTTGTTTAAATCTAATTGGTCATTTAATTTAGATGTAACATTCGTATAATTCTCGTTTTCGAAAAAATAGGGACCAGTGATGTCGAATGGGGCAGTTGCGCACCAAACAGTAACACGCTCTGTGTATAGAGGTTTTTCGTGAATGTTACTGGGATTGTCAGAGGACCAGTACAGTAAATTTTGTTTATAAACCATCCCGTTTAGATGGGAATGCGTCTTATCACTCATGAGAATGACTGCATTCTCATTATCTGCCAAGCGCACTTGCATTCGAAACGCAAAGTCCAGTCGATGCGCATAATAACTTTCCTCAAGCTTCTGAACAACATACATATTATATGGATGGAATTTTAGGTCCTTTTGTAACATTGTGCGCGCAGATTTATGAGTCATTCCCGCTTAGGGCTACGAATTAGCGCGGCTCTCGCCCTCCAGATGTTTTGTGGTGTTTTTGCAGTTTTAGTCAGTCCTGGGATCTTCTTCTTCACAATAGATCTTGTTCTCCGTAGATTGTTACCCCAACTGAGAATCGTTGTTAAAAGCCCACGGTTGAAACGCAGGCGAAAAAGTCGCCGCACGTTAACAACAGACCCACCATTCTGAACAATCTATATCGTAAAGAGTATCGAAGACGTTGCTTAAAGGTGACCGACAATAACAAAAAGAGTAGTTTTGTTATTGTCTGCCAGTTAGAGGTCGCCTGCGATTCAGACAGTTGTCGAAAGTTACATATTGCTATGAACTTTTCCCCACAAATATTTTGAAAAGTTATTTAATTTATGAGTGTATTATTATTTTGAATATTAAACATATATGACTTGCGCAGTTTGAGCAAGCCGTTTGCATTGCTGTGTACGATATTTATAACTGTATTTTTTATACGGAGCCGGCGTGCTTTGCTGTAGCCAGACACAAGTGTACTCTGGGTTTAGAAAGACGTGTTTATTATAAGATAAATCTTTATCTTTGTTAAGTAACTTCGTGATTTTTGATTAATTAGTGGTTGGTGTTTGTATTCATTACCGATTTTTTTACGAGTTGGTTGATCTCGTTTTTGTTAATTTTGTACGCTTTCTAACTCATGTGTCTCGAGAAAATATATGAGTATATTTTTTATTTTTACGTAAGTAAATTATATTAAAAGATATCTTATTATTATTAATATTATTTTTATTTTGAATTTTGTATTTTTCCATTGTGTTAATTTTGATATATATATTTTATTCTTAGTTATTTGATTTAAATGACAAAGAACGTTTTTTAAAATTTCTAGTATAAAAAATTTCTGTAACTGAGAATTTTGTACGCTTGGGATATCAAGTGCATATTTTTTTCATGTGGTTGCACATGTGGTAGAGATTGCTTCGAGCTGTCAATTTTGTTTATTTTGATTTTGTTTCTTATGGGAGAAATTAAAAAGCATCTTTGTAATTTATTAGTTTTAATTTTGTTCGGCTGTCATAAAGGAAGTTTTTTATCGTATGCTGCGGTCATTTCCATACGATATTTTTACCTTAATAATATTGTTTAATGAGGCAATATTAATCTTTATTCTTTATAAAGATTTTTTTAAATTTTTGTATTAAAGATTCATTTAAAGTTTACTGTGTGAATTTTTTACATTTGACTTTTTTTTTCCGTTTGTGCTCATAAGTAACTTAATAACATTATCATAACTTTTCTCAAACAAGTTTTGAGTGGCTTCCAATAAAAAACTATTGTACTAATTCAATTGTGTTTTCCACTTTTCCGATTGGAACCCTGAGAGGAAAGCTGTCCCATTTTTTTAAATTAAACCGACTGAGTATCCTAGCTGAATAGATTTATTTTGAATAGTGGTATATTCAATTGCAAAATCACTATTCATAGCAATATGTACGTTCGGTATGATACACATTTACGTCTCCGATTAAAGGTAGATTGTTACCAAATTGGAAGTGAAATGCCGCATCTTACATCTTCTTTTAAAAATTCACATGCAAGTATAAACTTTGAACAGTTGACTTTTCGTCTGAGGTTATCGAACCCTTAACGTATAAAGCTGCCTACACAATGTTATCTTCTAGAGTTATAAATATAAACATTGCAGCGTGTAAATTCAATAACGGTATTTTTTATAGACATTCTGAATCCAGCTGAATTAGGTCACTTCTAAAAGTTTATAAACAGCTGATTTTGTACGTAAATTTATTGAAGTGATTTACCCTAGCATACAAAAATGTTATAGTTTTTATAACATCGACAGCTGTTATGTATGTAAACATACGCTGCAGCGTATGTGTGCGTAATGCGATAAAGGTATTTATTATTTATACAAATTCTGAATATTTTCAATTCATAAGCGGCACATAATACACTTTACATTTTGGGGTTCGAGTCGCAATTGACAATATTTCGTATTTATATTCTATATAATTGCATATTTTGATACGTTGTCTCTCTCTTTTAAGGAAACCTACATAAATCCTCCTGGAATTATATCAGCGTTCTTCTTTTGTGTACGAAGTTTCCTGACACCTTAAGTTGTAATACTAGCTGTACCAAAATAAGTGTAGTTTCATATCAAATTACTCCATCGCGATCTGTAATCGATACGCATATTCGTAGTTTTTGTAGTTAATCAGTGTGGCCCAAAAGTCGCGCAACCGAATGAAAGAAAAGAAATGAAATTGTGTAGTACAAATACAAATTTATTCTTCTATAATAAAAATAATACAAATATGTTTGAACAAAAACTGACTCTTTGGGATCACAGCCTATGTTCGAAGTTTCCTCCACCTTCTTCAATGCATCTCAGACATCGCTTTTTAACCGCGTTACAAATGCGCCGAAGTAATTGTTTGTCATCATTGAGTTTGGCGACATCTTCGGATATAACATTTCTCATGGTTTCAATATCCGGCAACTGATGATGGAATACCTTATCCTTTAAAATACTCCACAGAGCGAAATCTAGTGGGGTTACGTCCGGAGATCTCGGAGGCCATTCGACTTGACCTCTTCTTCCAATCCATCCGGGGAAAAATTCATCGAGAAATTCGCAAACAATTAAAGCGTAATGTGCTGGAGCACCATCTTGTTGAAGAGTTAAACATTGACCAGCAAACACTGGGTTATTGGCAAGTTCTTCACGTAGTTCCATCAACAAATCGAGGTATGCAACACCTGTTACAGTATTGTCGAAGAAATAGGGGCCGACGATTCCGAAGGCGCAAACACCAAGCCATACCGTTACTCCAGGCACGTTTAATTCTTCTTGAATGGTGATATGCGGATTTTCAGTGGACCAGTACACACAATTGTGTCTATTGATGCGCCCATTTAATTTAAATTGAGCTTCGTCCGACCACAAAATTGTTTCGGAGAAATTTTGAAAGGCTTCACATTGAATGACATACCATTCTGCGAACTGTAGCCGACGATCCGGATCATCTTCTGTCAATGCTTGTAAGAGGCGTGGTCTGTAAACCTTCAAACCTAGTTCCTTCATTATTCGCTGTAGGATAGACCGAGAAATATCCAGTTCATTTGCGGACAGATCGGATCGGATTTTCGGACAGATCGCGCAGGCGATTCAATAAAACTCTGAGCTACAGTTTGTAAGTTATCATCTGTCCTCAGACTACGTGGCCGGCCTGTACGCTTGGAATTATCCACAGAACCGTTTTTTCGAATCTTTTTATCAAGCGATAAACAGTCTCACGCCTCGGAACTTGACAGTCAGGGAATTTTACCGCGAAATCAGAAAAAATGTGTTCATAATCAGCATGGTAACGATAGTACGAAGACACCAAGAATATCCGTTGCGCTACGGTATACCGATAATGTGGGCTTGTTGCCATGATAACGCGTTCACACACTTACAAACTCCGACAAGATATTGCTTCACACACAGCCAACCGCTGTACTGCCGACAGACCAGCCGTCAACCTTGCATTAGGGGGAGAATGGCGCATGTGTATTTCATTTTGACGTTGCGCGACTTTTTGGCCTCGGTATATTGGTCTATGTTTTAGTGCAGCTTTCCATTTGTTTTGAAAAAAATAAAATAAGAAAGCAACTAATTAAATTACATAATCCGTTATATATGTATCTAAGACTTTATTTGCACATATTTACGCAATGCACGTTTTATAAAGTACTTTCCACATGGCAAGTAAAGAGTATATCAAAAGCTTAGCTAAAATTGGAACGATATAAAGTGCTATTGTGTTAGAATCTAACAGATTAATCACTTATCTTAAACAATGCGAGAAGAAGATTGGAAAAGAGAATCGATTAATTGCTACAAGGATCAGGCGGACAGCAGAAAAGGTGAGACAATTAAAATGTAACGGCGGGTAAATAAAAGCCATTTATATAAAAGCGTCGTCGAAATAGCATTTAAAATTCGAAAATAAATGAGTTTGTAAAAACTGGGGCTAAATTAACGATATATAACGTTCCAGTTGTAGTTAATCCCAATTTTCTATTCGTTTATATTTTTATATACATATATATAGGTAAAATTATTCCTATATATATTATACTAATGTTTTAAAAAGGAAAGACAGGCCCGACAGTTGGGTGATATTTATTATAATGTTTTAAAAGGGTCAGATATAAGCTATATTTATTATTTCGTAATTTAAATGTAAGGTAACGTCTTTTTTATAATTTTAAATGGAATGAGAATATAATATTTCTTACCTGACGAAATTACAGATCTTATACTGCAATTCCTTCATAATTTTTGGTGCTCTGGTTGTTGCTTCGTCAGTCGGCTCGCTATGAGTTCTTACTCTTATCAAATGGGGGAAGACAGGTGTATATAAGCCTCATATATGCTTTGTTTTTGTTTATTTATGAACGCATTAAAATTCTAAGATACTTAAAATTCACGATTATTGTCCTTAATTGTGGTTATCCTTAGTGGTGTTTGGGTGTATTATGCAACAGAAACATGTAAGTCTGTTATTAATTGCTACTTTATTTTATATACAACATAAGAAAAAAAAAACATAAGAAAAAGACAATGTAATAATGGTGACAATGTAACGATTTTTGGTATAAGTTATGCACACATTCTTATTTAAAGTACACCGATATAACGGCTATCTTTCTTTTTTCAAACTAAAAATAATAAAAATATAATAAATGTCTTTTTTTTATTTTTTGGTGACAAACGCAACAACGCTTATTATCGCAAAGTGGTATCTATATTCTTGGGCAATTCCATTTGATACAATAATAGTACTTTTGATAGTATAAAAAACTTAATAAAAAGTAAGTGCTTCACATATATTTTATCGATATTAGTAATAATGATAATACGAATTTCTAGGATTGGTTTGCCAAATTTTACGTAGTTCAATGTTTTCATGTACCTGACATATGTTTGCTTAACGGATTTGTTCCCGCGCGAATTTGCCGCCGGTAGATGTCCGTTGATTGGCCGTGGCTCCCTTGTCCGTGGTTGGACGATTTCAAGCCGGGACGCCGTTTGTGAAACAATTGCTTTTCCCTTGGCGCTTCTTTTTCCACGGGCTTTTTCTTATATGTAACTTCGCCGCTCTAGTGTCCATTTGGAACCAAATTTCTTGTTAACTTACCTGGATACGTTTCAATCTTGTACCTTGCGTCGTGGGTGATCTCCTTTGGACAATTTTATACGATATTCCATGGATATATTATTTGTTTTTGGCGGTTTATCGTTTCGCACTTTGTGTATAAGTCGCTTTTCACGCTACTATTTTTAATAAAATGTGCTTCTAAGATTCGTGTTTTCTTTTAATTTTACTATCTTTCTAAGTTAATTACTTTAATGTTTAACGCTATTTTTCACTGTCTTTATTCGCTATGGGCGAAAGCACGTCTACCCTCGTTGATACTTCTCGGGTACGGACTGTGAACCCTGTTTTCATAGTTTTTTTCTCTTTTCGCCTTGACGTTAGCATCTTTAATTATGACTGAATTGTTCGTAAATTGCTTTTGAATGTATACTGATTTTTTTTATTAATTATTATTATTATAAATACCTCGTTTTTAAATGATTTTTGCGTCGATGCGTTTTTCCATTAGTTGTTACATTTTTATAAGTTCTTGTCCACATACCTTTGGTTTGCTTTCTCTAATAAAAAATGACTTAATCAAATGAAAATATAAATTCCACTTTTGTTGCGTCACGATATTGTTTGTTGTTATGTATGCATAAATTTGTGCTTTTCTTACTTATTTGTATCGTTTATTCTTTTGCACTTCTGCATGTAATATCCTACTATAATATACAGGCTGATTCATTTTCGGCCCTCACCATGGGGATCTCTCTTATTATTGGAGATGGAGTATAGGTTTAAATTTGGCAAAGTTGTTAAATTTTGTGTTTGTTATAAATCCGTAAAGAAAATAGACCTGCGACAAATGACCTTCGTTATTTAAAAAAAAACGCGAAAACCCCATTTTCTTCTTTTACCTGTAGCACCGACATTTGGCCTTGTAGAGAAAAAATAAAAACACATCCTTTTGGCCATTTCTAAACCTCTATCCAGTGGTGTACTCTAAATTTTTATAAGACGTTTCGTTTCTTTCTGGCCATCATCAACTATCTAATTTCTTATAGGTGCCATATTGGATTTAGACATCTTCAGAAAGAGTTTTTTTTCTGATTTCAACCATCTACCACATGCTGACTATAGTTTTTGACATTAGGTTTTATTTGAAAGAATAAATTATAAGATTAAATAAGGTAGCATTTGGAATTTCAATCTGTCAAACATTTCATTTATTGTTCATTAATAATACAAAAATGTCATACACTAACGAAGAGAAACGAGATGTGATAAGTATTTTTTATTCTTCGAAACGAAATTCAACAGTAGCGAGTACAAGATAACAAAATCATTAATAAAAATACATAGAAAAGTAAACAATAAACAATTACAGTAAATGTTCAATTATCTGGCCATCTTCGGTAATGCACAATTGGGCACGCCTTCTGGCATTTTGTACTGCTCTTTGTATAGTTCTTCTAGGAACTGCATCGAAGGCATTCTGAAGTCTGTCTCGTAATTCTTCAATGTTTTGTGGCGCATCTAATTTATAAATATTATTTTTAACATATCCCCATAAAAAAAAATCTAGCGGACTTAAATCAGGTGATATCGCAGGCCATTCAACAACTCCCCTATTTCCAATCCAACGGTTTGCAAACTCTTGATTTAAGAAATTTCTAACAACAACTGCATTGTGTGCTGGTGCGCCATCTTGTTGCCACCATAAATATTGTAAATGATTTAATGGGATATTGTCGTCAAGATAGTCAGATACGTATATACGTAAAATGTTTAAATATCTTTCTCCATTTAAATGTTCTTCATACATAACTGGTCCTAAGAGACGATTTGCCAAAATACCCATCCAAACGTTTATTCCAAAACGATGTTGTGGTCTTCTAGCCCTGTTTTATCGGGGATTTTGTACTGCCCAATAGTGCTCGGTATTTCTGTTGAACATTCCAGAATTTGTAAATTTTGTTTCATCTGACCAGATGATTTTGCTTAAAAAATTTTCGTCATTTTCTATCCTTCCCATTAACCAATTACAGTATTCTAGCCTTCTAAAATTATCTCCAGGCAGTAAAGAGTGACTAACATGAGATCCTGTATGGTTTAAACCTACTTTTATGTAAAGTTCTCCAAACTCTGGACTGGCACAAATTTAATTCTGATGCTACTTCGCGTGTAGAAATTGATGGATTATTATTTATCTATAAAAATACAAGATTAACATGAAATTTGAAAACACGCTTTTAATTTACCATTTGTAAAATATCTTGTCGATTTTCATTTAAATTCTTGTTGTCTTGACCATTACGCGGCTTAGTAAACGATCCATTCTCGATCAAATTTCTGTCGAGATCTAGAAAAATGGTACGATGAGGCTGTTGTCGTTCTGGATATAATTGTAGATATCTTGTACTCGCTACTGTTGAATTTCGGTTCGAAGAATAAAAAATACTTATCATATCTCGTTTCACTTCGTTAGTGTATGACATTTTTGTATTATTAATGAACAATAAATGAAATGCTTGACAGATTGAAATTCCATGGCTACCTTATTTAGTCTTATAATTTATTCTTTCAAGTAAAACCTAATGTCAAAAACTTTAGTCAGCATGTGGTACATGGTTGAAATCAGAAAAAAAAAACTCTTTCTGAAGATGTCTTAATCCAATAAGGCGCCTATAAGAAATTAGATAGTTGATGATGGCCAGAAAGAAACGAAACGTCGTATAAAAATTTAGAGTACACCACTGGATAGAGGTTTAGAAGTGGCCACAAGGATGTGTTTTTATATTTTCTCTACAAGGCCAAATGTCGGTGCTACAGGTAAAAGAACAAAATGGGGTTTTCGCGTTTTTTCTAAAATAACTAAGGTCATTTGTCACAGGTCTATTTTCTTTACGGATTTATAACAAACACAAAATTTAACAACTTTGCTAAATTTAAACCTATACTCTATCTCCAATAATAAGCGAGATCCCCCATGGTGAGGGCCGAAAATGAATCAGCCTATATATATATATATATATATATATATATATATATATATATATATATATATTTTCTTTTAGGTTTCCGCGGGTAGTAGTATGCGTTTTAACTGGATTCCGGGTTTTCTTCTGCGTTTCCACTGTTTGGTCTTCGACCGGTGCTGGTTTCTAGACGACGTTTCGGCAAAATCACATTTGCCATCTTAAGGTCTGCGATAACTGTCTGCTTCTGCTTCTGCTTCTGCTTACTCGTAAACTTTTACATAATCATAAATAGTGTAAAATGCTAGATCAAATTTACTTCAATATGTATATAATTTCACTGTTAATAAAAACAGAATTTGGGTCAATGTATCAAATAAAACGATTTATTGCTACGTAACGTTTCCAAATTGTATTTGTTTCTTCATCAGACCCAATAAATTATTTACGAATGAGCCATACAAAGTAAAATATAAAAATGTACTTACATTAGCAATTAACAATTCTTGAGCGATTTTATTGAATGAAGATATTAATTAAAATTCATATCATAATTGTATTTACATTTTAAAAACAAATGACTTTTATAAACACAAAATATTTTTTTACTTTACTTTATATTCCATTCTTTAAGTAACAATCAGTTCCGATGTTTCACATCTGCCAGGCGTCCCTTGACCGCAATTTTTTTTTCTTTTTAATAACATTGTACAGATATTTTGACTAGCAAATTAATTTAACTGTCAAAATTAATAAAACAACAGCAAACATAGAATATTATTAATATTCTGCTATTAGTATAGGAACAATAATTGTTCTTAATTTCTTTACTGAAAAATACGAAAAAAGTCACGAGACCTTTTTTGTTACAAAATTTTATTTTTTATGGTAGGAAGGCGTATACCGAATTTAATAAAAATATTTGAAGTGGTGTTAATGTTAAGATAAAAAACTTTTTTCTTAGAAGTTCAACTCCCTGTAGCTAGGGAAGGGAGTATTTCCGGGCTCATATTTATATTGACTTTTTTCTTAAAATAACCTGAAAAATCGGTACTTTCGATATTGACGTTCAATTATGAAACATATGATATAATATTACACGACGATACGCCTAACTTTATTTTGTAAGCAAACTACCAAAATAATTATCCATTGAAAGAAAAAAAAAAACATGTTCGAAAACCACCAATCTCCATCACAACAAGAAGAAAAGACCAACACGGGAGGCCTCGACATTATGTGCACGTGTTAGTACCCTAATCGTGGCGCTGTTAGACTTGGTCCGTAAATTTCCGTAAATCGACTCTCGGAGAAAATTCGAGATCATTAGAATATTAACTGCCAACGGTAGGCACTCAACGTCCGGACGAGGCAGTAGTCCCTCACATTTCGGGGGTCTTATGATGGCGATGAAACATTACGCTGGATATTGTATTCTGTTTGGTCGTTGCCGAGGGCATCCTATTACAAGGAAAAAAAACGGGTTTTCCTAACGGTAAACGTTATTTTTAACGTTAAACCAGATGTAAATAAAAATGTGCACTTATAATAACTAATAAATGTTAAATGCATAGTATTTTTTACGACAAAACGAGGGAATTGATTTTAAAGGAAATCTGCCGGATTGCAGATGTACTACTTGTTGCTAAGAAAGAGAATTTTCCCTCGAAATGGAGCTGGTTACGACATACCATCGAAGGCAATAAATTTTAAGCTAGATTGGGTATCTAGGGCAATAAATTTAGAATGATTATATTGGTTGTAGTAATATTTATTTCTAAAAGAATATTTATTGAATTTCCATACACAGAACATCGAATGTTTAAAGGTTCACCATTGTGATTCTATTTATTGGAAGATAGAATTTAAATAGTTAATTGACGAAGGAGATACTTGTTGAAACTTCATTATAACGCTAAGAAATAAGTAATTAAACTTCTAGTTTCAAACATTCTTTTATTGTAAATACCACTACAATATTGTTTCGCCATACAATGGCTTCATCAGGTGGATGAAATACTGAATATGTACAATACAAGTTTGAATATTTATGTGAAAATTATTGGGGAAATGGTGGTGGAAAAATTTTTACAATCTTAAATTTAATAGAGGGGAGTTGTTTAAATCTAGGTGGTCATTTAAAGCTAATCCTAAACTATTGTATTTATTAATTTCTAAGTTTTCTAACAGGTTAAGTTTTTTACTTTTTTCTTGAATGTGTAAAATTTTGAAATCTATATTAAATCTATGATTGATATCTATACAATGACTTGCGAAAGTAGAATCTGTTTTCTTTTCTTTATGGCTCCTCTCGTGTTCTTTCATCCTAATTTTGAATGTCCTCCCCGTTTGTCCTATGTATACCTTATTACATACAGTATTTCATCCACCTGATAAAGCCATTGTATGGCGAAACAATATTGTAGTGGTATTTACAATAAAATAATTTTTGAAACTAGAAATTTAATTACTTATTTCTTAGATAGAATTTATGTAATCAGAAGTAGGTTCTGAAATTTTAACAAATTTCACATCAGTTTATTAGATTTTTAATTACGAGTATATTTGACAGGAGAAAAAAATTATTTGGACAATCTACAAAAGAGAGAATGGAATTAGAACATTTTAGGTCATTCGAATTCTTTAGTTTATATAGATATTTTGTGATATACAGGGCCCTTTTCGAATTATTACACATACATTTTTTCTTTGTATAACTTTAAAAAGAAAATTGTCAATGCATTAGCGGCATAGTAGCCAACCAATCATACATTTATGTTTGGACGAGCGAATACCATGTGCTTCTCGCAAAACAAATAGATCTATTTTAATGCAAATAAAATAACTATTCTGTAAATCCGCTACTCTTAGTTCAAGGGATCTACTAATATTTTTTTTTGTATTGAAAAATTAAACTTTCCATAATACATGAAACTTTTTGAATCCATTACGAAACTGTTAAAATTTATCGTGAAGGTATAGTAGAATCTGATTCGGCAAAAACACTTGAACTGGCAACAGGGGGTATTACAGAGCAAAATAGAGCCACGAAGAATTAGGCTATGTTTTTAGAAAAGAAAGTGCAGAATCTCAGATTTGAATGAATAAATTATTTTATTCCAACGATTAATTAAGATAAACGAAACAACATAACAAAAGTGAAGTCTAATTTCATAGCATGTTTTCGAAGTGTCCACCTTGTCTTTTAAGACAATAAGCAAGGCGATCTTGGAAGCAACGCAGGATATTTCGAATAAATTCTGGGTTTATTCTATCATATGCAGTACGTATACTGTCTTTCAGGTTACCGCTAATAAAAAATGGGCTAATAACTTATTAGTAATAAGTCTATCGCTTATTATTCTAATCCAGACATTGACTTTTAATGGTCCTACTATCTTTGGGTTAGGTTTTGGACATGAAAATTTTTACGGGCCAATACCTAATGGATTAATCGAAAGGAAATTTTGTATTTTTCAATGCATAAATGTATCATACAAACCGGAAGTTCTGAGTGTTGACTTTACCATTTACGGTAAATGTAGCTTTATTAGTAAATTTATTTTATTTAAAAATTCTTCGTTTTCATTTAACATATTAAACATTATTTCACAAAAATCAGTTCGTTTTACTTTATACGTTTTGTACACCTAATTGTACGGTATGTACTTCAAAATGAACAATATCTATTGTGTTTCCGCTTTTAAAAATTTCAAGGGACTCTAAAAGATTTAATTTACGACCTTTCTCGGCCAAATGCAATATTTTATGATGACCAAATGTATGCCTTTCTGTAATAAGATGGTTTGTGTATGTTGAATCTGTCTTCTTTAGTTTTTATGACCTCATGTGTTCTTTTACCGGTATAACAAAACTTCGACCAGTCTGACCTATATATACACTTTTACAATAATTACAATATAATTTGTACACTCCTGATTTATTATTGATATCTGTTTTAGGTTTTGCGTTAAAAATGAAATTACTTGTTTTTACATATGGTTTGTAAGCTATACGAACATTACTATTATTTTTTGAAATTATATTTCCAATTTGCTCGCTTATTTTACCGAAGTAAGTTAACGGACAAATTGTTTCAAATTAGCACTATCTTTAGGATATACTAAACTAAGGGCCACTTGTAACTGTTTTTTCTTTAGTATACTGTCAATTACGCTACTTTTAACAACAAATTCTACAAACAAACAGAAGGTCTGGCAATGGGCTCACCTCTAAGTCCTCTATTAGCTGAAATTTTCATGAAGCATATTACAGAAAAAATTGTTTCATCACAACTAGCTAAAAAACATATTAAATTTTGGTATCGGTATGTAGACGACATGCTAGCTTGCTTTAAGGGTACTCATAGACAACTACAAACATTTCTGAATTACATAAATTCAATCCATTCTAATATAAATTTTACAGTAGAAATAGAAGAGAATAACAGTATTAACTTCCTGGATTTAAAATTAAACAAATTAGATCGGAGCTTAAAATTTGATATATATCGTAAACCTACTTTCACTGATTGCATTATTAACAAAGATTCACTACACCTTAAGACACACAAACATTCATTTTTTAATTCTATGATACATAAAGCATTAAATATTCCTTTGTCTAATGAATCTTTTGTTCGTGAAATCAATACTATAAAACAAATAGCGGTAAACAATAATTATAAAAGTAGTGCAATTGACAGTTTACTAAAGAAAAAAACAGTTACAAGTGGCCCTTAGTTTAGTATATCCTAAAGATAGTGCTAATTTGAAACAATTTGTCTCGTTAACTTACTTCGGTAAAATAAGCGAGCTAATTGGCAATATAATTTCAAAAAATAATAGTAATGTTAGTATAGCTTACAAACCATATGTAAAAACAAGTAATATCATTTTTAACGCAAAACCAAAAACAGATATCAATAATAAATCAGGAGTGTACAAATTATATTGTAATGATTGTAAAAGTGTATATATAGGTCAGACTGGTCGAAGTTTTATTATACGGGTACAAGAACATATGAGGTCATGTAAACTAAAGAAGACAGATTCAACATTCGCAAACCATCTTATTACAGAAAGGCATACATTTGGTCATCATAAAATATTGCATTTGGTCGAGAAAGGTCGTAAATTAAATCTTTTAGAGTCCCTTGAAATTTTTAAAAGAGGAAACAACACAATAGATATTGTTCTTAACGACCAGTTGGATCTTATATATACACCTCTTTTCCAATGTTGTATATAACAGTTAAGTATATAGTAGTAATTTTAAATAACATCATAAACCACCCCCATATATTTTTGTGTCATTTATAAGATCTATGTAGGCCTGTAACTTTTGCAGTTTGATAATGACATTGTATGTCGAAACCGCGGTCACTATTACATGTGAATAAAGTGGTATAACAAAGTTATTGTTTTATTTTATTTTATTATTTTTAAAATGAATTACCACAAAGTTACGGCTACCAGTATTACTTTACATAGTATTTACTGTTTTCCGACATGGCTACGTATTACTCGAATGGTACCGTTAATCGCCATAATTGTTGATATTAGTCAATATATAATTGGATGCTAGAAACGCAAGAAATTAAACGTTTGGGCTGGTATTTTCAGGAACCGTATTATTGGTCTTTTTTTCATTCATTGTAAACTAACTGGACAGAGATATTTAGATTTTTACGTGATCAGGTTGTTCCTAATATTGAGGAAGATAGGGAATTACCTGTAAGTGTTTGGTTCCAACAAGATGGACCACCTCTATGCCCTTAAACCTTAGTTTTTTAAACAAAACATTGCCAAATCGGTGGATTGGTCGTAGTGGATTCATTGAATGGCCTGCACGATCTCTAGATTTAAATATCCTATATTTTTTCCTTTGGGGTCATTTAAAATGTGGTTTATACTTGAGGACCGCATAGTTTCGCCAGAGAATAATTGAGGTGTGCAATTAATTCGTGAGGAGGCTTTTCAAGAATTTGTTCGCAGACATGCATATTGTCAAGAAGTGAATGGTAATCATTTCGAAAACTTTTTTAACTGATATTGATTTTGTTTATATTTTTTGTGTTCATTTTTCTTGTTCTCAATAAAATTTGCATTATTAGATTTAATTAAGTATCTCTGTTGTTGTTGAACAAAAGTGTGCCAAACCTTATTATTTTATAACTTCTAGGGCAGAGCTCTATTGATATTCGTAAAAATATGCACAGTTTAAAATAAAAAAAATATCATCGTTTTCGGCTAAACCGGATGTCTGATTCGAACTTTGAATGCCCTGTTTACATAAACTTTCATGTGGAAAATTTAATTAAAATCTAAGTAGCCGTATCAAAGATATTCGAATGGATCCACACATTGGCCTAACCCTGTATATTCTATCAAATAGTTGCATGTATTAGCTAAATTTATAACACAAACACCGTTGTAATAGAACCTGCATAATCGTGAAGTATTGGAAATAAAACAAAAAAATTAAAGTATGTATATGAAATCAAAAACTTTGATTTTAAAATGGTTTGTCTTTTGTATTGTTATTATTTTAATTAATGCATTTCTAATTAGAAAAAAGTATTTTATTGTCCATAGCAAAAAGTGATTTTTTAATGGAATAATGAAATACAATTTTGTTTGGAGGAATAATAATCCGTTTGACAAGTGTTAAAACCTTCGCATTACAAATCTATATATCCAATTCTGTAAGCAGATGTAATTAATTTGACAGCAATGAATCATCCGGAAGCTGATGGCGTATTGGAAATTAATCGGGTTTCTGCGGACGAAATCTATAGACGCAGATCAATCATTTCCGCCAGTTCTTGTGGTAAATTTGGGGGATGCAATTATACACCGTGAAATATTATTATTGCTATGACTGTAGATACAGTTTAACATTGGTGATCAATGTTTATTGCAGTGAATACATATGAACAATTAACTATTTAAAATATGGTTTCAAAGCTTTCAGTGTAAACATATACATTCATGTAAGGTTGCGTGGGTGAGTGCATATGAATAAATTCACAGCAATAATAACCTAATCGCAATTCCAATTTGTCATTTTTTGGACAGAATATTTGTAACTATATAAAATAATTGATTAATTTCTAGTCAAAGAATTTTGTCATCTAATAATTTTGCTTCAATGGTCAGGACTCGAATTCTTTTTCTGTCAATATTGGGTAAAGGAATCTTCAAAATATTCTTTGGATATACCGGCTGTCATTGAAAGGAAAAGATAACGTGTGAAAAATAGAAAGACGTAATTATACAGAATATAAATTCAAACTATTTTCCGTGAATTTCAGGAAACTGGAATTCGCGGAACTGCATTTCAAGAAATTGATTTTACAACTATTACATAAAGAGTAGGGTAGCGTTAAGTAGCGAAACAATTTTTGCCGCCGATTCAGTCAGTTTCGATTGTTAAATGAGCACATGTGTACGTTTGATATGATTTACGTTTACCTGTTCTGTTTATGGGAAACAGGTAGATTGTTACCAAATTACGAAGGTTGCGGACGTAAAATGCGCTGTAACCTATGTAGCAAACACACACATACGCTACAACGAATGCCCAGTATAAATTCAATAAAGGTACTATTTATAGACATTCTGGATTAATAGGCGGCGCATAATACAATCTTCAATTACAATTTTTGGTAACTATTATTTGAGCTTCGTTCCATCTAATTCTATTACTTAATCAAATAATCTATTTTTAATATCACGACATAAATTTTCATTGACCTTCATTGACAGACAATTTATTTTGAATCTAGTTAAGATATTAATTTTTTATTCAATTTAAATGTAAGATTTACAATTATTGTCACCTTAATTTGACATATTTACTTGAAATAACCTATTTTGGTGTGTAAAAAATACAAAAGCTCACCACGGGGGTAAACTCGGTTCTTGAATGATATCGTGCGACCACGTGACATTACCGCTCAATCAGCGCTCCCCTCTCTTCGCCATACCTCTAGCGCTTCCCTATCTCTGCAACGCGTACATTGTGTGCGTATATATAGGTGAACGCTATAAACTGTCTGTGTGTATGCGCCCTCTGGCGCCCTCCCTCTCCGCTATCCCAGCAAGCTATACACTAGGCGTCTGCCGCTTACGTGTGTGTGTGTTAATCGGTGTGCGCTAGAGATGATCTTAACGGTGATTCTACATTGACAGTGAAAAGGCAAACGGTGATTTCAAAAGAGCAGTGATTCTTAACAGTGATTGCAATCACTGTTAACAATAAATGAGCGGCTTCGCCATTCACCGTTTCCTTTGTAAAAATATAGTACATTTTTATACAGTGAACGGTGAAAAGAGTAATTGTTTCTTTAATGGTGAATGATAATTCTGATTATAAATAATTCATTTATAAGCTATTTGCTCTTAGAACTGTTTATCGTAGTCTCGGTGGAAATAATCAACCTTGTTTAAATGAAAATATTTCCCTATCCCCGGATATTGTAAGGATAAGAATTCTTTAATAGATAATTTTGTAATACGAGTCATACTTTTTAATTTCTTTTATTATTTCATTGTACAGAACTACTTACCTGATTTTTATATATTTAAACTACCTTATAAAAAATAGAAAAGCGTAGATATATAAAGTGGTATTCTTATTAATTTTTAAAATGATTATTATTAAAATTAGGAATGATTGCAATGATAATTTAAGATTTTCGGGTTATGATAGATAATGCAGGTATATTATTACATAAGTATGAATATTCTCAATTTGAAGTATAGCAAGCGAAAATATAATATTTTCGGACACGTTCACAAAAATATTAATAGTGAACCTGTATTTGTGTTCTTCACACCAGGTTTTTAATAATATTTTATATTATTAAAAATACCTTTGTATTATACAAAACTGGTGGGGTTTACCTACTCATGTATGTTTCAATTATTCTGATACATTACACATGCGGTTAGTCCGTAGTATGAGTGAAGACACAAACTAAATACAGTTTCTAGAGGGATGACTGTGCCACCTTTGGAAAGGCGTCGTTACTTCACATTGGTTATGTGGACGGGGCGAGGTACTTCGGTTATCTGACAACAGGCAGCGCTGAATTTACTTCTACGCCCGGTCTGGATAATTACGGTGATGTGGTGATGTGGTTCTTTTTTGTGAATGTGTCTGGAAATATTCTTTCTCCAGCAGGGGCGTACCGATGCGCCTGTAGAAAGGTGAAATACGTATCTACGTCTCTGGGGAAATATATTTTCGGACACGTTCATGAAAAATATATTAATAGTGAACCTGTATTTGTGTTCTTCATACCAGGTTTTTAATAATATTTTATATTATTAAAAATAGATTTGTATTTGTTTTTACATCAATTTGTAAGATACTATAGGTGCCGTAAACTACACATCGATGACTTAATAAATTAATAATTTGTTTAGAGTAAAATATATAACGTGGACGTTTATAAAAACAGCTTCTGTGCACCCTCTCCTCTCGCCATCTTATTTGGCGCTTGCTAAACTTTATTTAATAGTAGTCACATTGACGATAGGGAACATTACATTACACTTACTATTAAATTAATTAATAAATTAAGGCAGTATTATTTGTCTTTGTATACGTAAGTCAACGATTCTAACATGTGAATGGTAAAATATTAATTTACGGAAGTGTACAATTCTAAACGACGAATGCGAATGGTGAAATATTCACAGATCACGAAGCGAATAATATAAAACTGTAATCACTGTTATTGAATTCACTGTGAATAATCACTGTGATCAATATATTCGCCCATCCCTAGTGTGCGCTATAGTCGCTTTACTTGTGTACATCGCGCGACATATAAAACAAGTAAAACTCTTATGAGCATAAAATCAGAGTTTTTTTTGCATAAAGGGGGCAAATATATTCATACTTCCACTTATAGACTTCATAAGTTATATATACATTGCTAATACCTGTAAAGTCAAATTTGGCAAGTCAAATAAGACATGTCAAAGTTGATAATCCTGGCTTACATTGATAATATGTTAGTGTACGTGTTCGTCCTTTTTGTCATAACAAAATTTTCGTTATATTTTGCTTTTTTATTTTCAGAGAAAAATATATCGCAAGTGCGCAAAAAGTTTAGTGCTTTATATGGTGACGACGTCTTAGAAAATGACTGTCTCAAAATTGGTTTGCTAAATTTTGTTCTGGGGATTTTTCATTCAAAGCTAAGCAGTTGAAGTTGATAGTAACCAAATCGAAGCAGTATTTGATGGGGATCGTGATAGCACAGTACATGAAATAGTAAAGCAGCTGAATATATCACATACATACATTCAAAAGCATTTGGAATATCTTGGCTGGGTAAAAGACTCCATTTTTGACTTCTTCACGAACTTAAAAAGAAATTTACTTCACGAAATGCGTTAATATTTGTTTGTGAAATGCAACCAAAACTGTTCATTTTTGCAGCGATTGTTAATGAGCAATGAAAAATATTTTTTTTACAATAACGTAAATCAAAAATATCGTGAAGTAAACAAGCGGATTTAGAACAAAGCAATTCATCAAAATATTAGTAATAATAGCTCATGACTTAGCATCCCTCAGTAGTTTAATGTCGTTATCATTACTCTCGCGCTCGTAGACTTACTGAAGATATTTGACTGAGGACATTCACCTTAAACGAAAAGGGAAGCTATTAAAACCTTTTCGGACAACAGGCTCCGGGTGCGATCGCAGCCAAACCCCCGGCATGGTAAGCTAGTGACTTACAAATGAGTCATTGATCGACACAAAATATAATAACAAGGATTAACTCCGATGAGTACATTCAACAACTAACCAAACTGAATAATCGTAAAGATAATATATTCCACAATGATAATGAAAAGTCACAAATATTTTTGGCCACTCAACGAAAATTATTGGACCTTGGTTTTATTATGTTGTTACTGACGTTGTCCCATTACATTTCTATTTATTTAGTTCGTTGCAAAACTTCTTGAATGGTAAAAATCGCAATAATTTTAATGATATCAAATCATGTTTGAGTCGGTATTTTGCTAATAAAAATCATAAGTTTAATGAACGTGCAATAATAAGGCCACTTAAAAGATTGCAAAAGGGCACTAATGAAGATGAATCACATTACTGAATATTTTCTTCTTCTTCTTGTTATGGAATTTCTCCTGTTTTTTCACCGGATGATGATAGCCAACTCTGTCACTATCTATTTGGAGGTCTTCCGACTACTCTCTTTCCTTGTGTTTTTCTGTTTTTGGTTATTCCTGGTAGTCGCTCTTCTGTCATTTTGCTTACACGCTCATTCCTTGCTTTTTTCCGTTTTTAGACCATTTTACCAAATTTTGTACATTGCATTCGTTTCTTATACAAACGTTGGTTTTTCTGTCGTGCAAAGTAATACCTAAGATAGATCTTAACGTTTTCATTTCAGATGTCTGCATTTTTCCTTTCGTTTTCTTGGTTTCAGCTCGGGTATCAATGACATATGTTAGCACCGGATGCACTAGGGTTTTATAGTTGATATTTATTTAAAAATGTCCATAATTATTTACATAGTTATCAAACAGATGATAATGTAAATGCACTACTTGCTTATTGGTCTTAAATTTTATTCTGAGCGAATTACTTTTATGGTGTTTGCTTCTAAGGTGTTTTTTTAATACCTTTCTTTTTCAATAGGGAGAAACTCTGACAATATAACAGTTAATTTGATAAGTTATACCGCCATTTTATTCAGTATTGTTTAACGTTTGATAATGCAAAAACTTACAGCCGAGCAGCGTCTACAAATTGTGGAAATTTATTTCTAAAATCAGTGTTTCGTTAAAAATGTTTACAAAGTGCTCTTTGCCCAATTTACGGCATACATCATCGGCCAACTGAGATGACTATTCGCAACACAATTGAAAAATTTTGCACTCAATTTACTCTTTTGGACTCCCATCCACCAACGAGATTGCGTAGAGTGCGCACTGAAGAAAATATCGTCGCCGTTTAGGCCAGTGTTGAAGATGATCCAAATCCATCGATTTTAGATCGTGTGCAAGAAATTGGCCTGTGCCCATCGACTTTGTGAAAGATTTTACACAAGGATCTTGACTGACATGCCTACAAGAGTAAATTGGTGCAAGAATTGAACCTAACCGACCATCTTTTTTAACTTCAGTGAAGTAATTGGGCGCTTGAACAGTTGGAGGTCGATCCACTGTTTTATGGTCAAATTGAGTTCAGCGATGAAGCTCACTTCTGGCTCAGAAACCATCGATTTATTGAAGGAACTGTTCGGCGATAAGATTATCTCCAGAAATGGACCTGCACACTGGTCTTTAAGATCATGTGATTTGACGCCTTTAGAATATTTTTTGTAGGCCTATTTGAAGTCATTGGTCTTCAAACAAGCTAACAGCTATTGCAGCCTTGGGAACCAACATCGAGCGCTCCATTCCTAACATATGGCCTTAAATTAAACGCTCGAAAAAGTAGTCTAAAATTGATGCTCCAGGATGACGTGCTTTAGACGCTCCCGTGATATGCCCGATATCGCTTTCCATCTTTAATGTCATAAAACTATCTTACCGATTAAAAAAAAAATCTCATTTCCCTAACACGTGTGTTTTTTATTTCAATTTATAATCCTATACCTCTTAAAAAAACAGACTTTACTTGAAGTAAATTAAATAAAATTTGTTTTATCTGTACTATTGTTTTCAAAACATGTCGATAATCGATTGGGTTTAATTTGGGTTTGCTTAATTTTTAGTTAATTAATTCCCTTATTTTGTTTATTTCTTGCACTGATTTTATTATTAAACAAATTAGGGTAGTTGCTCTCTTTATAACACAATGAATGAATTCTCCATACCAACGAGAAATTGTTTACTGATGTTGTTCTTCATTACCAAAAACAGAAACCAACTTGGCGAGGCATTCTTGTTGAGATCATTGTCTCCGAAAATCATAAAAAACTATTGCGCAAAAATTTTCACGGTTTAATTCCATTTTTCGACTAACTTGTTAACTTTGACAGTTCGTTGTAGCTACAACACTACAAGTATCGCACTGAAACTTTGGATTTACGCTAACTAAAGATGGAGGTTAATTTAATTAAAATACATCTCTCGTAATTAGCGAGTAATCGAAATTCGCTTTCAAATGTTACTACACAAGATCACAGTATATATCCTGACCGACATTTAGTTATTAATATCCAACATGCCTCGGGAATTCCCTCAACTCACAACTAGGTGAAGTCTTGGTCAAACTTCACAGAGATACATACATAGTTCAAGTTTACGTTCAAATCAGAAACTATAAATTGAAAATGTATTCAATAACTTGAATGCAACGTGAGATACAAACGACATCTAAAACATGTGTGTTAGCACCCATATTACAAGTAATTGATAATTTTTGCAATAATGTAAAAATATTTCCACAATAGAGTTTAGTTATTGGTTTTATTGGAAATTGTAGTTTAAAACTATTGTATTTTGCATGGCTTTTCGTCGTTTATAAAATTATAGAACAATTTGTTTCTGCATACTCTTTTCGCTAAAACGTATTAGGGATTGAATTTACTGATTGTTTTTTTAACTGAAGGACCTCATGAAAAATTTCGGATATGTTTTATTGAATAAAGGTATTAATTAACTATTTTCTACATAAATATGCAGATATATGTATACATTTTGTTTAAACAATTGTTAGGTGAACGCTGTTCTATCGGGCGGGAAAGAAAATTTGTTAATTAGAGTGTAATGATGATGCCTCAAAGGTCCAAGGCGTATATAGTATCGAAGGAAGATATTAAATACAGAAAACACGACAACATTGTCCTTAAATTTTATTTAATATTTACATAAAAAAATGAATCTTCGAAATAGGTTAAAATAATTAAATGAAAACTACATGTATGGGTGACGATGAATAAGTACATACAAACCGAAAATAAATTAATGGCTTTGCAAATGTAATTAAAATAATGTAACTAAGAATATAGACTTGCTTGTGTTTACCAGGGACGCATAAAAAAAGTGTAAAGAAGCTCTGAACACCGCCGTTTACTACATGAGTTGTACTTGTTGTCGGTACTGTGATCTAAAAGCGAGAGAGAGTGCTGGTAGGACTAAGGGTGGGTTTTATGATTTATCTTAGGGATAATCAATAGAATCGTAAATAGCAATGTCTAAAGAATTAAGAGTTAATTAAAGACGCGAGCCAAAGGGTCTATGAAATTAATTTCATTAATAGAGTTCTTGAAAAAAAAACTTTAAAACGATTTGTTACGCGGTATGGTTTAGACAGACTTTATACTAATGAATTAACGTCGCTGTATATAGATAATCATCTTAATAATTAAATGAGGATCGTCACCGGTACTGCTAGATCCACTCCTAGTCTCTGTTTACCGATTCTTCCTAACATTGCCCTGTCAGCCTTGTCCTGCTGCAGCCAGGAAGATGAATGGGCTAGGATTTCCAAAACATTGACCTTTCCATACACGATGATTTGTAAAGCGTCCCCAGGACGCGGCTGAAATCTGGGAGACACATTTGGCTAGATACGTAAGTTCAGCATCCCTTCAATGTGAACGATTGCTGGATAGCACTCCTCGAACGAAACCCTGAATTGAGAAATAGGGATCTAATTTCTAATCCTTCGAAACCTCTGCCAGTCGTAACCCTCCCACATAGGTAATAGTTTCAATTAAATAGGTTCCGTACAGGCCACGGAAGGCGCAACTTAATATTGTATAAATCGAAACTAGCAGATACTAAGCTTCTAAGATTGCGGATATATGGAACAAAATAGGGCCCATGTAGTAAATGACTGCCCCAGAAGAAGTTTTCCTGGTGGCATCCACCAACCGAGCAAGGCAACTCCTGCGTCTCTAGACTGGTTAAATGTTTAGATGTTGTGTGTATAAATTAGTTTTATGATCCTTTTTGTCATAAAAGTGATTTATACACTAATATCTAAATTTCGATTTCGCTTCTCACACGGAATAAAATAAACGTCGCTATATAATTATATAAATTTTGATACGCGGTCGGTATACGCGGTCAGATAAAACTATAGCTCAGTAGTAAATAAAATTTCTAATTAAGATATAATTGGAATAGAAATGAGCGTAATTAGTAACTAATATAAACTACTCAAAAATGAATAGGGAATTAGATCTTTTTTTAACAGATTTAATTAATTCGATTAAATTTAACGTATTTTCTCAAACTATAGACAAATTAGAAGGCCCACAGTCGTTTGTGGACATTTTATTTGGTAAATGTCTTTTCTGTGTGATAAAATATTGAATTTTGTATTTTAACCTTAAATTAATTTAGAATACAAAATTATAAAAATCGCATTTTTTGACAAGTATTATTCATTTTAAATGTCATTTCACATTTTCACGATGCCAAGACGTCATTTAAATAAAGAAATTTTTGATTTAATTGCGTTATTGCATCAGCGAGAGCAATCTGGAGCAGAAATTGCCGCAATTTTTAATGTGCCTCCAAGTGTTGTTAGTAGGGCTCTAACAAGATTCCAACAGGTAGGATCTGCAAGGAGAAGACCCGGTAGTGGATCTGAGAGGAAAACAAATCAGAGACAAGACCGCTACATACGAATTCAGACAAGGATGAATCCGTTTAGAAGTGCTGTATGGTTGCAAACACAGTTACGTGCCGCCACTGGAGTTAGAGTTTCGGATCAAACCATCAGAAACCGTCTTAGGGAAATGGATCTTCATAGCTGCAGGCCTGTGAGACGCCCAAAATTAACTAATGCCAATAGAATGGCTAGAAGAACTTGGGTTAACCAATGACTAGCAGAAAATTTTCAATGGTAGCATGGTTTATACACCGATGAATCCAGATTCTGCTAATTTAGTGATAATCGTAGAGTAAGGGTCTGGAGAACTCGAGGAGACCGTTATAGACGCGAGTTTACAAAAGCTGTGGTGCCTTTTGGCGGCGGTGGTATCATGGTGTGGGCGGGCATTAGTTTGAATGGACGTACGAACCTCCATCTCTTTAAAAACAATGTCAATGGACACATATACAGAGATGACATTATGCAGCAATATGTGGCCGACTTTCGTGAGGCTGTGGATGAAAACATGGTTTTTATAGATGATAATGCACGACCTCATCGTGCACAAATTGTAATGCAAGCAATAAATGGCCTCCATATTAACCATCTACCTTTACCACCAACGTCTCCCGACTTGAATCCAATTGAGCACATTTGGGACAGACTTCAAGAACAGCTCAACGAACATAATCCACCCCCAGTTAACGTGCAACACTTGCGGGAAATTTTACCGCTGTGTTGGAGAAGAGTGTCACAAGAAAACATTAATAATTGCATTATGAGTATGCCCCGAAGGTGTACAGCTGTGAGAGATGTCCGTGGCCATTATACATGATTTTAGAATTAATTGTTACAGAAAAATGTTTATTTTAGCTATTGTTAAAAATGTTGTTTATTTCATTTTTGATAATTTCTTAGTAATTTTTCTGAATAAATATACATGAAAATTTTAAATTGTTGTGTACAATTATGTATCTAATATAATACACTACAAATATTTACCCATATTATCTAAAAAATACAAAAAAGTTAAAATTCTTTATTCATTTTTGAGTAGTTTAATTAATAACTACATTTAATGTATAATATAAAATTCTAGTTAACATTCAAGAAGTGTCAAATGGTGAACCGGACCGTTGGTTGTTCTCGGAAGAGGTGTCGCTTATAATCAGTCAGATAAAAAAGGTAGGCTTTCTCTTAAAAATATGAATAAAATGCAACAAAGTGTCTGGGTTTTAAACATTTTTAAATTTGATTTGAAAAATTCTTGATATATGCGCAATCTAACAAAGATGTAATTTATCAATGTATTATGTCAAATTGTTACACTTCGTGTATATATACGAATATTTTAATTTAATTTTAAGTTATATTTCTTCAAATATATTTCGAATTTTAAAATTCTGTATATATTCGTTGGCAAAGAGGAAGGCCTTTCTTTTGTCATCATTCTGGTAAGTTGACCCTTCCAAGAAATCTACCTGATTGAACTGTCACTTCAATGTTCTTTTCGAATTTATACATTTAATTTTTAAAACTTAGTTATTTAATTAATTGCGTTCTCTTTTTTATAATTATATCATGTCGTATATCATTCGAAGGTTTGTCTCACAAGAAATAGTTTAATGATATTTGTTTCATCGATATTGCAACTCTTAGCTCGCGCTTTTAATTAGTTCTTAATTCAAAACATCGTCAGCTTCATCCCTCTCTCTCTACCTTGGGCCATAAAACAAACCTACCCGCTTTCAACCAGCAGTGTTTTCTTACACCGAACTCATCTTTCTTCTATTTCCAATTCTTGTAAGATACACATCGCTCAAAACTTGACACGTGCTGTTTCAGCACTCAAGTGCCGTCCGGCCTTGTTTTACACATGTCCGATCGTGACATGCTCGCAACGCAAAGGTAATCTGTATTGTTCAAATATATATTATTCTTTTACTTAATTCACATTTAATTTACTGCATAATTTAACTTTCTTTCCAGTTCACATTTTTTATGTTAATTTTTAATAACTTATTTACCGCTCCTTACATTTATTACTACTTTGTTTAATCACTTTAATATATTTTAAATATCTCAATTTCTTATGGAAATATTAAATAAAACTTTAAGAACAACGTCGTTGTGTTTGTATTTAGTTCATAAGTTGTAATATATTTTTTTCAGAACGCATTATATACGTCCTGTGCCTTTGATGCATCACCATCACATCATTAATTATTTTAAATAATTTACTTTATTGTTAGCACGCCGCCACAACAGAACCAGCGCGTGTTTCTTTAACAAAATATTAGCGCCTTTTTTATTTTGTTACTAATTATGCAGTGTACGCGATAGACTATAACATTTATTATTAATTCGTAGCATGGTTTTCCCTAAGTGTGCATTTTAATAGGAATTTGTTCTAGAGTGAAATTATAAAATTAATCGCGAGTTGATCTACAATATTGAGATTCACCCTGAATTTCGTTGTAGATACATAATGTATTCATTTCCTTACGAGTACTGGAATGAATATTTTACAACTTATAAGAGCAACAAAACCGATAAACGTAACGAAACAGCTATAAATTACTTAAAAGAATGACTAAAGGCGGTATTTATTGTCTACTAAAAAAAAAAGAGAAAGAAAAGCGAAAATATTACCTCGAAACCTTGTTGTTCCGCCATTATAAAGATTAATGTTCTACTGGTGTTTTAAAAAAGCAGACAAAAGCGATCTTCTGTCACGTTAATACACCATTATTTATTATATTTCTACGCCGTCTTTGATCTCGTCGTTATTTTTTTTTTGTAATTACATTTCAAACACTTGAATTTTGTTTTACTGAAGCGAAAGAGTTACGTGTTGCGCTATTACAATTCATTTTGCATATTTCTTCTCATTGTACAAGTTTCATTGAAAATTTATTCTCTCTAAGAAACAAAATAGCTTGGTAGTTTGGCTGGTTTCGTATTGTGTACGTTTATATACGAGTATAAGCTCATATCAATTCTTATTACTAAAGCTGGGATTATATGAAAATGCATATTTTTTATTTACGATATGTTTACCAAAATTGTTGCAGATCTATACGGATCACGAACAAAGAAAGCATTTGCGACTACTTTTGTTTTTCATATCTTTCATATAAGTACTGCTTTAAGCATATTTCATATAAAATTGCATATTTGTTCATATTTTATAATTTATTTCTAAAGTGCACCGTAAACAATATATGAAACCATTTATTCATAAAATATCAAAATTATACTAACAATCCGAATGAACATTTCCGTACAGCGTGAATTCCCAGAATTGTGTTTATCAAGTCGGGAAAGTTCCAGTGAATCTACGAGCAATGAGGTTGACAATAGGTCAGTCATATCCCCAGTTGTGTTTAGTTAGTTCTCGAAAGTATATGTACCCGTAAATTTACCTTGTTATTTTTTATATGTCAAAATCATATTCACATGTGTCGATCTGGATAAAAGATTATCCTGAATTTTGTGTAGATAATGACAGAGTGTTTTGTAAGTATTGCAGTAAAATTGTCAGTTTATATTTGTTTACGTTTCATTTCAAATTTTAGCACATGCAATTAACTGGGAACTGATTTGCATAAAAGAAATATCACAAGATTAAAAAATGCACCATAAGCTACTATGAATCAATCGTTTACTTCAACTAGTAAAAATATAGAACAGAATCGTTTCCATTTTGACTTGTGTAACGCCTTATTAAGTGCAGACATTCCACTTTCAAAGCTTGATAATTCTACGTTTAAAATTTTTTTACAGAAGTAAACGAAATTGTCAGTTCCTAGTCGCTCACATACAAGAAAAAAATATATTAATCTATTGTTTGAGGAAACTATGATGAAAATTAAGGAAACAATAGGTGAAAATTATATTTACTTCGTAGTCGATAAGACAACAGAAAATAGTGGACGCTATATCGCCAACTTATTAATTGGAATTTTAAATGAAAATTGCCGCGGCCAATCCTTTTTAATTGGTACAGAAGAATTGGAGAAAACAAATAACTTAACTATAACAAGATTTATATACGATAGTTTAACGATGTTTTATTTGCCGAATGCCGTTCTAAGTGAAAAGGTATTACTGATGTTATCGGATGCTGCGACATATATGGTGGTGTCAGCACTGAATTTGTAGATTTTTTACCCGAATCTGATGCACGTAACATGTTTGACCCATGCTGTTAACAGAGTAGCAGAAGAAATACGTTACACATTTCCAGATATTAATTCATCGATAAATTTGACAAAAAAGGTATTTATTAAAGCACCGCTGAGGGTTTAAGCATACAGAGATCAGTTACCTGGTCTGGCACTGCCACCACAACTCATAATAACAAGATGGGCCACGTGGCTTGATGCCGCTGTATTCTATGCAGATACCTTTGAACAGATAAGAGAATTCATTCTCTCTTTTTCAAACGACTCGATAGTAATTGCAGATTGCAAAGATATACTAAATAAATCGCAAAAGCGCCAAGAGGTAGCTTTTATCAAAGCAAGCTACGGTTTTATTAGTGAAACACTACTAAAACTACTCCGTTGGTGTCGTTATCGCTCTGATTTTTCTAAAGCTCTTCTTTGACATGTCGCTTTTCTTCCTTCCAAGGTTCGGCGTCGCTGATCGTCACTGCTCGATACATTAACGTTTTGATAAGGTCTCTCTTCTGCTTGTGATAGTGATGAGATGTTGCACGTAAGTGCAAAATAAATTTTGTTCAATCATCTTAAAAAATAACCGCCTGAGAGGAAAATGCTCTTTACTTTCTGGACGACCCTCGTATCTACTGAGCACAGATATATTATGTTATAATAATTATAAGTACGCGTTTAAGTACGAGACATTGTATATATACTATTTATAGAAAAATAATTCAGATTCATTTCAATGGTGAAAATTTAAAAAAGTAATTAAATAAGAATTGATTATCTTCGTAAATAAAAATGAAATGCCCTGTATATTTTTTGATTGAATTAATTTAATATTTTAATCATGTAATATTGAGAAAAATAATTTATGTATATTAATTTTTATATTTTCATTTGCGTGTTTATTTTGAATAGATTTGAATGAAAAGCTACACAATAGCCACTTTTCATGTAATTTTGAGGAAACAGTCTCGTAAAGTTCATCCGCTTTACCGTTCGGACGATCTATGTATATGAGTACAATTACTGCAATTCAACAAGTAGATAGTATAATTATTCTGAAAGCAGTGCTAAATTTATCAAGAGTTATTAACTATATAGAATATAATGAAGATGTTTCTGAATGTAAGCTTGCTTATTATATTATTTTTCCAATTATAAATATAAATACTCATTGATGTTTGTTGCATTAAATTTAATTTATTTGATTAAAATGATATACAGATAAACATAGCAATGTTACGAAGATCCGAGCATCTTAATGCAACTTTTTAAGTAGATAATTGCAATTTGTCCTGTGATTATGGACAATAAATAGTTGAATTAAACAAGGAAAATACCACAACTTGAAGTTTCCACTGAAGATACTACTCATTTTAAACTATTATGAAATAAATGCTTTTTACATATACGACGCTAATTATTCGAATTTTTTACTGACAAAAATTCGAGTTTATGCAGGTTTCGAAACTACGTTCTTTGGTTTGCCGGATAACGCTCTTAACCATTAAGCTATTAAGGGACAGAAGTTGATTTAAACTATTATGTTGCTAAAATACTTATAAATTAATATTTATACTATTTACATTACTGCGTTTCTTTTCAAGGCAAGATAAATTGAATAAATATAATTAAAGATAAATAGCAATGAAACATACTTGAAACTATATTTTGAAATGCACCTAGTATAATTATGGATAGAATAAATTCAATGTTTTTATGTAAAGAGATTTTAAATTATGCTTTTGTAATAGGCATCTGTAATGCATCTGTATATTACGTATCAAATGTTATGGACAGTTATGTTATGATTTAGCAACATGATATTTTAAATTTAACAAATACATGGTTATGTACCAAGATTAATTTAAAAATGTACATCAAACACCATATTTGTGCTAACATGAATCCATATCTAATATATAGCTAGTAAGCCTTTCTTTCTAAAAGTATTCACTGTTTACTATCGTTCAAATAATACCATTAATCATCTAAATGGTAGAATTTTTATTCGAAATCGAAGAATCGGGAAATGATCCAATGTTATACAACATACCTATTTATTATTTATTTAGAGTATGTCTAACATGGATTATACATCTAAAAGTAAAATTTTATAATCGAGGCTATAGATCTAGTTTAACGCGGAGTCAATTGCTTCAAAGAAGTCACTCATCTCACCTCCACATGATGTAAGGGGGCACTCAGCTGTAATATGGTGAATAGTCTGGCGAGGTTCTCCATATTCGCAAGTTGGTATGTCAGTCAGTCCCCATTTATAGAATGAGTTACGATAAATTCCATGGGACGTTCTTATTCTATTGAGTGTCTTCCACTCATGGCGAGACAGCTCCATTCCTGGTAAGGGTAAGGCAGGATCAATGATATGGGCCGCTTGAGGGGGTTTGAACGCTGCCAAATACTCTCTCCATTTATTATTTGGGTTGAGATCTTCTGCTATAAGTCGTTCTGCAAGCAGTAGTTGAGGAGCAGGTCAGCATCAGGAAAATCATTGTGTACTGGAAAATGGAGATTCGATATTATTTTATTATATTCTCTTACCAGGCTTTCCTGTCTCCTGAAAGACAATAGCACGTAAACATGATATGAAATGTATTTTAATGACATGTTGATGTTCTTACGTCTACAAATATTAAACGTTATATCTAATATCTATTAAAATCAGGTACAACAGGTCATCAATAAAGGATCGGTGGTATTGATAAACTTTGAAAAGACATCACAATGTTTAAAGAATGCTGAAATGAATGTGAAATGTATTTTAATGACATGTTAATGTACTTACGTCTACAAATATCAAACGTTATATCTAATATCTATTAAAATCAGGTACAACAGGTCATCAATAAAGGATCGATAGTATTGATAAACTTTGAAAAGACATCACAATGTTTAAAGAATGCTTTCTGTGGTATTTGATATCTATAAAGCAGACGTGTATTTATTGTATATAATATAAACAAAACAAATGTCAAATTTAGTTATATTTAAATTGTGAAAATTGAGAAGGAACGATGCGTTGCAGTGAAAGCATCAATTGACCTATTTTCAAATACGAGTTTATAATTTTTTTAAATATGCGCTAGACGCATAAAGACGACTTTGAGAAGAAATATGATAAAAATACGATATTTTTATTTAAATCATACGAGGGCCCGATAACTAATGAAATATACGTATTGTGATAGTTCGCTATAGACCAAATCCAATTAGTTACAAGATGCAACAAAACATTAAAAATTGACAAAAGAACAAGGCTTTTTAGAATGTAGATATACAGTTGAAAGATTTTTTTACATCTGGAAAAGTCTTTGGCGTTACCGACCTTATAAAAGAGAGAAGACGTCGAAGAAATGGAATTTATATTGCGGGCAACGTTTCTAGTCAGTCTAAAAAAATTTACTTTCATCGTAAATTTTGTATTAAATTGTTAATTTTTCAAGTATGTATTTTTAAGTTTAAGAGAGAAATTAAGCGAGTTTTTACAGCACCTGAACACCAGATACTCGAAAATGAAGTTCATTGCTGAAATGGAAGAAAGAAATTGCCTACCGTTCTTAGACGTGGTGATAATAAAAAACCGGATGACTTTCTAGATCCATAGATCTCAAACTTTGTCAGGCGCAGAACATCGAAACTAAGAAATAATGTTGTGAAACTTGTTTTAATTATTTATTTGAATGTATAAAAAGCAAATTTTGTACAAGGTATTGACCTTAGCATACAGGATATTATAGATTATATATCATCGACAGCTATTATGTATGTAAATATACGGTGTGTGTGTAACTTCAATAGAGGTACATATTTAAATTCTGAATATATTCAATTCATAGGCGGCACATATTAGAATTTTGAGCGAATTTTTAATTTTGAGGTTCGCGTCGTAGTTGGTTTACAATTACATATTTTTTCCAAAGGAACTACAGTAGTACACCGTTATCCGCTGACTCCGTATCCGCGGTTTCAGTCATCCGCGATTTACCTATGATGAGCAGAAAGCGCGTTATATCAATAAATATAAAAGTTATAGGAGCATTTGTCAATATATCGTCGTATATATGAGTCATCCCCTGAATTCGGCGCTCTCTTATGATAAGTTAAACAAGTTGGAACGTGCTCAAGGTGCCACTCGCTTTTACTTGTACATATAAACGCTCCTGTTTACTATGAGTTTAGTACTATTCGAATTGTCGGACAAGACAGTACTTGCAATAGTTTTTAAATAAAGCAAGTAAATTTGAAAATCATTTTAAAATGGCTTCTAAACCATAAAGAAAACGTGAAATGCTCACTATTAGTGAAAAAATAAAAATCATTAATATGATTGAAATTGAAAAAAAATCTATTGCAACTCTTGCTAAAATATACAATAAAAACGAATCTTCGATACGAGAAGTGTTAAAAAACAAAGATAAGATTCGAGCTAGTTTTTCTAGTGCATCCCAAACTGCAAAAGTTGCAACCACAATACGTAATAAAGTGTTGCTTAAGGTAGAAAATGCCTTAAATTTATGGGTGGAAGATATGACAAGAAAACATATTCCTATCGATGGCAAAGTGCTACAACAAAAGGCGTTGGTTTTATATGAAGATATGCAGACCCAAGATTATACTGAAGAGGAAGGAAAATCATTCACAGCAAGTAGGGGGTGGCTGCATATATTTAAAACTCGGTTTAATCTAAAAAATATAAAAATGACAGGGGAATCTGCGTCGGCTGATAATGTAGCTGCTGCCCTGTTCCCAGAAAAATTTAAACAAATTATTGCAGAAAAGAATTATCATCCTAAGCAAGTTTTTAACTGCGATGAGACTGGTCTTATGTGGAAAAAATGCCTCGACGGACTTATATTCATAAGACTGCAAAGAGTGCACCAGGCTTTAAAGCAATTAAGGATAGACTTACCTTGATATTTTGTACAAATGCAGCTGGTCATATGATTAAACCCGGACTTGTTTACCGATCACAGAATCCACGTGCTCTTAAATACAAAGATAAAGCTTGCCTGCCTGTGTTTTGGCAATCAAATCGAAAGGCGTAGGTTACGGCTGTTCTATTTACACAATGGTTTCATCAATGCTTTATTGCGGAAGTGAAAAGATATTTGGAAAAGGAAGAATTACCATTTAAAGTGCTGCTGATACTAGACAATGCTCCTGGGCATCCTGTGTCACTAGGCACAGAAGATAAAAATGTTGAAGTGCTTTTTTTATCACCTAACACGACCTCATTGCTTCAGCCCCTTGATCAAGGTGTCATTAGATGCTTTAGAGCCATATATATTCGACAGGTTTTCGAAATGCTGTATACAATGGCTAACGAATGCTCTGATATCGGGCTCATGGAATGCTGGAAGTCATTTACAATTGCTGACGCAATTCTATTTATCAAAGGAGCGATGGAGAAATTAAAGTCAGAAACGCTAATAGCATGTTGGAAAAATCTGTGGAATTACATCGTTCTTAGTTCTGAAGACACACATGATATTAATTCACATCTAACAACGATATTTAACATAGCTCAGAAAATAAATGGAGAAGGATTTAACGATATAACCCAAGAGGAACTCTGTGATTACATAAACGAAGAGGATCAAGTATTCACCAACGAGGAATTGGAAGACCTTGTGAAATCTTTTCCAGAAGCGAGTGACGATGAGGATGAGGGTCAACAAGAACCGCCAGCATGGACGCTTGAAAAATTTTCAGCGATATTTCGAACTGCTCAAACATTAAAAGAACAGATAGTAGAATATGATCCAATAATGGAACGCAGTATAAAAATTACTCGCACTATAACAGAAGCCTTGAAACCTTTAGAGGATTTGTTTATTGAAATGAAAAAACAAAAACCACAACTACCAATAACAATGTTCTTTGAAAAAGTCGACAAAACTATCGATAATGCAGAGCCATCAACATCGTTTGCTTCGGATCTAAGTAAACAATCGACTGCTAACTTGGACTTGGAGGAAGATGAATAAATATGTAGCTCACGATGATAAAGTTTTTCTTGTTGTATATTTTCTTGTTGTGTATGTAAATATGTACTATATGTACATATGTATGAACTTATATATTTATTAAACTTAAATTCTATTTGTGCCACAGCACAAGAATATTTATTTATTTATTGTTTATTTATTTTAAATAAATATTATATAATTTATTTTTTCTTGATTCATTGTTTTAACTTTGCTTCATAATTCATATTGTACTCGAAAATAAAGCATTTGCTACTATCCGCGGTTTTCAGTATCCGCGGAAGACCACAGAACCAAACCCCCGCGGATATGGGGTACTACTGTACAGTTTTAAATTAAATATTAAATTTTCATATATGAAGTTAATAATTCTTATTCACAAAAGTAAATTACTTAGTTGCAATACTCATATACGAGAATGAAAACAACTTAATTCAAGTAATTCTTACTTGACTTTGGTAATTTATTTTCCGTGTGTCAGGACCAGCATTAAATCGAAAAATATTTTAACCCTTAAATTCCGAATGGGGGGACACTGTGGACCCCAACTTCAATGTTTTCGGTATATTTTTTTTAATAAAAACTATTGGTCACCCTGCTTCTGGGTATGTGTCAGTTATAGTGTGAGGTTATGTTTACTTAAATACGAGTTCAGGATCTTATACTGAAAACTTATATGTAATAGAAATGTGAGTGGGCCACGACGTCCCCCCATTCGGAATCAGTGTGACTATAACATTATTTGCTTTGTTTCAGATAAATTTTGAAAATTCAAGAAAAATGAGCAGTAAAAGAACATCCAGAGTATATACACAAGCAGAGATACAGAGATTAGCTGAAAATTGCTATGACTCTAGTGATTTGAGTGAGTGCAGTGATGTAGATGAAGAAGATACAGATTTTGTTCAAAATGAAAATGTATCCGAATCAGAAGACGAATTGGAGGAAGAAGTAGAAGCAGATAGTGATGAAGAAGTAGGTGAACTTGAAGTTGATGTAGCAGAAAGTAGTGAAGAATTTGTGGCCAAGTCGGGATTGAAATGGCTTAGTAAACCAAAACCGCCTACACGGCGCTACCAACGTAATATAGTTACCGCGAAACCTGGTCCCACAGATTCTGTGCAGAATGCTGTAACACTAAAAAACTATTTTGATTTACTTATTACAGACGACATAAAAGGACAAATTTGTACTCATACAAATGAAGTAGCGGAACGAGATATTGCTACATGGAATAGTACACATCCAAATTCGCCAAGACAGTGGAAGAGCTTAGATAAAACTGAATTTGATTGTTTTGTGGGAATCTTGCTGAAATCTGGAGCTCTACGATGTAGAAGGCAAAGTGTTCACGAGTTGTGGACATCTGATAAAAGTATTAGACGTTCATTCTTTGTCGCTGCCATGTCTAGAGACCGTTTTCAGCAAATTTCGCGCTATTTGAGATTCGACGACAAAATATCTAGAAGTGAAAGAAAGGCGTATGATAAGCTAGCAGTAATAAGGGAGGTATGGGATCTTTTTGTTGAAAATTGCAAGAAGTCATTTGAACCTCACGAAGAGACCACAGTCGATGAACAGCTTGTCGCGTTCCAAGGCAAGTGCCCATTCAGGCAGTACATCAAATCAAAACCAGCGCGGTATGGTATAAAGATATGGGCACTTGCTGATGTAGAAACATCATACTTACATAATTTACAAGTTTATACTGGTAAATTGCCCGGAGGTAAACCTGAGGTAAATCAAGGGTATCGTGTGGTAAAAGACTTGTGTGAACCAATTTATGGTACAGGGCGCGGTGTGACTACTGATAATTTTTTCACATCTGTACAGCTTGCGAAGTTTTTACTGAGTAAGAATCTAACATTACTCGGCACTGTTCGAAAATCTAAACCTGATACACCATACGAACTGAAAGTTCCAGGAATGCCAGAAAAGTTTTCAAAATTTGCATTTAGTGACGAGGTCACAATGGTAGCTTATGTACCTAAGAAAGGACGAATAGTACACGTGCTATCCACCCAACATTCTGATAACTCTATTTCTCAAAACGAGCACAAAAAGCCAATCATGGTTGAACATTATAATAAGAGCAAAGGAGGTGTTGATAATGCTGACAAACTTATTCGTGAATACACGTGTGCTAGACGAACAGCTCGTTGGCCTTATAGAATTTTCATGAATATTTTAGACATTTGTGCCCTAAATGCTTTCATTTTATTTATTTCAAGAAATCCCGATTGGATGAAACACAAACTGTATCGCAGAAAATGTTTTATGTTGCAACTAGGAGATCAACTTACGAACGCCAACATGAAAATTCGTGCTGCAAAACCAGACAAAAAAAAACACATTTTAGAGGCCTTGAAAAATTGCGAAATTGACATACCTAAAACATTGCTCACAAAACAGAATTTGGAACGAAAACGAGGTAGGTGCCATATATGTCCCAGAAATCAAGATAAGAAGTCCAGGATTAGATGTGACAAAAGTAAACAATTTATTTGCGAACAGCACAGAAAAGAAGCAAAAGCAGTATCTTGCCTCACAAACTGCAGCGTTGAAGAGCCCTAGATTTAAAAATTATTATTTGCAATAGTTCAGTAGAAAAATATTTTATTTTGCTTATTTTCGTAATGAATGATAGAAAAATATTTTACTTTGCTTGTTTTTGTAATGAATAATAAATAAATACTTGTTCAAGTCTATTGCAGTTATTATTATTTATTTTTTAAAAAACGGCTGGGGTACACAATATACCCCCATTCGGAATCTACGTATAATTTAAATGGTTCGGAATTTAAGGGTTAATATATTACTTGTAGTTATTTGTGCAAGATAAATAGATGTGAATGTTTTCAGAACAATTATACACTTAAGAAACTTGAAAATTGTATTTGAATTCATGATAAGTAGCTCCAATTAGGAAAAATATATAATAAGGTAAATACTGTTTTTTGCGATATCGCTATGCTCATATGTACATATGCGAGTATATAAAAACGATTGAAGAAATTAGTTAATTCTTACGATGAAACAATATTAACTTTTGATATTTCTTTCTATCTGTGCATGAAAAAAATAGTATTTTTATGATGGAATTAAATATCCAGGCGTTTCGAGGTCGGAACGATCATCCCACGGAACTGAGCAACCATAAAAATACGCTCGCAAAGACAATTATCTCTTTGATTTATTTCCCCAGGATCTAAATATAGCGTCGGCCAGCGTGATGATAGGGAAGAAGGGAGATGGTTTGGAGCAACAAATAAAAAAGGACGATCGACGGTTGCCGAAAAAGGAAGAAAACTTTAAATCATGAACAGTAACGGCAACAACAAACTAGGCGACAACATTCTCGATTAACGATCTGCTATTCTTGACTATTGTCGACGTAAACGCAAGTGAAACAAAAGAAACAGGCGAGCGAAGAAGAATAGAATTTTGTAAAATGTATACGTTTAAGTGTCTGTAATATCATCCTTGAATTTAACTTTGTTTAATGCACGTATGAAATACGGAAACTTGAATCGAACAGTATATTTAGGTTATGTGTTGATTCTATTCATTTGTTTTCCTTTTCTAAAATTTTGTTTTAAGGATTATACGAGGGCTGCTTCTCTTTCCACTGAGCCTGGAAAAGTAAAACATAATTTATTTACAAAAAAAATATATTTATAATTTTTCAGTGTTCTCCTCCACAGTAAATGCATTTTTGCTTCCGTGAAAACCAATCTTCAAAACATTTTCTCCACTCTTCTGGCCGTAGTTTGTTTATATCACTTTAAAGGCACCAACCGCTTCTTCGGCTGATTTAAAACGTAAACCGCGTAATTTATCCTTTATCCGATGAAATAAGAAGAAGACATTTTTTCCCATTGACACCAAAAAAACAATCATCAAGGATTTGAATTCTGATTTGCCCACTTGCGTTACTTAAACTCTCGGTAAAGTTGGGCTTTTTCAATGCATTTATTGACACTTGGTTTCTGGATCATAGGTGAAAAACCGAGATTGGCCACGTGTAATCACCCTTTCCAAGAAATTTGTGTAATTTTCAGTAGCACTTAAAGTGTCAGTACAAATACTTTCACAAGCTTCGTTTTCTCGATTGTGAGAATTTTCGGCACCATTTTCGCAAATACGAGGGACAAACTGAAATTATTGAAAATAAAAAACACGGTTACTATTTTCTAGGATTTTATTTTAAATATGCTCAAAGTAATTCTCTTAAGCAATGATACACTTGACCATTATTTCTTTCCACTGTTTAAAAGCTCCCAAACAATCTTCTTTCTGAATACCTTCAAAATAAGCGTGAACTGCGGTATCAATCCCTTCTTCAGACGAAAACCTTCTACTCCGCAAATTGCATTTAAGCTCAAATAAGGTAACATATTGCTAAATCAGGTGAGTACAGTGGATGTTCTATTACTTTTATATATTTTTTCCAGCCGAAAACTGGAGAGTTAAAACTGCCGTATGGGACGATGCATTATGATGGTGGAGCATAATTCCCTTGTCTGGCACTTTACTGAACACTTCAGGCAAATATTTTTCAGTGTACCACTTCACTGTAACTGTCTTTTTTCCATCTAGCCTAATTGAATTTACTAAGCCCGTACTTCTGAAGAATGTCGGATACATAAACTTTTTCATAACTCGCTGTTTCTTAGTAATTGTAGGAGTTTTCTTATCTTTGTAAATCCATACCCGCAAACAAATTTCATGGCAAATTCTGATACGCTCTGCTTTTTGGAAGTCAGAAAGGTGATACGGCATAAAGCGACTTACCACTTTTGTTTAATGCAGGTGATCGTGTATGATTGTTTTAACAGCTGAGTATCCAATCTTGAGTTGATGCGCTATTACCGCATAAGCGGCTTTATTGTCCTCCTCAATTATTTTTTTAACTGGAGCAATGTTTCTGTCGGTAACAGCCGTAGGAGGACGCCTGCTCCTTTTTGATGCTGAACAGAATTCTTTTCACGTTCAAATTTCTTATACCATCGATAAATTATAGCCAAGAAAGGTTCCCTAAAAACTGAAAGTAAACTCTCTTTGCGCTCATAAGCGCTTAAACCTCTTTTAAAATCATAAAAGATTATGATTCGAAAGTGCTCTCTGATTAATTCCATTTTCTTTTACTTTGAAAAAATAAGTAGCTGGCTTATAGCGAACGTAACTTTAACAATAAAATGTCAAATGACAAATAAAGAGTTGCTTTAAGTAAACACTGTATGATTGTTTTTCACAGTCTACTAGATTTTCTTATTCTCAATAAATTCAGCTTATCTTTCGTACCTTTTGCATGTGTGAATTCTTATGTAAAATCTACTTTACATATTTTTTTTTTGGCAATTCCTAGAGTTTCAGCAATTCAACGAATAATTAACCCACGGTCAGATCGGATCAGATTACCGGTTTTTTCAGTACTTTCATCCGCGGAAGAGCGACATGGGCGTGCGTCATCTTCAACGTACGTCTCCTCGATTATTTTGGAAACGCTTAAACCACAAAAATACCCGCGGTAAATATCCATTGCCATATACTTCTTTTAATAAAAGATAAGTCTCAATAGCGGTTTCTCCAAGTTTAATGTTCAATTCGTTGCTTTTTTAAAACAGTTTTTCTGCAAAGATCTTATACATACGGGACTTTTATGTCTACAGACACGGGAGGAGCGGTAATCGAAAGAGAAGAGATCACGCTACACATTTACTATGATAATATAAATAAATGTAATATCGACCAACATGATTATTTTTATATAATCAATTTGCATTAGTTCTGTCCTCCTTTGCAGAATCTCAAACACTACCTTCTTTCGATTTTGATTTCAATTTTACCCGGTCACTGAATACATTTGAATGCATTTCAGTCATTGTCGTAACTTCTTGCATTCTAACGACGACTAAATGTAAATGCAGCCCAGTTTTTGTCGAACTACCCGAGTGTCGAAATTGGTTTTACGGGCGTTATGATAAGGGTTTTGTGGACATAAGTAAAGGGGTGATATTCTCCCTAACAATGACCAACAAATTGCATATTATTATAATCTACAGTATTTATCAGATGTTTAGGTTTAGTAAAAAATCACAACATATATATATAATATAATAAACCTAAGAAATTTGGGTGAATTTTCAGTTAGTGCTATACTTACTTTTAACTGGAGAGCAACAAGAATATACTAGCAATATATACTACAATAATTTGTTCATTCATGTTAAAAAGGTGTAATAAATGATATGTTTCATCATTTTGATCTACTTATTATAACTTTCTGTTTATCTGTTATATATATAGATACTGTCATTTTTTGATAAAGGTAATATTTACCGAAACATGTAAGAGATTATTTTAAATATACCGGGTGATAATGAACTTCTTAAGGAGCAATGAAGTATGAGTAGCCCATAGAGATGTAAATAGCATATAAAAAATTAGGGTACTTTATGTATACAAATTGTGCATAAAAAATTTTTTTATTTAGAGTGTGTATAACCGTTTTGAATGGCACTGTATGCACACAATGTTATTGACGCTTTCGTATGCACAATGAAATAACTAATACACTGTTACACGTGCGCTATCCGATACAATGATCAATTGATGTCTTTAACCTACCTCAACGTCTGAGAATGCGAAAAGCAAACAGTCTAAGTTAGTATAAATTCAACCTGTGAAGTGAGTGCATGTATTAAATAAAATTATTAATTTGTCGGGGTGAATTTTTTTTACGAATTACTATACCGTTCCCGCTAGCGTAATATACTTTTTGTTTATGAAAATGGCTCATCGTTATACGCACCATGAATATCTAGATATGATTGTAATGTACGGAGAGTTTCATCAAAATATGGAGGCTGCTGCACGTGCTTATTATGAACGTTTTCCTCAGCGACATCGGCCGAATGCTCGAACAATTTTAGCTGCTGTGCAGCGTGCTCGAGAGCAGTGTAAAGCCTCAGTTCGGACGAGATGGAGGTCGCCAGAGACCCAGACGCATAGCGAACGCCGAAGAGGAAGTGCTGGCTTTGATTGAAGAATCTCCTGATACAAGTACTCGTCAAATTGCGCGTCAAACAGGTTTATCACAACCGATTGTGTGGAAAATTCTAAACGCATACCAATACCATCCATACCACGTGCAAAGAGTACAAGCATTAACAGCAGCTGATTATCCACTACGACTTAGGTTTTGTCAATCACTTTTGAATATGCAACATGACAATCCTAATTTTCTAGCCGATATTTTATTTACAGACGAAGCCGGTTTTACGCGAAATGGAATGTTCAATATGCACAATACACATCAATGGGCTGTGGAAAATCCGCATGCAATATACAGGCACTATAACCAGCATCAATTCTAGGTAAATGTATGGGCCGGAATCATTGTCGATGAAATCCTAGGACCTTTTGTACTGCCGCAGCGTTTAAATGGTCAAGCGTACCTACACTTTTTGAGAGAGGACTAACCACAGCTTCTCGAAAATGTACCTTTATATGTACGCCAGCGTATGTGGTTCCAGTGTGACGGGGCCCCGGCTCATTTTGCACAAGCAGTGCGAAATTTCTTGAACAATCAGTTTCCGGGAAGATGGATTGGCCGTCTTGGACCCGAAGCATGGCCGCCCCGATCTCCAGACCTAACTCCGCTGGATTTCTTTCTGTGGCGACATTTAAAATATATTGTTTACGCAACCCCAGTTAACGACGTAAATGAGTTGATCAATCGCATCTACGTAAGCGCACAATCAATCAGAGACAGCGTCAACATGGAACGTATTCGTGAATCATTGACAGGACGATTAAACCTTTGTGTTGAAGAGGGAGGTGCCAACTTCGAGCATTTACTATAATAACTCCCCACTTCAGCGGTTTCCGAAATGTGGATCTGCCGTTGCGATGTGAAAAAATGTACCTATAAAAGCGTATTTATTTTAACAGCGCATTATCTATCCGTTATTTTCTTTTCGCATTCTCAGACGTTAAGGTAGGTTAAGGACATCAATTGATCATTGTATCGGATAGCGCACGTGTAACAGTGCATCAATTATTTCATTGTGCATACGAAACCGTCAATAACAATGTGTGCATACAGTGCCATTCAAAACGGTTATACACACTCTAAATAAAAATATTCTTCTGCACAATTTGTATACATAAAGTACCCTAATTTTTTTATATGCTATTTACATCCCTATGGGCTACTCATACTTCATTGCTCCTTAAGAAGTTCGTTATCACCCTGTATACACATTAAAGTAAAACAGACCTTAAATCGCCGAATATCTAGATCTTCTATATATATATATATATATATATATATATATATATATATATATATATATAAGGTAAACTTAATTAGGTAAACTAATAAGGTAAACTAATTAAGTTTACCTTATCATACCAAGGTCACGAAAATACTATATATATATATATATATATATATATATATAATATAATGGTATTATTACCATTACTTGAAAATTTAACATATTATTTATTTTGAAATTTTAAAAATTTATTTTATTTGTTATTGTCAAGTATGTTCATAGACAGATATGACATATTTATTCGACAGTATTCATCTTTTTTGTATATGTCAGTCAAAACTGGGCAGACACACAGAATTGTTTTATACATTAATAATAAAATATCTTATGTTATCTCTGTAAAGGAAATTATGCCCAGTAACAATTAAGACATTAGACATTTATTTTTAAATTATATATATTACGTTAGGATTAAACTAAAAAGTTAAATTATCTATGAAAATTCTGTATATTGAAAGGCATACTGATATTTTTTAATTTAGAAATTTATACTAGCATCGCTATGGTTTTGGTTGTTGATTTTTGAAAAAGTGAGATTGGTTTGGAGTTTTCGAAGAAAACAGATTTAAAACTGGTAATTGTGTTTTGAAAAGCCAACAAATTAAAAGATTTACAGTATAATTAATTAAAAATCCACGTACTTGTGCAAATAAAAACCATGTCAAAATTATAATCTAGTAATAATATTGATGTTGAAGCTATAGCTGATATTATATGGAAGGACCCATAATGAACATCTACTAAAAGCCGTCCCTAATTTGTGAAATGAATATTAGGCATAATCAAGAACAATAAATATTAGAGGAGATTTTTTACCCAGAATATCCAGAAGGACCTTGTATAAGGGAAGTTCGAGACCATTGATAGCCATTTCGTTCATCTACGGAAAGATTTTCCTGTCTATTCTTCAAGCAGTCAACTGAATACATCTGGCAAGAACTTTGAATATATATAAGGAGACACATAGTGGACTTAATCTTGGCATTTCATTTATTGGCTTACCCATTTATTATATTAGTATTTTACTCTGTTATAATAACCAATTTGTTTAAATAGTTTCTCGTGAGTTGTCAAAATTTTAGATTGATCTTTCTTTGTAATTTACTAAAAATCTGAATACTCAGTCAATTTAAACTCATATTTTTATTACTTTCCATACTTATAAAATTATTTGACATCTATTCGTTTATGGGAAATTTGATCCAATTCTCAACATATTAATAGCTTGGCATAATTTCTTAATTGGTTCTTTGTATCTAAAATAAAATTAAAAATATTTTCATTTAAACTGTGAAGAAATAAGTTGTTTTTTTTGAAATATATAAAATCATATACCTACATAACCTTAGTTTTTATTAGCTTCCATTACATAAATAATAGTTATTATAAAGAACGATATCTTATACGTTAATTGGGTGTTAAGAAAGGTTATCTTATGAACCTGCTTTGAGAGTGAGGATTAGATTCTTGCAAATACCACTGAGTAAACCGATGGCAATGAAAATCTAAATGTAATTGTATAGAGGTTATAATACAAGGGACTTGTTTTTCACTTACTAAGCGCGAGATTTGAATTTTGTTAAATTTTATTCAATATTTAAATTATTTTTTTTTATAATTATTATTTAATTGTACGTGAGGGGTTTATCACAATATATATATATATATATATATATATATATATATATATATATAAATATATATAGAGAGAAAGAGAGACAAATTAATATTTGGATTATCGGTCTGTTTACATTAAAACTCAAATGTTAGTTCTCTCAATATTTCGTCATTTATTAATAACTGAGTCAGGAGATAAGATAGAATTATGCGTTGGTTGTCTTATCAATTAATTTGCACATAATTGTAAATAGTAACTCATTAAACAGTTGGAAATTACATTTTAAAACAAAACTAACACAGTAATATTTGAAACATGAAGCTTTTTCAACTTCATGTCTGTAAAATATGTGATAGGTATTAGATATGTCTCGGAAAAGAACCCATTTCGTAACTAATTACAGAATTTTTCTTGATCGCACTAATATAAATTCGCTATATTTGGGTTATCGGTCTGTTTACATTAAAACTCAAATGTTCATTCTCTTAATATGTCGTATAGTATACAGACATGCAGTTCAAAAAGGTTCATGTTTCAAATATTACAGTGTTAGTTTTGTTTTAAAATGTAATTTTCAAGTGTTTACTAGTGAGTTACTTAATTACAATTATGTGCAAATTAATTAATAAAACTACCAACGCCTAACTAGTTTATCTCCTGACGAAGTTAATAATTGACGAAATATTGAGAGAATGAACATTAGAGTTGGAATGTAAACAGACTGATAAGTTATCAGTCTGTTTACGTTGGGTTATCAGTGATAACCCAAATATTAGCGAATTTATATTAGTACGGTCAAAAAATTTTATATATATATATATATATACCGCCTGATTCTGAGCAAACGCAACGGCCTGAATGTACGAATATTTCTCCCGCTCCGAATAAAAATCCCCTGAACGCGTTAAGCCAATCACAAAACAGTCTGTTGCTAAACCCCCTCCTCGCGCCAACTTAATTGGCGCTTGCTATATGTATGACATCGATGTTAAGCCAATCACAAAACAGTCTGTTGCTAAACCCCATCCTCGCGCCAACTTAATTGGCGCTTGCTATATGTATGACATCGATGTTGACGCGCCTACAGCATTCAAGGGAATTGTATTCGAAGCGGGAGAAATATTCATGCATTCGGATCGTTGCGTTTACTCAGAATTAGGCGGTATATATATATATATATATATATATATATATGTTTTCTTTTAGGTTTCCGCGGTTAGTAGTATGTTTTGTAACTGAATTCTGGGTTTTCACTGTTTGGTCTTCGTAAAGACAAGATGGCAAAATCACATTAGCCATCTTCAGGTCTGCCATAACTGCCTGCTTCTGCCTCTAGTTACTTGTAAACTTACATAGTCGAGGTTAGGATGGTGGCTATTTACTTTCTTAGCATTCTGGTTGGTTACACTTGGTTGAGTGTGTGCGCGGCTCCGTGTCGTTGGGCCTGTACCTGGAGTGTACTGGCTGGGTTGCGGTGTAGATGTTTTTGTTTGTTGTTGACAACTTCTTTGCTTAATACTGGTTTCCAGAACGCTAAGCGGGTATGTAACCACCATCCTAACCGCGACTACGTCAGTTTACGAGTACCGAGAAGCACAAGCTGACAGTTATGGCAGACCTGAAGATGGCAAATGTGATTTTGGCGAAACGTCGTCCAGAAACCAACACCGGTCTTTACGAAGACCAAACGGTGGAAACGCGGAAGAAAACCCAGAATCCAGTTACAACATATATATATATATATAGACAATTTTTTCGTGACCTTTGTATGTTATAGTAAATTCAATTTGTTGGCGATTTAAGGTCTGGTTTTACTTCAAAATTTATATATTTAAAACAATCCTACATGTTTCGGCAAATGATGCCTTTTTCAAGGAATATAAAATATAATATATTTTATATTCCTTGAAAAAACCATCATTTGCCGAAACATGTAGGATTGTTTTAAATATATACATTTTGAAGTAAAACCAGACCTTAAATCGCCAACAAATTGAATTTAGTATATATATATATATATATATATATATATTGATAACGAGCAGCCTCTCGTTGAGCTGGGAATATTGGTAACGAGCAAGATGCGTAATAAAATAATGTAAACGTTTATGAATATAAAAATGCTCAGCTGTGAATAAATGGCTTGTTAGATTTTATATTTATTCGGTGAATTTTACATCTACGAACTAATTACATTGCTCTAAGTAACATATAGATGGGGTTGTTCGAGTTTAATCTATATGCGCAAGATGCAAAGTTGCCTACTTGCGTATTATTCCATAAATGTAACCTAAAACAGCTGTTCGGATATAAACTTATTAATAAGTATTAATTAATGTGCGTTTATTATCTTCAGGGTCCGGCTAAACTCGAGAACAAAATTGACTCTAGTGTTAGGGCATTGTGTTATGTCCAAATTTAAAGTGCGAGTTCGGTGACTTCAATCAAACACTACTGATATTTTTAGATTCCTAAATGATAGGTTAATTGTTGTTAATGCTATACTACAAAATAAAACGTCGAGATCAGATTCACGAATAATAACTTTAATGTTCTTAAGATCTCTATTAACAGGTAAGTTATAAGCATTAATTGTTAAGTATAATTTGTATATAAATTTTGTAACGTGATAAATTTAATATGTTATTTAACTATGATAAATTACGATAAATATTACATGAAATAAATGAAATAGATAAATATAGAAATAGTGAAGATAATCTTTACTTAATTAGGAGAATTAAGTCAATAACTTTAATATAACTAGAATGTATGACGTAAAACAAAGAAAAATTAAATTAAAACGTAACTGTATTCTTCCTCTTTAAAAGTAATAAATAACCTAAATCTTATATATCGTATTTAATAATGTATATCTTAACTAATATAAATAATATACTATATTCTTTTTTAATATGATTGTTTAAATTGTCTTTTCAATATAGATGTGAGATTTTAAAGAATACTTAAGTAATTGGTGCAGGATTCTGGATAAAACGGGATCTCAAAAGGTTTTGGAAAGGCAGGTTTTTCGTCGGCGTTCGAACGGCGTCACCCCGGTCAAAAACACTTTCTAACGAACTGCTTCTCGGCAAACTGCTCTTGGCAATATTTTTGTCACTGGTACACGTACGAACTTGAAATATGTGTCCAACTGGAGCTGGGAATATTGGTAAGATGTTTAACTAATTGGACGTATGAATTTACTTGTATTTATTGTAATTTTCTTCTTGTTTTTAGTGATACACTCAAAAATACGTCTGGATGCTTTAATGGCGATTTTTCAAGTTACGCTAACCTTCTTTTATTTTTGTTACTTGATTTTGATTCGTTCATCGGTATGTATTCATTTAATCTCGACAATTACTACTAATGAAAATGACAATTCAATAATTTTAAATACATTTACATGTTGTAATAAATATTTACTTAATTTTAAAACTAATATGCATATAATGTGTATGTCAAAAATAATACATTATGCTGTTTTTATTATGGGATATTTTCCCGCGATTGACAATTCAAATTATGTACAGTTATACCTAAATAAATGGCGTCATTAATGATTTATCAATTAAGTTGATATTTTTTGTAAATACAAATTATCGAACTGAAAATACTATTACAAATGAAATGTTAGATTATAAATGTGTGAATGTCTTAAAAAAATAATTAAACTTGCGTATTCAACTTTATTGATTTGACGTGGGAAGAATTCAGTTTTGACATATAATTAACTATTCAATAACTTATTTATATACATTAAGAGATTGTCCTTTTGCTTATTGGGGCATACTTGAGTGTGGGCTTGACCTACCTCAATTCCCCAGTAATTTGGTATGCCGTTATTGACTTGGCAAAGAGGCTTATCCAAATTATTCTCTTTGAACTATTAAGTTGTTTGCTTTATCATATGAGTTTTTGTGCATATAAGCTGTTTTTAATATAAATTTATAGTTAATGCTTGTCCCTTTAAGTGTTGATTTGTTAATATTATTTTTGAACTGTTAACTTATTGAAATCTGTTTTTTTTTTATTAAAAAGAAAAATATTATCTCTTCTTGATATATTGTAACGATGTTTTAATAGTTAAAATGATTTGTTTTGGGGGTTTACTCTATTTATTTTACTTGTTGATGGTCCATGCTTAAAGTTTTCTATTTTTTTTTAAACTTGATATATTTATATAGGTTTTAGTTTTCACAATAAATAATTCTTTCATGTTAAATACATGTTCTGACTAGCGAATCCTACTCTTTTCTTATTATAATACCATTCCTTATTATATAATTAAATTCCCCATTATTAGACATTCTCATCTATATTTCTATATATTCATATTTATAATACTAATTCATATCTTATTCATACTTTATATCCCCATATTATATATTTATTCCTACTATCTCTATTAATCTAGACTTTTTCCATTCCTTTAACATTACATCAAACCTTCTATTTATTCTTAGCATACTATTACTTATATATATATTACATTTTAGGAATTCATTTTATTTAATTTTAAGCATGTTAATATTCGTTTTGTTTCCCCATTACATATTTAACTGTTTATCATATTATATCATGTAGATACTTGTTCTTTCTATATTTGTTTGTATATCATATTATTTGTGTTGTGTTGTTTCAGTTTTTCGAACTGTTAACTACCCCTTTATGTCTTTCAAGTGTAACTGTATATTATATTTTAATTATAGATATTGATTTGTTGATATTAAATTTATATGTGTTTAGTTCTTATTCAAATTTTTTTTTTTTTTTTTATGCTGTATAATCTTGTAACATTGATATATGATACCTCCCCTTTATATAATCGGTGTTAGGCTCGATTAATTCATATGTATTATAGCCTAATTTCTGATTTATTATAAATGGTCCTTGATAGGCCTTCAGTAGCTTACCCATGATTTTCTGTTTTGCATTAGATACTCTTAAGCTTTTGACTATAACTCGGTCACCTAATTCATATGTTTTGTATTTCTTGCTATAGTCATTCTGTTTCTTTTCCCATTTATTCTTACGTTTTATTAATTTTAGTCTGACCTCATCTGTACGTTCCGATAAATTTACTAACTCTGGCTCTACCCATGGTCTTTGTGGTGCCTCTCCTGTAAAAATCTTTATTGGACAGTGATTGTGGACTGTGCTGGGTGTGTTATTTAATATAAATTCAATTTGTGGTAGATGTCTAGCCCAACGATTATGTTTTTCATCTAACAAAATTCTGAGATACTTTAATATTTCTCGTATGTATCTTTCGGTAGGATTACCTTGTGGATATCGTATCGAGGTGTAGTAGGTTTTAATATTCCTTGTATGTAAAAATTGTTTATATCTATCATTTGTAAAATAGGTCGCATGATCTGAGAGTATAGCTTGTGGAGTACCATATTGGATAAAATAGTCTGTAAGTGCTTGTAGTACTGTATCTGTATTACATTTTTGCGTTGGGATTAACTTTATATATTTTGAGAAAATGTCACATATTACTAGGATGTTCTTGTATCCTTTTGTGCTTGAGATGAGATTTGACAAGAAATCTATTGATATTAATTCTAATTTATCGTATGCTATTATGTTACTACTCCATTTATTAAAAATCCACAGTATTTCCTGGAATTAGGTTCTAAATTTATCAGCCAAAATGCGTTTTTTAAATCTAATTTGCTGTAATAGTTTTTGTTACCACATTTCGTTATTAGTATATCTATGTTTTGAGGCATTTCGTATTCAGGTTTGATACGTTTGTTTAGTGATCTTGCATCTAAACATATCCTTAACGATAAATCTTTTTTCTGAACAATAACTATGGGATTGATGAAATATGTATTAGATTTTTCAATAATACCAGATTCTTCTAATCTGTTAAGCTCCATATTAACTTTTTCCTGATAATGGTATGGTATTGGGTAGTTTCTGCTCGATAATGGGTTGTCATTGTCTATTCTTATTGTATGTTGATAGTTACGTGCGAATACTACTACATCATTGATTAATGTTAGGTTGTCAGATAAAATTTTTACTAATTTTGATGGGATCATATGATATGGTATATTTTGTAGTTTAATTATTTCTGCTATATCTTCTAAATTATTTACTGTTCTGAGGGTATTTAATTCTTTTCTTACTTCCACTTCTTCTACATTCTGCATTCCTATTCCATCTTCCTTTTCTTCCAATCCATATATATAATCATCATTATTCATTTTAATATTTATTCCTTCTTCCTTATTACTACATTCATTATCATAACTATCTGTATTCAATCTTTCTTGTAATATATTATTAATCTCCTTCTGTAAATGTTTATCTTTAAAATGATTATATTCATATTCTTCTTCCTCAGATAACTGTTTCTCCATCCTTATCTCTATTTCATCGATCATTATTATTTTTCTTTTGAAATCCAATATCATTTTTAAATTCTTAATGTTATCTATCCCAATTATGCAATCGTATTGCAGTTTACCTATAATGTAGCATTGTATGACATATTCCTTATCTTTCACCATTATTTCCGTACATATTCTTTTTTGAATTTTCCCCATTCTTTTACCATTAGCGGCTATCAAATCTGTTCCCTTAGTCCTTATAATTTTCTTTTCATAATTATCGATTAAGATTGCCTTTTTCTCTTCTAATAACGTTATTTCGGCTCCAGTATCTATTAAACAGCTTAGTTCTATGTTTGTAAATTTAATCTTAATAATTGGTAGAGAGTGCGTATCTATATTATGGGTTCCAGTTTCTTCTACGTGTATGAACTCTTCAAAGGGTTGATAAAAAGTTATATTGTTTAATTTTGAGGGGTAGTTACAGTCGATTTTATTTAAAGATTTTGGGTTGAGGTGCTTGGTGTCGGGTTGGTGTACATATCGATTTCCGAAATCGGCATTTTTTTTTTTACATCCTCCGATTCTTGTCTAGAGGGCAGTGGTGACAATGGTCTCCGGCAGTAGTTATTAACACGTCCTCTATTACGGTATCTATAATTATTCATACCTCTTCTTCCCGGCGGGTTGTTATACTGATTGTTATTATTCTGACGATTAGCATCATACGTTCGTGTATTATTATTATAATTATTATTATTAGGGGGTGGATAATTCGAAAGATTGGGTCTATTGTTATAATTATGAAAAGGATTTGTAGAATGGTTACGATAATTTTGATGAGTGTTATAATTTGGTGCAGGACTTGCGAGATTATTATTATAATTAGTGTTACTATTATTAGTTGTTAGATTCGCCTGAGTATAATTGTTGTTAGTTCTGTTATTATTATATGAGGTTGTTTCTTGTACATGATTCGGTCGATTATTTTGTGAGTAATTTTGTCTAAAAGATGGATTATGTATGGTGTTATAATTTGTATTTCTCGGTCGATTATTAGAGGAATTATATAGACTGTTATTTGTATTACGTTGTACTGTTGGAAAAGAACTACGATTACCTTCTGCAAAGTCATCTAATCTTCGGAGAATTTCTATTAAGGAATCCATATCATTGACTCGTTGACAAATAATTGCTTGTGTGTCCGAATAAATGAAATGGTTCAGTAACTGTCGTGCTATGGTTGATTCCTCCATATCAGCTATGTGTTTACACAGGTTGTACATTCTTGAAGCATATATCTCCCTAGTTGTTGAGCCCATTCTATATTTACCGGTTAGAAGTCTGATTTTGGCACGATTTTGTTGTGCTTCATCCCAGTAATTCCTCTTAAATAATGACACGAATTGCTCTACGTCCTCGCAATGGTCTTCAATGCGCAAGAACCACTCCTGAGCACTATCTTTAAGTGTAACTCTTATTATGTCCATCTTTTGTTTATTGTCCGGAACATCAATTAAATAACGCAGGAGTCCATTTAAATAGAGCATGGGGTGTACGTGCGTTATATCCCCATCGAAATGAGTTAAATTTTCTATTTTTATGGTGAGACCTCCTGTGTTTATGCAATTATCAGACGCAGTATATCTTTTGATCTTCGTTTCAATTATCCTCAGTTCGGATTCATAATACCTTTTATTATTATCCTGGTTCGTTCGGAAGGTGTCAAGATTATCTTTTACTTGATTGATCTCTTGTTCGTAGAATGTCCTATGTTCCCCCATCTGAGTGTTGAGACTATCGGTAAAATGTTGTTTTAGATTTAACGATGTTATTTCGTTACTTAGGTTAAAATCTGTTAATTTGTTATTTAATTTTGTATGAGCTTCGTTACAGGACTTTGTTATTTCGGTTTTTGTTTCCGTATTTGCGGTTATTATTTTATTGTTGGTAATTACGTAAATTTCCTGTAAAGTATTCTCTAATTGTTTGGCCCAATGTTGGTTATGGACATTTAGAGTTTCGTCCATATTCAGCAAGCATTTTAACTCGCTTTCTTCTAGTGTTTGATGTATTATCTTCTCGATCTTTGTTTGACTATCTTTCAAACCCTTTATATCCATCTTTATTTCTTCCTTGTCCTGTTTGAGTTGTTCTAATTTGCTGTTGAGATTGGTTTCTATGAGACTGATATTAGTCTCTAATCTATTATTATTTTCTGTGATTAGTTGTTTGAAATTTTCATTATTAATTTCTAATTTTCGTGCTAAATTCATTTCTATCTGGCTGATATTTGTTTCTAATTTTCGCGTTAAATTAGTTTCTAATTGACTTATATTTTTATTGTTAGCATCTAGTTTTTCATTATTTTCCGCTACAAATTGTTTAAAATTAGCTTCTTGTTTTTGTTGCATATTCATTATCAAAGCGGTTAACGAATTAAAGTTGATCGTCGCCTCTTCCTTTGAAGCTTCTGCTTGTGCTGTGGCTGTAACAGAATCACCCTGATCAGCCTGGTCCTCTCTATCTGCTAGGTTTTCCCTTGACTTACTCCTTGTACGCTTGTCCATATTATTATTATTATTGAAAAAATATATATGATAGTGTTATGATTATAGGTTCTATTAGTTTATGTATATTAATTATTCCTATTCTGATGTTTTAGTATTAGTGTTATATTTGCTAATAAATTGTATAAATAAATTCTTATCTCTTCAAATAATTATTATTTTAATCTTTTTGACCTATTCGTTTAGTGTTTATTATACAAACAATAACCCCTTTTAAAAAAAACAAACTTACAAATCCTGTTCCTGGGTACCAGTCAGCATCCTATCACACAAAAATGACCACAAGAAGCAAAATACAACTTACAATTATAAAAATTTTGTATCTTAAATAAATCTAGAAAGAATACAGTTTTTTAAATTTATTCTCTCTCGTTTTATTTTGTATTACGTGTTTGATTGAGCACGTTTTCTAAGCCCCACGTTGGGCGCCAATTGATAACGAGCAGCCTCTCGTTGAGCTGGGAATATTGGTAACGAGCAAGATGCGTAATAAAATAATGTAAACGTTTATGAATATAAAAATGCTCAGCTGTGAATAAATGGCTTGTTAGATTTTATATTTATTCGGTGAATTTTACATCTACGAACTAATTACATTGCTCTAAGTAACATATAGATGGGGTTGTTCGAGTTTAATCTATATGCGCAAGATGCAAAGTTGCCTACTTGCGTATTATTCCATAAATGTAACCTAAAACAGCTGTTCGGATATAAACTTATTAATAAGTATTAATTAATGTGCGTTTATTATCTTCAGGGTCCGGCTAAACTCGAGAACAAAATTGACTCTAGTGTTAGGGCATTGTGTTATGTCCAAATTTAAAGTGCGAGTTCGGTGACTTCAATCAAACACTACTGATATTTTTAGATTCCTAAATGATAGGTTAATTGTTGTTAATGCTATACTACAAAATAAAACGTCGAGATCAGATTCACGAATAATAACTTTAATGTTCTTAAGATCTCTATTAACAGGTAAGTTATAAGCATTAATTGTTAAGTATAATTTGTATATAAATTTTGTAACGTGATAAATTTAATATGTTATTTAACTATGATAAATTACGATAAATATTACATGAAATAAATGAAATAGATAAATATAGAAATAGTGAAGATAATCTTTACTTAATTAGGAGAATTAAGTCAATAACTTTAATATAACTAGAATGTATGACGTAAAACAAAGAAAAATTAAATTAAAACGTAACTGTATTCTTCCTCTTTAAAAGTAATAAATAACCTAAATCTTATATATCGTATTTAATAATGTATATCTTAACTAATATAAATAATATACTATATTCTTTTTTAATATGATTGTTTAAATTGTCTTTTCAATATAGATGTGAGATTTTAAAGAATACTTAAGTAATTGGTGCAGGATTCTGGATAAAACGGGATCTCAAAAGGTTTTGGAAAGGCAGGTTTTTCGTCGGCGTTCGAACGGCGTCACCCCGGTCAAAAACACTTTCTAACGAACTGCTTCTCGGCAAACTGCTCTTGGCAATATTTTTGTCACTGGTACACGTACGAACTTGAAATATGTGTCCAACTGGAGCTGGGAATATTGGTAAGATGTTTAACTAATTGGACGTATGAATTTACTTGTATTTATTGTAATTTTCTTCTTGTTTTTAGTGATACACTCAAAAATACGTCTGGATGCTTTAATGGCGATTTTTCAAGTTACGCTAACCTTCTTTTATTTTTGTTACTTGATTTTGATTCGTTCATCGGTATGTATTCATTTAATCTCGACAATTACTACTAATGAAAATGACAATTCAATAATTTTAAATACATTTACATGTTGTAATAAATATTTACTTAATTTTAAAACTAATATGCATATAATGTGTATGTCAAAAATAATACATTATGCTGTTTTTATTATGGGATATTTTCCCGCGATTGACAATTCAAATTATGTACAGTTATACCTAAATAAATGGCGTCATTAATGATTTATCAATTAAGTTGATATTTTTTGTAAATACAAATTATCGAACTGAAAATACTATTACAAATGAAATGTTAGATTATAAATGTGTGAATGTCTTAAAAAAATAATTAAACTTGCGTATTCAACTTTATTGATTTGACGTGGGAAGAATTCAGTTTTGACATATAATTAACTATTCAATAACTTATTTATATACATTAAGAGATTGTCCTTTTGCTTATTGGGGCATACTTGAGTGTGGGCTTGACCTACCTCAATATATATATATATATATATATATATATATATATATATATATTAAAATAATAGACTTTTTCTTGATTTAGCGACCTTTAATGAATGCCATTTTTTTTTAAAACGACGTTTCGACTTTTTTATTAAGTCTTTTTCAAGTAATTAGAACTAAAAAGTTAATAAGTAAAATAAATAAGAAATAAATTTTTAATTCTTATTAATACTAAATATATATATATATTAGATTGCCTATATGCTCAAAGTTGTGATTTTTTGCTCCTCGTTTATTTTCGTAAAATTTAGGTAAAAAAAATAAGATCTTAAAAAAATGGGAATGTGTGGGGGAAAAACCCAGCCGGTTTTCAATTAAAGTTTACAAAATAGACTTTAAAACGGTAGATCGTTTTAACTGTCCGTAAGTCGTATAATATTGAGTTTGCTGGTGGTCTGGAGTCAACTTTTTTTCAGCATATCTAGACGAACATTTCGTTCTCTGAAAGTTTAAGTATACGGGTGAAATTTAATGCTGTTTTGGTTCAAAGTAGCAAAGTAGCGTTTGACAGATTGATTTAGTGCCTATAGGTATAGCTCACATCATCTAACGCTATAGAGCTGTACTACCATCCCTTCGTGCACCACATTTCAATCCCTGGAATTGATTGATAGAAACTGGTATACGAGGTTATATCAAAATATAACGAGACTGTTGCTATAACATTTTTCACAACTAAAATTTTATAACACAAAGAATAGAATATGAACTTATCCTCAACTTATCCTGAAGAAGGCTTTGATTTAAGTTTACACGTTTATTATAAATTAATTACTGAATTGTTAATGCTTGATGTACCCATCGAAAAAATTAGAATGGAGTGAAGATGTGCGATAAAATTTTGTGTTTGGTTGGGTAAAACTCCAACTGAAACTTTTGAAATGATTAGAACTATATGCCCAGGTGATAGTTTATCATGATATTGAGTGTTTGAGTGGCATAAGAAATTAGAAGACGGTTGTGTCAGTGGAAGATGGACCTCGACGCGGGCAACCACTAACTGCACGGATTGATTAAAAAATTGCAGAAATTAACTTATGGTTCCATTCAAATAATTATTCACGAAGATTTAGGGTACCGAAAGGTCGCGGTAAAATGAATTCCAAAAATGATGACCGATGAACAAAAAGCCAATCGAGTGAAAACACAAATTCAACATAATCCACAGTTTATCAACAATGTGGTTACATGTGACCAGAGTTGGTTTTATCATTACGACCCTGGATTAAAGTCTCAATGTATGCAAGGGAAGCACAAAGGCGGTCCAAGGCCGCAGAAGGCAAGAATTGGAGGCAAAATTGGAGAACATAAAGTAACTGGAGAGTGCTATTTTAATGTACTTCGAGGAACCCTAAAGTCAAAATTAAAGAAAAACGTCCGCTTTATCAAGACGTCGCTTGGATCCTGCATCGTGACAATGCTCCGGCCCACAGATAAATAATTTGTCAACGAACACTTAAATAATTGTTGGTGGAAATTATGGTTCACCCTCCCTACTCATGTGTGCTTTCTAAAGTCAAAAAAGAAATGAGAGATCGAAAATTTGAGTCAAATTTAGAGCTCAACTACGCAGTAATGGGTATACTAAATAGACTCTCAAAAAATGGTTTCTAAAATGTTTATGACAAGTGGACAAAACGATAGAATAAGTGTATTGCACAGAATGGAGAGTACTTTGAAGGATAGTTGTTGAAGTTTCATTTTTGTACTACAGCATCAGTCTCGTTACTTTCTGATATTTCCTCGTATGTATGTAGGTAGAAATTTTTTCAAAAGAAATATTTCTAACCTTATGGGTACGAACGTGTAACTTATGCTGAAAATGGTGGCAAATATTTCAGCTCTTATATGCAAAGCTAATTCTTCATTTTTGAAGTATCGACCGGGAAATCTCTTTCGCTCGAAGTAAATCTTGAAAGGCGGCCGTCTTAACGGAACGCCATAAATCATCTTAATGCGTAAATTATGTTGGCGAAACAGATAGATTTCCGCCGTCGGGCACTGGTGGAGTACTAAGTGAGAGGCGGGGGTTGAGTGTTTAGTTTCTCCCAAGAACGTGGTCAAAATTAAAGTGATCTACTATAAGGGATGATGTTATTATTACAATCGAAACGAATTTCCTAATTTATAGCTGTATCATTGTTGCATCAAAATAATGGGAAGCAATAAATATTAGCGGTAAAGTAGATTATGACTCATACAAGAAACTTTCGTGGCAAGATTAGAAATCTCTCAAAAAAAATTTATTTAGATAAAATAACAGAATGGAGTATTTTATTGGGTTGGTAATATATTTTAGCGGTTGGTAGACAATGTAATCCTGAACTACATCAAATTATTATATACGAGGGATGTTTCCAAAGTTCTGGGAATTTAACTATAATTTTTTTATTTTGTCAATTTTCATCAATATTACAATGTAGTTTTTCAACATAATCGCTATTTAATTGAATACATTTATCCCAACGATAAATTAATTTTTCCGTCTTTGAAGAACTTTTTTGGTGTCTCCTCAATTGATGGAACGTTTTACTTCAGCTAAACTCTCAAAACGAAGACCCCATAAAGATTTTGTCAAATCTGGGAACACATGAAAATCACTCGGTACGAGATCCGGTGAATAAGGTGAATGGGGAAGCAATTCCCATTGTAAATTGTTCGAAACATCCTTCGTTTTTCTTGCAGTGTGCTGTCTTGCATTATCCTGTTGCAATAACGGACGCTTATACAACTTGCCAGGCGTTTTCTGATAAGTACCTGCCGCAATGGTCCGGATAAAAAGTTCTAATAATATTCTGCGTTAATTGTAGTACCTTTCGCCAGATATACATAAAAATAATCCCTTCGCAATCACAGAATATAGTAAGCATTACCTTTCCAACAGACGGAACTGCACGCGCCTTAAGTGGAGGCCCTTCTACAGGTTTACGCCATTCCTTGGATTGACTTTTGGTCACAGGATTAAAATAAGGAATCCACGTTTCGTCAGTGGTTATTATCCGTTGCCAAAATTTATCACCGTAATTGGCTAACAGCTCTTTGAGTTGACGACAAGTGTCAGACCTATTGAGTTTCTGTTCCGGTGCCAACAGCTTTGGCACTAAGGTTAAGGTTTTCTGAATCACTGATCAAGGTACATCATCTTCAGAGGAAAAGTTATTGTCAGTATCGTTTTCAAAAACTATTTCAGTTGGAATTTTTAGATGAAATCCGGATGAATTATTTATGCTCGTAATATGCTCAACGCCTGAATCTTCATATGATAGCTAAGTAGTTACATTATTAGGAAGAAAAATTGTAATTTATTGGAGCTTTCCGCTTCGGTTTCACCATCTTCGCACATAGTAACCGCATATTCAAATGTAATATATCTAAAGTAACAAAAATGTCCATAAATAATGATTTACCTAATGCACTATGCAGGTTGTCCTTGAAATAAAATGACGTATGAAAATTTGGAAAGCTGTAATTATATATAATATAAATCCAAGACATTTTCCCAAAATTCCCTCTCATAAAAATTACAAAGATATTTAAAAAAAAATTGTCACGCCACTGTGCGATTATAAAAAGTATCAGAGACGATATCTTAAAATTGGCCGATAATAACAAAAATAATAGTTTTGTTATTGTGCATCTCATCCAGTCCTTACGTATGTAAACGTACGCTATAGCGTATGTGTGGGTGAAGTATTTATTATTTATACAAATTCTGAATATTTTGAATTCATAGGCGTCACGTAATACAATTTTCGGGGTGTTTTTAATTTCGGGGTTCGCGTCGTAACTGAGTCACAATATTTTGGATTTAGATTCTAGTTTTAAATTTATACATACGTTAAGCATGCACGCATTTGTTATAAATGAAACCGACATGGATTATATACATGCATTGTCCGTCAGATTATCCGGTGTCACCTGAAAGGACAAAATTTGCTATACCTGTGAGGCAATCCATCAAAATTTACTTCACTAGCCAAGCTGACGAAGTCTATTGAGATAGAAACACCTATCTTTAACTAAAGTAAATGTTGGAAAATACGAGGTGTATGTCCATGAGTACAGATACAGATATGTGTAATGTAAGTATGTTTCATTTGTAGATATACGATGTGTACTTGACAATAACAGCTCATTGTTTCTTAAAAATATTTAATATGTGTTTTGATATATTTTATAACTTACTTAATTTTTACACATTAAAGTTATTGATTATATTTGGAGAATTCTTTTAGAGTCATTACATATTTGAGAAATTCCTATACGCTCATTTAGTGCGCGTCATAACCACCATTTTTGAAGGGACAGGATGCAAGCAAAGCCTATTTACCTATATTGGAAATTACTATAAGAGTTTAGAATAAATTAAATAGCACTTAATATAACAATAATTAGTAGAACTGAAGGTACGTATAATATTTGAGAAGCTGTCTATTACATATATACCACATATTTGCCTGTAAAACTTTCAAGATTGTTTGTATTTTCTTAAAACTAATCATCAAAGCCAATAGTTTAATAAAATATTATATTATTTAAAATTGTTCAAGAACCACGAGAAGGAACTCGAACGTGGTGAAAATGCATATAATAGTTGAATAACTATAATGTTACTGTTGCATTGTTGAATTTATCTAACGAAAAACTGCGTATGTTAGCCTTTACTGCTATTTATCTTATATAAAACACACATATATAGTAACATAATTAAAAAAAAATATTTTTGGCATGTCAAAGAAATGTTATTTAATACCTCGCAGTTCTAATTTGCAAATACAAGAAACTAAAACACAAGATATTGTTTTTTTTAAATTATACGAGTATTACTATGCTGTTACATTGTCTTTATCAATGTCTAGGTAAACCTCGGATACCTTCTTAATTAATAGGTAATCAATATTGGTAAGGGAGATTAGTTATTTTATTGTCATCTCTGAAACGGCAACTGCATACTCTAAGACTAGCATTGGGTTGTTTATCTCTCCTGTAACATAATGTAACAACTAAATGACTAAATATTCGATCTTTGTTTATAGTCTCTTTATATATCTACAGAGTGTAAATGAAATATTCTGATGTACACTAATATATAGTAGATAAAAAAAATTATTCTATCGAAACTTAATTTTTTTGCGGAAATTTAGGAAAACAAACTTTTCAAATACGGTCCTGTATTCAGATTGAATCTAAATAATTAGAAATTATATGTTTATAATTATATGTTGTCAATCCAACAAACCTAGTTCATTTGCTCAAGTTCAACAAAAAATCTCTTTCGCATTTCGGTAATGTAATACCGAAACGTACGTCTTTCTGTGAAAACTTTTCTAGACATTCAATCATAAATTTTCTTATGCACCAGCTGTTGCGTTGTTATTTATAAGTAACGTGTGTTCATTTGAAAAGTAAATCTAGGTTACTATGAAATTTTGATAGAATAAGACGCATATATATTAGTATGTGTTTGTTGTTCCGTAAACGTAAATCCAAATGGCATTTGGCTACAAATGACTACTAGATTGACTTTTCAAATGAGCACCCGTTAGGTCAATGACTCGATCTTTGTAATATCACGAAGAAATACAATATCGAGTTTCTTTAAAAATTTTAAACGGTATAAGAGTTTTATGGTGATATGGAATTTGTAATTTAATTGTCTAAATATTAAATTCACGTCCAGAAATAATAAATTAGGTTTGTAATTTTAATTGAAAAAACTTTTTAAATACGGTCCTGTATTCATATTGAATCTAAATAAATAGAATTTATGTGTTTACAATTATATGTTGTCGACTCAGCAAACAAATATATATATAACTAGCTCTGCGAACCTAGTAGGTCCATGGCTTGATTAATCGTTCTTGTCCATAGCTTTCTATCTCTAGCTTTTACCTTCCATCTGACAATTTTCAATATTTCTATGTCCTTCTCTACTTCCTCCTTCCACCTTGCTCTCGGTCGACCTCTCCTTCTCTTTCCTCCAATACTTCTTGTCAATAATGCCTTAGGTATTCTTGCTTCAGACATCCTCTCCATGTGTCCCAACCATCGCAATCTTTGTGCTCTTATGACTCCTATTATATTTATTTCCTTGTAAAGTTCTCTCACTTCATCATTTGTTCTCCTTATCCATATGTCTCCTATTTTCTTTCCGCCAAATATCCTCCTAAGCACCTTCCTTTCCCACACCTCTAACCATTTTTCTTCCGCCTTATTCAATACCCATGTCTCACACGCATACGTAACTATTGGTCTTATTACAGTCGTATACATTTTAATCTTTGCCTTTCTGGATACATTTTTACTTTTCAATATTCCACTAAGGCCTCCTACACATCTACTTCCTGCCAATATTCTCGCTTGTATTTCTGCGTTCACGCTATCCGGTTTCCTCGTAAATACACTTCCCAGGTAAGTAAATTGATCCACTTCTTCGAATTGATATTCTTTGCCTCCTGTAGCTGTTACCTTTAGGTGATTTCCCTTTTGAAACTCTTTCCGCGTCCACTCCATATATTTGGTCTTTTCCTCATTTATATATAATCCCATTGCTCTTGCTTTTTCCTCCATTCTCCTCAATGTACACTTTAATTCTTCCTTACTTCTTGTCAGGATCACCAAGTCATCGGCAAATGCCAAACACTGATGCCTCCTCTGGTATAATAGCCCATTCCTACTAATATTGGCTTGTCTCATAGCTTTTTCCAATACTATATTAAAAAGAGCCGACGACAGTGGGTCTCCTTGCCTAACACCTTCTCTGATTTTGAACTTTTCAGATGTTTTTCCTAATATTCTGACCATACTTTCTGTTCCTTGCAAGGTTATCTCTATCATTTTTACTAGTTTACTGTTAACTCCTAGCTCTTTCAATGCGATATAAAGTTCTTTTCTCTTCACCTTATCGTATGCTTGCTTGAAATCAATAAAGAGCACCATCGTTGGTATCTCGTACTCATGACTTTCAGCTTGTATTTCCTTTAGCGTAAAAATTTGATCGATGGTGCTCCTCCCCCTTCTAAAACCACATTGGTACTCACCAATCATACACTCCGTTTGCTCCACCAATCTATTCTTTATATGTGTTGCCATTATCTTATACGCCACATTTAGTAGGGACACACCCCTATAGTTGTGGCATTCACTTGTATCCCCTTTTTTATGTAACGGACAAACTATTGCCTGCGTCCATTCTCTCGGTATTTTCTCCTGCCTCCATATTTCTTCTATTAATTTTTGTATACGTTCCATTAAGCTTTGCCCTCCATATTTAAACATCTCTGCCGTTATTCCATCACTACCCGGGCTTTTGTTATTTTTAAGCTTTCCTATTATTTCTTCAATCTGTTCTTTATTTGGAGGAGGCTCCCCTTCCTGACTTTGAATTTCTTGCAATATACCTTCATCTTCGCCTCTTTCAGTCTCACTTTCCCCATTTAATAACTGCTCAAAATATTCCTTCCACCTTTTTAAAATTTCCTCATCTCCGGCAAGAATTGCTCCATTTTCATCTTTGCAAAATACCGTCTTGCATTGAAATCCTGTCCTTTCATTTCTTATTCCCTGATATAAATTTCTAATCTGGTTATTTCTATAGTTCTGCTCTATATCCTGGATTACATCTTCATAGTGCTCTCTTTTCTTTTCTATCAAAATTCTTTTTGTTTTCTTCCTTTGTTGTTCATATTTCATTCTTTCATCTTCTGTTTTTTCCTTTAACATCCTCAATCGCAGTTTCTTCCTATATTCTAGTTCCTTTCTACACTCCTCATCGAATCACTTCTTTCTTTCTTGCTTTATTTCCTTGTTACAGCCTCTGGCTGTTTTTCCCATTTGTTCCCTCAATTCCATCCATTCCTCCTCAATATTATCCTTCCCTACTATGCCGTCTAACTCGTTTCTTATATCCTTCTCATATTTTATTTGCTCTTCTTTACTTTTTAGCCTCATTGCCATTTTATTTTTCCTATCCCTTCTCCTCTGATTTCTAATATCCGATATCACCTGCATCATCCTTGCGCCTACCATAAAATGGTCCGTATCGGCATCCGGACCCCTGTATGATCTTATATTCCTAATGGCCCTTTCCTCAGGCTTTTCAATCAGAAAATGGTCAATTTGTTTTACAGTTTTTCCATCGGGTGATCGCCACGTTCCCTTATAAATCTCTTTCCTCTGGAAATACGTACTAATAATAACCAAATCTTTTTCTTTCGCAAAATCTATTAACAGCATGCCATTTTCGTTTGATCTTTCATGTTTACTGTATGCCCCTATAGTTAGTCTATATTCTCTTTCCCTACCTATTTTAGCATTCGCATCACCTAACATAATTTTCATGTCATATTTAGGTACTTCATCTTATGCCCTTTCCAATTCGTTATAAAATTCTTCTTTAACTTCTATATCCTTTCCTTCTGTGGGCGCATGAAAATTAATAAATGTAATTTTTTGAAATTTTCCCCTTATTCTTAGAATACATAATCTATCCGACTTGGCCATGAATTTTACTATGCTTGGTTTTATCCTTTTACTTACAATGAACCCCGTGCCTAGTATTCTATTATTTCCCCCACTATTGAGAAACACATAATCCTCTATTTCTATTGTATCTTGGCCTATTTGCTTTGTTTCTTGTAACGCTACTATATCAAAATTATATTCTCTCATCTCCTTTACTATATGTTTTAATTTTCCATGTTCATATGTGCCCCTTACATTCCAAGTTCCTATCTTTAACTATCTATTGTTCAAGTTCACCAAAAAATCTCTTTCACATTTCGGTAATATAACAATAGTGAAAACTTTTCTAAACATTCGATTATAAATTTTCTTATGGACCAGCCGGTACGTTGTTATTTATAAGTAGGTCAATAACTTGACCCTTGTAATATCCCGAAGAAAATACAATATCGAGTTTCTTTAAAAATTTTAAACGGTACAAGGGTTTTGTGGTAATATGGAGTTTGTAATTTAGTTATCTTAATATTAAATTCCCGTCCATAAATAATAAATTACGTTTGTAATTTTAATTGAATGTGCATATTTTTTTTTCTGTGTTCTATTTGCCTCTTTTTTTAATTGCCCTAAAAAGGGCAAATTTCTGTGAAACAGGTGGAATACTTAAAAGAGATCTTTAATGCGGTTGTCATTTGCCTAAGTACAAGCTTTTAACCGATTGGTAAATTTTAGAAATTTGTACACGCTTTAACACGGCTCGGTCTTCACGGATATGGGCCGCAGCTTAAAAAATACGTTGCCGAAGATCGTCTTTCATGGCCACAGTCTTCATAGCTTGGATGTAATGTACCGCGATCTCTGTATCTGTTTCCGGTTTGTCAAATTAAATCACTCGATGGACATCTTCGATTCGGAAACCGCCCTTAATAAATACGTCTAGTACTTCTAACATTTACTGTTTTACCGTATAGTAAGACGATACCCGTTAATTTGTGATTTGAATATGCCATACTTCACGGAAGTTGATAGCAGACTGACTTCTGACTTACAGTATGCATCATCACATCTACTACTGCCAGCATTACGCTTCAGTAGGAATAGCGCTGAAGTTATAAAGGAATATTAAATTTACCAGAGTCGACTCGAATCAAGCGCATATATTAATTTTTTTTTTCTTTTATCTCGTTTCAGATAGTTTTCGTGTATTAGCATTTTATGCTTACTCTTATTACAGCTATTACTTATAAGTATGTTGGAATATTTTGTTTACACCCTGTATAATAAGTGTAGGTATATCTAATAATGAAAACAAATTTAATTATATATTTACTTAAAAAAAAAGCCATTTTCTACATACTTTAATATTTTTGGGAAATCTAAAGAAATTACATGTATAACTAATCTTATTGTGACTATAATGATGTGCCCAACAGAAGACTGTGGGTCACACATAAAAATAACGTTTTTATACCTTAAATACGCCAGCTTATAACAAAAAAATTTTATCACGTTTGGGATATGGAGATTTACTGTACAGCCTCGTTTGTTTGCATCCTGTGACAATCTGTGACGTATTTACTAAATGAGTGTATATTTTCCACGTGTTGATATCTAGGTACGATGGTGGTTCAATAATTCCTCAGAAAAAGATAGAAAAAAAATTATTTTGAAAATCTCCTCTAGCTGTATACACTTTTCCTAGCGTTTCTCCAATATTTTTAAGCCGTTCAAAAGTAGGATTTCGAAAGGTCCTCGAAATAGGCATCTGTTTGGGAGATGACCTCCTCGTTCGACGTGAATCGATTTCCTCCGAGCTATTTTTGTAGTTTGGGAATAAAAAAATTCACCGAAGGCAAATCTGGCGAACACGATGGATGTTGTAATAATTTCAACTTTTATTCGTTGATTTTTGTCATGGAAATTGCGCCTAGTGTGAACCCGTGTATTGGTGTATTTTGGTGGAAGAGAATTGATTTCTTTTTGCAAATGAGGACGTTTCTCGTTGATTTCTTCGCTCAACAGGTAATATAACGTGAATAATACTCTCCATTTATCGTATTTCCATTTTCCAAGTCATAGATGTAGTTGATTCCGCGTGCATCCCAAAATACACCGGGCTGATGGTCAGTGTGACCTTGTTGGCCGTCTTTGCCTTCTTCGAAGCCCGATCGCCTTTCAAAACCTGTTTCGATAGTTGCTTTGTTTCTGGTGTATAGTAGTGTATCCAGGTTTCGTCTACAGTTATGTAGAGACGCGGAAACTCGTAAGAATTGCGACGGAAAAGTGCCAAATCAGCCTCGGATTCGATCACACGATTGCGTTTATTCTCCACTGATAGCAAACGCGGCACCCATCTTGCCTAGATTTTTTCAAATCAATTTTTCCTGTAAAATTGGAAATACTATACCTTGTGATATGCCTGTGCCACTTTGATTCGTCGATTACTTAAAACCATATCGTGGATTTTGTCAATCATTTCGGTGGAAGTTATTTCCGCTGGACGTCCCGAACGATGTTTATCTTTTGTAGATGTACGGCCACGCTTAAACTCATTTACCCAATTGTAAACAGTCACAAACACAAGAGCAGATGGGCCATGTATTTCATCCTTTTGGTGTTAAATTTTCTAATCATCGCACAAAACTCATGTATTTCCATTTTTTTAAATGACCCAAAGCTTGTTGCTTCAATTAAGCATAAAAATGAACCCACACAATGGATTTAGCTGAAACTTTGACAGCCTTCTAATGACAAATGACGCTTACTAAATTAATTTTTTTGTCATATTATTAGCGCCATCTCTTAGATTTTCTAAGGAATTATTCAACCACACTCGTATCATTGTTCATGCTATTACATGTGTTTATTCCTGACTCCCTGCTGAAAATATCTGCGGATATTACTCGAGAAGTAGAGACTAAGTCAGTGATGATTTCGATAATATCAAATTTTAAATGAATTTTTTTAGCAAGCGAGTGTGTACAATATCAGGGTAATAATAAATTAATTAAAAATAATGCTGCCCAATATAGTATTGTCCTGTCATGGACCATAAGGAATACGAAGTAAATAAATAAAATATAAAATAAATCTCCCACTGTGATATTTCATTGGGTTTTTCGCAATTTCAAAAACGTGTGCGCCTATACTTAGATCGATCGCATTAACCAACAATAGGCAGACCGTACAGCATACGGCTGTTTGCTGCGCGACTACTGCGAAAAACAAATCTCAAGTCCATTACCGGGCGACATAAATCAAAAGAACGAACAACATCGGAACCGTGGATTAAAAACGGCGGATATTGGCTTTGTGTGAGATAGGTTGTCCTGCTCGTGTTCTTTGCTTGGATATTGAACTGATCGGTCTCCCGATTTTATTACCCCTAATATTTCATCCGTTTGTTCGTATATGTATGCATGCCTCTGCTGTGCGAGTTTTCGGGCGTCCATACATATAGACGAACATTTCATTCTCTCATCACGGACATGCGGTCACATTTCATACAGAACGACGGCGTTTGTATGAATAAATAATATACAACCTGTGCCTTTATTCAAAATGAACGCGTTGCGTTGTTATAGTTTATAATGGATATGAATTTCGTCATGGTTGATAAAGTTATTATGCACGTAGGAAAAAATAAATGAACGTACGCCTTCATTGAAATGGTAATGACAATGACTATGAAAAGACCCGGCTTATTCAGAAACAAAAAAAATACTAGAATGGCAAGAATTAATATCATACACACATAGAGTAAAACTTGTATTTACTGACACCTCGCAATTGTGAATACCTCTAAATAGAAAACAGTTTTGGTTTCACGGAGATTTAAAATGGGGTCTTCTTAACATTTCTCGGTCTCATTGTCGGTTAATAACTTACAGAACAAACGTGACTGGGTTATTGAATATACGCACTAATTACACAAGTTTACAAATTCCGGTCAAATTTTGGATCAGAGCAGATGAGAACAAATCTTGACGTTATTTGAGGTGCTGAATTCAAATCCGGGTTTCGTTTTTCAAAATTGGTTCTACTTTGTGAGTTCGCGCATGTTGGCAGCACTGCGCTATCATAATGACAGTCAGCTGTTGGCGTCGCTAGAAACAATATTTAATTTGTATTTTTAAAGTTTTTTTTGAATCCAAAACGTGTGAAAATGCAAAGACAGAATTGTAAAGTTGATTCAAAGTGTTTTTGTTATGTTTGCGGATGTTATATGACAGTGGCGGCTCTTGATGACGTACGATGTGCGCTGCTGCACGGATGAGACTACTTCGAACTATTTCGGAAGATTTCGGTATGGTTACTTGCTTCTCTGTATATATGAAAGCTTAAACGAAGCAGTCTCATCTGTGCAGCAGCGCACATCGTACGTCATCAAGAGCCGCCACTGTTATATGATCAGAAAAAGTGGCAAAGTTATTACTAATGTGATCAGAAATGCATATTTTTATTATTTTGGTTTCTCTGTATCAAACACTCACAAGCCGTGGGTACCGAAATTGTTTTGTAACGCGTGTAGCACAATATTATACAAGTGGTCACGCGGTAAAAAAGTATGTTTTTCATTTTTATTGCCAATGTTATGGAGAGAGCCGAAAAATCATGTAGATGATTGTTACTTTTGCTTGATGAATGTCGTCGGTGTAGATGCAAAAAAACTATCAAAATATAAATATCCTGAAGTATCATCAGTGTCTAAGCCAGTTCCCCGTGCGAGCAATGATCCTTTGCCAATTTGTCCAGGTACGAGTGCAAATTACATGGAAACTTGTAGTTCATCACCGACGAACAGTGGAAGCGATTTTAACATGGAGGAAAAACATTTAGTTTCGCAAAGTGAACTCAATGATTTGGTTCGTGATTTGAATTTATCGAAACAAAAATCAGAATTGCTCGCATCACGGATGCAGGAGTGGAAATATCTTGACACTCAAACACAAAAGTCACTGTATATAGAACCAGAAATGAGGCGCTTTTACCGTTTTTCAAAAAAGAGGAGAATATATGCTTCTGCTATGACATCAACGGTTTGTTTGATGGGATGAATACACCATACGATGTAAATGAATGGCGTTTGTTCATAGATGGTTCAAAATACAGCCTGAAAGCTGCTCTGATACACAATGGAAATATAAAACCATCAATTCCGATTGCTCATGCAGTACAAACGATGGAATGCTACGATACAATATGTAAAATTTTTACCAAGATAAAATATAAAGAGCATCAATGGAAAATTTGTGGCAATTTGAAGGTTTGAAAATAAATTTCAATTCAATTTTAAAGAATAAATGATTTATATACTATTCCTACAGGTTATTGGTCTCTTGATGGGGATGCAATCTGGTTTTACCAAATTTTGCTGTTTTTTGTGTCTGTGGGATAGCCGTGCAACTGAACAACATTATGAGAAAAAAGATTGGCCAAGCCGTACTAATTATGAACCAGGAAAACAAAACGTCTCTTCTATACCACTTGTGAACCCACAGAACATTTTCTTGCCACCTCTCCACATAAAGCTTGGCCTTATCAAAAACTTTGTCAAAGCCCTCGACCGTGAAGGACCGGCTTTTGAGTACTTGACCAAGTTATTTCCCAAGTTGTCGTACGCCAAAATCAAAGAGGGAATATTTGTCGGACCTGATATTCGAAAATTAATGGCCGACAGAAACTTTACAAAATGTTTAACGCCTAATGAAGTAGCAGCATGGGTATCATTTCAAGATGTTGTTCACAACTTTCTCGGTAACCGCAAATCCCCGGATTTCAAGCAGATAATCGACAGTTTGTTGCAAAATTATTGCAAGATTAGAGCTCGAATGTCTCTCAAAATACATTTTCTGCATTCCCATCTCGAATTTTTTCCTGAAAACTTGGGTGATACAAGCGACGAGCAAGGAGAGCGACTACACCAAGATTTGGCGAAAATCGAAAAACGATACCAAGGATTTTGGGACGAGGGCATGATGAGCGACTACTGTTGGACTTTAATGCGTGAAACAGATCCCAAACAGTACCAGCGACTCAGTTCGACTGCTCTTCATTTCTAATTTAACACTTTTTAATGAATAAAATGGAGATTAATTGTAAAAAATTGTAAAAATTGTGTTTATTTAATATCTCGAAAACTAGAACCAAAATCAAAAAACGGAGTGCAGATTCCGATTCAGCGCCCCAAATAACCATAGAAACAGCTTTTGGTTGCTTAGATCCAAAACCGTGTATACTTGTGCTATTGTTTATTTAAAATTCGGTTAGACGAGCTCGAATTACCTAATGATTTTATTGCTTTGCGTATACATACACTGGCGACATATTCTAATTAGCAGTTTTAGCATCGCAGAATTTAAAATGTAATAGTGGGTAAGAATGAAGATGAGCCACTATTCACCACAACACTGTCCAACTTTGATCCTCAATCGGTTAACCTCTTTAATGAGACAGCTTTCCTCTCCGGGTTTCCAACGGGAAAACGTGGTATTTATACTCCTACAACATTTATACGGCGCCAGTAAAAGAGTATAGACGAAAGTGTTAATTATAAATAAAAATCACAATTCTCAAATAAATTTTAATATAAAAAAAAATTAAAAAAATTGATTCTTTATAAAGTATAAAGAGCTGTGTAAAACAATTATACACAAAGAGGTAAAATAATTTGCTGGTATTGACCGCAAAGCAAATTCAAACGTCCTCTAATGAATCGCGAACTAAATTATATCTAATAAATTGCAAAGATACTTTTTTCTTTCACCCCTGATAAACAAACTCAAAAGTAAACAGATAAACCTGTCAGACCGAAATATCTAACACATGCGCGATACCACATGTACAAAAACACCAATCTTGAAATCTAAAACATTCTAGAATTTAACGTTACAAAAAAAATTAGTTGAAACGAAAAACTATCTTTATCATTTATATTTTAATTAAAATTAAAATGTTTAGAAATTCATACAATCAATAATACAATAATAAATGCATACAGTAAAGAAATAATACAATATAAATTAGTAATAATCTTTTTTACTTACTTTATATGAAAAAATATTTTTTCACGAGAGACTTTAAGTTAGAAGAACGTATTAAATTAAACTACGAGATCAGCAAACTCGTATTAAAATAACGATAATGAATTCAAACACATCATCCAATTAATAAAAATCACGAAGCTAATAAACTAAGACAAAATATAAAGATTTATATCTTATAAAAATACTCTTGTCAACTCAGGTAACAGTTAGTGTCTGAAGCGGATATCAAATCCGGCGGGCAACCACACAAATCAAAATAGATCAGTTCAAAATAAACTCTGCATTCATAAATATTAGTTCAATATAAAATAATGTTTTTCACAAATGTTTGCGGGGAAAAATCCATATCAATATGTATGTATTAAGACACGATTACGTATTCAAAATAATCTCTTTCATGTTTCGGTAAATATTACTTTTATCAAAGAATTAAAAATGACAGTATATTAATGTCAAAGTTACGTAGTTAAGTACTGTAGTGTCATGGTGAGAAATACTTATTTAAAATACATTCTACAATCAATTCAAATAATAATAATTCATGACCAGGGAGCGGACTGAAGCGATTGAATGACCAATTGCCCCGATAAAACGTTGTGGCGGTATCATCTACATTATGCATGTTACAACAACCCCACTACTAGCTTGCTCGATTGCATTCGTCTAGCAGATGTTGTTATTTCCGTCGTTATTGTGTCTATTCATTCATAAAATTCTATTTTACAGTGGCGTGTCTCTAGTTTCGTTTCTTTCAGTGTTATTTGGTTACAACTTTTAGCATTTTAAAAAATTCGTCTTTCATTGTTATATTGCATATTTATTCTATAATTTTTTTAATTTAATTATAAATGATAAGTTTAATTTACTTCCTTATTTTTGGAGTAGTTTTCGTTTCTTCTTTTTAGTCCATTTCTTTCTGATCTTAGTATTTCTCTTTATTTTAATTAACTATGGAGAATCCTCGTAGGGCAACCATTGTAGGATGGATTAGAAGCTATACAGATTGGTTGCAGATTCGTACTGATAACGAGATATATTCCAGTGCCTGTTCATTAAGTTTAAGGCGTCCGCGAAAGTGTAATGTGCAGAGACATGTTTGTTCGAAAACTCATCAAGATAACATATGACCATCTGCACCTGACACCATAGACTAAAGAAGAAGTGTGTGAAGCTTTCATGGCGGCCAATATCCAATTCAAAAAGCTTAATAATCCAGTCCTCACGAGGTCCTCAAAAATATACTGATCGTCATATACCAGATGAATCCACTTTACGTAAATACCACTTATCAAAATGTTATTTGAGAACCATTGAATAAATACGAACCAGCCCATCTGGTCATCATCTTTGGGCAAGTGCAGAAAATACAACGGATGTAATGTTAGGATATATGTTATATGTAGTTGTTGGTATTCATCATCCGACAACTTCATACCAACCATACTTTATGGCAACTAAAATATTGCCAGTTGTAAATAGTGAAACAGTTGCAGAAGTAATTGATCAATGTATTCGTAATATTCTGTCATCGGATAACAACTATAAAGACAAGATGCTATTATTATTATATGTAAAAAAAAGGAAAGTTATTAAAGCAATCTTATCCCAATATGCTACACGTTACCTGTGCAGCACGCACTACACAGAATATGTGAGTACATCAGAGGTCATTTTCCAAATTTCCAAATGTTGATAAGTTAGTTTCATAATTTAAAAAGATATTTCTCAAAGCTGAGACAAAAAGTTGATGCCATATTTAGCAGAAATCCAGCAGAAATTTGAATATATATTATCAATTCTGCACAGAGCCGATTGAAAAATCTATATATTCGAAGTATGGGGCACATTTGCAACATTTAAATCACGCATCCATCACCAATGTGATGTGGAACGGCCATTTCCTATTTCTAAAGACGCTTTAACACCTAGAGGAACTAATTTAACACAGGAACACCTTGAACAAATTTTAGTTGTTCATAGTAATGTTTTACACTTTCAATGTTTCACAGAAAATACATAGTTTTGAGTTTTGTTCTTTGTAAATTATTTTTATTCAAAATCCGATACGCAATTTGCTTGTCAGCATTACTTTTGTTTCAGTAGCAGTTGCTGCCGGTTACCAAGCCGTTTATTACATTCGCTCTGCTGTGCATTGACAGATACATATTAACTGCATATTGCTATGTACTGCGGTGTTGATTGCTTGTTTAAATTAGTCCACAATACACAACAGCTTGCTCGGTCTATCTCAAGTCGGGTCTGCCTTCCAGAAACTCTAGGATCTTCAGGGCTACCCTCACAGGGTACGTAGTAAAGTAAATAAAACAAAAGGTATTAGAAAAGTAAACAAAGATTCATCGCACGAAATTTTAATAAAAAAAAAAAACAAAAAAAATCTACTTTATCAAGTATAAAGCCGTACTGAAACATCAATTGTGTAACAGTGTGCGGAGAACTTTTATACAAATGACAATAAAAGATAAAAAACCTCACCAAATGACCGCGCACAAACTTAAATTAATTAAATATTCAGGAAAGCTATCAAACTCCAATTAATTACGTTATTCCCAACTAAACGTCAAACAGAAAATAACTGTAGGCGCGCGCACCAAAAAATTAACCCATGCGCACATTCAACATGGTACAAAGGCAACTTTCCCACCAATTCCTGACCTTCTAGAATATATTACAGATAAAAAAATACTACAAAAAAAAAGTATGAAAATTTTCCTTAATATTTATCTGACTCTAAATATATTTAACTAACAATTTGCTGAATTTACGAGCTCATTCAATATTCAAATAACATAACTAAACTAATTTATAAAAATATAATACTTGCTAATATACACTTACATTAATTAATTAATGCAGTCATCACACTTCATAAAAATTTACAAAAAGAGAGATTTCAGATAGGTCACATAAATCAAAAAAAATTACAAGTATAAAAGACTCGTAATAAATCGAGAATTAATTTTAACACATCAGATACACTAAACTAAAACATAAACCGAAATTACTATAATAACCTGAATAAAAAAGAAGTCTTTATTCAGCAGAAAATTAATTAGACCTATCTGTTCAATAGCTGGAAAATCTTTAACTCCTTCTTCACGGAAATGGAATCATCACCCTACCTAAAACAAAATCAAAAGTCCGGCTACAATAATGTACTTCCTCTGACCGGTACTGCGTACATCAAGACTACGCTCGAATAACCTACAAGCGTGGACTAAAATACATATTATAATAAAATTTAAATAAAATATTAAATATTTTCAAATATTTTTCTGGAATAAAATACACATAAATATATAGTCTTTTATAGTTTCTTTAAATTTTCTCTTCGGGGAAAAATTCATGACAATATGTATGTATGTGCCACATATGCAAGTAGCCACACGTATCAAATTGTTCGAAACTTACGAATCGCTTACAGAAACAAACCTATTGCGAATACAAGGCAGACGCCTATGGGCTATAAATCATCAATCGCTCGAGTCCGCTCTCTGTTCATGACCTATCATTCTCAACAGCTTGACGTCAATTATAGAGGGATTGGTAAGTCATGAGATGAGTTATTATTACATTTGCGTCCGTGGAGCGATTTAAGATGTTAAGCTGTCGGAATTCGCCTAGAACGAGATGGAAAACCACGAAAACCTACTCGGACAGCCCAGCCCCGGGTATAAATCGGGACTGCCGGCAAGGCCTGATTGAGAATTGATTTTTTTTATGCATTGCATAATGTGTTATATATAACACATATATATATAAGATAAATTTCATAAAGTATTGAAAAATACATAAAATATTTGAATATTTGAACTTCATTATTTAAAAAGGATTAAACAAACTAAAAATTAAAAATGAAGCAAACTGTTTTAAAAAGTATAATTTTGTTTTTATTTTTCTACATAATCTCTATTTTTATTAAGACATTGTTCCCACGGAAGTAGAAGTTTTTTAATTCCGTCATCGAAGAATGAAGAAGATTGTGTCACTTGATAATCGTCCACAAACGATCCAACACCATTGTTGTCGTCAAAACGGTGTCCTCCTAATTCTTTCTTCAGTAGCTCAAGCATGTGGTAGTCACACCGTGAAAAATCTGGAGTATACACCGGGTGTTTGATTACTTCCCAATTTGTATGTAGGCGATGCAGTTGTGTGCAACTGAGAGTTGACATGAAGAAATATCACACTTATTTTTATCGATAGGCATTTACAGCAATTTGCATATTGTCATGTCCTAGTCATCTTCAATCAACTCATGGATCGCATGGAGGTTCATTTCAGTGATGCTTGTCTGAGGTCGACGTGCATGACGACCTCGAAAGAACCTTTCCAGCAAGCTTAGCAGTCAGTGGACGAAATATGTCCTCCCGCGACAAAAGATTTAATGATAATGCATTGCTCAATGGAAGCGTATTTCTCTTGGTCTAACGTGATGCTATTGATGGCCAGTCAGCACTGGTGGGGTCCGCCTCCCCGGTGGACTCCACATCTTTTGATACCGCCACCGAACACTTACCAAAGCCTCGCACCATCTGCTTTGTGCGACAAAAAACCGGGTTATATTTGAATCAACCTCGTAGGCAGGCATGCAAGAAATTTTATTGAGAAAAAAGCTATGCGTAAAATTTAATTAGTTGTATGTAGTTTAACAAATTATTAACGCAAATCAATCTTGTTAAATTGCAGTTTTATAAATTAGTAACACGAACGGATCTCAAAACAAATTACAAGTAATCCTCAATTAATTTACAAAGTTTTGCAGTGAAAAACGTAAGGGAAAATAAGAAAGCGATAATATCGAAATTCGATTTATTTTATTGAAGAGTTTATGAAATTCTGTGAAATTCTTGCAAATCAAATTAATTAAAAATTTAGAATTCACCTCTTTCGGAAAAGAGGGACAGTGCCTTTCCTCATTAATATACTACCAAACCGAACTTCATTCACTCATTAAAATAAACATTTATTTGAAACTTCTCTGAGTTCTGTAAAACGCGTGGGAATAATAAATACATCTATATCTACATTTGTATATTAGTATATATCGGGACTCCTGAAGAGAAAATTAATTAAAACAATTCTGAAATACAAAACATGTTTTCACATGTAAATTTTACAAATATGTAATTATCGTTTTCAATAATTATTATTATCTTGTAATATTTTTGTATTTTGTAGTGCAAATATTTATATTCACAATTTTTAATATCAATAATATATCTCTGTGTTTTAAAGAAAATGGTTAAGGTTAAGACATCTATACTTGAAAGAGTGTGCTTGGACACTCAAAGAAACAAGTCTCCTTTGAAAGCATTAACAGCTTTATTGGTTGAAATAAGACGCATTTTCTCCGTAAGAATTTATTTTTGGGCACTTAACTGGCCGGCTCCTCCAAGTAGTAACCGAGTAGTAGCCCGATGCTGTTTGACTTGAGTGATCGCATGAAAACAGGTCTTTTCAGCGTGATATAGTCGTTACCAATGCGGTAGCGGCAAATAGATAAAAAAGAAGAAGAATTTTAGTTACGTAACATCAATTCTTAATAAGAATCAATTAGAGATCCTTTAAAACTAAATTTATTCTTTAATTAACAAATTTAGTATAAAAAACACACTTGGCTATTTCACAATTATTCTTTAATATTACTTTCGGAATTTACTATTTAAGTTAACGATGTTAGTTTTGGAGTCAATATTTATTTTTGTCATTTTTCGGTTGAGAAAAGCCTATAATTCTTCTCTTAAACATGTACCTAACATATACGTTAGGAACTTCAATAATCTATGAGTGTAGGATAATTGTAAGAAATCGATTTCGTAAACTCAGCTGAATTATTTATTTGGTTCATTTGTAAAATTAAAACAATATTTATTTTTGTAAAAACTAAATTTTGATGTAGGTTACTTATCTTTAATTAAAATTATATTCGTATATCTGTAGTTGTCATGGAAAAATTAAATTATTCAAAGATACATTCAAGTTTAATAATAATAATTCATGCCTTAGCATTCTCCAACAGCTAGACGACAATTACGGGGGATTGGCAAGTCATAATTTATTATTATTTCTGCGCCCGTGGAGCGACTTAAGATGTTAAGCTGTCGGCATTCGCCTGGAACGAGAAGGAAAACCACGAAAACCTACTCGGACAGCCTAGTCAGGGATCTAAATACGGAAATGCCAGCATGATAAGCCAGTATACAGATATTTAAATAACATCATGCTATAGATTTTTCCTTGGACAAGAAAGGAAAAATGATTGAACAATATTGAACTCTGTATTGTAGTACATTTATAAAAATTATCTATTTCAATTGTATGTTTATTTATTTCAGACGGGGATCGTTATATATATATTTTATTTTATAAGTGAAAATTTTTATAATGTTTGAAATTATGATTAACCCTCGTATATTTAGGTTAATCAGAGGATTGAAGTTGCCGCTCTTCCGGATATTGTATTTATTAAAATGTGTTGTCTGTATATATTTTTGATTTTATAGATGGTAGGGATGTTCAGGCGGATGTTGAAATTTCATTTTGAGTTAGAGATATCTTGACGTTTGAAGTGATCGGTTTATTAAAGAATAAAATACTCAATTTTATTCTTTGTTTTATAAAATCGGGTTGAATATTGTTTATGCATTTATTGTGAGGTGCATGTAAATCTTAATTCGATTTTTGCGAGTGTTTTGATGTTTATAAAATGTTTTTTTTTATGAATAAGATATCTCTCGTGCATTTTATAAATGGTGCATAGATCTATGTAAGTTTGATAAAATATTTTGTTTATATATATGATATCACGATTATTTTCATTATTATAATTTCATGTATTTCTTGTAATAATTTATATTTGAAAGTAGTATATGGGTATTAGAGAAAGTTGTCATGTTTTTGTAAGGGAAGTTTTTTCTTAAAATAATATTCGAGAACATTTTTGAATTCAAGGTTGGAGTTTTCTTTAGTGGGGATTGACCTTGTTGTGTTATTTTTGCGCATGACAAAAATTCAATTTTCGTGGGTTTCGAAAACTTAGTTGTTTTTGACATTTGTTTGTAGGGGTCAAAGTAGAGGTTAAACTTGACAAATTTCACTAGTATTTATTAGTTTTATGTTTGATCGAGTGTCACAAGGGGTTTTTCTCTGTGTGCGAGTCATTATTCACAAAGAGTGTTTCCCCATTGCTACTGTTTGATGATGCTTTAGCACCCTATACACTTTGTAGAGGGATTTTTTTGAATTTTTTTTTTAAATAAACTAACAAATTAACAGATAAGATTTTTATTTGTGTTTATTGATTTATTTTCGGATTAAAACTTGGACCTGATCCGCGAGGAACGATTCATGAGATGGGAGTTCGTGGATTCTACTAGACTGAATAGCCGGCAATATAAGCTGTAGTGTGAATAAAAATTAATAAGCAATTTCAAAGCAAATTCCACTGCACAATTATGGCGGCCCAACGTGTCGGCGTATAACAAAGCAAATGCCAAAATTTCCAATTTTGGCGAGTCCAACGTATAATTGGCAGAAATAAAACAATATAATTCAAATATGGAAAATATAATGGAAAATTTGAAACAAAGAATGGGTAATGCTGGTTACATACATGAAGAGGGGGACGACGAAGTAGGCAGTCAACAGATGATGGATATGATGCAAACAACGACACAAATGATAATGAATATGATACAACAAAATCATAATGAAATAAAACAACAACAAATGGAAATGAAACAACAACAAATGGAAATGAAACAACAAATGGAACGAATGATTCAACAAAAACATAAGGAGATGGAACAGATGATACAACAAAATAACAATGAAATAAAACAACGACAGGAGTATGTAGAGAAAAAAATAAAAGGGATAATGGATCAAATGGCACCAGGAACCAGTAACAATCAAATAAACAAGGAAAACACAATAAATAAAAGTAAAATAGCACACGTCGAGGAAAAACAAGCAATAGAAGAAAAGGAATTAAAAATAATGGAACAAGAAGAAAAGGAATCGATAATAATGCAACAAGAAGAAAACGAATCAACAATTACAAAAGAAAGTTTAGAGGACGTGCCTGGGGAGGAATCTATGCCACAGGACGAGGGAAATGATATGGATACAGAAATAGGAAGAAGAAATAATCAAATTAGGGTAAGCGAAGAAATTACATTAAATAAAATTAAGTTTGAAACTAACGAGAAAACAGAATTTAATATAATTAAAACAAATGCTAAGTTAGAATGTAGGATGGAAGAAAGTATTCACGATAAAATGATCAATAAATTAAATAAACAAGCAGTTGTCATTAATGATATTAATGATAAACGAACTAAAATTAAAATGAAATTGATTTCTAGAAATAACATTTATGGATATAATTTGAGTAATTATATAGCAAGTAAACGCAATAATTCCCGTAATTCTATTTTTAAAATCAACTGCTTTTTAAATAATATAAATCAAATGCATGTCAATAATGAAATGTTAAAATATTATACTCTGAAAATTAGAAAGTATAAGGGTACTAAATTTAAATTAAATAGACCCACATTTTATAGTAAGGTAAAAGTAAAAATGAAACTACAAATTATTTACTGTCGGATATTTTAAATAGGCCCAACTTAATGAGAAATTTCGTTGTAAACTATTTAGATGAATATGCGAGATATAAGGATTTTTGCTTTTGAGTTAACTAATTGGAATGTGTTGTAACAAAAGGATATATAAATAAAATTTGGAAAAGTAAATAGGATTTGATAAATGATACTGAAATGGATTTAACGTAAAAGATAATTAGGATTAGATTATTAGTATAAGAAGAGGATGTAGAAGTAAAATAAAAAGGTGTTTACTGAATTTCGTCGTGATAAAAAGTTATATGATATTGAATATAAAAAAATTTTCGTCGGTGAAATATGAAATAAATATATGATATGTTTGAAGGAAAATGAAAGTGTATTTATAGAAAAAAATTTTCGTCGGTATATTTAAATAGAATTTCGTCGTTGATATATGAAAAAAATTATTATGATAATAGGGATATATATATATATATTGTTGAAATAAAATTATGGTATTTATGAATATATAGAAAAAGAATTATTGGCATGTTTAAAAAGGTTAATGAATAAAAATATTTGAATAGGATGGTTTACGATGTGCTGATTTAACTGACCTGGTAATAAATTGGATTGAATAAATGGATATATACAGGATGAGTTATAAAATAAAATTTATTGTTGACATAATTAATTTAATTAAAATTTATCTGCGTATAAAAAATTATTGATAATGGGAATTGCGTTGGAGAAAAAAAATTAAAATTATATAAATATATAAGAAGAAGAAATTAAGCTTAGGATATGATTATTATTATTATTATTATTGTTATTGCTTGGAAACTAATGGTGTTATGAATTTGTTTATAAAAATGATTTGGTATATGAGATTTTGATGCTATGTTTTTCTTTTATCTATGAAAATTCGTTGGAGATGTTCATGTCCATGTGATCGAGAGAGTGCTCGAATATTCGACGAGGATGACTGTTGCTTCGGCGTGTTCCTTCGTCTGTGATGTTTGTAACGAAGCCCATTCGAAAATGTCTAGTTAAAAATGACATTAACTAAATTATGTCAAGCAAAACGACAAAACAGATAACATGTCTTAAGCAAAATAAGACATGTATATTCATAAAAATTATATACAGAATGTATATGAAAATGTTGAATTTGTTTACCACACTACAGCATCAGAACGAGGATGATCCTGTTCATCAACAATGCAACAAGTTAGTGCGGGGAACAAAGACAGGGTGCGTTTCTGTCTCGAGTGCTGTGCTGAAGTTTATCCTTGAAAAAAGCTCAGGGATGTTCTGACTTTGTTCTCGGATAAATTCGGGGAATCATGCTATAGATTTTTCCTTGGACAAGAAAGGAAAAATGATTGAACAATATTGAACTCTGTATTGTAGTACATTTATAAAAATTATCTATTTCAATTGTATGTTTATTTATTTCAGACGGGGATCGTTATATATATATTTTATTTTATAAGTGAAAATTTTTATAATGTTTGAAATTATGATTAACCCTCGTATATTTAGGTTAATCAGAGGATTGAAGTTGCCGCTCTTCCGGATATTGTATTTATTAAAATGTGTTGTCTGTATATATTTTTGATTTTATAGATGGTAAGGATGTTCAGGCGGATGTTGAAATTTCATTTTGAGTTAGAGATATCTTGACGTTTGAAGTGATCGGTTTATTAAAGAATAAAATACTCAATTTTATTCTTTGTTTTATAAAATCGGGTTGAATATTGTTTATGCATTTATTGTGAGGTGCATGTAAATCTTAATTCGATTTTTGCGAGTGTTTTGATGTTTATAAAATGTTTTTTTTTATGAATAAGATATCTCTCGTGCATTTTATAAATGGTGCATAGATCTATGTAAGTTTGATAAAATATTTTGTTTATATATATGATATCACGATTATTTTCATTATTATAATTTCATGTATTTCTTGTAATAATTTATATTTGAAAGTAGTATATGGGTATTAGAGAAAGTTGTCATGTTTTTGTAAGGGAAGTTTTTTCTTAAAATAATATTCGAGAACATTTTTGAATTCAAGGTTGGAGTTTTCTTTAGTGGGGATTGACCTTGTTGTGTTATTTTTGCGCATGACAAAAATTCAATTTTCGTGGGTTTCGAAAACTTAGTTATTTTTGACATTTGTTTGTAGGGGTCAAAGTAGAGGTTAAACTTGACAAATTTCACTAGTATTTATTAGTTTTATGTTTGATCGAGTGTCACAAGGGGTTTTTCTCTGTGTGCGAGTCATTATTCACAAAGAGTGTTTCCCCATTGCTACTGTTTGATGATGCTTTAGCACCCTATACACTTTGTAGAGGGATTTTTTTGAATTTTTTTTTTAAATAAACTAACAAATTAACAGATAAGATTTTTATTTGTGTTTATTGATTTATTTTCGGATTAAAACTTGGACCTGATCCGCGAGGAACGATTCATGAGATGGGAGTTCGTGGATTCTACTAGACTGAATAGCCGGCAATATAAGCTGTAGTGTGAATAAAAATTAATAAGCAATTTCAAAGCAAATTCCACTGCACAATTATGGCGGCCCAACGTGTCGGCGTATAACAAAGCAAATGCCAAAATTTCCAATTTTGGCGAGTCCAACGTATAATTGGCAGAAATAAAACAATATAATTCAAATATGGAAAATATAATGGAAAATTTGAAACAAAGAATGGGTAATGCTGGTTACATACATGAAGAGGGGGACGACGAAGTAGGCAGTCAACAGATGATGGATATGATGCAAACAACGACACAAATGATAATGAATATGATACAACAAAATCATAATGAAATAAAACAACAACAAATGGAAATGAAACAACAACAAATGGAAATGAAACAACAAATGGAACGAATGATGCAACAAAAACATAAGGAGATGGAACAGATGATACAACAAAATAACAATGAAATAAAACAACGACAGGAGTATGTAGAGAAAAAAATAAAAGGGATAATGGATCAAATGGCACCAGGAACCAGTAACAATCAAATAAACAAGGAAAACACAATAAATAAAAGTAAAATAGCACACGTCGAGGAAAAACAAGCAATAGAAGAAAAGGAATTAAAAATAATGGAACAAGAAGAAAAGGAATCGATAATAATGCAACAAGAAGAAAACGAATCAACAATTACAAAAGAAAGTTTAGAGGACGTGCCTGGGGAGGAATCTATGCCACAGGACGAGGGAAATGATATGGATACAGAAATAGGAAGAAGAAATAATCAAATTAGGGTAAGCGAAGAAATTACATTAAATAAAATTAAGTTTGAAACTAACGAGAAAACAGAATTTAATATAATTAAAACAAATGCTAAGTTAGAATGTAGGATGGAAGAAAGTATTCACGATAAAATGATCAATAAATTAAATAAACAAGCAGTTGTCATTAATGATATTAATGATAAACGAACTAAAATTAAAATGAAATTGATTTCTAGAAATAACATTTATGGATATAATTTGAGTAATTATATAGCAAGTAAACGCAATAATTCCCGTAATTCTATTTTTAAAATCAACTGCTTTTTAAATAATATAAATCAAATGCATGTCAATAATGAAATGTTAAAATATTATACTCTGAAAATTAGAAAGTATAAGGGTACTAAATTTAAATTAAATAGACCCACATTTTATAGTAAGGTAAAAGTAAAAATGAAACTACAAATTATTTACTGTCGGATATTTTAAATAGGCCCAACTTAATGAGAAATTTCGTTGTAAACTATTTAGATGAATATGCGAGATATAAGGATTTTTGCTTTTGAGTTAACTAATTGGAATGTGTTGTAACAAAAGGATATATAAATAAAATTTGGAAAAGTAAATAGGATTTGATAAATGATACTGAAATGGATTTAACGTAAAAGATAATTAGGATTAGATTATTAGTATAAGAAGAGGATGTAGAAGTAAAATAAAAAGGTGTTTACTGAATTTCGTCGTGATAAAAAGTTATATGATATTGAATATAAAAAAATTTTCGTCGGTGAAATATGAAATAAATATATGATATGTTTGAAGGAAAATGAAAGTGTATTTATAGAAAAAAATTTTCGTCGGTATATTTAAATAGAATTTCGTCGTTGATATATGAAAAAAATTATTATGATAATAGAGATATATATATATATATTGTTGAAATAAAATTATGGTATTTATGAATATATAGAAAAAGAATTATTGGCATGTTTAAAAAGGTTAATGAATAAAAATATTTGAATAGGATGGTTTACGATGTGCTGATTTAACTGACCTGGTAATAAATTGGATTGAATAAATGGATATATACAGGATGAGTTATAAAATAAAATTTATTGTTGACATAATTAATTTAATTAAAATTTATCTGCGTATAAAAAATTATTGATAATGGGAATTGCGTTGGAGAAAAAAAATTAAAATTATATAAATATATAAGAAGAAGAAATTAAGCTTAGGATATGATTATTATTATTATTATTATTGTTATTGCTTGGAAACTAATGGTGTTATGAATTTGTTTATAAAAATGATTTGGTATATGAGATTTTGATGCTATGTTTTTCTTTTATCTATGAAAATTCGTTGGAGATGTTCATGTCCATGTGATCGAGAGAGTGCTCGAATATTCGACGAGGATGACTGTTGCTTCGGCGTGTTCCTTCGTCTGTGATGTTTGTAACGAAGCCCATTCGAAAATGTCTAGTTAAAAATGACATTAACTAAATTATGTCAAGCAAAACGACATAACAGATAACATGTCTTAAGCAAAATAAGACATGTATATTCATAAAAATTATATACAGAATGTATATGAAAATGTTGAATTTGTTTACCACACTACAGCATCAGAACGAGGATGATCCTGTTCATCAACAATGCAACAAGTTAGTGCGGGGAACAAAGACAGGGTGCGTTACTGTCTCGAGTGCTGTGCTGAAGTTTATCCTTGAAAAAAGCTCAGGGATGTTCTGACTTTGTTCTCGGATAAATTCGGGGAATCATGCTATAGATTTTTCCTTGGACAAGAAAGGAAAAATGATTGAACAATATTGAACTCTGTATTGTAGTACATTTATAAAAATTATCTATTTCAATTGTATGTTTATTTATTTCAGACGGGGATCGTTATATATATATTTTATTTTATAAGTGAAAATTTTTATAATGTTTGAAATTATGATTAACCCTCGTATATTTAGGTTAATCAGAGGATTGAAGTTGCCGCTCTTCCGGATATTGTATTTATTAAAATGTGTTGTCTGTATATATTTTTGATTTTATAGATGGTAGGGATGTTCAGGCGGATGTTGAAATTTCATTTTGAGTTAGAGATATCTTGACGTTTGAAGTGATCGGTTTATTAAAGAATAAAATACTCAATTTTATTCTTTGTTTTATAAAATCGGGTTGAATATTGTTTATGCATTTATTGTGAGGTGCATGTAAATCTTAATTCGATTTTTGCGAGTGTTTTGATGTTTATAAAATGTTTTTTTTTATGAATAAGATATCTCTCGTGCATTTTATAAATGGTGCATAGATCTATGTAAGTTTGATAAAATATTTTGTTTATATATATGATATCACGATTATTTTCATTATTATAATTTCATGTATTTCTTGTAATAATTTATATTTGAAAGTAGTATATGGGTATTAGAGAAAGTTGTCATGTTTTTGTAAGGGAAGTTTTTTCTTAAAATAATATTCGAGAACATTTTTGAATTCAAGGTTGGAGTTTTCTTTAGTGGGGATTGACCTTGTTGTGTTATTTTTGCGCATGACAAAAATTCAATTTTCGTGGGTTTCGAAAACTTAGTTATTTTTGACATTTGTTTGTAGGGGTCAAAGTAGAGGTTAAACTTGACAAATTTCACTAGTATTTATTAGTTTTATGTTTGATCGAGTGTCACAAGGGGTTTTTCTCTGTGTGCGAGTCATTATTCACAAAGAGTGTTTCCCCATTGCTACTGTTTGATGATTTAGCACCCTATACACTTTGTAGAGGGATTTTTTTGAATTTTTTTTTTAAATAAACTAACAAATTAACAGATAAGATTTTTATTTGTGTTTATTGATTTATTTTCGGATTAAAACTTGGACCTGATCCGCGAGGAACGATTCATGAGATGGGAGTTCGTGGATTCTACTAGACTGAATAGCCGGCAATATAAGCTGTAGTGTGAATAAAAATTAATAAGCAATTTCAAAGCAAATTCCACTGCAATATGATAGATATTTATATAACATCAACATATATTCATGATGGTAGATGGCTTGGCATTCCCCCGTAATTGTCGTTTAGCTGTTGGAGAGTGCAAAGGCATTAATTATTGTTATTAAATTTGAATTTATCTTTGAATAATTTCATTTTATCCATGACAACTACAGATATATAAATATAACACTAATATACTGACATTTATATTTTTTATTTCTTTGAAAAAGGCATTATGTGCTGATCCTGTATTCAGTTTGAATGTAAATAAATAGAAATTATATGTTGTCGATTCAACAAACAAATAGGCATTTATTTGTTCAAGGTCACAAAAACCCCCTTTGAATTTCAGTAATGTAATACGTCTGTGTGCGAAAAGTTTATAAACATGTATTCATTCATTTCCTAGATATAAATTTTCTTAAATATCAGCTGTCCTGTTGTTATTTATAAGTAGGTCAATGGTCTGGCCTTTGGCCTTTATTGCGAAAAAAATACAATATCAAGTTTCTTTAAAAATTTTGAACCTTATAAGCGTTTTGTGGCGATATGAAATTTGTAATTTAATTGTCTTAATATTAAATATACACCGAGAAATAATAAATTACATTTACAATTTTTAATTGGATGTTCATATTTTTTTCTGTGCCTCTTTTTTAATAACAATTTCTTTGTCATAAAAAGGGCAAATTTGTGTGAAACAGGTGGAATGCTTGATGGAGATGTTCCATGTGGTAAACACAATCTTCTAACCGATCCGTAAACTTTCGAAGTACAAGATTTAACATGGTTCCGTGTTCACGGTTATAGGCCGCACTTTGAAAAATACGTTGCCGAAGATCGTCTTCGTTGACATTATCTTTCAATCTGTACACGGTTTGTAAAATTAAATCAATCGATGGACGTCCTCGATGTTCATAAATACGTCTAGTAGCTCTAACATTTTCACCTGTTTCAATGTATAGTAAGGCGATATCTATTAATTCATGATTTGAATAAGCCATGGCATACTTCACGGAAGTTGATAGCATACTGACTTCTGACTTATTGCGCCTACAACTCGCCTTTACGCTTCTATAGGGGTAGCGCTACAGTTATAAAGGAATACTAAATTTACCAGAAACGGGGTAACTCACGCCTATTTATTAATTTTTTTTTCTTCGATCTCGTTCGAGATAGAGTTTTCGTGCATTAGCATTTTGTGCTTAATATTATTACAGTTATTGCATATTAAAGTACGTCGGAATATTTCGTTTACACCCTGTATATATAAAAGGCAACGTTTGTATGTATGTCCGTTTTATAGTAAGAAGCTACTGGACCGATTTATGGGCGGTTTTTTACAAAATGATACACGTTGTCCGGATAAGGCTTAAAGTTATTGAAATCCTCGATTTGACGAATAGAAAAAAAGTTAGGAACCTAATAGTATAATATCAATAGTAGCAGTGCTATTATTTAAATGTTAATGGTGCCACGAGACAGTACTTCTCACATTGAAGTCCATGAGGTAATAAATACTGTCACGCATGCGTAGAACGAAGTTCGAGTGCTGTTGTTTTGACAATTGAATTTATTTACATTCACAAAAAAGATTGTAAATTCAAGAGCATTCCAATGAACTTAAAGTTGATACAACAGTAATTACAATTATAATAATGTATATATAAATATCTAATTTTAACTAAATACAATAACTGATATCACACTTTCATCACACTAAATAAAACAGTTTTATTTAGAAATGCATAACAAATACATCATAATATATTAAAACCACAAACATTAAATTTTTTGAAAAAGGTACTACATATAGTATCGAAGCTTCAAATTAAATATTGTTTTAATTACATGGCCGCTACTCCCAAAAAATATTATTTTTATCTCGAATTATAGTTACGGTCAAGAAAATAAGAAATTCCTTCTAATTATATGTATATATATATACATATATATATATATATATATATATATATATATATATATATATATATATGTTACCGTGAAAGACCGAAAGTAGTGGTTGTCGACATACACTTAATGTCGACAGACACCAGATGAATAGGTGAAAGGCCGAACAATTATTAGTTATATTATAAATTCGGTCCTTCACCAGTGTATGTCGACAAACACATATAAGCTTCGGTGAATGTCACAAACGACAGGACATTTATTATAATATAAGTTTATTATTCATATTATTCACGTCACTGCAAACCATTCATTCTGGAATTTCCAGCTATATTTAATTTACCCTTCACAGGTATTTGTAATTTCTTGCATCTATTCAAATTCACAATAGGCTTATTAAGAAACGAATATTTAGTTCTTAGTTTTGTTCTATTTATTACCGTAGTTCATTACAATAGCTCTAGTATTTCCCAAATTCAGAGGGTTGTAAACTGTTTATATATTCTTTTAAATTCAAATTCATAGATCAGTTCCAAATGATCAATCGGTAAAGACAGTTCTCGCAGAGACTTATCTAATAGACAACCCGTGGCAGGTGAAACATCATCAACAGGTATTATAATTTGTGCTCGATGGCTACTGCAGTAAATAGTGATCAATTTCTTGAAAAGTTAAATACCCTAATAAGAAATAAACGAGAAGACAATTGTTTTTATTTTTCTCAAGAAAGGTACTCTAAAATCGTTTCTGAAGTAATTTCTGCTAAAAGTAACTGCAGTACCCCTTTGGACTACAGACGTTTAAAACGTTTTGACATTTTAAAAGTTAGTGACGAACAAAAGTTAATTGTGCCATTAAAACCAGGAGAAACGAATATCCAGTATTATGTTACAAACGAAGAGTTGTTTAATATACTTTCCGAAACTCACATACGAACAGGCCATGGAGGAAGAACACGAATGCTAAAAGAATTGCAAGTTAAATACAAAAATATTACTTATGAAGTCATAATGCTCTATTTAAATTTATGTCAACAATGTCAAATGAAACACAGTGCTCCTAAAAAAGTTATTGTTGTAAAACCAATGGTGAGTTCCGAATTAAACTCTAGATGCCAAGTCGATTTGATAGACTTGCAATTACACAGCGATGGCGATTACAAATTTATAATAGTTTACCAAGATCACTTAACCAAGTTTGTCCAGTTACGAGCGTTAAAAACCAAGAGAGCAGAAGAAGTAGCATATCACCTTCTTCAAATTTTTTTAATATTTGGTGCTCCCGCTATATTGCATTCGGATAATGGCAGAGAGTTCAGTAACCAAGTCATATCTTAACTATGCGCTATGTGGAAAGATGTTAAAATAGTGCACGGAAAGCCTCGTCACAGCCAAACACAAGGCTCAGTCGAAAGAGCCAATCAAGACATACAAAGACATGAAGGAATACGCCAGAGTTCATATGAAGCTCTGTTTGGCCTTAAACCAAAAAGAGGCATAGCATCGTCATCTCTCCCCAACGAGCAAATTACAAACATTGAAACCGAGGAACAGCTAGAAGCTTATGTTAATACTTGTGAAGAAAATTTGGTTAGTGACCATATTGATGACCATGTTTTAGATGTAAGTGATATAGATGACCAAAATACCATTGGAGCCAATCCACCTTCATCTGCCACCAACAGATCTTCATCTGAAGTGCCGACTGATCCACAACCCAGCACGTCTCCAACTCAAACACTAACTGATCTGCAACCGATTACGTCTTCATCTCAAGTGCTGACTAGGCAGCACGAGCTAATCAATTCAAAAAGAGTAGCAGCAAAAGAGAATCTACTACTCCAAGCAACAAAAATGTTGCGAACCTCAAAGAAAAAGTTTCCTGCGGCCCAAATTGGTGATACCTTAAGAATTAAAGTCCCTGACGTCGATCGTGATCGTACAGATCCCCGAAATGTGTTAGCCATTGTTGTTGGGATAGAGAATACATACTTTTATAAATTAGCGAACAAGAATGGCACCTTCAAGCAGCTTTTCACTCGTAATCAATTCGCAATTTGCAAAGAAAAGTTAATTTCCATGGATGAGATTTCAGGTCAAGAAAATTCGGTAAGAGAAGCAGCTTCTGCTAATTCAAAAAGTGGAGGGCAAGGCTATACACGCTGTAACTGCAAAAAGAAGTGTTCCACGGCTAAATGTAGCTGTAAAAACAATAGGCTTTTATGTAATTCGAAGTGTCATGGTAGCTTAAGTTGTTGCAATAAATAAGGTTGCCATACATTTACTTTGTTTTTTTTAATTTCATTTCAAGAAATAAAATGCATTTTATTTGTTATATTAATATTATGTTTGTTGTGTTTGTTTTAAGTTCAACAATTTCTTTATGTTCATTTGAAAACTTCTTCCATGTTTTAATCAAAATAAATAATAACCTATAGAGTTTTATTTTGTTTTCTTTTTATAAACAAATTCTTTTAAACATACACCATGAGTCCATGATGAATGTTGACATTCGCCGGTGTAAGTTAGAAATAATGATATTTGATGAATATATCGGACATATGCCAAGTAACTTGGTGAATGTTGACATTCATCGGTATATCTCGACTATCACCGGTTTTCGGACTTTCACGGTAACATATACACTAAAATCTAGCAATAGCATTACAAGATTCAGCTAGTATAAATATAAAACCTTAATATTTCGACAGTCACTTAAAAAATCCAATGATTGAAACATTTAACATTAGTTAACATTTACTGAAATTTTTAGCGAAATTCATAATGTTGCATTAAAACTATTCCAGAAATAACAAAAAAATAAATATTGTAAATTATATTTTTACATAGTATAGTGTAAATATTAATTTTATTGAAAATATTAATTACACTACAGCAACAGGACTAGGTGCACCATAACAGTGTATACTATCCACTTTGATTTATTACAACACTATCTATCCAAGACCTGTAGTACGGTACACTAACGTAGACTCCATAAACACCAGGCGCTCCGCATCTTTTTCCCCAGATCACCAATCCAGCTATTGAATAGCTGTTCGTATTCGTATTTAGGCACATAAGAGGTGATCCACCGTCTTGCGTACAAGCGTCTAGCTGGGAAGTGCCTCCTGCACATATTTCACCATTGGGGTCTAAAAATCTATCCACTGAAGTTCCCAAAAGACTACTTTGAGCCATAGATGCTCTACAAGTAGCGTAGCTTACAATAGGTACCGTAACTTGTTTTTGAGGATTCGTGGGAGCATCATTTGCGCCAAAACCCGTTTCTCCCCAACCAGCGACTATACAATTTTGTCCTACGAAGGATTGACCTTGAGTAGGTAGACATGCTGTGTTAACTCCAGTTTGCGAACCGGTATTAACCGGTGATGCCAGTGTTACTACAGCAATATCATTAACTAAAGTTGTTGGATTAAAGCTTGGGTGTAGCGTAATAGCTGATGCTGATACCGTTTGAACGTTAGTCATCGAAGCTGGATTGTAAACTCCAAAAGATAATTTTACATTGCTCGGTGTACCAACGTTTAGATTAACTTTGTGAGCTGCTGTTAGTACGTGTGTTGAATCTAAAAGAACTCCAACACCAGTATAGCCAGTTTGATTGGTAATGTAAGCCAACCATGGGTGAGCTCCTTGTGTGGCAAAGCCGTTACCCGAATTGATATTCGTCACATACCGTGTACCACACGAATTTACAACATAACAAGGTTCTTGTCCAGCTGGGCATTGTCCTGGTGTCACTATTCTGGGATTTATTCCAACAGTAGTTGCAACTGGTGGTGAAACAGTTGGATATGGACAAGTTCCTGTCGGTACGCAGGTAAAACTTTGCGCCAGAACGCTATCCATCGCAAATGCAACAAAAACATAATATAATACAAAAGTTTTCATTCTGGCGATTTCGATAGGTGTGATACACGAGTTGTACTGATCTACTGATGGAATTTTTGCTTATATTTAAATGCGATAATGGGTTTTCCCCTCCATTTTCATGGACATTTTGATATGACATTGATTTCTATCTGGTACTAAAATTATGAATTTCTAGCGGAACGAAATTTATTTAATGTGCACGTAGTCATCTATATAGATCTAATTATATCAAAGCGGAATAAATGTAGGTATAGGCTACTACACAAGTCCATGTATGTGTGTGTGTGTAAGTGAGGACAATATATTCACATTAATTTAAATTACAAAGTGCATTCGAAATATATGTATTGTTCGCTATTAAAATCATAACATGATAATTCATTTTTGGAATATTTTGTCTCTTATTCCTTTAACACGTATTACAGAGTTCACAGAATTGTAAATGCTGTGTCCTGAAATTATAAAAAACGTAGGTTTTTCCTTTACTGTTAATAATATGCAAATATAATCTAGAAAGTTTAACTATACAAAATTACTCGCTCATTTCAAAGTTCAAGATGTCATTAATATACAGAGTTCGATGAAAGGGTCAATTGTTGTGGAAGCTTAATCTGCACTTTTGCTTCTGATAGGGTATTGTTAATTTCGTTTGAGAATGACACATTTTTAAAGTCGAAACTGTAGTAACGTTATCTATTATAATAAAGTGATAAAAAACAAATAGTAGTGTATACCGGGTGTATTTTGTAACTTGAAACTTTCAAATATCTCGAAAGATAAGCAGTTCACGAATATTAAATAAGAAATTTGTGGTGGTACTAACAAATACCGATAGAACAATATAATTCGTTGTTAAACAGAATTACTGAGGAATTAAAGGTGGAAGCCCATATATTTACCTGCGACAGGATCAGACTCGAATAAAGAAAAATCATTTTCTCGTTACTACGTGAACATTGCACCGAGCTTTTTGTATGAAGGCATTACTCACATATACCTTTCACCTCTTTTTACGTTGTCATTATACACAACTACTACTGTATATAAATGTAAAAGGATAATTTTTCTTGAAATTCGGCTTATTTATAAATTATTCTTCAAATAAAAAGCTTATTTTGACGTTTCGACATTTATTGTCTTCTTTGAAAACATTGATTTGAATACTAGATGTAAAAACTGTAATTAAAAATATCTTTTTCGTAATATAAAATATTATTAAGAATCGGATGTGAAGGATACAGTTAAAATTCATGTATTTATAGAGGTATCTCTCCAGAGACGTAGATACGTATTTCATCTTTCTACAGAATCATCGGTACGCCCCTGATGGAGAGATACATTTACAAACACAACTACTTCGCTATCTCATAGAAATTACTAAAACAGAGCGTAGAAGAACATTCAGCGCTGCTCATTACCAAAGCGTCGAAACAACTAACACTATCTCAATAAGAACTAAACAAGTGCTACCATAGACAGTTCGTCCAACAAGGAGCGAAGACGCGTCAACACAGTTGCCATAGATATGGTTGTTCTCGCTTATTGAAGCACTTTCCTTGGTTCTACATTTGTTATTGAGACAGTGTTAGTTGTTTCGGCGCTTTGTCAATGAGCAGCGGTGAATGTTCTTCTACGCTCTGTCTTAATCATTTCTGTGAGGTAGCGAAGTTGTTGTGTTTATAAATGTATCTCTCCAGCAGGGGCGTGCCGATGATTCTGTAGCAGGATGAAATACGTATCTACGTCTCTGGAGAGATTATTAAAAAGACTTTTTGTTTTATACAAAATTGGTGAGGTTTCACCTACTCAAGTATGTTTCAAATTACTTTGTTAAAAATATGGTAACTATATATGTCGTATGATACTTACAACTTGAATATATTTTCTACTGTTTTAGTAATTATAAAATATACACTGAGTTTACACATATTGACTTATATTATACATATTTAGGAGGCCAACTAAAGTTTAAAACTGCCTGCTTGCTGAATGTGTTTATTTTATATTTTTTCCGTTTTTGACATTGAAATTAAAATGATCTTTTTTATAATATAGAAAAATGTAATTTTAATAAATTTGCAATTTCATTACGATCATTTACAGCGTTTTCTTCTTGTTCTTTAATGTGAATTAGTTCTAATCACAATCTAGCTTTGTGATTTTTTTCCTGTTTGGAGTATTTTAACGTCTTCTTAATTGAAGTTATGATATTTTTGTTTTCGAATTTTTTTAAGGCTGATGCTTTTTGCATATATTAATAGTCACAAATATGCAAAAAACATCACATCTTGGAGCAAGTGAATCTCACTGCTTTTCTTAATATAATACTTGACATATTTTTACATATTGATATTGATATAAGGATTCACTCAAACTATATATATTGGGTTCTGGAATATGTTTTGCTCAGATACTCTATTTGGTCATTCATCTTCATAATTCACAATCTGCCTATTTAAGTTGATTATTTTCTGCTAATAATCAAATAAAGTAAGTATATCGCATTCATAGCAGCTTTGTGATGTTTGTTCTTCAAAGAGTCATCTAGATGCTTATCTCTCTCTCCATATGTTTTTGAAGCGATCCAAGCTTTAAAATCATATGGATTTCAACGAATATGGTGGGTGTACCATAACTTATCACGCGAAGCTTTTTGAACATTTAATTATATATAATATTATAATTAATCATGAAAACAGCGCATGATTTGACTTGTTTTAGAGACAGTCACTACCTTTTCGGTCTCCTATTCAGGATTTCTGCAATACCCTGAATAGGCGACTATTTCTATTTATCCGGTTGAGCCTAATATACTGATTTTCAAAAAAATCCGAACATCCAGAAAGAGTCGATCAATCACAATGAAATTTTTGTACTACTCTGTTTTGTTTCTGATAAGAAATGATAAAGAATTTAGCAGGTGTACAATTTTTTTATTTTGTTTGATCAAAAAATTATGTTTTTAAAGTTGCGTTTCCTTCGGATTGAAGCAATATTTTGTAGCGATTTGTTCTTAAAATATTAAGTTATTAAGTCAGAGTTTTCACAACCCGGTCGATTGTTAATGCTTGGTTGGGAGTTTTACAACAAAGAGTCTCTATGGCAACGATATATCGCAGAATACGCACTTTTAAGCTTTATTCGTATAGACAATTTTTATGTCTCCCACTAGCACCTCAACATTGTATTGCTCGGATTGAGTGGTGTACTGGCAGATCAAATTGGGATGGTGAATGGAATCGTGTTGTGTTCTCTGACGAGTTCCGATTCTGTCTATGGATTCACGATGGTCGCAGAAGAGTAAGACGATTTCGTGGAGAACGCAGAAATTTAGAATTTGCTGTGGAAAGGCATACGACCCTTATTCCACGGGCGATGGTATGGGTACGATAACATACAGTGGCAGGTTATTTCTAGTTTTTATTGACAGAAATTGGAATGCAAATAATTACATACGAAATTACATACCTACGAAAATTAATTCAACTCCTTTTCCAACAAAACAACGTACGAGAGTTACTATAAGGTTCTTACAAGAAAATAACGTGACCTTGCTAACATGGCCTTCTCGCTTCCCAGACCTGTCACCAATGAAACATGTGTGATATATGATTGGTACTAGACTAGGTAATTTTCCCCAAGCATCAAATAATCCACTTGAGCTTCGTCATCGAATTCAAGAAGCCTGGAATGACATTTCCCATAAATCATTTAATTTGAAGCATGTCTAGAAGAGTTATCGAATGAATAAGAAACCGCGTCGGACGCACTTATTATTAAATAACATTGTTATTTTTTAATATTTTAGTTTGAAAATGTAATCATTTCCTAAATTTGAATAAACAAACATTATCTATAAATTTTATTCAAATTGATCAACTCCTACTGGATGTCTGCATTTTTTGAAAGGCTGATCAAGGATGAATAACTTGTAAAATATTGCATTTTCTGAACTCACATATTTAACAATAAAAACAAATTACCATATCGATGCGAGAGTTCGCATCAAATGTTGTTCCAAATAATACAAATCTAAATCTGTATCTGTACATATGGACATACAGTACCTATTTACTATCGTTAACTTCAACCACAGACGCATGCGGTTCTGTCTAACGACTTTATCAATGCGGCTTTATGAAGTAACAATTGAAGTTCGCTTTCTGGTCAACTGGTCCAGGTATGTTCATGTGTACAGATACAGATTCGTTTTATGCAGATTTGTATTATTTGTATATCAACAGTTTTCAGAGTACAGATTCGTTTTATGCAGATTTGTATTATTTGTATATCAACAGTTTTCAGAGTACAAAAACATTTGGAGACCGATTGTAACAATTCGCTCGGAACTTGCCATGAAACTCTCGCTTAGTATTATTATAAGTTACCCATTTTTCGTCTTCCGTCTCTACTTGTGTTGAAAATTGCTCCAGTAGCTTTAATTCTAGCAGAGTCTAAATATTAATATTATCGATATAAGAGATTTATTTCGATTAATTTATAGACACACCCCTAAATAGTCTTTTTCAAATCAACATGGAATCTTGTGCTTTGTTAAATGGCAATCAATATTGAGTGCAACTAAGATATTATCAGGGGTCATTGCGGAAGGTAACGTTGGGATTCATATTTTTGAAATTAAAACGAACAATCTATCTATACCAAGTGTTAGTGCACTTTACATAGCGAATATTTCGCCGTCACCTTTCGCTCTTTCTGAAACGAGATAAAATTTGACGAAAATGCATTTTATATTCTTTATTATACTCGTATATCGTACTTACAAAACATGTACAGTCAAAACGGATATTGGCTTAAATCTTAAACACTAGCTAATCCGCCGTAAGCACAGAAAAACATAACAAATATGTAACACATATAATTGTCGTACTAAAGGACTGTATTAAACAACGTGTCAAAAGAGAAGTTAGTGTAGGAGTTGATGATACTAGATGAAATTGTTATACTTCGCGTATATAAAGAATTTTTCTGAACCTGTTTTAAATTGCAACATATAGAAATAAATTAAATTTAAAAATGTTAAAAAATTTGTATGACACTTTGTGGTATTTTATTCATATTTTCAACAGGACTTTCAACTTTTGTTTCTTTGGACTAGTCATAAACGACACTCCTATTTGGATAATCTACTGAATCGGTCTGGACATTTCGTTTTGAATTTGAATTATACATTTTGACTTAGTAAATTAACTATGTACATTTTTACTCCAATTATATCTTAAATAGGTATTTTTACATGTTATTAAATTAGATTTTCTACGTGTAAAATTTATGCAGACTGCGTATAAATTGACATAGTTTTAATAGCCGCATTTAATATCTTTCGCGAGGAATATATGTTTAACTATATAAATTAATTTCGTGGATGTCACAACTCTTTAGGTCGTGTCTTTAATTAACTCTTAATTTTTTTAGACATCTATTTGCATTATGATATTGACGATACAAGTAAACTCTGTATCGCCCGATACATATTATTTTAATCAAATCTAGAAAGGCATTAATTTATTTTCAGTTTGGAAATATTTATTTGTCGTTACCTGTAGATATAATTTTCAGTTAATTACTTTAGTACATTTCAAAGCTTGATTTTTTTATATCAATATTAAACAAATCTTTAAAGACAACGTTGTTGTATTTTCTTTTATTAAATAACTTTCTTTTGGCTGAACCTCTAATGCATCATTATCACATTATAATTAACCCATTCTCCTTATTGTTAGCTCGTCGGATCGAGCAGCGTTCTAGTAACAAAATTGGTGCGTAATGTTGAAGAACTCGGAAAGCATATGGTTCCATCACTTAACGAAAGAAGGGGGCGTATTAATGAATGAATTTATCTAATAATTATGATGAGAAGGTTAGTGAAGACGTCGAATGCAGTTAATGAATCTATTTGATGAATATAGATGAAAGTGTAAATAGCAATAAATACATATCTGGATTTATGTATTTCAATTATTATTATATATTATGGAAGTAGGTCCATTTATATCCAAAATATTAAAAGCCATGACTAGGAACATCCACGAAAAATTCGGGGAAACAATTTTCCCTGATGAACGACCTTCCACTTATTATTTTCACAAACTAACACTATTAAAAGTACATCGTAGATGGCAAAGGACAGCTTGTACGAGTATCACCTATTATAAAAAAATATACATCAAATTAATCTAATTTTATATAATATATGTATATATCCATATTTTCTGAAATCACATTGACATAGTCTGCTTTTGTGTATGTGAAGCGAATTAATTATTTCGCCGTTCATCATATAATATATATAAATAGTATTGTTACGTAGACTATAATTTGTATATACATATAACAACATCCGCTTAAATAATTCGTTCTTTTATTGTGCTAATATCATTGCCAAAAAATTATTTATTTATGTCAGGGTATTTAGAACAATGTTAGGATGGTATTGACATATTTTATTTGCTCTTTGCTCTTTAAAAGAAATACTTTTTTTTAATTTTATGGATTTCTTATATATTAATTTACATAAAAATAATTATACCTACCATTTATAGATTTTTTTCAGATACAGGATCCTGTATTTAACACTATAGCTATACCTTTATCACGTAAGGATTCTAAAATTACTTATAGAAATTTCTTATATACAGTTCCCACACGAAGCAAAAAAAAAGAAAAATAAATTTGAAAATGTTGTTATAGTTGGAAAACTGCATTTAAGAAGAAGGCTTGTATAAAAACTTGTACGCAAACAACGGTTAAAAAAATTGATGTTAAAAATAAAAGAAAATATAAAAATATTTTTAAATAATATATTTGTTTATGTCAAAATCAAGACAGAGTTCTAACCTAACACAAACTAAACAAAAATATTTTTGTAGATTTTTTTAATAAATTAGAAACTTTGTGGGCGTTGTCATTCAATTTCTTCTATAATTACAATAGCCAACACGATTTTTGCTGACTTCTAAGCGAGACTTGTTTTTTACTAATTCGGGTGTGCTGAATCCGAAGATCATACTAGTTTTTTATTGTTTTATGCTCTTTGAAAAATCACTAATGCGGCTATGTAGTTACTTATACAGGGTTAGTTAAAAGTATGGAGACGGCGATTTATTGTCGTTAATATTCATTTTAGGGAATTATGTTCAATATAAAAGTTTGTTAGGATATTTTGATCTACATTTGAGAATATTTGAATTTTTTTTTTCTTTAATTTTTTTTTAGTTACGCCTGTCCGCGCAGTTTTTTTTAAATGGGAACTAGTAAATTTTACTCTACCATTCGATAGAGAATTTTTTTCTCTTTACAATAGTATTTTTGTTTTTTTTTAATTAATTTGAATAACTTTTTTTATAAGAAAAGGCCGGTTCATGTGTTTAACAGATGTTCGGTACATCGCAAATAGACAGATGCGTAGCGATAAACAAACTTGAGCGACATAATTTTATCAATGGTTATTGTGTACGTCAAATCTTTGACAGAAATAATTCATTTGTGCAATTTGTTGCTGTTAATATTAACAATGGCGAGTTTAAGTGAACATGAACGAATTGAAATACTTATGATGTTGGGTTATGGAGATAGACGCAGAAGTTTACAAGACGTTTGTAATTTATTTAATGATACGCATCCAAATAGAAATCCAATTTCTAAATCCGTTGTTGGTAAAACTTTAAGACGCTTTGAACAAACGGGTAGCGTTAAAGATTTGCCAAGGAGTGGTAGACTTAGAACAGCAAAAAGCGATGATAACAAACTGGATATTTTATTGGCTGTATCTGAATATCCCCATTTATCAACCAATCAATTAGCGGCCAATTTCAATATTTCGCAGTCATCGATCGTGTCATTTTTAAAAAGTGAAAAGTATGAACCTTATAAGGTACACCTTGTACACGAATTAACGGAAGATGATTTTGATAGGAGATTACAATTTTCTGAAGAAATGTTAGATATTTGCAATAATAATGAAAATTTTGTCAACAATATTCTTTTCTCTGACGAAGCTACTTTTTGCCTTACTGGTGCAGTAAACAGACATAACTGCAGATACTGGTCATCGGAAAATCCCTCTTGGTTTTTGGAGCACCATACGCAGTACCCCCAAAAGGTTAATGTTTGGGTTGGCATTCTAGGCGGTCATATTATCGGTCCCTTTTTCATCAATGGCAATTTAACTTCGGCTCTGTATTTTCAGTTATTGCAAAATGAAATAATACCTGCTTGTGCTACGCTCTATCCTCATGAAAGTAATGAACACCTGCCCAATGACAGTATCTGATTCCAGCAAGATGACGCCCCACCACATTATGGTGTAAATGTTCGTCAATATCTGGACAACGTTTTTCCCCACAGAAGGATTGGAAGACGAGGAACCATTGAATGGCCAGCCCGTTCGCCAGATTTAAGTCCTATAGATTTTTTTCTTAAGGGATACGTAAAAAACAAAGTTTACAAAGATAACGTCGAAGATTTACAAATCCGAATTACCAGAACGATACAAGAAATTCCCCGAGATTTTTTACAGAACTCTGTTCGGGGTTTTGTAAATCGATTGGGTCATTGTCAAATTACTAATGGACGACAATTTGAACACTTACTTTAATTTACTTTGTTTTTATTTTGTTTAATTTTTCTTGTAAAAAAGTTATTAAAATGAATTTTAAAAATACAAAAATATTATTGTAAAGAGAAAAAAAATTCTCTTTCGCATGGTAGAGCAAAATTTACCAGTTCCCATTAAAAAAAAAATGCGCGAACAGGCGTATCTAAAAAAATAATTGAAGAAAAAAAATTCAAATATTCTCAAATGTAGACCAAAATATCTTAACAAACTTTTATATTGAACATAATTCCCTAAAATGAATATTAACTACAATAAATCGCCATCTCCATACTTTTAACTAGCCCTGTATAAGACATGTTACGATATAAGGAAATTATAAAATGTAATAATTCATTTATTTATTTCAATACAATATTAGTCACGAGTATAGATGTGTTTATACAATAATCATCAAAAAATTACAAGAGGTTTTGTGAAAGGAAAAACAACAATCAGGGAATAAATTTTCTTTTGTAACACTTTCCGCTGTGTATTTTGGTTTGGACTCCAAGAGTAGTCGGCAATCATATGAGGATCCGATCTTCCTTGGTACCGAGTTTCTATGATTTTTAAATCTTGATGAAACGTATCGCCTTATTCATCGGGAAACCTGTAAAGATTACTTTGAAGGAAATGAAGCTTGACGCCCATATTACAACCTAGGCAGTGAAATTTTTCTATCATTGAGTGCACTAGATCTTGATAATTGCAGGCTTTTTTTGTTTCCAAGAAAATTGTTTGCGATCATCATGAATGAAGTTGAGGCTTCTTCCTCAGCTTCGTTCATAGAGTTGATAATATTTGGATTTCTCATTAAAGTTCTAATTTCATATCCATCAAATACCCCAGCTTTACTTTTAACTAAGATGTGGAAACTTTTCACATATGTACTGGAATGTACCTTGAAAATATAGAGCTTTAACATATTGCTTTATATGATCTAATTTAATGTGAAGAGGTGGAAAAATTACTTTTTCTCATTCGACTAAATGTTCACTTATAATATTCTTTTCTCCAACATCTAGGGATGTTCTGGGAGGAATCTAGTGTTTGTTTCTAGCTCGACTATCCCAGAGGCACAAAAAGCACGGAACTTTTGTATATCCTCTTTGAAAGGCAAGTAAAATGTTTACCATTTTGAGATCCACACAGAAGACCCAGTTATGGCCTGCATATTTTAGTAACGTTATAACCTTCTCAATGTCGTCATATGTTTCCTTTAAGTGAATGTAATGTCCAATAGTAATTGAACCGGAAACATTTCCGTTGTGTAGTAGGACACACTTGAAGCTTCTGCTGGAACTGTCGATAAACAAATGCCATTCGCTTGGGTTATATTGTACAACGCCTATTTTAGTTAGAAAACCTGGCACATTGTTACAATAAATAAATTCACACTTTTCTTTAAAATATTGCACAAGATCACTTTCCCTGCTACGATAAAAAGTTATTTCGTACTTTGCTCGACTAAGTTCCTTTCTTTTAATCTTGAAGACAGCATTCGATGATTCCTTTGATAGGGTCAAGTCCCTTACTAAATCATTCAATTCTGATTGAGTAAAACGTCGTGGTCAATCATTAGAAATTATAGCTCCATAGTCACAATCTACATATGAATCTTGCTCCTCAATAATAGCATCTGCTATGTCTTCAGTATACTAGTAATTAAGTGAAGGAAGCTTTTCATAAACTGGCACGGGTCGAATCGCGGGGTCGATATTAGATATACAATTTTATTCTTATTCTTCTTATTATAACCGGAGGTCTGAACAAAATAGGAATCATCTACGTTCACGCCATATCATTGGAACGTTAATTTTTGGCGTTTTCCCACTGGTCTTGCTCCACTGACGCAAATTTTCCACACATTGTTTAAACACATATGGAGCCCATGACTTGTCCTGATCAGGAAGCTTTACGTCAAAATAAGCTGAATAGATTTCCTTAACGAAAGCCGTAATAGTTACCCTTTGATTGGAAACAGTGAAGCTGCCACAAATTATGCGGTCATCTAGTACAAACCGCAGATTTTAAACGACCCCAAAGGAACGAATTTAGGGGAATTAAATCTGGAGATCGTGAGGCCATTCAATGAATTTTCTACGACCAATAAACCGATTTAGGAATGATTCTTTTAAAAAACTCTCAACGTTAAAGGCATAGTGAGGGGTGCTTGATAGAACCAAACATTTACAGGTAATCCCTCATCTTTCTCAATTTTAGGAACAACGTGATCTCTGCCCAGTTAGTGTATGATTGAAAAATTACCAATAATACGGTTCCTGAAAATAGCAGGCCAAACGTTAATTTTCTGCGGATGTTATGTATGCGTTTCTATCTAATTTTTCTAGCATCCAATGAGGGTTATCTGTTGACCAATATCGACAATTATGACGATTAACGGTACCATTCAAACAAAACGTAGCCTCTTCGGAAAACAGCAAATTTATATGTAAAATATTGGTCATTTTTGCAAGTCTTTATCACTTTTGGTCGTTTACTTTTCGGCAAATTTCTAACATTTCCAATCAAAATTTTACCAACTACAGTTTGTGATCTTGGATGGCGATCTTCATGCAATTTATTAAATTAGTCGCATACTTCTTCATGAGTTCTGATGCGGCCACCAAAACTAATCACAATTTCAATACGTTCTTTTTCAGTTAAGTGAACCATGATTAATATTTTGACGTCTATAAAGTTAATTCTGACAGTTTAAGTCAAGTACTAAATTTTAATTCCATAGCTTACTAAACATAAACAAAACTTTAAAATATCAGTTTTTATTAAATATCGTTGGCGTTGTTGAACAAAAGTGTGCCATTTTGTTCAACAACGCCAACGATATTTAATAAAAACTAATATTTTAAAGTTATGTTTATATAGTAAATAATATAAATAATAATAAATTGCATGAAGATCGCCATCCAAGATCACAAACTGTCGTTGGTAAAATTTTGATCGGAAATGTTAGAAATTTGCCGAAAAGTAAACGACCAAAAGTGATAAAGACTTGCAAAAATGACTAATATTTTACATATAAATTTGCTGTTTTCCGACGAGGCTAAGTTTTGTTTGAATGGTACCGTTAATCGTCATAATTGTCGATATTGGTCAACAGATAACCCTCATTGGATGCTAGAAAAATCCTTATCATAAACCGGAAGTCTGATTCGGATATAGATATACTCAACGAATCCCCGATTTGCATTTAATTAATTGTGGAAAGTCTTATTAAAATATAAGAAGCCCCGTGAAAGATATTCGAATGGATCCATACATTTGCCTAACCCTGTATATGACAAGTGAATTTGATATTAATGTAGTAAGAGCAGAACTATTCTCAAACTCACATTCGATTACATTGTTCCATCTAAAACATTAGTTTCGATTTATTAGATAAAGATATCTTCTTATAAGAACCTTCTATAGAGAACAGAAACTGTCTTTAAAGTAAATAGTATATTGATTACTGAGTAAGAAAAGCCTAACATTCCTGGACGACTGTGAAGATTGCTAAGTCGAGGCGCAAGCCGAGACTTAGCAACACAGAGTCCAGGAATGTGGCTTTTCCTACGAGGTAAACATACTATTTTTCCGCAAATCGTTTAAAATTCGACAGATATTAATTAATTTTGAAAAAATCGGGAATAATTTTATTCACAAATAAATGGTGTTTTGAAATTCGTAATAACGAGCGATCATTAAAATTTTCACTCGTAGCTGGCAGTGTATATAAAAATTATGTCGTAGCTTTAGTCATTAAGATGTTATTTCAAACATCTGTCAGTGTCAAATATATATTTTAAAGTTTCATCAAAAGAAAAAGTAATGGCCTTTAATGATATGCATAAAGCGTTTATGGTAGAGTGTTACTTCCTGACATCTCAAAAAATTGATGGTATTTGGCAGCATTCAATAGAAAATTGCCTTACGGAGTTTGAAGAGAGATATCCAAATACTGTTCCTAGCTATAAAACTTTCCGTGATACGCTAATGCATTGTGTAAATCTTTTTCGTCAAAGAGGCAGTATTTTAAGGAAAAAAGGAAGCGGTCCTCCTCTCAAGAGAAGTCGCGGCGTAATTGAAAATGTCAGACAAATTATTAACGAATCTCCTCAAACATCTATTCGCAGAGTTTCGCAACAAGTAGGGCTTTCGTATGGAACATGTCAAAAAATTTTAAAAAAGGACTTGTACATGTATCCATATAAATTAACTTCTGTACAAAATCTATTACCTACGAATTATGAAAAAAGAACACAATTTTGCCAATGGTTTATTCAAACAATAACAGACAATATTTTAAATCATACTTTTTTGACCGATGAAGCTTGGTTTTATTTGAAAGGTTATGTTAATTCGCAAAATATGCGTATGTGGTCCAGTGAAAATCCTCATTTCTACAGAGAAGTTCCTCTAGATCCAGAAAAAATAGGCGTATGGGTAGGTATGAGTCGTCACCGATTAATAGGACCAATATTCTTTGAGGGCACGATATCATCGAAGAAATATCGTAACGAAATTCTCAGTGTTTTTACTAATCAATTGACTAATGATGAACTCCAGGTCGGATATTTTCAACAGGATGGGGCTACATCTCACGTTACACTTGAAAATATTCAGTTTTTGCAACAATTTTATGGCGATAGGATAATAAGTAGAAATACAGCGATTCCATATCCACCACGATCGTGTGATTTAACAGTCATCGATTTTTTTGTGTGGCCATATATAAAGAATATTATTTATGAAACACCAATTAATAATCTACAAGAGTTAAGACATAAAATCATAGAAAACTGTGAACACATCAATAACTCACCGCAAATACTGATCAATGTTTTCAATGCTCTACGAAATAGAGTGAGATTATGCTTGGTGGAGAATGGTCAACATTTTACACATTTTTTATAATATTCTATTACTTTGTATAAAAATTATAAATATATTTAATATAAAAGTCAGCATTTAATTATTTTTTAACAATCATGACGTTTGAAATTATAATGACAGATCTCCTCTAATGACTTAAGTTAGGACATACTTTTTGTGTACATGGCTTACTTGAGCGAAAATTTTAATGATCACTCGTTATAATTGGTAGCGTTACTATGGAAACGTATTAATGTTGAATTGTCAAACTTGACGCATATAAATTTAACTGCTAGCGTTTTCGATAGCAAAACAGTGTAAAATGATAAGTCAAATAACTGTAAATATAACAAAATAATTTCAAACTGTATTCTGCAATGCATTGAGGTTTTCGAAATATAAATTAATTCCTTATAAACAACGTGTTTTCAATCAATTATGTAGAACAAGAACAACTGTAACGAAATATCATTTCCTTACAGTAAGGAAATGAATATTTGCTAACAGTTAGGAAGTGTTGACTTTTTCTTTAAGAAATTTTGTCAGGAAATTTCCTAACGATTTGGGGAAAAATCTATTTTTTATTTCCGTATATTTTTCAAACTTCTTTCATCAATCGCCAAAGCGAAATTATCGAATGATGTTCTCTGTTATAGAGAGGCTACAGAAACTATACAGTGTGTATATGCCAAATGGAATAAATTCATTATTTCGGTTACTGTACATATTTATAAAAAATCCCGAAACATGTCATATTTAATTTATAAATTAACATTCTTCAACGTGAAAATGCGATCCCTACCTTCAACCCCCTTCGAATGACAGGTACAACCCCCATTTTTTTAAATGGGAAGTATAGGCTTGTGATATATCGTTGTAAAGGTCTCTTTATTCTCTATTCAAAAATGTTATAATTTTCATGTTTGTTGCAACAATTAAGATAGAATAAAATAAAATCATGTTGTTATCGAAATTCGCTACAATATACTCAAAAAATAAAATTTAATGCAAAATGTAAAGAAAAATTTAAAACGCCAGAAAAAAATATGAATGTCAATGAAGTAGATGCTCATTTGCGTTTATAAAGATTTAATACATACATCAAAGGCATCATTGCATTACTTACTTCCCGTTTAGGTCTTCATAATAAAAAAGTGAGTAAAAACCATACCAATGTGCTTTTTAGATGGTTTCCGTGAAGTTTAGAAGTTTCCGTGGCAACATTAGTTTGTTTAAAACGCCTTAGTAAATTGTTTTGTATTTAAAAGTTGTCATTTAAATTGACAGTTTGATAATTTTAGTTTGAATTTCGTAAAATACAATTCTGGGAAATGGTTAGATTAACGGATTGGTTACGGAGATAGAACCCGAACACAACAAGAAGTAACCCGCTTATTTCATGAGAAATTTCCTGATTTACCGCCTATAGCTCAAGGAACAATAAGTAAGATAGAGAAGCAGTTTCGAGAGTTTGGTCATGTAAGGCAGATAAAAAACCAGCTGCCAATGCACTGAGTGATGAAATCAAAGTAGATGTGATGCTTGAGTTTATGGAAAACCCACATACATCTAGTAGACATGCATCCACTACATTAAATGTTAGCCATACATCGATAGTAAACATATTAAAAGAAAATAGAATGCATCCCTATAAAATGATATCTACTCAGGAGCTTATGGAAGACGATTTTGATAGAAGAACTTATTTTTGTGAGCGAATGATGGACATGCTGGATAACAATATTATCAATTTAGAAGACGTTATGTTTTCTGATGAGTGCACTTTTTCTCTTAGCGGTCATGCTAATCGGCAAAATTGCCGCTACTGGTCTACGGAAAATTCTCACTGAATGAGGGAAGAACACACACAATACCCAGTAAAAGTTAATGTTTGGGCAGGTATTGTTGGAAACCATATCATTGGTCCCTTTTTCATTGAGGGCAATTTGAATGGCGATCGTTATTTGGCACTACTTCAAAATGATATCATTCCAACTTTGGCAAATTTATATCCTGATCCAGGAAACCCTCAAGTTCCAATGAATACGATATGGTTTCAGCAGGATGGAGCACCACCACATTACCAACGCAATGCCCGGCAGTACCTCGATGCAATATTTCCCAATCCGTGGATAGGAAGGCGAGGATCGATAGAATGGCCAGCGCGATCACCTGATCTGACCTTACTTGATTTTTTTTTTATGGGGATATTTGAAGAGCATTGTGTACAAATAAACCTTTGGATTTAAATGACTTAAGAGAACGAATAACGCTTGCGATTAGGTCGATCACGCCTGATATGTTAAATAATATTAGAAGACAGTTTTATTTAAGATTAGGATGTTGCCAAGACGTTAATGGTGAACATTTTGAACATCTACTTCATTGACATTCATATTTTTTTCTGGCGTTTTAAATTTTTCTTTACATTTTGCATTAAATTTTATTTTTTGAGTATATTGTAGCGAATTTCGATAACAACATGATTTTATTTTATTCTATCTTAATTGTTGCAACAAACATGAAAATTATAACATTTTTGAATAGAGAATAAAGAGACCTTTACAACGATATATCACAAGCCTATACTTCCCATTTAAAAAAATGTGGGTTGTACCTGTCATTCGAAGGGGGTTGAAGGTAGGGATCGCATTTTCACGTTGAAGAATGTGAATTTATAAATTAAATATGACATGTTTCGGGATTTCTTATAAATATGTACTGTAACCGAAATAATGAATTTATTCCATTTGGCTTATACACACTGTATGTGCTTTCAGTTTTACAGACAGCATTTTCGATAAGAAATCGTTTCCAACAACGAAGAAAACAATCCCCAGACAAACACTTCGATACGAAGTGCTGATTGATAACGTTTTCTTCATGTACGAGTTCATCACTTTATCGGTTCGTTTGTGCCTGCCAAAGCAGCAACAACATGAGAGTACATTCGCATACTTTAAACACTATATCGAAAAGAGTTTTTCAAACTTGAAAACTTGCAGAGAACGTATACGAAAGCGATGACGACGGAACCAACAAGAGAAACTAAGTTTTCTGCAGTTTGCCCGGGTCTGCGCTTGAAACGTCGTCTGAAGTTTACGAGTTTACTCGGGCGTGAGTATCTATGTATTTATCAGTGGCAATTTAACGGACGAAAAATCACTGGATTCCATACCTTTGAAGTTAACTTTTGCCGTGGTTAAGGACTGTTGTTGTTACTTTTAGTGATCGCTTAACCATCAAAACTTTTTTCAATATTATATATTGTAATACGTTATTACGTTGATTTATTTATTATTTGTTCTAATAATGACATATATTTGCTTCAATTTAATACGAGTATATTGTAGCTCCAAGAGTAGAGGACAAAATTATAGGCTTAATTAATAAAAGTGTAATATGAATTCAAATATATACCGTATGTGTTAAATATCATTAGGCATAGAGAATCAACGTATGAGTACATACAATGTTACGTACATGAGAAAGCCAGTCCAATGCCAGCGAAGACCGCGACGACTGACGATTGTCTCCGATACCGATTGACTGGAAATTTTGCATTCAGTCTAGCTGCGGCCGTTACAGTTTGAAAGCGTACAATAAAATTAATGTATAATGGCTCTTTATACACCCACTGAAAAGCTTCTGTTAGTAAAATGGTTTTGTGCTGGCAAGTCTGCAATGGAGTGCATGAATTTGTTTGCGCTGACTTTTGCAGACCGTTCTGTACCTTGCAGACAAACAATTTATAATATTATAAATAAATTTGAAACTTGTTTATGTCTCAATAACTGTACGAAATGCAAACCAAGAGAGGTACCGCCACAAAAAATTGAGGAAAGAGAATGGCGGGATGTATTAATTTGTAGTATTGTGGAAATTGATAACACGAGATCTACTAGAAGTGCTGCCGAGGAATTGGGTACAAGTAACACAACTATTTCACGTATTTGGAAACGTAATGGTTTAAAATGTGTCAAATATTCGAAAACTCAAGAAATATTTCCCGAGGACAATTTCCGGAGAATGGAGTTTTGTCAAGACGTTATGGAAAAGATACATCGAGATGAAAATTTCGTTAAAAATATTCTCTTCACCGATGAATCAACTTTTCCATTACACGGAAAGCACAATCCCTCTGTTCTTCGATATTGAGCTTAGGAAAATCAACACCGGCATTTTGCAAATCGCACTCAGTATCTTCAAAAACTAAACGTTTGGGCAGGTAGTTTAGGTGATCATTCTATAGGCCCCTATTTTATTGATGGTATATTAAATGCCGACCAGTATCTCGAATTACTGAAAAATCATATACTTCCCGCCATTCAAAACATTGGAGTAAATCAGGAAATCGTTTGGTTTCAACATGATGGCTCTCCGGCACATAATGCAGTGAGGGTAAAGGAATTTCTAGGAAATACTCTTCCTGGCCGTCTTATTACTTGAACATGAAACATTAAATGGCCCCCGCGATCTCCTGATCTATCTCCAAATGATTTCTTTTTGTGGGGATATCTAAAAAATATTGTTTATACTCATGAAGCTGGTAGAGCAGAAAATCTAGTTGCCTTGAGAGAAAAAATAACTGAGGCTGCGAATTCATTAACTGCTGACATGTTAGCAAATGTAAGAGCTAATTTCTACGACCGCCTAGGACAATGTCTTGCTGTGCAAGGAGAAATTTTTGAACCTCTTGTATAGTTTACTATAATTTTTAGAATCATTTTTTATTTATTTTATTAGGATTATTCTTTAATTTTATTAGAATTAGGCTTTTCTATATGCGACGCTCCTCAGCTTAAAAATTTCCTGCATCTACTGAAAGAAATAAGAAAAGCAAATGCCTTGCAATTCGTAAATGTTATTTTAGAACGCATTAGAAGTACCTATGTCGATGGTCAAATGATTACTGCTAACTTGTATTTGCGAAACAATCGGAGACAATCGTTGCCGGCGTATTCCCTATGCCTAATGATATTTAACACATGCGGTATACTGGTTTGGGGATATTAATAATATTGCTTGTTATCTCTATAAATGATAAACAACTAGCGATTATAATATTTTTTTTTAATGTAAAAGGATTTTTATAACAATTGATTGATTTTGAGCGAAAAAAACGGAAGAAAAGATATACGGAAGCAAGACCGTGTGGCCGGGTATGAATTTGAAATAATTGTGGTACAAGTTTAAAGAGATTTTTTAAGAAACGGCTAGAGAAACATGCGGCGTAATGATTGCAAATAATAACAAAAAACAGACAAGGTGGTGGAACCAGGACATAAGAAAAGAAGTCAAAATTAAGAAAAAGCGGTGGAAAGACCACTTTAAAGACAAAACAGAGCAAAGCTACACACAGAATAAGCAACAAAGAATTAAGGTTAAAGGCATGGTTAAATAAGCGAAACAACAATCATGGGAAGAATTTGAAAGAAAAATGGAGGAAGACAGCCAATCAAACCAGAAATTATTCTCCAAGGTATTAAAAAATTTGAGAAAAGGGAAACGCCGGAAGCTGAAACATGTTAAAGCAAAAAACAATAAAACCATAGCCAATGACGATGAAGTAATGCAAAGGTAGAAAGAATATTTTACAGAACTTTTAAACACAGAAGGAAAAGACAATATTGCACCTGAAGAGAGAGCACATGCGATCCAGACTAAGGACAAGGAGGAAAATATCCAATTGATAGAAGTTAATAGAAGCAGTCAAACGCGCTAAAAGCGGCAAATCTGCTGACCATGATAGCATAACAGCAGAAATTATAAAATCTCTGGGAAGCCACGGAACGGAAATGCTTTCATATATTTTTAATAGAGTATGGGACACAGCAGAGGTACCAGAGGATTGGAAAATTGGGATAATTATACCGATATTCAAAAAAGGCGACACTAGAAATTGTGAAAATTATAAAGTCATTACATTATTAAGCGTTGTCTTAAAAATGTACGAATTTATTCTGGAAAAAAGACTAAAAGTCGTCACAGAGGAACAGCTGTCAGAGGTTTCAGAAAAGGTCGAAGCGCTCAAGATCACATTTTTACAATTAAGTAATTGATAGAAAAGATTAGATTAAAAAACACGCAAGTTTATCTGGCCTTCCTAGATTTAGAAAAAGATTTAGAGTTTCACAAACAGAAATATGGGAGGGACTAGAACGAAGAAATATTACTCAGAAATTAAGAAATGGGATTAAGAGCTTATATAACAACAACAAAAGTTACGTGCGAAAGGATAACTTGCAGTTCGGGTTATTTGAAATCAATAACGGATTAAGACAAGGTGACGTGATGAGTCCGACATTATTTATATTAGCCATGGATGACGTTATCAGAGCCGTAGAGAACAGAATCAGTACTGTACACGTTGGATATAACAAGATGAAGCCGGTGGAACTTTCAGTATGTGCATTCTCTGACGACCTCATGATATGCGCCCTTAAAGAAAATTACTTACAGGAAAGTTTAAAAATATGGGACACGGAGCTAAAGAAACAGAAAATGAAAATTAATACAAATAAAACTAAAGTGATGGTAATAGGAAAAGAAGACAAAACAATTAATATAGAAATAAATGAAGAAAAAATAGAACAAGGTGATGTCTTCAAGTACTTAGGCGTGTTAATAGAAAAAGATGGAGATATTGAAGGCGAAGTCAATGAAAGAATATCTAATGCTGCACGTATATATCACAGCCTCAACAAAACTTTTACCATGAAAAAGGAAATAAGTCGAAATACAAAAATGACTGTATATAGAACTGTATTTAGGCCAATCTTAACCTATGGCAGTGAAAGCTGGGTGTTGAATAAATCTTTGAAAAGTAAAATTCAAGCCATGGATATGAAGTATTTAAGAGCGGTGAAAGGAATAACGAGACTAGATAGACAAAGGAACGACACAGTACGAGAAGACCTAGAATCAATCAGTGATGTTATTGAAAGAGATCAATTAAAATGGTTTGGGCATTTAAACCGTATGAATAATAGATGCCAGGTCCAACGTTTATGGGACGCCAGAGTTCAGCACAGGCGGGAAAAAAGAAGACCTAAGAAAACTTGGAATGATGAAGTAGCAGAACTTTTGAATAAAAGAGGAAGACATAGACTGATGCTCGAACTTCATCAAAGAATAAGAAAGAATGGTCAAAATTTGTATACTCTATGTAATAACATGTAACAACCTTACACCTTAGGGTAAACAAGGTTTTAGATTATATATATATTAAAATAATAAGCTTTTTTTGGTTTAGCGACCTTTATTGAAATTCAATTTATTTAAATGACGACGTTTCGACTTTTTGGTATATAATTAAGTCTCTTGCAAGTGATTTAGAACTAAAAAAATTAGAAAACGAAAGGTAAGAATTATATTTACATTATATGAAAGAGTTAAAATTAAAATAATGTTTAGAGTAAAGAAAAATAAAATTTAAAATTTAAAGGATACAAAAACTCACCAAATTTATTTCGATGTTAAACACATGCCACAGTGTAATATGCATGGTCGGAAACAATGTCGACCCATTCATTACATTGTTTCCGACCATACATATTGCACTGTGGCATGTGTTTAACATCGAAATAAATTTGGTGAGTTTTTGTATCCTTTAAATTTAAAATTTTATTTTTCTTTACTCTAAACATTATTTTAATTTTAACTCTTTCATATAATGTAAATATAATTCTTACCTTTCGTTTTGTAATATTTTTATTTCTAAATCACTTGAAAAAGACTTAATTATATACCAAAAAGTCGAAACGTCGTCATTTAAATAAATTTAATTTCAATAAAGGTCGCTAAACCAAAAAAAGCTTATTATTTTAATATTATGCACACGGCCAATAAAATAAATAAGAAATAAATTTTAATTTCGTATAAACAATAAATATATATATATATATATATATATATATATATATATATATATATAAATGATGAGCAACTAGCAATTATAGTATTTTTTTTTTTAATATAGAAGGATTTTTATAACAATTGATTGAGAATTAATTTGTAATGTAATTATTTTTTGAGCGAGCATGTATCTCTTATATTGAAGTAATAAGTAGAGCTGAGGATGTTTGCGGTACGACAGGACCGTATGTAGTGCATCCCCACATTTAACTATTTATCTAAATATTCTCTGAAATGATTTGCCGGATCTCATAAATTAATAGAGTGATATTTTAGTATGCACTGGATATTGTTATTATACAAAACCATAATAGCCATTTGTATTTATGGATCATAAATAATAATACGCATGTATTTGTATTTGGTTGTGAATTCAATTTAAACTTAAAACGAATCGTAATATTTTAACGACAAGCCGTTCTTACAATACATGCATTCGAGACAAAGTGTGCAACTCTACGAATAACTTCCATAATTGATCGAAAATGGACATTTTGGAGCTGAAGTAAAGCCCCTATTCTTAGAAAATTTTATTACTGTCGTTAAGAACTATTATTATAAACAACAAAGGCCTTTTATTAATGTTGAAGTTTTAGTTTCATTGAATTTCCATGTTGTAAGTAGTCAATTGTAAAGTGTTCATTCACAATATTCTAAAACAAGGTGTAAATTTAACTAAATTCCAGAAAAACACATTCTGATAATATATTACTAGATTAGAAGCTGTGTTTATTACTATTTATTATATTATTTTTATAACCAAATGCAATAAAAGCTACGAAAACAAAAGAAACCTCGATTTATTAAAATCTTGTCACACAGCCTTTCAAAGCCTGGCAGCACATATTTTGCACATATTTTATATATACTACCTACTTGAACTAGGTGAATGAAGTTAGAAGTTATAAGTTATAACTTCTAACTTCATTCACCTAGTTCAAGTAGGTAGTATATATAAAATATATGCAAAATATGTGCTGCCAGGCTTTGAAAGGCTGTGTGACAAGATTTTAATAAATCGAGGTTTCTTTTGTTTTCGTAGCTTTTATTGCATTTGGTTATAAAAATAATATAATAAATAGTAATAAACACAGCTTCTAATCTAGTAATATATTGTCAGAATGTGTTTTTCTGGATTTTAGTTAAATTTACACCTTGTTTTAGAATATTGTGAATGAACACTTTACAATTGACTACTTACAACATGGAAATTCAATGAAACTAAAACTTCAACACTAATAAAAGGCCTTTGTTGTTTATAATAATAGTTCTTAACGACAGTAATAAAATTTTCTAAGAATAGGGGCTTTACTTCAGCTCCAAAATGTCCATTTTCGATCAATTATGGAAGTTATTCGTAGAGTTGCACACTTTGTCTCGAATGCATGTAATGTAAGGACGGCTTGTCGTTAAAATATTACGATTCGTTTTAAGTTTAAATTGAATTCACAACCAAATACAAATACATGCGTATTATTATTTATGATCCATAAATACAAATGGCTATTATGATTTTGTATAATAACAATATCCAGTGCATACTAAAATATCACTCTATTAATTTATGAGATCCGGCAAATCATTTCAGAGAATATTTAGATAAATAGTTAAATGTGGGGATACACTACATACGGTCCTGCCGTACCGCAAACATCCTCAGCTCTAGTAATAAGTATAGTAGTGTAATTATACCCTAGGGTATCCTAAATACATATAAACTTCGTAAATATCTCTATTACTTAGGTTTGGGCTTAGTAGGATCAGGAAATTTTAATTAATACTGTTGTTGACTTGTTAAATATTCATAAATGATTAACTTTGTAAATAAAGCAATACATAAATAGAAAAATGTAAATATTTATTATAGTTTGTTTTTTAAGTAGGTAAGCGAAATATTAAAAAAAATGCTTACACCATTTAAATCAAGTACACATTTAATTAGTTCTTTTATCGTTTAAAAACGGACTTTCTGTAATTTAGACAAAAATTATTATAAAGGTTATGTGCTTTTAGAATGTTCCCGTTCCAATTTTCATTTAATTCTTAAAATTGTACTCTTATTGTAATGGAAATGAAGTGCAACATCACCAATTGACAAACTTTCTTCATCTTTTGTTATAATAAATTACTTTTCTTGTTCGGAAACTTTTGGTATTTGCATTTTTGATTAACTTAATTGTCACGGCCTGACGTTAAGAAACGCAAGAAAAATACAAAATTAAACGAGAAAAAAATAGATGTACGCGATTTTTTTGAATACAAGAGTATGTGTGAGAACATTGGTACTTGTGAACGTCTTAATAACAATATGTCATAAACAATTATTTACGGGAATGAACTAACCTTACATATATATGTATAGTTTATTTCAAATTATAAAAATAAAACTTTGAACGGCTCTAATGCGTTTGTTTCACCACCTGCGGCAATAACTAACTGGCCGCTCAATACGATTATCTTTTACGCAAACAAACTGCTGAGGTCATAATGACAAAATTTATGTAAATTTTAATTACTGCAATTTAGATGAAATAAAATTTAATAATAATATAAGTACCCACAGTTGTTAATTTGAATATGTAGTTATTATATATAGTTAAATAGTCATTAAATTACAATTTAGATGAAATAAGTGCTTATATTTATTAAACAAAATTTAAGCAAATATAGTTAGGAAAGTTGGTATATATTACATCTAATATTGAGTCTATTTATCATTTATTGTTAATCTTTACTGCTGTATACATATTTGATTTTTCTCGCTTTACTTAACGAACATGTGGCGACCTTTTGCTGAAAGTGTTAGTGATTATCATGTGGATAGTGATAATACTGTTGGAGCAGGATAGAGAAAGCTTATATCAGAAGATGCAAAACAGATAATTTTCAATGTCTATCATACCCTGATGGAAGAAAATAACGAACTACAAACCCAGAACTTTCAACGAACGTCGCAATTAACCAAGGTGCCTTTTGGAACAATATATAAAATAATTAAGAATAACGCAGGGCCTCGAAAGCAAAGAAGTGCCAAAGGAGCACCGAGAAAAATTGAAGAGTATGAAATTGATACTATTAGGCAGCAAGTATACTCCTTCTACAGAGGAAATGTTGTATCTACACTTGACTGCTTACATAAACAAATCAGTGATGAGCCTATAAATATTCAGTGTTCTAAAGCAACCTTGTGGCGGACGCTAAAGAAAGCTGGTTTTAAGTTTGGCACTATAGACAAACGTCGCACAATTATGGAAAGCTCGAGGTTACAGAAACTTCGATATGAATACTTAACGGCAACTAGAAGGTATAGACAGGAAGGACGATTCATATGTTTTATTTAGACGAGGCGTGGTATGACACCCATGACACAATTTGCAAAGGTTGGGTGGATAGTTCAAGTATGTGTCAGTCGGACGTGCCGGTTTCGAGATGGAAGAGAATAATCATTCTTCATGCTGGGTCAGAAAGAGGATGGATCGGACAGCCGCTATTATCTGCTAAAAATGTTAAATCTTCAAGTTTAGATTACCATGAAGATATGACTTCATCTTTATTTGCAGAATGGTTTTGTGATACTTTGCTGCCAAATTTACCAAAAGATAGTATGATAGTGATGGACAACGCTCCGTATCATTCTCGACAGCAAACCAAAGTTCCTACAAATGTAATAATAAGAAAGATATTAAAACATTTTTAGAAGCAAATGATTTATATTTTGAGGATCATTATACAAAAAACCAATTAATAGAGGTGATGAAGACAAAAGTATATTTAAAGGATTATTATGTGGATAACAGAGCCAACGAAGCAGGACATACAATTTTGCGTTTACCACCATACCATTGCATTTTCAATCCCATTGAATTGATATGGGCCCAACTGAAAAATACCATAAGATGAACAAATCAAACACCGAAATTTAGTGAAAGCAGTGTAACACATAAAAAATGCTATGGAACATATAACTACTGTAAATCGGAAAAATGCTGTTAAACACGCAATAGCAAAAGAGGACGAATATATGCGCATGTACAAAATAGTATCACCTTTGATTATAAATTTGCAATACGATTCAGACACAGACACCGATTTGCAAGACGACTCAATCACAGATGATTTATGAAATGCGGTGACACATAAAAATTTTATTATGTATTACAAATAAATTAGCTTTATATATCTATATGTATCCACTACACATGTTGCCACACGATTTGTAATTTTTTCTTTGTATATAAACCCAATGTACACATATTTTTTATTATATACTTGAAATTAACAGCGGTTTATTAATATATTATAGGGCCCTAATTTATAGTCAATACGGCCCCTAGATTCATACCTTGCAAATAGGTAAACCGTACGCGTTCAATAAGGAGACCAGGTATAATAATTATCATCACAGAAGGTGGTGCAATAAAAGCATTAGAGCCGTTCAAAGTTATATTCTTATAATTTGAAATAAACTATATGTATTTATGTACAATTCTTTAATAAATGATTGAAATATTTCTTTCGAAACTACGGTATGCCATTAATATGAAATTTTGAATATACTGTTTAGCTATTTTTACTACAGAATATTATAATAGTTCTTCAACTTTGGTTATTTATATTGATCAAGATTGGTGACCTCGACGCTATTTAATACCTGTGTCGGTCTAACGGCTGAAAGGGTTATACCAAAAGTGATTAACGGGATAATGGCTTCTTCAATGATCAGGATATTGTGTAGATCTCGGTGAACAGGAATTATTTAAGGCGGAACAGATGCGGTTGGATATTTGAGGATCCTAACCTCAAATCAGGATATAGGCACTGGGAAAATACTTCAAGATGTGCTGGATATTTATATTATCTTGAGCAATAACGTTTGAGGTATTTATTTTTGTATTTAATGGTGTTTTAGATAAAATTCGCTTTAGATAAAATTGCAAAATTCGATCGGCTTCTATAAAATTTCGGAAAATAAACTTCGTTTTCTCTCTGTTTTTCTAAAGCTAGGTGTTTTGATAAATATATGAGTAATTTTAATTTTAAATTTAATTTTTTAATTTTAATTTGAATTATTAGCTGGTGACTGATAATAATTTATATGTTTATTTCATTTGAATATGTTGCATTAAATTTCATATGATTTTACGTCGTGAGTATAGGTATATTAAAAATAACATTAGATAATTCATTTAATGAACGTACATTTCCGGCTTCTCTCGCCATGAAATATTTGAAAATAGTGGTTCTGTGCATAATTTTAGTATTATTATTTTAAGAATTTTCAAAGTTCAAATGTCTAGTTGGACAGCTGTAATAGGTTGGTTTTAGTGTAAAAATATTAATAACGAATTTAGAAGTCATAACTTGGTAAAATAAACATTTTCACAAAATGCACCGTAACATACATTATATGGCTGTCAAACGTGACTTTTAAATTGGTTTATTTCATGAACTATTAACATATTATCAACTATTTCCTTATTTTGGATTCCAAATTAGATGGGATAGTATGACCCACTACAATACATACACACACACACACACACACACACGCACACACACACACACACACACACACACATATATATATATGGTAAATTCAATCAGTTGGCGATTTAAGGTCTGGCTTTAGTTTAAAGTATATATATTTAAAACAACCCTACATGTTTCGGCAATAATGCCTTTATCAAGGATATAAAATATATATATATATATATATATATATATATATATATATATATATATATATATATTTTGTTGCTGTATATGTACAAGTGTTTTTTTATCATCATTGACATAGCGATTATTTTAACGTGTAAAGGCCACTGTAACAGGCGCGTGTGTGGAGTATTACAAACAATAGCCCATATAGTTTAGGTTATGTAAGTACTTGTGATACATTTTATTTGTACAATGACAACATGCATATATGACAAGTTTGTTTACATTCCTTTTATGTTTTCTTCTTAATAAAAAACAGGTCTGAGGAAGGTCTAAATATAAGACCGAAACGTCAACAGAAATGGATCAACTCTACATGGACGGCGCAGCTACCTTTTGTTCTAGTGTTTTTCTACAAAACGACACCCTAATTCTACACAAGTGTAGTAAGTTATTATTACATAGTGCTATTCACCATCAACATACACGTTGAATTCCACTATACATATATATTTATATGTGTATATATATATATATATATATATATATATATATTTATATGTGTATATATATATATATATATATATATATATATATATATATATATAATTAATTTAAAAGAAATTATAGACCGTACTATATTGGATAAAATAAATTAAAAGCAAGCAAGCGGTCTGTCAATTAAAAACTCATTTATTAATTATCTCTATATTTCGCAACAACTTTGTTGCTTCATCAGGAGATAAAAATGTAGAGTTCAAAAAAAAATAATAAAAGTGATGTACAACAAAGTTGTTGCGAAATATTGAGATAAATAACATTAAATAAATAAGTGTATAAAGCAGTAGTCAAATACTTACAAAATGTAGAGTTCAACAAATAAAAGTGACATACACGGACAATAAAATTGATTAGATTTAAAACATTCAAGTAACTATAGATATAAGGTGTCATATCAACCTTTAAAGACCATGTATTTGTAATAGTTAAAACATGAAAAATAAAAAATATAAAACGAAACATATAGCAAAAAACTAAAGTCATAAGAATATTAGTAGATTAAATTAGTCTGCGATTTAAGGTCTGTTTTACATTGATATGTATATATTTAAAACAATCTTACATGTTTTGATACAAAATGTCTTTTTCAAAGAAATTTAAAATATAAAAATTAAATGTAACACAGGGTGTTATCAAATTCGCAGATACGGACTATTGGATGACGTTAATCATCAAAAACTGATGCGAATGTTCCTTTAGCGTTTTTTAATCTGACTGATATTTTCTGAATTTTAGTAAATTTAAAAATGGAAAATTAAACATGTAAACATTTGTTTATATTAAACAATTAAAAACGTATAACTCGAAGCACTTTATTTATAACATTTGTTCGAATTATCTTGACAAGATGAACTCTGGAGAGATACCTTTACAAATATATGAACTTGTATTGTGTTCTTCACACCCGATTTTTAATAATATTTAATATTATTAAAAAGACTTTTTGTTTTATATAAAATTGGTGAGGTTTTACCTACTCAGTATGTTTCAAATTATTTTGTTATACCTTCATTCGTTTCGTGCGACAAGGAGTGAAAACATGTTAATACAGTTTCTATAGATATGGTTTTTACAGTATATGGAAGCTGCTACACCGAACGTGCAACAACAAAAGTCCAAGAAAACTGACTTTGTTAAAATGTTGCACAATCCAATAACCCTTCTCGGACTTACCTTGCGAGGCTGGGATGATCTTAAATTGACAAAACAGCCAGCCATTTCCAACGGCACAAAACTCAGTGAAGATGGTTGTGCGATTCTTATCGAAACGTTGATAAATTTACTATAAATTATAAATGGCGGCACCGCGATTTAAGGGCTGTTTGTCGTAGAGGTATACGTGACGCGGAGAACGTACTTGCGTCAATGCACACACTATTAATAATAAGTCCGAATACATGGGATACTTGAATTAAAAGAAAACGTCTCGCATTAGAGTAAAAGAACCCAGTTTATTATAAACGTTTTCGTAGATAAAAATTAAAATTACAAGATAAAGTAGAATAGAAAATGGTATTACCTTTCAAAAATATCTGTAGAGGTGAATCCCTGTATATAAGTAAATTAAAGTATTTAATAATTTAAATAAATATATAAGTGGTAAACATTTACACTCTATATTTATAAATTCAAAATGTACAAACAACTAAAAGAACAAAAATTCTAGTGCGGCCTGTATATCCCAGGCTGTATATATATTATAATTACAAAAAAAATAATAAATGAAGAGGCGATATACATTTACGTGGGATCCCAAGGACGCGTTCATAAACGAAATTAAACCTTATGCACGTAATTCTTAATTAACTTGAGTCGACAAATTTATACTTAATCTAATTGTATCAACGCAAAAATTTAATACACTAAATTAATTACAAAACGGTACAAACAATTCTAACTTTTACATAATCCAGGAATTTAATGAACGTCCAAGTCAATTAAAAAAATGAACTATAACTAATATTTATTTTGCAACAAAAAAATTATTTAACGTTCAGACAACAAGGGGGTTAAATTAATGATTATTTAATTCTTTAATATGTAATGATAAAAACGCTAATCTATATGATAGATAAGCAAGTGTTTGAGAAGTAATTAAACAGTGGAAACGGCGTAATTTGTACAACACTACCTTGCAAGTTGTATATATAGATAGGAAAAATCCACAGGGCACTTCTTCAATAAATTCTCATAATTCAGTTGGTTTCAAACTCGGGCGGCAAATCTCAACATCCAAATAGTTATAGAATCGATAACAAAAACCTTACAGGTTTTAATTGGGCATTAGAAATAGCGAAACACGAAGATTGAGACATAGAAATATCGCAAAGAAATTTAGCGGGATAATCACTCACCTACAGTTGTTCGATGGTACAATCAAATTTTCGGCATAGACAATAACATCAATCCAATCAAATAAAATTGAAGTTCAACATACACTGAATACCAACATATAAAACCGCCTCTATCGAGGCAAATTGTACTGTTCAAAAATAACCACACAACGGCAACATATTAAAATACAAGCGGTCTAGCCGAGATAGGCTATGATAGTGCTCGAGGCCATCCACAACATTCTATTCTCTTCCTGAGATAAGTCACGCACCCCTATAAGATAGCGAAGCTGCTACAGGTATACACTATTCACCAAAAATTTGTAACAAAGCACTTTACTTAGTTTCACATTTGTTATTGAGACAGTGTTAGTTGTTTCGACGTTTTGTCAATGAGCAGCCCTGAATGTTCTTCTACACTCTATCTTAATAATTTAAGTAAATAAATGTCAATGTAAATGTATCACTTCAGCAGGGGCGTACCAATAATTCTGTAGAAAGATGAAATGTGTATCTACGCCTTTGGAGAGATACCTTTGCAAATATATGAACTTGTAATGTATTCTTCACACCCGATTTTTAATAATATTTTGTATTAATTTGAAAGACTTTTTGTTTTTAATAGTAAGGAGAAATACAAAATGTTTTCGCAATTTCAGCATATTTTCTGAATTTAAATTTAAATAAACATCTAAAAATTATTTGTTTTGTTTTTGTATAAATGTAAACTAGGAAATATATTCTACAGAAAATTTATTCGAATGGTTTTTGTTATTTTTTAAATTTTACCTGTTCGACAATTATGAAAGATGAAATACCTGTCAGAGATCGTTTTATAAAGTAATTCCTCAAAACGTATTTTCTTGTAAATTTTTCAGCGACTTGTTGCCACCTTATTCATCATATTTTTATCGAATATTTCCCTTTTTCGACAGTCTAGCCAGGAGCGACAACAGTGGCAACCCGACGAACAGTCAACATTCATTTCGCACACTCCGGCAATACATCAACCGTCATGTCCAGATTTCTATCCCCCAAGCGACAACCTTATTCGTAATGTTCGGTACAGTTGCCATTCGGCGTTATTTTACCCCTACGGTTATGTTGAAATTTACACCTTTGCACCGTCAACCGACGTATGTTCAAAAGCACAAAGCAACAGCGTCATCATCATCGGTAATGAATGTGGAAAAAGCAAATGTGAAACAAACGACACGGCGGAAAAAAATCCAACTGAACAAAAGACGTCACAAAAAAAGAACGATATGGAAATTGAAACGCCGAAGCGTTGCTCTGATGGAAATGAATTGTATGGTAGGTCGCGAAGACATCGAGAAAGTAGATGTAGGTATAAAATATACATCATATATACCTGAGAAAATTTGACAATAGAAGCTGCTATTATTATCTTGAAGGCAGCGATGTTTTTTATTCGGAAATGAGACTTTTTAAGTACCTTTTTCTAGGATACGAAGAAGCAATGTCACTGGGGAATGCTGAAAATAATAAATAAAAAAATAGTTTAATATGTAAATGAAACACTGACTACAACTCCTTATATTATTGGTTGTTTTCATTAACCAGAGTCATAGTTAGGATACTTACAGGCGGAATGAAACCTACCTTGTACTAATTTTAATCAAATTATTAAAATGTGGCATAGGCTTGTTGACATATTCGACGTAAGGCCTATTATTGATATCTATATACAAAAAGAAAGATCGTCGTATTTGCGGCCGAATATGTTTTAGTAAGGAAACAACATTTACTATCTTATTGCAGCAACTTAATGGTCCGGAAATTTATCGATTTTTGCACGTCAATTAATTTGAATTATAGTTTTATTTAATTAAATATAGAATAAACAAAAATACTTTAACTACATTGTAGCACTAAAGATTTGGAAATTTTTGATAAATTACAAATAAATTTCTTTTTTATTTCCATTTATAAGTATTCTTCAGATTCACATAGCTTTGTCGCTATACAGCGGTAACCATATATATATATATATATATATATATATATATATATATATATATATATATTGTAGTGATGCAAGTTATTCATATAGAGCTGCATCTAAAATAGGAAGAATAAGACATACAAAGTGAAAAAGGGTTATAATATAATGGTTATATAATTAATATTATTAAGTCTTAGTAGTATCGAAGTGCATATGTATTTTTATAACGAGCATTTCATTCTTAATATTTCTATATTTATTTTCCTTTCATTATTTACTTTTATTATATCATATTCAAATTTTCAAATATTAGCGCGAAAAACATATTCAAATCCATATGCATCTTTGTATTATATCGACGCTAGTAAGACACGCCTACAAATTGACATCTCGCTATGTTTACATTTATCATGCGCAGTATGCGATTTGTATCATTCAAATCTATCTTAACCTAACTTGGTAATTTATTATATAATTTTTAAAATCAGTTAGATAATCAAAATTAATCAAATTCTTTTTATATAAAATTGCTAAAAGGGTAAATCATCGAGACTTTTGATATCAATAGATAGCGTGTTTGGTAATATTCAGACAAGTGCTATCGGGGTATTCGATCCTTGAATTTTAAAAATGAATAGACGCATCTTTTTAGACCAAGCCTTAGAAATCTTTTAAAAAACATAAATTTAAATTATAAATTCATCTAAAAGTTATTAAAAGTATCCAGAATATTAATTAACTCGATCGACAAGAGAATTACTACAAGAATTTTCGGTAATAACGAACTTTCAAACAACATAGCCTCACAGACGTAGTTCCACCGAAAACGATAGAAAATCAAAAGAAAAATATTCAAGAATCCATCGCCGAACATTAACATAATAGTCTAACGTACATCTGCAACGATACCTGAAATCCTACAGCCAGAAACGAGCGCAGGGAGTAATTAGGCACCGGAGACGAAGTCCGAAGAAAATCTTCGATAGCGTCTTCGTAAACAGCCACCCACGCCGCCATCGTTTTGTACTGCACCCGAACATTTTCGGATCGCCGAGAATCTTCCCAATTCATACTTACGATCTACAAACATACATCAGGATCATTATTATAACAGGTTTTCAGATAATATTTATCTATTTTTCCAAAAATTAAATTCTTTAAACTTTTATTTAACAATATTCTCGAATTATTTACCTAATCTATCACGTCCTGTCCTGATTTTTATATTTAATTAAACAAGCTATTTAAAACTTAGATATAGCAATAAAAGGGTACTCACCATTATTGTAATAAGGTTATTCACATTTATATTCATATTATTTATTAGTCTAACACACATAACCTCTTTTCACATTAGTAACACCTTGTTGTTTATGCGTATATACAGTTTCGGTAATATCACATTTGTAATACGTTATATTTTTACAGTTTCCTTTAATTTAATAAATATCATATTTTTAATTTACATTAATCTTTTATTTGTTTATATTTGTTTGTAGGAGATATTTTATTAAGCGTCAACATTAATATTATTCATTTATGGAAGCAACAACCTAAAATTCACGACGAGCCTGAGATCACCCACATTTAGTAAAGTTGTTTTTTTATATAGTTTCTTGCTTTCCGACTAGTTGGCTATTTGAGATAAAGATAGCGCAGTCTGAGGTGAGATTTTATAAATTAAGGCGCCCAACTAATCTTTTCAAATACATAATTTTTATCTTACACTTTTATTTCATTAACATTTCATTCTCTCACCGCAGGCAGGGTGCGTCACATATATCAATATATATATATATATATATATATATATATATATATATATACCTATATATATGTATATATATAAAGTAAATTCAATTTGTTGGCGATTTAAGGTTTTACTTCAAAATATATACAACAAATTTGTATCTGTATATGCATATATACAGATATACAACTTCAAACTCGGTCCACCTTGTTTGCCTTTTCCGTACGATCGAAAATAATGCTCGACGATAAACACTTTTTCCTCAGTCGTGAGACCCATTCTCAACTATAACATCACATCACAACGTTCTTTGCACTACTAAAAACACATAACGCTGCTAGTATCATACGTCAAAAAGCAGACATGCGCATAACAATGGCACGCATTTCAGTGTTGTTTATTTTGGCGCATACCGTATTTAAAAAATAATTTATTTCATTTTTTTTATAGTGGCGTGAAATGAAACATGTATTATAAACACGCGGTTCATTGATATTACGTAGTTTTTCGTGAGAGGCATTATACACTTTTTTTAATGTATCCCATAAAAAGAAGTCGTTGGGTGATAGGTCTGGTGATCTGAGGCCAGTCAATTATGCAATTTCTACTTATAATGCGATTATGGAAAATATTTCTTAAAAACTCCTTCATAATTCTCGCATTATGAGCCCGGCAACCGTCTTGCTGGAACCAAATGTCCTCAAAATTGATATTAATTTTGGACAGCGAGAATAATATCGTTATTTAACTTATCTAAATATTTGTCGCTGTTAAGCATACCGTCAATAAAAAAAGGCCAACAATTATGTTGTTCAAAATGCCAGCCCATAGATTTAATTTTGCTGGATACTGTGTGTGCGTTTCTGTGTTCAGGTGTCTATTTTCCTTAGACCGATAATCGGTTATTTGGGAATTGTGAGGCCCATACAATGGGCCTCACAATTGCCTATCGATTATTTTCGTTATGTGAAAATATTTCTTGAGTAAAACGAAATTTCTGCCACTTGTATCCATGTCTTCTTAAAACTCTCTTTGCTATCCGCTGTTTAACCCCACTTTCTTCCGATATCTGTCACTAAATACATTTGTTTCAGCTGCAGCACAAATCGCAGTTTTTTTACCTTGCCATTCTTCGTTGATATACTTATTTCTAGGTTCTTCGTCTTGTAAATGTAAACACTTTAGGCAGTTTGTTACACATCCACAAGTCTCAAACTTATGAATAATTTTTACTAAAATATGTTCAGTAGGAATTGGACGATTTTCAAACGCAAAGGCAAATTGTGCAACGATTTCTCGTAAAGTACTACCTGCATAATATCACTTTATTATTTTGATATTTTCTTCGGTGGTGTAAACATACATCTTCTATCGTAGTATTTTGTGCCGATATAGAGATAACGCACACCTTACCCTAGGGCCACACTAACGTCTAATGTCATTAATTATCACGTTATTTGTCATAAGCACAATGACAAATGTCATGATAATTAATGCCATTAGACGTTAGTGTGATAAGTTGGCATCAATGTTGTATCAATCAATTTCATTGTATTGCCATGAAATTAAAATTTGTCGCTTACGGTATACTAATTTGATTCATTAAATAAGCGTAGAAACTAAAAGAACCTAAAGTTTAAACATGCATTCTATTAATTAACACTTTGTAATATAATTGTGTTATACATGCTTGAAAGTTAACCGCATATGGTTAGGCTTTAATGAAACAAATTCTAATATCGCATTTTATGCATCTTCCTATGCTCTAACTAACTAACCGTTGTATATTAATAAAATTATCTAAGGCAAGGGAAAAATAGGCGATTCCTTTTACTTTTTTCTTCATAAAACAGCTCAAAAAAGAGGATAAGTAGAAAATAAGAATGCGAGTCGCCTTTGAAGCGAAATAACACGAAAATCCTCTCTTGTCGAAAACGGTATCAGAAACCTAAAAAAAATCACTTCTCTTTTCAAGAGCCGCATCCCCAAAAGTAACGGGGCCCGAATTATTTTTCTGCTCTTTCCCATTTCGATCGTCCACTACCTACGCGGTCTCTTTGTGTTCTACATTCCTGTCATCTTCTTTGTCATTCACATTATTATCTTTATAGTGTCCTTATCGCGATATTACGAACATTATTATCATCCTCTGGACTAATTACTTCCTTCGCAAGTTTGAATCGTGTTTATTGAAGCGAATTAAATGAAGAGGATCCACGTTCACTTATTAGATATGCCCGTAGCATCTAATCAAGCAAGGATTTAATAATTTCGAAATCAATCTTTCCGCCTTAGCGTTCACTTTCTCTTGTATATTTTGCGTCTTCTTTGTTCAGCAGATATGTATATCTAAAGTTACTAATTTAGAGGACACAGAAAAGAAATAACTCTTTATGACGTGCATTGAAATATTTTCTATTCATATTATTTTATTTAAAGTAGTAGATATTATGAGTGGATATCGTTCTTTTTGCTAGCTGCCAGCAGCACGACCGCTGGGCGGTACAAATTCGGCCGGTGTTATATACCCTGAATGTTTTTTTATTATTGAGTGTGTTGTAAAATACATACATGAAAATTCAATTTGTAACGAAGATATAAAGTTAAGAAATATGTACGTATACAGACTGTTCCGTAAAAAAATCATTATTCCGTTATTTATTGTCCGATTTTATTGAAACAAAAAGTAAATTTAACAGCATCAAACTACTACAAAATAGCAGTGTTTTATTTGTTTTCAGTTGTTTTCATTAATTTCAAACGATAGTCGACTTTTTTATTTTAAATAGCAACATATACCGTAATTGACAAATTTTAATTTCTGGTACGAAAGTAGAAGAGGAAAAGAGCGCGACAGAGAAAAGTAAAGATAGACATATAGCGAGGTTGCCAATGAATGTATGCAAGTAGATTGTAAGGTTCAGTCTGATTCTAGCTAGTTAGTAAATCTATTGCTTCAGAGGGTTGCAGAACGCATCTTAAAAATACATATAAAATTCGCCACAAATATTTACAGAAAAATATTTATTTCAGGGTATATTACTTTTATGAGGGTGTACAAAAAAGCTATTTTCCGCGTACAAATAAAATGGAATGGAATATTAATTCTAAATTATGTAACAAAAAATAAATGTAACTCTTATAAAAAGAAAATAAATTAACCCTTCTCCGATAATAATAAAAAATAAATATTCTAAATTAAAGGTTCAAATAATCCACCACATTGTTCTTGGCAGTTTGTCAACCTATAATAAAATTCTTGGCGGATATTACTGATATGTCCCTATAGAAAGAACAGACAATTGAATTATTTAAAATACCAGCCCATACCTTAATTATTGTGGATATCGGGTATGTACAGGTACATTGAGGTGTCTACTGGCACAATACCATTTTATGATTTGTGTCCTTTCTTGAGTTGTAAAAACATGCATGTTGAAATCGACTATTAATATACGGACGTAGACAAATAAGTGTTGTATACCCGGCAAGTGTTTGTTAGGGAATAGGGCATGTTAAATGTGTATGTGTGTCCACCACTCTGCTTCTCCCTTCACTGTTTGAAAGCAGGCAACGTTGAATATAACAAGCATACACTAGATACACAAACAGAAGTTAAAATTTGTCGACAACGGTATATTTTTGGCTATATTCGGATTAGATTTTTTTTCTGAATTCAACGATATATAACATGACTATTTTTGATAAACGTGTATTTAAAAAATCATTTATTAAAATCAACTTTGTTTTTAGTAAATTTTCGAATGTGCCATGAAACATTGGAAACTAAATATTATAAGTATTAGAAGAAGCAAAACAAAACACAACAATAACACAAGCCAACAAAATTAAATTGTTTTCTTGGCGTCGGAAAACAGAACTGATTTTGGATATGTTTAATGTGCTGATTCCAAAAGTACCTGGCTTTTTTTCATAGCAGGTCCAGTTTTTGAAATATATTCTAATTGATTTTCGTTTTAACAATAGGCACAAATAATTAAATAATGGTATCTTTACACAAAATATTTTTGTTTTTTGTTTTTGGGTTAATAAAAATTGGCTCCTAAGAAATATCACGCTTCCAAGAAAACTTAAACAATTAACCTTTGGTTGCGAGAGAGGTATTCATATTTCCACCTTTGCATATCAATTTGGGACTTATGAAGCCTTAAATCGAGATAGAGTTTGTTTCGGGTACTTAATCGCACAAATTTCCTGAGATTAGAATGCAAAAACTGAAAGCAGGCATATTAGGTGGCCTCCAGATAAGAAATCTTATAAAAGATCCATAATTTACCGCAGCAATGAACGAGATTGAATCTAATGCTTGATAGTTAAAGTAGTACAAAATTTTCTTGGCAATCATAGAGCAGAGAATTACACAGAATTAGTGAAAAATGTGCTTTCTAAATTTAATATTTTTGATTGCATTATGGGGCACAAAACCCACAAAACCTAGGTAATTACAGTGAAGAATGGGGAGAACGATATCATCGTGACATTCGTCGATGAAACAACGACATCAAGGAAGATGGGATACCCACATAATTTCCGATTACTGTTGGAGTCTGCAGAGAGACTGTCCTACTAAACTTCATGCTAGAAAATCGTATACAAATTTCTTTTTAGTAATAAGTCATGAATGTATATTTATCTACTTTGTGAATTAAATACTTTACTTCGTATTCTTTGTTTTTTCATGAGGATTTGTCCCAAAAACTAATATTTATAACCTGAAATGTACCATGAATTCAAAAAAATATGATTTTTTTCTAAACGAGCTCAATATAGCGTACCTCCAAAACTAGATCTGATGGACTAAATCTGACAGTTGTTTTGGATTCTACACCTAAAAATTACCTAGAAACAGTTAAAAAATGAGAGGTACCAAAGTGTGTGTTGAACAATTTGAACAATTATAATTGTTCAAATTGCCCGCCACCTTATTCAACATATGCCGCACAGCTCCTAATTACTCCACGAGTCGCATTTACAAGACAAATGGCAGGTACTTCTTGACAAGTGTTAATAATTCTTTGTCTTAAAATGTCAACATTTTCTGGATTTGTTAAATAAACTCAATCTTGCAGATAAGCTCACAACTAAAAGCGTGAGCATAAGATCCGGTGAACGTGCAGGCCACTCGATAGGACCGGATGTTCTTATAGACTTATTTCCAAATTGAGTGTTCAACCAATCAGTATTTACTCTGGGGTTGTGCGCGGGAGCCCCATCTTGTTAATAAAGTATTCTATTTAAATCTACCAAAGGTAATTCTTCTAAAAAGTTTTGAAGATTTTTCGTTTAATAAAATGTGATATTTTACACATTATAACTTGATTTAGGCAACCATCTATGAAAAATGGCCCAACTAATTAATCACCCAAAATGCCAGACCAACCATTTACGCTGAAACGTCTTTGAAAATTATTATCAATGACAAATCTCGGATTGTCTAGGCTCCATTGTCGATGTATGTTTCTATTAAAAATACTAAAAGTACATTATCCGATTAAGTTATCATTCTGTAAAAATTCGAGTCTTGTTCTAATGCATTTAAATAAAACCGACAAAACTGTATTCTTCGACCAGGATCATTATGCTCTAATGCATGAACTTTTCGAGCTATGTACGGTTTAAGTTTGTGTTTTCTTAAAATACCATGGACTGTAGTTTTTGATACCCCAATATTATATGCAATTTCGCGAGCCGAAGTTCATGAATTTTCTTGTACTGCAAGAAGAACATCTAATTCCGTATCTTCGGAGAATTTACGTTGTTGTCTTTTAGGTTTGTTAAATGATCCATAATTTCTTAAATTTGTTTCAATTCTCTGAAATATTTTCGAATCAGGTACTTCTCGGCCCGGAAAACGAACACTATAACGATAAACCGCTTGAAGACGATTTTTGTTACATTCAAAGAACACTTGTAAGATTTCCGTTAACTGACTGTTGTTCATTTTTACAAAAATACGTTTTTTATTGTGGAAGAACGTTCAAACAGGACAATAAATAAGATTTAATAAACTTACACTGACCACTGACACTTATTGGCGTTTATCGCATTATTATTATGTCATGGTACACTCGAAAATTTATAAAGACAAATATGAAATATATTACAAATGAAACAGACAAGCAATATACATATCTGTAACTGTACAAATGGACAATAAACCTCGTATTTTCAAGCTTTTTACTTCTGCTTAAGACATATGTTTCTGCCATTACTATTAAGCGTCGTCAGTTAAGCTAATTAAGTAATTTAAAAGCTTAAATCGCCTATATGGTATAGCGAATTTCGTCCTATCAGGTAGCACTATACCGGGTGCGGCAATAGTGTGTCGGCGGAGCTTAGCATGAAAACTAATAAAGTTGTAACAATGAAACTTTACGTACACATGTAGTATGCTACAGTGCATTTTCTAATTTTATTTATATATTTACAGGGTGTTCCAAATTTCCGCAACCACTTTCAATTTTTTTTTTAAATAGATTGCCATACTTTCTTGTTATTATGAAGATAGTCACCCAAATTATCTTTGCAATGATATATGACAATGTGCACTTACAACTGTTAGTTTTGGTTTTATTGCAAATTTTGTTAAAATCTTAACAATTGCAGCGTCTAACATTTTAAGTCTTAGCCTGAAAATGGGTGCAGTGCCTCACGTAACTTTTTTGTTACAAATTTATGGACTAACACGTTATATGTTTTGAGGGTGAACAACGTGACAACATATGCAGAGTGTTAAATATGTTGTGCCAAAGTTATCGATGTTTAAAGGCTATTTTATCTTTTTTTTTAAATTGAACCTATAATTTTTTTATTAGTCAGCAAATTCCTTGTAAAATTGCCATTAAAATGGTATCAATAACATATTACTTATTTCTAGTATTTTCGAAGTTATAACCCTTTAATGGGATATACCTATGTTTATAATATTTAATATGCGGTGCTGCATCTAATAGTTGGGTGGTTGGCCATGAAATGATATTAAGCAAAAATTGCTATGTAAACAAACGTCAAATATCTACTTAAAATTTCCATATAAAGTGTTTTTCAATAGTTTCTTTTTACTGTAATCGCGTTTAATTGTTATAATTTAAGTTCGGCTAGTTAATTATCAATTTCCGTTTGTTCGTTATTAGTTGTTATCTTGTTGTCAGTTATATCGTTTTGTTGTCATTATTTTTATTTCCATACAGTAATAGTTTATAGTTGTGTTTCTTTGGAATGAATTTTTCGAAAGAGGAGCTAATAGACATGGTATTTGTTCTTGGCGCTAGCAATAGAAATCCACTTTTAGCATCAAGAACATATGCTATGGAGTATCCTCACCGAAGAGCACCAGATATTAAGACTTTTGAAAATTTGTTGACAAGGTTTCTTCGGACGGGTTCAGTGAATTATGTCAAACATGAAAGAACTAAGTCTATGGTTACAGAAGATAATGAAGTGACAGTCGTCCAGTCCGTTGTGGAAAATCCGCGCGTATCTACAAGGATAATTTCGAAAGAACACGGGATAGAAGTCACTGCTGTAAGAAGGATTTAAAAAAAAACATAAATTTCACCCTTACAAAATTCAAAATCATCAAGGCTTATTACAAACGGATTTTGAAAGGAGACTTGTTTACTGTGAATGGCTCCTTTTCCAATTACGACAAGATCTAAATTTTCTAGATCATGTGCTTTTCACAGATGAAGCAACATTTGCTAATTGTGGAATAACAGACAGAAAAATTCTCATTATTATGACACTAGAAACCCTCATTTTGTGCAACCCATTTTATACCAACAAAAATGGAGTGTTAACACCTGGGGAGGCATCATAGGAAACACTATTGTAGGTCCATTCTTTTTTAATAATACTTTAAAGTGTGAAATCTACACAAATTTCCTACAAAATAATTTACCATTGCTGTTAGAAGACCTACCAGATAACGTCATAAGGAGATTGTGGTACCAACATGATGGTGCACCTGCACATTACGGTGCTGCTGCAAGAACACATTTAGATAGGGTATTCACCAATAGGTGGATTGGGAGAGGAAGCTTTATAAGCTGGCCACCGCGGTCACCAGATCTAACCCCTTGTGATTTTTTCTGTGGCCTACTGTAAAAAATATAGTTAACGAAACACCTCCTACAACGGCAGAGAACATGCAGCAACGAATCAGTAACGCTTTTCTTCAATTAAGTGAAAACAACATTGCTCAAAATGTAAGTCTGTCGATGCAGAGGCGATTAAGAGCATGTGTAGAGCAGAATGGAAATATATTTGAACACATTTTAAATTAATTTTATTTTATTATTGAAAAATTACAAAATGTAATTCTAAAACTAATAATAAAGAATTAAGAAACAGGTGTTTGTAAAAGTTACTTTGTTTGATATCATTTCATGGCCAGCCAACTATTAGATGCACCTCATATTGAATAATATAAACATAGGTATATCCCATTAAAGGGTTATAATTTCGAAAATACTAGAAATAAGTACTATGTTATTGGTATCATTTTAACGGCAATTTTACAAGGAATTTGCTGACTAATAAAAAAATTATAGGTTCAATTTAGAAAAAAAGAGAAAATAACCTTTAAACTTCGATAACTTTGGCACGACATATTTAACACTCTGTATATGTTGTCACGTTGTTCACCCTCAAAACATATAACGTGTTAGTCCATAAATTGGTAACAAAAAAGTTACGTGAGGCATTGCACCCATTTTCAGGCTAAGACTTAAAATGTTAGACGCTGCAACTGTCAAGATTTTAACAAAATTTGCAATAAAACCTAAACTAACAGTTGTAAGTGCACATTGTCATATATCATTGCAAAGATAATTTGGGTGGCTATCATCATAATAACAAGAAAGTATAGCAATCTATTTAAAAAAAAAGAATTGAGAGTGGTTGCGGAAATTTGGAACACCCTGTAAATATATAAATAAAATTAGAAAATGCACTGTAGCATACTACATGTGTACGTAAAATTTCATTATTACAACTTTATTAGTTTTCATGCTAAGCTCCGCCGACACACTATTGCCGCACCCGGTATAATATAGTGACATCTGACGGACGAAAGAGATTTAAAACAAAAACAATTTAAAATGTTGCGTCATCCTGTAAATGCGTAAGTCTTTTTCATAGAAGGAATTTTATTATACCTTATTTACTATAAAATTCCTCAGGGACATGGCCAGTACCTGGGCTACATAAATAATTATGATATATTACAAGTTTCTACATGAAAACTTAAAATGTGTCCCAACTGTACGTGAATTTTAATGAAGTAAATCCAAGGATCTGTTAAGTTCTTGAATCGTGCTAGAGGATATTAACGTGTGCAAAGTTAACGGGCGACATAGCAAGGGAATCTCGGAACTTGTTCATCCCGTCTAAATGAATCAATTCGGGGAACGTTAGTAAATTAATAAGAGCAATTCTCAGATGTATAAAGATCATTTTAATTACATTATTTGTCCCTTTGAGCATTGCCATTAACGCAAGTGCCTTTATGCGACAGTAATATTGTTAACCCTATAAAGGAATCAATCAAATACAAGAAATTATTCAGAGTTTATATTATGAGTGTCTCTAATGAAGGAGTAACAAATAGTTTTGCAATCAATTTGATCTATTTATTTTGTACAGATACACAGTTAACTTAGCTTAATATGTAAAAAACAAGCGGCCTTGTAATTAAAACAATATTTGCTCCATAGTTATGTTTAGATACTATGCATACTACCTTTAGAAACTGGAATTTATGTTAATTCAAATTAGCGAAAGTACATTTTTATTGATTTCTCTACGTACATTAAATATTATTCTGCTAAGTTAAAGTTACATTGAATTTATTTATTAAATTTAAAATATGAGATTACGAAAGCTATACTCGTATATTGCTTGTTTGTGTTCTAAACTATAATGAGAATTTTGTAATCGTTTTCTTAAGATTCCAAGATTTTTTGTTTTCGCAAAGGGAGAAATACAGTTGCAGTGTCGCAGATGCAGGGTTTATGGATTAATACATTGTCGAGAGATCTGAAAGAAAAACAAGACGAAAAAGGCATTTTAGATGTTTTCCTCTATATTGAAATACGGAAATTGAACATTACAAAATGTATATATATGTATATATATATATATATATATATATATATATATATATATATATATATATATATATATATATATATATATATCAATTGATAAATTATTGGAGTTTTTCGGCTTTAATATGAAATATTTACAAGTATCAAATTAGTATGTAATTTCATAGTAAATGGGGATGTAAACATTGCTGTCTACAAATTATAAAGCAAATCATAGCGAAATTTTTTTAATTGAAAAATATTGTCTACGTTGTCAATGAATCAGATGTCAGTTATTGAATGTAGATGTGAAGTTAAAGGCAGAAGTCAGTTTTGAAAGCTGATGTCAGTTTTGATAGCAGATGTCAGTTATTGAAAGCAAATGTCAGTTATTGAAATCAGATGCATGTTTGGAAAGCAGATATCTGTTATGAAAGCAAACGTCAGATTTGAAACCAGATGCCTATTTTGAAAGCAGATGTCAGTTATTGAAAGCAGATGTCAGTATTTTTGAGAGCAGTTGTCAGTTTTGAAGGTTTGAAATTGCTAATTATTACTCCATAGCTATATGAGTGTTTAGATAATTTCTTAGCCGTTTATTAAATATATCAATTGATAAATTATTGGAGTTTTTCAATAACTGACATCTGCTTTGAAAATAGGCATCTGCTTTCAAATCTGACGTTTGCTTTCTAAACACTATATATTTATATATATATGGTAAATTCAATTTGTTGGCGATATAAGGTCTAGTTTTACTTCAAAATGTATATATTTAAAACAATCCTACATGTTTCGGCAAATGATGCCTTTTTCAAGGAATATAAAATATAAATGACAGTATATTAATGTTATACTTATACATTTGTAGTTGCCATGGATAAAATTATTCAAAGATACATTCCATTTTAATAATAATAAATTACGCCTTAGTATTATATTTTAGAATACTTTAGTACGTTACTTTTGTTTGAACACACTGTGTATTTAAAAAATACTTCAACCCTAATTTTTATTTCAAAAATTTTATTACAATCTCTTTTTTAATTTAACAGATATTTACATGGTTCTACACATTTGCCCATCACTGTATATGCTATTTATTTATTATACCGGGTGACTAAATGATTGAAGCAATTATTTAATTTAACAACTCGAAGAGAATGGTTCACCTGACCATTTGCTTTAGATTTATCTTTTTAGATTAAAATATTTTCCATTAATATAGATGACACATCGTTAGAATTCTTTTGAATACTCGTATATATGTGAAATGTGCCATATGTATTTTGCTCATAGTAAATGTCTTTGTTTCAGGTAAGTGAATATACTCGATCTAGGCAGTAGTGAGTATAAAATTAATTACAATTATAGTAGCTTTCTGTATATATTTGTATTTTAGTGTTAGATATGTAAATATTTGTTTTAACCGTGATTCGACTTAGTCAGCCCTTGGAAATAATCGACATTTCTAGTCTAAGTAAGACAACACATATTCAAGACTGACTTGGTCTCTTTCGTAGAAGAGTTCTACAGTATACCTACGATGTTTTGTTATGCAAATAATATGTATAAATGATAAATAGTTCGCAAAGTAAATCAAAGGGGCTAGATTTAATCTTTCTAATTGAAATTCTGTTTTAAATTTAAAATAAATAATAAAAGTAGAATAAATAAAACAGGAATTAACAAACGAATAAAGCTCTATAAATAATAAAAAAAATAAATTTTAACTAAACAGCGAGTTTTCTTTTTCTTTTTACTATTGGGGTACTTATTCACTGTATGCAGAAAATTAAGAATGAACTTTTCAAATTAAAAGTATTATTGGCCCTCTAATGCATATATTTGTTGGGGGGTCATAAAATAAAATATAGCGTAGATTTGAGTGAGGGAGTGTTCATATGATGCATTGATTTTTTCGGGCTGGAACAGCTGTTGCAACAAAAAAAATGCTTGCCTGCCTCTAGGCGTACCTATGCAGTAGAATAGAACACAGAATGAAAGACAAAAGAATTATAGGGCATTAGTTTTTATTATGGAAATCGTAGAAACAACTCTTATTTGGACAATTACATAAGGAAAGATTACACTTAACACAAAATTCTTGTGTCTCCGACGTACATTTAGGAAATTTACATTGTTTCTTCCCAGTACGATCGCGAAAAACACACCGACCGTCATCAGCAGAATGGTCTAGTAGGATGGTCCTTTTGGCCGCCTTTGGAGGCTCATTCTTGGACGTGCTTGATGGTCGACCAACTGGCCGTTTCTGGGGCACGATACCGCACAAGGAAAGTGCTTCAGCTACCTGCGTCCGGAATATCGGCAGCTGGACCTTTGGCCTACCTGAATGAATGCGATGATAAAATATATATGCATTCACCATCGCAACATCGATGAGATGGTAAATTGGATCGATTGGTACATTTTCTGGTTTCCATACGAATATGATAACGCGCCAATAATCCATCCATCAGATCCATGCCGCCCATATGACGATAATAGTCATTTGCAATCAACTTCATACTGTTTCCTTTTGATCCTGTCCCAGCGAAGTGCTTTATTTGACAGTTGGTTTGCGTTTCTAGACGCAAATGGTTTTAAGCCGACGTATGTCGATATCAGTCGTACCGGTTTTGTGTCGTTCCATAGTACAGACGAGATGTCTATACCAAATTCGTTACCAACATATTCTTCTAAATAGCCACGACTCACCTTTTTTGTTATCAATTCTCCATCGTTCGAAAGTCTACAGTTTGGTAAGCGATTTCTACGCACTGTTCCAGGCTATAAATTCATTTAGATCTAAGATATGCAAGGAGACCCAAAGATGTATAAAAATTATCAAAATAAGCAATATGGTTTACAAAATTTGGTATATGTTGCGACAAACGAACATCTACGTTTGATGCTACTCCTTTGGGGTGCCCGGTAGAATCTTGTTGTCGTCAGCACCAGTATAAATTTCAAAGGAATATGAAAAACCAGACGTATCACAGAGGCTAAATAGTTGCCCCACTTGTGGGGTCTTATTTGGCATGTAACGACGAAGTTGACTACCGGTTATTTTCGTGGGGCGCATTTGCTCATCGACGCATAGTCTGGAAGGCATAGGTACTAGCAGAAACCTTTCGTTGAAATGTTTGACCAATGGACGCATTTTGTAAAGGCGATCGTATCCCAACCGACCCTTTTCAATAATGGCTGAATTATTATTGAAATACAGGTAACGTCGAATTTTTTCAAATCTGAGTTCTGGTATTATCTGACGAACTGCTTCTAGAGAATGTTGTTCCCAGTACGAGCGTACATTGGGATAGCGATAAACTGACATGAAAATTAGAATTGATACAAATTTTCCTAGATCAGTGGGCGTTACTTGAAACTGAGTGTTTATATTTTTTTATCGCCCATACAAATTGGTTTGTTCGGACAAATATTCAAAAAGTTCGTTATTCATGAAATAACAAAAGCACTGGTAAGGGCTGTCCAACTCCTTCGATGTCGGTGGCAAGGCCTTTTCCCCACTGAACACGATTTCATTTACATGTAATTGTAGGTGCTTTTTTCTCCAGGCAATTGATTTTAATTCACGACAATCGTTTCTCAGTGCTTGCACATTATCGGTAAAAAAAGTAGCAGTTGGAGTGCCAGGACCATTTTGTTCTTCAGATCGTAACCGTGAACGTTTTCGGTGGCGACAAGAAGTTTCCGCAGCTTTATCCAATGTAGCTGACATCGATGGAACACATGGTTAATTTTCGGAATGTATAAGTACCTCGGAGGCTATAAATTGTGAAATGTTCGGTACTTCACTATCTCTTTCGCAGCCTGGCTCTTCAAACCTGACGCTGTCTTCGTCATTAGCATCGTAATCTGGATCCACGATACTGTCATCACTATGGTAGTCAACCTCGTCCTCAACATCCCCTCCCACATTAACCCTCTCACCTACATGGCCGCCATGTGGGTTAGAGGGTTAATTAATACTACATATTTCTATGAAATTCTCCATTCAATAGAAGAATGTATAGGTTTGTTTTGGTTCGCAATTCAGAACAGTTCCAGAGCTACTACGCAATCGTACTATCTATTTGGTGTTTTGGTTACATATGAACGAATTTTTAATTATATGTTTTGGTTGTTGCAAGAACTAATTTGGAACGATTCTAGAACCGTTCTAGCAGTTCTTGCTCCTTAGCGAGTACCAGTTCAGAATTAATAGTTCGAGGCATGCGCACTATTTTTTTTGCATTTTTGAATGTCGACTAGAAGTTGGCTTACAAGTTGCTCTAAGTCTGACAAACATAATCTGAATAAGAAAGAATTTAATTTTTTATTTTATAATAATTATTTAATAATAATTTGAGGTCCGTGGCAATTAACTGAAACAATTTTTTCATATTCATTTTGCTTACCCCAACGTTTGCTTTGTATATGGTAGAGTTGGGACATCGTTGGAAAACATCGATGTCATTGATATTTAGCATCGATAAAAATTAATATGGATGTTTCAAAAATATCGAAAAAGAAACATCGATGTTATCGAGTCGTATTGTACCAGCACCTACTGCTATTATGTTCAGTATTAAGAAACAATAACGATGATCGATTAATGAATAGGAAATTAAGTTAGGTTATGTTAAGTAGAATAAGTAATGTTTTTTTTCACGTTTTTAATTTTAATTTCAAGTTTAGCAATAGGTAGTAATTTTAGTTTATTCTATTTATTATTCAAGGTTAGGTTCCACCCTGAATCTCGCCTCGGGGTTATGGAGGTCGAACATATAATTGGTTATTTATACGACTTACAATCTATTATTTATATTTGTAACTTTTATTGCAACAAAGACATTTATCTTTTGTGTCTTTTATTTGGTCCCTAAGAATTTATATATTTTATTTAAAACTTGGCATATATAGAAGTATGAATAATAAGAAATAATAAAAAACAAATTGTTTTAATTGTCACTAGATGGCACACTAGTAAAGATTAAATGTGTTTTGGTTTTCTTGAGTTCACACAAATTCAGAACAGTTCTAGAATTAACAAGGTTGTGCGCATCAGTTCTGCGCAGTTCCATTATTGTTCTGAATTGCGAACCAAAACAAACCTTATATTGGGGGATAAGTGAATGCGTCGATATGCACACTTATTTTTGTCATAACATTGAATCCAATGCTTATATATGACTTAAAACATAATTTAACAATAATTTTATGACGTAAATGATTTGTAAAAAGGATTTTGTATAGAAATAATTTTATATTTAATTGTTTATTATAATCCACAGTGCGACAAAATGCAATCAATCTGCCCACTTGTTAAAAGTGAAAATTTCAACGTTTGGAATACGAGTGTATGCATTTAATAATTCTGTATTTTATTTTCTATTTACTATTATATTACTATTTATTTACTATGTTTAATTTGTGAAGAAGTTTGTTTGTTTTATTATATTTAGATTTAAATTTAGATAAATCTACATGTAACTACTTCTTTTTTTTTGAATAAATGAAACACATTATTGTTTTTAAAGTAAAAGTCAATGAATGATTCCTGAATGATACACGTAAAACTTCGAACGCTCCCTGAATATTATATTTTCTACGTTTATCAGTTTACGTTTACGTATGCATAGCGTCAACTTGCGTATTATATTACTAGACTGCGGAAACGGCGCTATCCCATAACGGGTGTGATTCATCGGTGCCGACAATGTACAATCGATCAACTTAACATGTAGGTATAATATGAATGTTATAGTGCGATGGTATTAATAAGAGAGACGGAGTTGTGAAATATATTTCGCCAGAGTCGTAATAAAGGCAATGAAATATATATACGGAAATTTATTTTTACGAATATAAATAAAACACTGAAGTTAAATGATTTTAAATTAACTTGCATTGAAATTAATTCTAGATATACCGTGTGTCCACATATTCATTCTCAACATGATCTCGCTTATTATGAGATATAGAGATTTGGTTAAATGGGATCAAATACTCCAGAGATAAATTTGTACCAAACCCTATACACTAGTTTTGAATATTTAACGTACTTCGAGCGCTATAGCAAAAAAAGTGAATTTTTATTTTTTCGATTTTCTTTAATAACGCATTTATTTTTAATGTCAGACAAATTTAATTTGCACTTCCTTAAGGCACTTTTTTAATAGGAATCTGGTGGTGTATTTAGATTTTTGAATACTGCTATAGTAGTTGAGCTACAATGGTGAAGTTTAAGTTTTCTTGGGGGGGGGGGGGGGGGGGGGCATAGTTGGCTATGACACCACCAAAAAGAATTTTTCTTTCATGTTTCAAAAATGTATAATTTGTTTTGCCTGATACCAAAACTAATTTGAAAAATTTAAAAAAACACCATATTGTTACATTAACAGGTTACAGCGGTTGTGACATTTGGCAATAGGAAACCTTGGAAACATAAAACAATCTAAGATACAACTGTCGTTGTTAGTGTTTGTTTATAGTTGGCAATTAGTTTATGTTCTGCGAAATTTACAAATCGAATAGCAAAATAAATATATATATATATATATATATATATATATATATATCGGGTTACAACGTTTTATGTCTTCCGATTCCTAATCGCCATTCCCCTCTGTTCATCCATAGGCCCTCCTCCAGATCCGTCTCTCGAATTTCTTTATCCACTCCGTCTCTCCAGCTTCTGCGCGGTCTTCCTTGTTTTCGGTTTCCTTGGGGGTTCCAGTTTAGCACTTTCTTTGGGATTCTGTGTTCTGGCATTCTTTGGACGTGCTCATACCATATTAGCTGTTTGGTTATAATGTCATCTATAATGTCATGTTGTATTCCCATTTCTTGTCTAATGGTTTCATTTGGGACTCTATCTCTCCGGGATTTTCCTGCCGCTCTTCTCCAGAAGTCCATTTCTGTGGCTTTTATCTTTCTTTTTGTTTTTTTTTATCGGCCACACCTCCGAGCTATATGTTAATATACTTTTCACGATGGAGTTGTAAATCCTTTTTTTATTTTCTTTTGTCATGGTCTTGTCCCACAGAATACTGTTCAGCATGGAAGTCGCTCTTCTTCCCTGTATATTTCTGTCTGATATTGCCTCATCTAGTGTCCCATCCTTGGATATTTTCATTCTTAGGTATTTGTATATATTGCAATGTTTGATGATCTGTCCCGTTGCTAGGTGTAGGTCTTCTTGCTGTCCGCCTATGCACATATATTCTGTTTTTGCTATGTTAACATCCAGGCCCCATTTTCCGTATTCTTCGATGAGCTTTCGGCTCATATATTCCATGTCATGTATATCTTGTGCAATAACTACTTGGTCGTCCGCAAAAGAAAGGGTATATACTGTCGTGTCCTCATCCACTGGCATTTCCATGTTATTGCATTTCCGTTTCCATGTCTCTAGTGCATATTCCAAGTATATTTTGAATAGTGTCGGAGATATACAGCAACCCTGTTTAAGACCCTTGGTTATTGTGAATCCGGATGTTAATCCTTCGTTGGTTTTGACTCTAGATGTGGAACCCGCATATAAAGACTTCACGGCTTTTATTATTTCCGTGTTTATGTTGGTATGTTGAAGAGCCTCCCATAGTTTTACTAAAGGTATACTGTCGTAAGCCTTTTTCAGATCTACGTACAGGAGATGTACCTCTTTATTTCGTGCTGTTTTCTTTTCTAAAATTTGAGTTAGCGTAAACTAGCGCAAAATAAATACCTAGGCATAATAAAATATAAAGTACCATTTAAATATTAAATTTAGTGATTATTATTAAATAATTTTGATGTCATGGAGCCGGTTAGTAATAGTGACAAATTTGATATGTTGTCCTCTGACATTCTGTGTCACAAAAATTCAACGAGAACTATCGAAATGTACATAAACCAGTATTCAGAACGCAGGCAACCCCTTTTTCTTTCTGCTTTAAAGGTAAATTTAAAGGTAAATTTAATACATCACGGATCATTTACTAAGCCATATACAGAACCGCAGCGCATAAGTAATGAAACTAAAACTAATGTTTTACAAGCAGTTGTTGAAAATCCAAACACATCAGTTCGGGAAATTCAACATAACACCGGCTTTCCCAAATCTACTGCTCATAAGATTTTGGCCTTCCGCAAATATCATCCATATAAATACAATGTATGTCAATCTTTAAGACCAGGGGATAATGAAAGATGAAGAGAATTTTGTGAATGGTGCATTAGGAATGCGATGATAATGATAATTTTTCTTCTCAAACATTATGGTCCGATGAAGCTAGATTCACAAAAAATGGATTATTCAATAGACAAAATTTACGATTTTGGTCTACAGAAAATCCTCATGTAATCAGACCTGCTCGACGTCAAGTGCGTTTTGGATTTAATGGCTGATGTGGCATACTAGGGTCCAGTGGCAGCTCTTGATAACGTACGATGTGCGCTGCTACGTATGAGACAACTTCGAACTATTTCGGAAGATTTCGGTACGGTTACTTGCTTCACTGTATATATTAAAGCTTAAACGAAGCAGTCTCATCCGTGCAGCAGCTCACATCGAACGTCATCAAGAGCCGCCACTGCTAGGGTCACGATTATTGGTCAAATAATTCTTAATGAAACACTAACGTCCGACGTTTATTTTCATTTACTGCAAAATAATATTGAAGACTTGCAGGGCGAATTATCTTTGCAAGTAGCTCATAATTGTTGGTTTCATCAGGATGGTGCTCCAGCACATAATTCCAGAATTGTAACCAATTTCCTCAGTCAGCGGTTTGGTAACAAGTGGATCGGAACTCGTGGACTAGTTGCATGGCCACCATTATCTCCTGAGATGACGCCGCTCGACTCCTATTTGTGGGGTTACATTAAAGACAAAGTGCATGCCCGCAGCTACAATAACGTAAATGAACTTCGTGAAAGCGTGGTTCACCAATGTCGAGCTATTCCAAGTGGTATTTTACATAAAGTTGGTAAATTTACTTCTTTAATTGTTTCGACATTTGCTTGATGTAAATCCATATCACAAATAAATAAAACACACATAAGATGTTTTAGATTTACACTTTATTAATAAAATAATGACAGCTGTTTCGCTAAAACAGTAGCTTCTTCAAATTCAACTTAAGACTAAAGATACATACAAGATACAGCGTTAATCAGGTAGTTGACCCAAGTTAAAATTCTAGGAACTATTACATTTATATTTTGCTTTTTGAAAACTATACCATGTCCTACTTGTGTGAGGTTTAAGAATAAAAATATAGTATAAGCAACTAAGAAACAATATTTCAATGGGTGAACAAATTTAACAGTGGGGATGAATTCAAGTCTAATTTATCGTTTAGTAACATTTCTGAGTTTTTAAGTTTATTAATTTCTAAAGATTCTAAACAGTTTAGTTTTCTACCTTTATTTTCTACATGTATGGTGTCGAATTGTAAATTAAATTCGTGCTCATTCACTATTAAATGATTAGATTAGGTTGAGTCAGCTTTCTTATTGATATAAGAATTATAGTGGTCTTGGATTCGTTTTTTAAATGTTCTACCTATCTGTCCATTATATGTTTTGGTACATGATCCGCATGATAACTTATAGACTCCTGATTTATTGTCTTTGGTAGTTTTTTCTTTATTATTTTTAATATATTTGGCTAGATTATTATTAGTTTTAGACCAGTAGTCTCCTATATTACGGCACCCGCAGTTAAAGTGTCTAATAGCCTAATAAATATCATCCTTAAACACACGAAATTCAAACCCAAACATAGTATTAAAAATAGTCTAGAGTTAGTTAATAACATTAAAGACCGCAACTTTCCGGGCAACACGAAACTCATATCCTTTGATGTCAAGAACTTATTTCCTAGTATCCCCCCCCAATACAACGATAGATCTAATTGATAAAATGTTATTATACAATAGAACTAACCCCATAATAAAAGAAGAGATCTTAGATTCACTAAAAGTCTGCCTAGAACAAAATTACTTTTCTTTCAATAGCAAACTCTACCTCTGTAAACAAGGTCTTATCATGGGAAATCCTCTTTCTCCTTTACTTGCGGAAATTTTTGTGGATTACCTGGAAAATACGATTTTTCATAATGACAGATACGTGAAGAACATTTTGTTTTGGTACAGATACGTTGATGATATGTTGATAGGATATATAGGTACAGATAGGCAGTTGAACACTCTTTATGAATTTATCAATTCCATTGATTCTAATATCACGTTTACGATAGAAAAGAAGCTTAATAATTGTATAAACTTTCTGGATCTGACTTTAAAACGTGTAAACAATAGGGTCCATTTTTCTATTTACCACGATACATAATAAATCTAACCACCCGGTCCAACACAAGGTAGCGGCTTTTCACAGCATGACACATAAACTTATTAACATCCCGATGTCCAATGAAGACTTTAATAAAGAACTTAATATTATAAAACAAATCGCTCACAACAACGGATATGACCCAAATCTAATAGATAAATTAATTGTTAAAAAATCAGTCAATAAATTATTAAGGGAGGTGTACCCGATCATTAAAGTGGAGCCAGACAAGCAGTTTAAATCATTTACTTACATAGGTCAACAGCAACTTAAATTATCAAAATTCCTTAAAAAAGAAAACATTAATATTGCTTATAAAACTAATAATAATCTAGCCAAATATATTAAAAATAATAAAGAAAAAACTACCAAAGACAATAAATCAGGAGTCTATAAGTTATCATGCGGATCATGTACCAAAACATATATTGGAGAGACAGGTAGAACGTTTAAAAAACGAATCCAAGGCCACTATCATTCTTATATCAACAAGAAAACTGACTCAACCTACTCTAATCATTTAATAGAGAATGAGCACGAATTTAATTTACAATTCGACACCATACATGTAGAAAATAAAGGTAGAAAACTAAACTGTTTAGAATCTTTAGAAATTAATAAACTTAAAAACTCAGAAATGTTACTAAACGATAAATTAGACTTGAATTCATCCCCACTGTTAAATCTGTTCACCCATTGAAATATTGTTTCTTAGTTGCTTATACTATATTTTTATACTTAAACCTCACACAAGTAGGATATGGTATAGTTTTCAAAAAGCAAAATATAAATGTAATAGTTCCTAGAATTTTAAATTGGGTCAACTACCTGATTAACGCTGTATCTTGTATGTATCTTTAGTGTTAAGTTGAATTTGAAGAAGCTACTGTGTTAGCGAAACACCTGTCATTATTTTATTAATATAGTGTAAATCTAAAACATCTTATGTGTGTTTTATTTATTAGTGGTAAATTTACTGTTCGTAAATCCTATTTATGTTTGGAAAATTATGGTCAACTGTTTGAACATATTTAAAATTTCTTATTATAATTTTGTTTTAAATAATGTCTAAGTATTTTTTGAGCTGCCTATGTTTTTAATTTATTAAATAATTGTTCCAAAATGAAGTTTTATTCCTTTCTTTGTTTGCAAAACCTTCTATTGTCAAATGTCACAACCGCTCTAACCTGTTAATGTAACAATGCGTTTTTTTTTAATTTTTGAAATTAGTTTTGGTATCAGGTATAACAAATTATATATTTTTGAAAAGGGAAAGAAAAATTCTTTTCAATGGTGTCATAGCCAACTATGACCCCTATAAGAAAATGAAACTTGACCATTGTAGCTCAACTACTATAGAAGTATTAAAAAATCTAAATAAGCCACCAGATTCCTATTAAAAAAGTGCCTTAAGGAAGTACAAATTAAATTTATTTTATTTTAAAAATAAATGCGTTATTAAAGAAAATCGAAAAAACAACAAATTAAGTTTTTTTGCTATAGCACTCGAAGTACGTTAAATATTCAAGGCTAGTGTATAGGGTTTGGTACAACTTTACCTTTGCAGTATTTTATCCCATTTAACCAAATCTATAGCTCTCATAATAAGCGAGATCCCCATGTGGAGAATGAATCTGTGGACACACGGTATATACAAAATGCATTTAATTTATACAGTGAAAAAAGTATAAACTTGAAATTAATTATATCACCTATAATTAAAGTGAATGCTTTGTCACACCACAGTAAACATTTTTTATTCACATTAGTTATTATAATATATTATAAACTTTGTTCTGTAAAGTGCGTTCTTTTATTAGACTGTATGTCTTTAAATATAGAAAAACTGCTCAACATCAGAGCTAGTAAGTGGCGGATGGAAATAATAATCTTTAAATTTAAAATAACTACCGATTTCCATATTTTGAATGTTATTACAAAAGCCTTTCTGGACATTAAAATCAGGGCTACGAGCGAATATTGCATCAATCTTATTATTTAAGCGAAACCGACTCTGTCTCTGCGATTGCATGACTCATTAGAGGATAGCGTCAAATATAAGGCAAGAAAGAAGTATTCGAGAAATCTGGGAGAGATGGGTAGATGTTTTTTCAAAATTGTATAATGCTGGTGTAAATGTTTCAATTAATGAAAGTTAGTGATATTTGGAAAGCGCTGCCTTTTCAAACAGTACATTTCCAGCAAACCGGCAAAGTATGGAATTAAAACTTCTTATGCGCTGAAATTACAAATATGTACGTAAAAAATCGAGGCATGCGGGTTTTACGCGATCTTAGTTACGAACTCAGAAGTCACAATCTAACTTGCTATAATTTCTTTATTTCTTACAATATGGGACACTTCTGAAACGAAATATAACGATGTTGGGTACTATAAGAAGAAATAAGCCTGAGCTTCTAAAGCTCATGGTAAATAAAGAAGTATATAGTTCTTCCTTTTATTTTACGAATGACACTACCGTAGTCAACTATATTCCTAAAAAAACATGAACGTAGTTGTGATCCCTAACTTATATCACGACAAACAAATTAGTGACAGGAGTGACAAAAAATCGCAGAAAATATTAGACTATAACGCTACAATTGTGCAATTATGGATTTCGTCTTTAAACGAAAAATTCTGAAACTGGTGGATTGGTTGTAGAGGATTCATTGAATGGTCCACACGGTCCCCAGATTTAAATCTTCTAGAGTTATTTAAATCTGCGGTTTATACTAGACGACCGAATAATCTGGACGCGCTACGGTAGAGAATAATTAAGGAAGTGCAATTAATTCTTGAGGAGGCTTTGTTCGCAGACTTGAACACTAATCACAAAGATATATATATAGATGTGTAGCTTGATAAGCTATTCGTGTATAATTTTTCGGGGTGAGGCATCCAAACAAAGTGAGGGGAAGGAAATTAGTTATGCAACTTAAACATCACAAAAGTGTTGCATTTAGAAGTTGTTCTGGGGTAGGAATTTCATATGGTAATGAAAAATTTAATGTTGGCTATCTTGGTCAATTAGTATTCGCCGTATTTCAATTTTGTGATCTCGTTCCCGTGTTATATGTTATAAACTTTCGTTGGATTTATTGTTTGTTTGTGTAAGTAACATTTAGGACTATGGATAATAGTGTATAGTTTTATAATTTTTTTGATATTATTAGTTGCAGATTTTTTAGATTAGTATTAACTGGATAGTGTCATATTCTGAAACGTCAAACAAGGCAATTTTTGAAAATACTATTGTATTTCTTGAAATTCATCTAGCATAAGAGTTGCTATAGATTCTAAATATATTTTTATACGAATTACGTTTGTGTGTAATTTTCATTTGAATTTACATTTTATGATATATTTTGAAGATATTCAAGAAGTTGGAAAGGAATTAAATAGAGTATGGAGAAAAAGAATGTTTCGTTCGATTAAGTTCTGCATTGAATATGTCTAAGAAGTTTATGTAATGGGTTCTAAATTAAATATATTGATTGCAATGCAGAAGTAAATCGAATGAAATATTATTTTTCCGTCATACGTAAAATTTGAATAACCCCAATAGTAATTTAGCTGCAGCTGTGTTGGTTGCATACGCAATTGTATAAGCAACCAATCACCTTTCCCCGCATGGTGACCAGTCCACAAGCTATACATAGGAATCTATTTTACTGTAACGTTACACATCTATATTATTACTGATCTGTGGACTTTCTTCATATTGTCAAAACTTTCTTAACTAATATTGATTTTGTTTATATTTTTGGGTTGATTTTTCTTGATTTCATTAAAATTTGCATTATTAGATTAAATTAGATATCTATGTCGTTGCTTAACAAAACGGTGCCAAATCTTATTATTGCCGAACTCCCAGAGCAGAGCTCTATTGAAAATTCTAAAAATATACAGGTGTCCAATTTAAAATGAAAAAGTTAACATGATTTCTGGCTAAACCCTAAGTCTAATTTGAAAATAAATATGCTCCTCGAATACCTTATTTGCACTAACTTAAATATGAAAAATATCAAAGATATTCGAATGGATCCACACATTTGCCTAACCCTATATGTATATGCCCAGCGCAATAACAATAACACAAATGAAATAACATAATGAAAGCACAAAGTCTATAAACTTATTTTTTAATTTCGTAAACAAGTTATTATTTTGTTTAATGATCTCGTTAACCAATCTCAAAATCAGTTTTAAATATTCGTTTCATTCCTCTTTTACCATAAATGAGTGTTTTATACGTATTTGCTTCATATAAATACAAGTGAAAATTGGTTTTTGGGAACGAGTTTCTTTTCAAGATAAGATTTTGTTATTATTTAGCGAGACTATAGCTTGTTTGTTTCACGCAGGTAACATTATCATCGCCATCAAGATTTTTCGGAATTAACATGAAACGAAATATAAATAAGAAACTTCTCTTGAATAATTATTTCTTTACCTTGTTAAGAGTGTAGGCAGAATTCATTCTCGTTACGTAAATTCTTGCGAAACGTATTATATTTCTTAATAGTCTTCTTAAGAATATATAGTACACAAAATTTATAATTAAGATTAATATTGCTCCGCGCAAAATAAACACCATACCTTTCTGATTTTATAATTCACGTTGGTTCACAAGGAAACAGGAGAAAATGAAATTACGTTGAAATAAGACCACAGAGGAAGTTACAGTTTCATGCTCTTTTTGTTTTAACTTTTTTTTTATTGTTTTCGTATTGCAAAAACCAGAAAACTATAGAATAACTAACATTTGAATACCTCGACATTATACAAGTAACGTGCATTCGTAAACTTTCCTTATTATAGTAGGCTGTTTTTTAAGAAATCAAAATTGGTGCACATGCGAAGCTTTAGAAAACTTCAAATTCTGACAGTTGTCATGCATAATAAACGTCTATATTTTTTAAATAATTTTATTATAATAATGTCAGTTACAACATAAAATATTTATTATTCAAAGTTACAATAAAACTGGCAGTGCTTAAAGGACTTCCGGCAACAGTATCCTAATTTGCCAGTTACTTGCGCACAACTGCAAACACATATTCAAGCTGTGTTATTAAATTTTGTGAAACAGGGGCAATAACTCATAAACCTAGCAGTGGTGCAACTAGAAATGGATAATTCACCTAAAAAATCAATCGCAAAACTATCACAACAAGTTCATTTGTAAGTGGGAATATGTCATACTATTTTTATAAAGGGCTTAAAGTTTCGGAACTCAAACAGGTAGATTTTGTTTCGAGAACATAGTATTGTTTATAGTTTTTGAATATCATAAATAATAATGACATTCTCGACAAATGTTTCTTTTTTGGATGAGGCTTGGTTTCATCTTTCGGGATATTTAAACAAGTAAAATATTAGAATTTGATATCGAAATTAATTATTAGAGCCGTTTATTTATGAACTTAATGATGAAATTATTTCACGAATTTACATTATGTAACCAAACTACCAAAATTATACGTTTGTGACAGATTACGTATACTGTCACCAACCATTAAACCATTTTCGAAATATTCCCAATTAAATTCTATGCACTTTTTCATTTGTTCAAACCATTCATTGAAACATTTACGCCATTCTGAATTTGGTGTAAGTGTTCTCAATATATGCGACTTGAATGCAGTGATGCCTCTTCTGGATAGGAAAAATGGTGGCTTGGTATTTCTTTTTTTGATTGTTTGAAACGTAAATAAGTCACTTGCGGCCTAGTCGGGACTATTGTCTGGATGGGTTATGAATTCGATGCCTTTACTTCGCGACTACTGTTGCGCGAGAGGTATATGAAGTAGCATTATTATGATGACGCCATTCGTCAATAACTTCGGGCAAGCAAATCGTTTGATCCCATTACGCATTTACAGCTCGCTGATTCTCCAGGATAATTGTAGCAACATGAACAGATTTTGGTATGAAGCAAGCAAGCATTTGTTTAGCAGTGCTTCACGAATAAACAACAAAAGATAATAAAAAAGGTTTTAAAGCTCTCCGATAAACTATACCGTGGAATAAATTGAATATAATTGTCAATATTTAAACTAAGTTAGAATCGTTAATCATAAGGTAGTTTTGGCGCGGTATTCAAATATATGAATAAAATATATTTATCAATCAAACCAATACACAATACATAGTACGTAAAACACACATATTCACTTATTTAAAATACCGCGAATTATTTCCCACATCCAGCCTTCGTATCAACTGGCTACCTACCAACCTACAAATGGTGCAAGCAATAAAAGCCCACGAAAACTGGCTTGTTAGAATGTTGCTCAATACAAACACTCTCCTCGAACTTACCTTGCTTGGATATCTTAACTTTACAAAACAGCCAGCCAGTGCCAATAGCGTAAAACTCAATGAGATGGCCATGCGATTGACGAAACGATGCTGAACTGACTATAAATTTTAAAAAGGCGCTACCGTGATTTATGAGCGGCTCGTCGTCGAGATTATACGACACGCGGATTTCGTATTCGTGCTAACGAATACACCACAGAAGGTCTAAAGAAATTACGGAATTGTTGTAATGACAAATAAAACAAAACGTTCCCTATTAAAGAAGAAAGAGTTTAAGTTTATTTGAAAAACGTGGTGAAATTGAATAATTCTCCAGCTATACGAACAGAAAGGAACATGTAAAAGATGTCCACCAAATCAATAACGGGCGAGGCTTTGTATATACTTATTTAAATTAATTAAATTAATTCTTTAAATACAATTTATTTAATTTATATTTTATAACACGTCCAATAAAATAAATAAGAAAAATTAAATTCTTATAAACACTAAATATATATATATATATATATATATATATATATATATATATATAGGTATATATATATATATGGATAATTATTTCGTGACCTTTGTATGTTATGGTAAATTCAATTTGTTGGCGATTTAAGGTCTGGTTTTACTTCCTAATCTTCCTAAGGCATCATTTGCCGAAACATGTAGGATTGTTTTAAATATATATATTTTAAAGTAAAACCAGACCTTAAATCGCCTACATATTGAATTTACTATATATATATATATATATATATATAATGGCAAAACACCCCATAGCGGGACTTAGCAGCTTCGGGAAGTTTTCTAAATTCTTCTACTACCTCCTCTAGCCATTTGGATCTCGGTCTACCTCTTCTCTTTTTTCCTTCCGACTTCCAGTTCAATAGCAGCTTGATTGTGGATTTTTCTTCTGCCCTGTATACATGCTTCAGCCATTTTATTCTTTGCTGTTTAATTAGTCTTTAAATATCTTCTCCTTTGATTTCTTGTTGCAGTCACTTGTTCTGATTCTAAACTCATTGTCTGTTAGCTTAATTGGTACCGTTATGGTTCTTAATATTTTCCGTTCGAGTATTTTTAGATTTTCTTCGTCTTTCTTAGTAATTTTCATTGTTTCGAATCGGAATACGTGTACACAAGATCTTGTGCAAAGCGTTCACAAAATAATTATTTTTTTGCTTAATTACATAAAATTAATATTATATATTTGGTAACGCAAATAACTTATAGCAAAAATTAAGAATTTGCATTCTTATACCCAAACTTTTAAATCAATGGAATTTACAAATTTCTAATTACGTGAAAAGTCCTCAGTGGTATTTATGATAAATTAATCTGATAATTTAAAGGTAATGTGAACTAATTTAATAAAAATATTTGTACTTAAAAATTACGACTGTCAAAACAAAAAAAGTAAGTAAGAAAAAGACGATATGACTTGGCGAATTTAAATATTTGATGTAGCTAACGTTTGTTTCTTTTCTCTCTCATCGCCTTATGGCCATACGCCAGTTATTGTTGTTAAAGTAATGCACAAACAGCCATTTCGAAGTAATTAATCGGCATAGCTTTAGTTAGCTTCTCTCGTTGGAAGTTCATTTTGAAATACCCGCACTGGCGATTGTTGTCATGTTTCCGGTTCATAAGAATATATTTACGATTGGTCACCTGTGATGATGCCATAGACAGGATTAGAAGATTCGTGATTAAATTTTTTCAGCATTGCTTTGCACCATTTTACGCGATCATATTTTTGAGTCGTGGAAAGATTATGCGGTGTCCGACGAGAACAAAGTATCCTCACGGCTAAATGGCAATGCGAAATTAAATGCACCGATGTCCTAGAGTTATGAAGGTATGCCTTAATATCATCATAAGTTACATGACGATCTTCTTTAATCATTCGAAGTACAGCTTCGATATTTTCGGTAAGAACAAATGTTGCCGGATGCCCTTCCCTTCCTTCATCCTGAAGCGAAGTCCGACCATAATTGAATTCTTGAAACTACCGACATACCGTTGTCTTTTTGACGATTCATCAGCAAATGCAGAAATTAAACATTCTATGCACTGGTATTGAGTTAAACCACGAGAAAAACCATAATAAATCATATCGAAAACATTTTCACGAGTTAAGTTAATTTTCAATACGATTAGTAAACTTTAAAGCTCCCCGCAGATTACCGACTTCTTACCGGCCGATAGCTTAGTCGAGTCGGGCTGCTAGCGCGCACATTGAGCCAACTAAACAGTCTGGTTGGTGGTGAGTGCGCAGACCTGCCAAAAGCCGATTACTCTCAAACAATTTGGTACGGTGCTGTTAAAGAGAGCGATGCGAACTGATAATTAAATGTTGTCCAGAATTGTTGTTATTACTCTTATGCAATGGAGGAGAAGGATTAAAAAGAGAAACCGAGAGTAGGGAAAGTTTTACACTATCCATTCTAAATTACTGAATTTCAGCAATAGCGAAAGAGGATACAAATTTAAGGTTTTCTATACCTTTTTTCAATTTCTTCTGTCAAGTTTACGATAGTTGTTTCCGCAAGCATTTCCATCATGAAACACGCATAACCGTCCGCATCAAAATTCGGAGAGGATTGAAACTATCGGCCGACTAAACAATCGCCAAGTGTGCGCGCATGGAAAGGACGCCATGTAGATTAAGCAGTCGACCGATAGTTCGCCGACAGTTTAGTTTGAAGGTAATAGTGTAGCGCATCAAATTTATTTATAGGCTGACACCGAATTGTTGTAATGTGCGCACATGCATATATCTTCGAGCTGATTAAGAACCCGACTAAACTATCGGCCGATAGAAAGTCTGTAGTCTGCGGCGGCCCTAAAACTGCACTTTGAATAAACTGCCTGATATTTTGACAATCAAACAAAAATCGTCATATTCGTGTTGCCAGATTTCACGACCGCCTCTTGTAATTTTCAGTTTGTTATAATCGACAAACAATCTACTAACGATCAATATTTCTCGCCTCTAAAAATCCAATTTACAATATTTAAGGTGCCAAGTATTACCATATATGATGCCTAACGTAAATGGAAAACTAATACAGTTCGCGTCTGAATGGAAATTGTCTGCTTGCATTGCATCCCGTTTCAGCTTCAAGGCAATCAACACGCCATTGCACTCTAATGCTATTTTCTATGACAAACAGCCACAGACAAACCACAGTGCGATGAACGTGCATAAACACGTTAAGCGCCGAGATATTTACATATGTGTAAGGGCTATGGTCCGTGCTTGATGGTGTGCATATAAATGCTTCGAATACATCAATGAAACTAATAAAGTGATTTAAGCTCTTAGTACGTGAAAGTGTCTAGGTTGTTTAAAATAATCGATTTATGTATGTCATCCCAATAAAAAATTATTGATTTTTAAAGAATCCTGAATTATTTATAAAAATTAATACAAGTCTGAGTCAAATATTTTTTAAATTTATTTTTACTACGATAAAAAAAATAATATATCCTATTTTTCTCCATAATCACTCCTTTTACCACCCGATTTGAATTTTCTTAATCCAGCCATCGAATAAAAAAGATGGTGGCGTCCTTAACCAATTGTTCGCGAACGATTCCACATCTTGTTCATCGTAAAAATGATTCCCTCTGGTTCCTCTTTGAATTGTCCTAATATGTGGAACTTATACACGGACAAATCTGAGCTGTAAGCTACAACGCGAGTATTATAATATTTCTCGGTTTTTTTTTTCAGTTTACTCGTGCCAAAGTAGCTGTTATCACTAAAGAAATTAATGTCGACAGCAAATATCTTAACTATGTAACGAGCGATCAAGATAATTTGTCATTCATGAATTTGAGTCCGTATGTCTTTTCCGATTGTAACTGTTGCATCGTTATATATTCGACTAACATTATACTTGACGTTTGTAATGTAATTACAGTTGAAGTAACGACATACAATTTCGGATTCATGAATGACTTAATTACAAATTATCTTGATCGCTCGTTATAATAAAGATCTAAAATACAATTAAATCGAAAATATAATACATTTATTAATGAATGAATCATAGAAATCAGATTGCATACTGCCAGGCAAACACGGCAAGAACCTTATAAAGATAGATTTTAAAGAAAGTAACTAATTATTGTGCGAGAATTAATAACAAACGAAAAGTTCGGCAACGAATCAGATTTCAATATAATAACAAAATATAGAACCTAAAGAAGAAGGGAAGAATTACAACAGCTACTTGTGCATATTATGAATCAGTCCAAAAATATTTAGAAGTACTTTCTCCAACTGAGGCCACGGATTACTTTCTATGGCTTGCAACCAAAAACATAAAAAATCATAACCAGCAATGTCATCTGCTGGAAAATGGTCTAGAAGTAATAGTGAAATAGATCAAATATATGCGAGTCACCTTTCGCAAGTTTGCCAAACGTAAAAAAGTCTGTGTACGCCTGATGAAGAGAAAGAAATGGAAAATCCATCCCAAAAGCCCTTTCAAACGAAAGTGCCTATATAAAATGTCAGCTATTCTGAAATTATGAATGTTATCAATATTCGTCAATAATAATATTACTCACAAAAAGTTTCGGTTTTGACCTTATAACTAGACTAGGCAAAGAGGGGCAAGTTTAAGCTTTATAAGGTTAGGACTTCCTACAATAGTCATTCTTTTGAAACAACAACAGTCATCTATACGTTGGGTCGGGTACTTCTGATCACTTTTTAATACATATATACAGTGAAGCCCACATAAATTTAGTATAACCTAAATGTAGGTGTAGGTTTCCGCGGTCGTTCTCTAGATGTAGATCTCGGTTTCCGGGTTGTAACCGCGTCGAGTTAGGCGTAATTGCCAACGTTTCGACCACTGTTTCAAGGGACATCTTCAGGGCTGTACGTAGATGTTCGTCGTTTCGCAGTCGCTTGAAGAATGCTATGACAGAGACCGTTACAACTTATATAGGGGGGACCGGGTCAGATGGTGGCCTGCTATTGGCTGGGGACAATGAGCCAATGGCATGCGTCGTATGGGCGTGGTGATTCTTAGTAAATTTCAGTAGAGTTTGCCACGTCGGATGTAACGTATAGCCATAGTCTCTATTGAGATTGCGGGGATGTTTGTAAATTTCAATAGATTCACGAATTTTCCTAGGGAAATAATGCGATTCACGGGACAGAAGCTTGACATCTTTGAATAGAATTTGATGACCGGAGTTGAGTTTGTGTTCTGCCAGCGCTGAACCGGCTATATGTAACAGTCTAGTACAACGTTCATGTTCGGACACACGCACGCCGACTGGCCGCTTAGTTTCGCCAATGTACACACTGCCACACGAACACGGAATGCACGGATACACTCCTTGTGCTTGGAGCGGAGATATTTTGTCTTTAACCGAGGGTAAGAGGTCCGAAACTTTAGAATGGGGTCTGAAGACAGTTTTGATTTTATTTCTATGTAGAACCTTTCCTATATGATCGGTGATACCTTGAATATACGGTAAGAAGGCGGTGCTGATGTTAGGATCGGGTTCACTTCGAGGTTTGGCGTTACGATATCTCACTATAGTACGGTGTATGTCGTGGGCGTTATAATTATTCTGGAGTAGGGTGCTAGAAACATGCTTAAGTTCGGAGGGTGGTGCCCTAGTTCTGAGATAGCGCTGGCAGAACACAAACTCAACTCCGGTCATCAAATTCTATTCAAAGATGTCAAGCTTCTGTCTTGTGAATCGCATTATTTCCCTAGGAAAATCCGTGAATCTATTGAAATTTACAAACATCCCCGCAATCTCAATAGAGACGATGGCTATACGTTACATCCGACGTGGCAAATTCTACTGAACTTTACTAAGAATCACCACGCCCATACGACGCATGCCATTGGCTCAATGTCCCCAGCCAATAGCAGGCCACCACCCGACCCGGTTCACCCTATATAAGTTGTACCGGTCTCTGTCTTAGCATTCTTCAAGCTACTGCGAAACGACGAACATCTACGTACAGCCCTGAAGATGTCCCTTGAAACAGTGGACGAAACGTTGGCAATTACGCCTAACTCGACGCGGTTCCAATCCGGAAACCGAGATCTACATTTAGTATAACCTAAATTGTCAAAATTTTCTAATATTGCTAAGTGTTTTTTAACCTTTTTTTTGAAAGACGAATCAAATGTCAAGTAATTTTTTAATACAATTTAGAAAACACAATAAACTAATCCTTAATTGATCCGCCATTCGCATAAATTACTGTCTCTAACTTTCTAGGTACTATCGTGAGCAATTGAAAGTAAACGCACTATTATAGCTGCGTAAATTTTACCAAATTTTCAAGCTAATGGCATTTATGTTATGATTAAATGCTGACACTGACACTTCAAAAGTACTGTATACATTAGATAAATTTTGAAATTTCGACATGCCAACATAATAAAGTGTTAACTTTCAATTGCTCACGATAGTACATACTCAATGAGACTTCTTAATAAAATAGATTTTTAAACAATGTTTTCCCGGGTATTTTCAATAGATTTCTATAATTGTTCCCTATTAGTAAATCCTATACGAGATCTATGAATTTGCTTTGCCTTTTTTTGATTTTCTCTCAAATATTCAAACAAATTGTGATTTATATCAGTTGATATTCTTTTCCTCGTTTGTGACATATACTGCCTTCATTTATCCATTTTTTTTTAACTTGTAGTACTGTAGATTTGTTCAAATGCAATTCTTCTGCAGCCAAATTTAACAAAATTTGTACTTTGTCTGTCGGAGTCAGTTTTCTTGCCATTTTGGATATAAAAAAGTGACAAATGTCATTTTGACGTTACAAGAATGAATTACTTTTAAAAATTACCAACACTTCGGAAACATATGCTGTTCATCAAATTCGATTTTGCATAGGTTGGAATAAAAGTCTCCTATTAATAATTTCTATATTAAATGGCTATGAGCCAGATGTACCGACGTATGGATGGCTGTTGTTGTTTGAAAAGAGTACCAACCTTATTAAACTTAAACTTGCTCAAATGAAACAGACATGCAATATACATATCTGTAACTGTACACATGGACAATACACCTCGTATTTTCAGCATTTACTTCTGCTTAAGACATGTGTTTCTGCCATCTATAGGCGTCCTCAATCAAGCTAGTGAAGCAATGTAATACAAATGATACAAATCTTTTTAAGAACAGATTTGTATCTGTATATACATTTACGCTGAAATCGCCTACAAGATATAGCAAATTTCGTCCTATAAGGTGGCACTATTTAATAAGTGACATCTGACGGACGAAAGAGACTATGCCGAAAAAGGCGACCTTTCGCCTGACAAGCTATGCTGGTACATAAACGAAAAAATACGTATAGGTGTAGTCCATTAACACGAGCCAGATGGCGGTAAATATACAAAAAGGTTTAAGTATATCAATACGTTATGCACGTATTACGCATTTGTTACAAATGAAACAGACATGCAATATACATATCTATAACTGTACACATGGACAATACACCTCGTATTTTTAGCATTTACTTCTGCTTAAGACACGTGATTCTGCTATCTATAGGCGTCCTCAGTCAAGCTAGTGAAGCAATGTAATACAAATGATACAAATCTTTTTAAGAACAGATTTGTATCTGTATATACATTTACGCTGAAATCGCCTACAAGATATAGCAAATTTCGTGCTATAAGGTGGCACTATTTAATAAGTGACATCTGACGGACGAAAGAGACTATGCCGAAAAAGGCGACCTTTCGCTTGACCAGCTATGCTGGTACATAAACGAAAAAATACGTATAGGTGTAGTCCATTAACACGAGCCCGATGGCGGTAAATATACAAAAAGGTTTAAGTATATCAATACGTTATGCATGTATTACGCATTTGTTACAAATGAAACAGACATGCAATATACATATCTGTAACTGTACACATGGCGTAATACGTGCATAACGTATTGATATACTTAAACCTTTTTGTATATTTACCGCCATCTGGCTCGTGTTAATGGACACCTATACGTATTTTTTGGTTTATGTACCAGCATAGCTGGTCAAGCGAAAGGTCGCCTTTTTCGGCATAGTCTCTTTCGTCCGTCAGATGTCACTTATTAAATAGTGCCATCTTATAGGACGAAATTTGCTATATCTTGTAGGCGATTTCAGCGTAAATGTATATACAGATACAAATCTGTTCTTAAAAAGATTTGTATCATTTATATTACATTGCTTCACTAGCTTGACTGAGGACGCCTATAGATGGCAGAAACACGTGTGTTAAGCAGAAGTAAATGCTGAAAATACGAGGTGTATTGTCCATGTGTACAGTTACAGATATGTATATTGCATGTCTGTTTCATTTGTAACAAATGCGTAATACGTGCATAACGTATTGATATACTTAAACCTTTTTGTATATTAAACTTGCCCCTCTTTGCCGAGTCTTCTTATAACTGATAAAATATTACGAAGACACAAGAAAATGTATAATATAAAAAATCTTTAATGCAGCGAAACGATTACGATTATTTTTTGCAGTAACTAAAGGTAGCTTACAATTGTTGTAATACTTCAACCAGAGAATAAATCGGTAGAACTATCGTCGTATAGAGTTTCCTGCGCTAAATGGGGTCTATAAATGATTAAATCAATATAATGAAGCAACTTTTAAATTGATCCCGGTATAAATACATAAAACATAAAATGAATTGAAAAAAGAAATATAGTTTGGCAGAAAGAAAAATATATGAAATCACACAGGAGAAAAAAGGTTAGAGGGCACAATCAAATGCTATAAATTTATGGAAAAACGAATAATAATTTAAAAAAAAATTATTCAATCGAAAATAGTAACGGACAAGGAACATATTGTTAGTAAATTAAAGAATAATTGACGTTTTATCTTGTAAAATATCGCAAAAAAGCGCAAGAGAAGAAAAGGATGCACTGCACATATACACAGTTACGATATATCATTTGTTCACTTGTTCATTTGTAACAAATGCGTAATGCGTGCTTAACGTATTGATGTACTCAAATTTCTTTGGTATATTTTCTGCCATCTGGCATCGTGTTAATGAACTTACACCTATATACGTATTCTTTTCCTTTCTGTACCGGCATAGCTGGACGAGAGGAAGTCGCTACTTTCGGCATAGTCCCTTTTGTCCGTCAGATGTCACCAGACTTATCTGGTGACACCTGATAGGACAAAATTTGCTATACCTATGAGGCATTCCATCAAACTTTACTTCACTAGTCAAACTGGCGAAGTCTCTTGTGTGACAGAAACACGTATCTTTAGCAGAAGTAAATGTTGGAAAATACAAGGTGTATATCTATGTGTACAGATACAGATGTGTGTAATGCATATCTGTTTCTCTTGACATTTTGTTCATGTGTTTTTCAATCTTTTGCAATTGGTACCATACCATGTACATGTGTGAGCTCCGATATTGTTATTTGCTCCATACTCAAGTATACGATATTGTAATATTTTACCTGTTTCTTCTCTTGCTTGACTACTTCATTTAGAGTTACATTATACAACAATGGACTCCAGATGCATACTTCTCTTACGCTTATTGTAGTTTCGAACATCTGCGTAGTTTTGTGTCTGGTTCCTTGTGAATGTAAAAAAAAGGTTAAAGAAAGTTGATGAACATATCTGACACGTCGATATTTAAATTCGTCGATAACAAGCCGAGTGTGAGGCTTGCTAGTCATGTTTCAATAATAAAATACTTTATAAATCTTAAAATATTCACAATTAATTCTTACTTATAATAAATTCGAGTAGTTATTTGGATCTTTGTTAAATAACTTTCTTTAATAACTTTCAATCAATTTCAGCAATTGACTCTTTCAGAAGAAATCTTTATAAGCTTCGCAGTACACATTTCACGACGATGCTGGCAAAGGTGAGAAAATATGTGCGGTAACTAAGCTTGAAAACGGATGGCCACGGAAGGTGCTGCGTGAGAACTAGGTGCTAGTTCTACTTACATTGTTAAATTGAAGTGAAACTGGGATACTGAATAAACATTCGAAAGACGTCCAAGACTGGACAATGGAGAGTAACGAGACGAGAGGACGATGAAGCCTTCGTTACGGTCGCGAAAATCCGTTTACACAATGTCGGACAGCAATAGCTCAAACGGGATTTAACGGCAGCATAACCACTGTTTGAAGAAGGACTACCGCCGCTGAAACTAACAATCGTTGGGTTTCTATTAAATCTGAATTAACGGATGGGCGCATGTGATATTATAGTTTGCCGAAAATTACGTAAAATGAGATAATAAGCCACTTTTGTCATATAGTGATATTTTTCTAACAGAAAAACAAAAAAAACATTTTTATACAAATATTTTTCCGATTACATAAGTTGGAAAAATATTTGTATGACAATGTTGCAAGGTGCACGAAACTGTTGTATTGCCAAATACATAAATATATTAGATAATATCGTGTTGCCATCTTTGGGGTTTTAACCCTAGAATTTGTAAATTTTACGATGCTCTTAAGACGTCGTACTTTTTCGCTTACTTACAGTTAATGCATCGAATTGTCTTACTGAGTACCTTCAAGTCTAGTATTTAGGTAGATTGTGTGATGTTCGGGCATTTTGGTTTCCGACCCTAAAGCGATTTTTCGGCTGTTCGATTTAAAGTGAAAACGTGTTAACATACAGATTCCTGACTATTATTCGTCCGATAGACGCCCTTACATTAGTCTTCAAGAGGATGATGTTGGTTAGGCTGGGGCGTTCGTGATGTTGACATTAGACAATGAGCGTTGCTGAACTTTTTCCGTGTTGTCTTTTATGCCTTGACCGTATGCGCTAAGGTAGACTTTGTTGTGAAATTTGTCTAACCTGACGGGTCCTTGGACAAAATACGTGCCCGTATGTATGAAGGAGAATTTGCACACAAATATATATTTGTGTTTTATTCTCAATTTTATTGTTTCAGAAGTTTCATTGATTTTTTATCTTCTCGCCTGGAGTGAGTAATTTTACATTGATTTGTTGTAAAATACTCACTTAGCAATTCGTGTAAACCTCGTTCGTTTGTTTTTCAATAATAAAATGAATATGATGACTGATTAATATTTGCATTGCATTTATCTGCCCTTAAACAATATCTAATCCATTCTTGCTTTTTAGTCCTTGAAATCATTGCGATTGAGAAAATAGCAAAACACGATATTTTCGTTATTTAATTTAGTTACGATCAAGTTGCTTTTATATGCGGTAACTGCCCAATGACTGCTCGGCATTACTCATTTATTATTAAATTTCAAATAAACGGTAATGAAGAAATTGCAAATCACAATGTAATGAGTACACAGGACGCGATATAATTGGAACGTAGGTAACGTCTCTTAGTCACATGACTCGAAGCACATTTCGAGCATTCGGCAATCCTATTAGAAGTTTACTTTTCTTGAACCTAAACTATATTGTGCGACGCATCATTTTAAAGTATTTTTGCAAGGAGTTTTTAAATGATATTAATGTTATTGTCGTCACAACGCCTTTTCATTAGATCTTAATTTTTGGGTATCGCTTATTTGTAAAGTGATTGGTCGATCCGTAACATGAAATAAAAACTAGCCTTGTTATGTCGGTTTTGTTAGAATATATTGGCTCTCTTACGTTTCAACAATCGTAAAGAAAACAACTACCCGTTGATCGATATCACGAATTTGACCTCATGTAGTGACCCATGCTGTCCAGAGCTTCTTTACACGTGCCCCGTATGCGACACACATCCATCCCGTATACACAAAAGCTAGTAAACTGTATAGTTTCATAAATTGAATCGTTTAATTACTTTTATAAATCTTAATACATAAAACAAAGTCGGGTTAGTTACACCATTTATAACTCAAGAACGGCTGGACCGATTTTAATGATCTCTGATTTGTTGGATTCGTCTCCACCCCGAATAGCAGAATAACTATTAAAATATAGGAAAAATTCACGGAAAAAAATTATACATAAAATTAATTTTTAAATAAATTAGGTTAGGAACTCCGTCATCTTCCGCAATTGGCAGCTTATATCAAGCACGCTTATAGCTTATTTGTAATAATTAATATCCATTGCAAATCAGTGACATAAAAGTGTAATTTTTTTTGTTGCATGCTGTCTGATTTGTTTTGAAAAAAGCATGTAAAGGTTACCCGTCGAATTGTTTGTTTTGTGCGAGTGTTATTAATAAATCTTATTTTGCGAGTATTATTATTAACAATGCCGCGACACAGGAGATTAGCACGAGAAGAACGCCGCATTAGTATGGCCCGACTTCGTGCTTCTCAAACACAAGAGCAAAGAGAGGCAAGCCGTGAAATGGCTCAACAACGAGAGAATCTTCGACGCGCAAGAAGAACTGCTTCAAGTGTTGATTTGAATCGAGCAGCGTTTCTATTCAATTGCACAATTGATTACAGCTCGCATCCTTTCGTTCGCATTGGTCCAATGGACGTTATTTGCGAGCATTGTGGCGCATTGAAGTTTGCTGGAGAAATGCCTGGATTGTGCTGCCTTAATGGCAACGTGAAATTTCCATTATTGATTCCGCCACCTGAGCCATTGCACTCATTGCTTCGTAGCCAAACACCAGAATTCAGCGTTCAAATTGACGTTAAACCTTCAAACTTCCTTTAACATTGCAAAACACCACGCAACGGCCAAAGTTAGCGCACAAAAGTGCATTGGAAGCACTTGACCGAACATTGAAAGATCTGCGCAATGACTCGAGTTGTTTTGGAGGCGCAATGATTTTACTATCTGTCGATTTCTGCCAAACACTGTCAATCATTTCAAGATCGACTGCTACCGATGAAATAAGCGCTTGCCTCAAATCATCGAATCTGTGGCGCTATGTGACGAAACTTCAGCTGGCAGCAAACATGAGAGTTGCATTGCTGAACGAGCCATCTGCTGAATTTCTCCAAGCAATTGCTCGATCTTGGTAATGGCCGTGTTCCTGTCGACGAATCGAGCGGATTGATTTCATTTTCTCCGAATTTTTGCAATTTTTCGTTTCATCGAAAGATGAGATCATCAACAAAATCAACAAACATCATTGCTAACTACAAAAAATACAAATGGTTGAGTGAACGGCTAAGAGCAAAGATGTGGATGACTTAAACTTAGTAATACAGAATCAAATCGTTGGTTCTCTGCATCATTCAAATCTATTGACTGTGCAACATACGAAGACGGAGACACCAACTATCCAACTGAATTTTTAAACCCTTGGATGTGGTTGGCTTACCACCTCACAATTTACAAATGAAGGTTGGCTAGGTAGCAATCATGCTTCGAAATCTAAACCAACCAAAACTATGCAATGGAACGTGTTTGGTGATAAGAAAACGGATGATCAATGTGATTCACGCGACGATACTCAAAGAAAAATTCAAAGGTGAGGAAGTTCTCATTCTGAGGATTTCGATGATCCTAACCGATATGCCCTTTGAGTCGCAACGAATTCAATTTCCGATTCGTCTTGCATTCGCCATGGCGATTAACAAATCACAAGGCCAATCCTTGGGTGTTTATGGTCTGAATCTAGAAAATGCATGTTTTTCTCATGGTCAATTGTACGTGGCATGTTCACGTGTCGACAAACTATCCGCTTTATTTGTTCTTGCGCCTGATAACAAAACGAAAAATGTTGTATATCACAAGATCTTTACTGAATAGAATCAACCCGAGTGGAACCCATGCAGCAAAATACATAGCTTCAATAAAGCAAATATCTTGCTGACACGCCATTGAAATACTTGATTTTTGAACTTTTATTAAATCTTTAGTTTATTTATATATTTTATCCTAATAAACTATTGAACTTAATATAGTATATTATACTATAAGGGAGAGAAATGCGTTATTTTGGCAGAGGTGCAATTTGAAGCCCGAGGGCTACAATGCACCGAGGACAAAATAGCATCTCTCCCGAAAGGTATATACTATTTTTTCTACGGTCTCATTAACTTAAAAACACATATTTTGTCATTATGAAGTAAGTAGCACCAGAATTATTGTATTCGGATTTGAGCATTTATTTAGTAGTCGTTGAGTTATTGTCAAAACTACAAAATAAACAAACAAAAAGAATTGTCAAATTAAGGTGCTAGTTTGGTTTAGTTTAAAGTTTGTTTAGTGCACAATGAATAATTGTGAGTCGGAAGAGATTGTGGAGACTGCATATATTGCAATAAGCAATTTGCTGCCTACGAAGTCAAGATCTTTATACGATATAGCCTACAATCGGTTCAAAAAGTGGTGCGCCGAGAAAAATGTTCAAGTATACAGCGAGAATGTTTTGTTGGCATACTTCAGTGAAAATGCAAATCTTCTTACAAGTCTTCCACATTATGGGCGCAATATTCTATGGTTAAGTCATGCTTGATAATTTACGACAACATAGATATAAGCAAATTCCCCAAGCTGATCGCATTTTTGAAAAGAACCGGTGACGGATATCAAGCGAAAAAATCGAAAATATTGAGAAAGGTTGAAATCGACCGTTTTCTATCAAGTGCAGATGACAAAGAATTCTTAATGATTAAGGTAAGATTACTTTTGTTGTTAGGTATTTCAATTATTAAGTATTTTGATTTTTTATAGGTTGGATTAATTCTGGGGATTGCCGGAGCTTGTCGAACTGATGAACTAGTCAATTTAACTGTAGATGATATTGAGGATGTAGGCTCTTCCTTGATTGTAAAAATTCCAAACACTAAGACAAAGATTCCACGAACCTTTGTGGTTACCGATGTGGAAAACATGCTTGAGTTGTTTCGAAAATACCTGTCCCTTCGTCCTCCCCACGTCAAGCATAAGCGCCTTTTTTTGTACTACAAAGCAGGAAAATGTAGTTCGCAACCAGTTGGCAAGAATACCATGGGAAAAATTCCGAGTGTAGTAGCTTCGTATTTAAAATTACCTGATGCTGCATGTTATACAGGTCACTGCTTACGAAGATCTTCAGCGACATTACTGGCAGATGCTGGTGTGGATATCACGACAATAAAGCATCATACTGGTTGGAAATCAACGACAGTCGCTGAGGGTTATGTCGAGAACTCCATTGAAAATAAGACCAAAATTGCTAATCAGGTTTTAGTAGGTACCACTACTAGGGCAATCACAAAAACTGTAAATGTAAGCGAAAGTAATATTCCTTCTAATATTAATTTTGAAAATTGTACAAATGTACCATTTAATTTAAATGTCAATAAATAATTTCAATGTTATCTTTTTTTTGCATGAATCACAAACGTTCTCCATAATGTAAACTTCCTTGGGAGCATTATACTCCCTTGGGAATAATCGACTACTTCTGTTTTAATTTTGATGTCATAGAAACTGATTTCTACTCCCGACCGTGGAAAATAGTATATTATACTATAAGGGAGAGAAATGCGTTATTTTGGCAGAGGTGCAATTTGAAGGCGAAGCCCGAGGGCTACAATGCACCGAGGACAAAATAGCATCTCTCCCGAATGGTATATACTATTTTTTCCACGGTCTCATTAACTTAAAAACACATATTTTGTCATTATGAAGTAAGTAGCACCAGAATTATTGTATTCGGATTTGAGCATTTATTTAGTAGTCGTTGAGTAACTACAAAATAAACACACAAACGTTCTCCATAATCTAAACTCCCTTGGGAGCATTGTACTCCCTTGGGAATAATCGACTACTTCTGTTTTAATTTTGATGTCATAGAAACTGATTTCTACTCCCGACCGTGGAAAAAATTCTTTATATTCATTTTATTACGTTAAAAAAATCCTAAATTAAGTTTAGCTAAAAGTTTATACTATATTTATTGACTGTTAGGCGGTACGAAGTTCGCCAGGTCAGCTAGTATACATATATTTTCTCATTCACTAATATATTAATCTATAATAATTTAATCTATTTCAAAGCCTCATTTCTCTTTTATAAATATTTCATAACAATTTAAGGACAATGTCGCTATGTTTCTTATTTAATATATTTCTTTCAAATTACTACATGTCCTGATCCATTGTTACATTAATAAACTATTTCCATTATTGCTAAAACGCTATAGATAGCCTGCAGTACCAAACACAAAATCAGTATAATAAACCAGCATCGAACAACTACGCCGCCAAAATCACAAAATATTTTTGTAGAAGTATGAAGTGTCTAACCATTTTGGATACAGTTTACCATTTTTGGATAATAGTGACACTTTGTCAGCATGCAGATTTTTCCGAAAACTGCTGTTGATCCTTTAAAATTGGTTAACTTTTGATAACAACTAATTCACCTGCACATCGTGTTAAAATTGCAGACGGAACATTATATGTTTGTGACCTTTTATTTCATAAGCTAAAGATAGGAGATTTCATTTCGTATTCTATGAAAGGAATAATAAAGAAAGTATTTGCCATAAAATTGGGCAAAAAATTATGTTCTCTCACAGATATTTGTTTCTGGACGATTATTATGAGGCGTATATTGAAATAATTGTCTCAGGACATGATTAGCCACATTGAATAGTTTTTGTGATTTTACTTCTCGTGCAATGTAAATTTCAAAAATTTTAAGACGATATACAGGCACGGGCGTTGTAATATAATAACTCACTGCAATAACTGACTGAAAATGCATGGATTACAACAATTTTTTCTTGCAGAATTATGATTTAAATTATGATTTATGGTTGTGTTTCAGTAAGCTTAAGTAAAGATATACTTTATAACTCATAGTATTTTTCAAAATAGTACTACCTGGCTTATTCACATTTCTAATTTGCATTAAATAAAAGCACATAAAACCATTGTAATCCATTTAAGAAGCAGCTCATGAACATCCATCTAGTAAGAATGAACTATGTGTAATAGACCTGTTTACCTAATTTTATGCAAATGCCAGAGATGTGTTCATGAGCAGGATTATATTATTTCAAAATATACGAATACATATCTAAGTTTAAAAATTATACTTAGGTACCTACAATGCTTCATTATATGATATTTTGCATTCCACCTACAGGCTGGCCCAAAATGACCGAAGGGGTTTGAGTTCATTATAACTTCTTATTTAAGACATAATTATTAAATTTTTTTTGATTTTAAATACAGTATATTAATGGAGAATATTTTTAATTTAATTATGAAAAATTATATTTCGCAAGTGGTGGCCATTTTCTGCTTCGGATATTCGTGCTCGTTCCAAAACATTTTCCATAACCTTTCGCAAAACTTCAGGTGTTATGTTGTTGATTTCGTCGCGTATATTATTTTTTAATTGCTGTATGGTTCGAGGCTTATTAATATAGACTTTTCCTTTCAAATAACCCCAAAGGAAACAGTCTGAAGCGGTTAAATCAGGTGAACGCGGAGGCCAATTAAAATCGCTTGTACGGGAAATAATTCGTTCACCAAAGATGTCGCGTAAAAGAGCCATTGTGTCCCTCGCAGTGTGCGCTGTGGCTCCATCCTGTTGGAACCATACTTGCGGATGGTTTTCCACGGCTGGCATTAAACAATTTTCCAACATTGTCCGATATCTAACACCAGTGATGGAAACGGCGACACCGTGTTCATTTTCAAAAAAATATGGGCCAATTATCCTTTCAGACGAAACACCGCACCAAACGGTACACTTAAGTGGGTGTAGTTCTCGCTGTTGAACTACTCTTGGATTTTCCGTAGCCCGTATCCTGCAGTTTTGCCTATTAACGAACCCATTTAATTGGAAATGGACTTCGTCGCTTATAATTAAATTATGAATAAAATCATGATTTTCTTCTGCTTTTTGACGAAAATAAATTGCATAATCAAGTCGTTGCTGGTAATCTGTCGGTTTAAATTGTTGTACAAGCTGAATTTTGTATGGAAACATTCTTATTGTATGCTAAATTCTCTGCAGCGACCCTCTTGAGTGGCCAAGTTGTGTCGAACGTCTCCTGGTTGATGTTTCTCCATCTTCCCGAATACTCTCCTGTACCCGTTCAATATTGTCATTCGTATGCACCGTTCGTCGTCTGCCGGCACCAGGAAGGTTCCTTACTGCCCCTTGTTCTCGAAAATGTGCAACCAGACGGTTTATTGTTGACTCTGAGGGTCCAACCCGCACATTAAAATAACGACGATATGCAGGCTGAGTCAAAGCAATGGATCGTTGATTTGAGAAATAAAGTTCAACGATTTTGGCACGTTGTTCAATTGTGTACTGTTCCATTTTAAATTCCCCAAGTCTTCTTTACAAAATACTGAAAACAAACAAAAAAAAATTATATTGAAAAAGTTCTAAAGAATTAAAACCCCTTCGGTCATTTTGGGCCACCCTGTATTAAACGATGTCAATGTGATCTACTTCTGTTAAATACATTTGGATTGGCAAGTAGATTACATGCTGCGTTAATACAAGTAACTATTTTCGTCCATTACCCATAATGGGATGCGACAAGTCCGGACGAAATTAAAAATTAACGTTATTTGTTTGCAGATACACTCTTTCTCAACACAAACGTGTGTGAACACACATCCAACAAATAAGGACACGCACATGTAAGCCGATACAAGCTAAACAACCGGTCTGTTCGCCCTTGAATAATTGAAAATGTTCCCGTTAATGTTTCATTACTGGGATGGCGAAATTACCGCTAAATTTTAATTTGGCCGCATTAAAATTCATCATCGGCAAATTACCGTTTCGCGATGATGATGCGAAGGGAATCTCTTTTTGCAACTCTCACGGTATTTTACGGATAATTTTGTTCGGATGTCGACGTAAAATATGCCACATTAAATTAAGGCATGCTGATGAAATGATATAACGTAATTTGCTGGAGAAACTGCTCGCTATGGGTGTTCTTTATGCCTGCTAGATGTACTAGAGATTTGACACATTTAATCTATAACACCATCGTATATACAGTGTTAGTAAAAAGTATGGAACTCCCTAAGTATCTTTGCAACGGTTCATTCTTTATAAATAAAATTGGGTATACCTTTGTAATAAGATTCACGGATTCCAAAAATAATTACAGTCTTTTTCTTTTGGTTTTCCCCTTTTGTCAATTGTGTTTCACAATTTGTCAAATGACTTTCCCATTTATTATAATATGGCGGCGATGTGTCAAATAATTTCCTTATTTGTCAAATGTGTTTCACTATATGTCAATTGACTTTCACGAAGTGTGTTAATCATTTTATATTCATCTATTATGGAGAATTGTCGAATTAATAGTAAAATAAGTAATGATTTAAGAGCTTTAATAATTCGTTCATGGGCTCACGGCAAATAATATTGGAGAGCAATTTGGAATTTTACCCAATACTGTAAGAAAGATTTATTCTACATACCGGAGAACCGCTAATATTCATTCATTCATTTGGTCACCGACCAAAAAAATTATCTGTGTTGCAGATAAATGAAATTTGCAATTGGATTGATGAATATTGCAGTTTATCACTTCGTCAGTTAAAAGAAATATGTTTGACGCAGTGGCCACTTCATCAAATATCGCTATCGACGATAAACAGAGCACTAAAAACTTTCCATTATTCGTTGAAGAGAATCTCTTTCGTTCCCGAAAGAAGAAATACACCACAAATCATACAGACTCGCTTTGAATATGCTATCCGGTACAATAGAATCATGTTCGAAAGGGAAAATATTTTTTTCATTGATGAATATGGAATTCAAGTTAATTCTCGCACTTCATATGGAAGATCAGTTAAAAATACTCGAGCAACGAAAATAAAAGCTCAACTAAGAGGGCGTAATTATTCTGTGGCTGCAGCAATGAATGTAAATTCACTATATTTGTTCCAAATCCAAGCTAGACCATTCAATACAGTTCATTTCTGTGAATTTATTACAACTCTAATTAATCATATACATAATGATAACATACAAGGCGCCTTTATTGTTATGGATAATGTTAGATTTCATACAAATGAAGAAGTTGTCAATCTCATTAGAAGTCATGAGCATTTTGAAGTTTTTTTACCTGCTTACAGTCCATTTTTAAATCCGATAGAGGAATTATTTAATCAATGGAAACACATAATAAAGAGAACTCAGCCGACAAATGAGGATGAATTATATGCAGCAATACACAATGCTTCTGAACAAATAACTGCAGATAATTGTCTTCATTATGTTCAGCATATGGAAACATATCTGGGTGATTGTTAAGAACAAAATGAAATATTAAATTAATTGTTTCTTCATTTATATATTTCGATAGTTTGTACTGTGCATATTTGTGATATTTGAAAATGTTTTGCATACATGTATGTATCAATTTCTATGTACATTACACAAGAATAAATTAGGTAACTTAAATTTTCAAATGTATACTTTATTTTCAAGGGTACGTCAATAACTAAATGAAAATGATGCACAGCTTGGTAAGTAGTTATTAAGCAAAACATATAATTTACATACATGGGAAAAATAATTGATATAAAGTGAAAGAGATTTGACAAAAAAAGAATTTAATTTGACATATATGTCAATATGACAGGAATTGGGAAAGTTATTTGACAAATTGTGAAACAATTGACAAAAGGGGAAAACCAAAAGAAAAAGACTGTATATATCAGAAATAGACATCCAATCAGTTATTTTAAATAAAACACATTTTTGAATGCTTTGTTAAGTTATGGATACATTAAACTTCAACATTGCTATTGAGATAAATAACATTACTTCCTGGAAATCACTTTCCATTAGTAACATCATAAGCCATGAATGATTTGGTATAATAGATAATTTCCAAAAACAAGTCCTTTAGTCACAGGATTTTAATAATTTATTTATTTTAACAAAAAAAACAATGATTTTCTGACTAGATTAAATGTGCAAACCCCCACTTTCATACTTTTATTGAACATTAAATGCACTAATAAAAAATTTTACGTTTTGTACTAAGTTAGTACATGGACGAACTATCAAACTATAAGGCCATTTTTAATTGTCAAACAAATGACTTGTGTAGAAATCTGCTATTAGTACCGTGCAATTTTTAAAAGATTTTGGAAACAAGTCGAAGTAGTTTTTGCCCGAAACAACGTATTTTCGAACATAAGCATTTGTAATATCAACATACGTAATTGTCAATTTATAAATTTTGTTTATTCAAAAGTCAAATGTCAACTAACGAAATAAAACGTTTATATTGTAAAACAATAGGTATTTATAGACTAGAAAATTAGATATGCAATATGCACCGCCTTGCTCAATACATTTTGCACATCTCATTTTTACGCTTTCAAAAACACACATATTATGATCTTAAAAAAAGGTATATAACCCCTTACCACAATTATTAATCGTATCCTAAATACGTATTTCGACAACTAAGTTGTCATCATCAGCAGGTAAAAACCACTTTTTTTTTTACATATTATGATGTTCATTGATTTCATTAATTAATTTTTTGTGTAATTTGGACTTGAATGTGTGCCAGATTTGGAATTTTTACGTTGAAAATAGATTTTTTTGAAATAGGCCATGAAAAGAAATCACAAGGAGTGATGAATTTTGAAGATCTTTGAGGATATTCATGATCGCTATTCAGGCTAATCAAACGATTGATAACAAATTTGCGTAACATGATAACTGTATTTTGTGCTATGCGTCCTCTTGCATCGTCTTGCTATGAATATCCTAGTATTAACTCATTTACATTAAGTTGGTCAACAAGCAGCATCAAAATTTCTTGTTGATATCTTTGTGAGGGCTAATAATTCTTCTTCTACTTATGGCACACCAAATACCATTTCTGAGGATAAACAGCAGTCTCAACATAAAAGTTACTAGGTTTTTCAGGACTACACATTCTCATATTCTGCGAATTAACATACCCATTAAGATGAAACCATGCTTCATCTGAAAAGGAAGTTTGGCTAGAAGGTCATCGTGGAAATTATTTCAAAAACCATTGACAAAATTCTAATCTTCGGGGATAGTCAAATGGATAGATTACTTGATAGCAACTGAGACGATAAGGAAATAAGTGTAGATGAAAAGTTAGTTTGTTGTGACAGTACGCGCATTTAAGTTCTTGGGGTTTCATCCATTAGTTCTCTTCCATTATCAATTACTTTTCGTGTACGTTTTCTTGGTCGAGTACTTCCTTGTTTACGCTCCACATTACTTGTCTATCTGAAGAGATTGATGCAGCACCGAAGATCGCATTGAAATTCGTTGTAATTGAAAAGCAGAACCGGAAATTGAAGCTGAAATTCCTCCAAACAATTGTTAATGGAGTATTGCCACTGGCTGTCAATTTTCCGTCCATTTCGCAAATATGATTCGACCATAAAAATTCTATGATTTTTGTGAAAACCATTTCAAAGTAAATATTATATTAAAAATTGATTTAGTTTTATAATCATATACGAGGGGCAAGCTACAGTTATTGAGAATAGAAAGATTGATACAAGTTTTCAGAATTTTTATTTTAAATATGTTCAAAGAAATTGCCATCAACAATAATACACTTAACCATTCTTTTCTTCCATATTTCAAAAGCGTTCAGCCAGCTGTCTTTAGTGGTACTATCAAAAAAACACTTAACGGCGATATCAATCTCTTTTGACTGGAACCTTTTCCCTCTCAAATGTTTTATGAGTTTAAAAAATAGCCAGAAGTCACACATAGCCAAATCCGGTGAGTAAGGAGGATGTTCTATAACTTTGATTTTGTTTTCCGCTAAATATTGAAGAGTTGTCCCTGCTGTATGGGACGACGCGTTATCATGATGTAACATAATTCCCTTTCTTGGCATTTTACTAAACACAGTAGGCAAACAATGTTCAACATACAATTTAGCGGTAACTGTCTTCTGATCTTCTAATTTAATTGCGGCCACAAAACTTGTACTTCTAAAAAATACTGCGTACATTACTTTTTTCATTGCTCGCTGTTTTTTCACCATCGTAGGGATATCCTCATTTTCATGTACCCAGATTCGGCTTTCTTGGCGAGTGGGAACATCAAAAAACGCTATGTACGTTTCATCGCCAGTTACAATTTTAGAAATAATCTGATGGCCACAGCATTCAACATATCTAAAGTTTGTTGACCAATTCTAATACGTTCTGCTTTTTGTAAATCTGTCAGATGATGAGGTACAAACTGAGCTGCAACCTTTTTCAAATATAAATGTTCGTGCAATAGTAATCTCACTTGCAAGGATTCAATCTACTGTTTGGACTCTATCATTGCATAGGTAATGCGGTTGCCCTCTTCCACCATTTTCTTCACGGCAGCAATATTTTTGGGATTAACAACAGTTGAAGGAGGGCCAGCTTCTTTTCTGTGTACAATCGAGTTACAACCTCGTTCAAATTTTTTATACTATCTATAAACACTACTCAATGATGGTGCGAGATCCCCAAATGCCGATTTTAAATTTCCTCACACACACACGCGCTCAAGCCTTTCTTGAAATCATAGTAAATCATTATCCGAAAGTTCTTTCGTGATAATTCCATTTTTTCGTTAACAGAAGCGTATTCTATAGGTTATTTCTCAGACACTATTCAACCGAATTGCACAAACTAAACTGCATTTGACAGATAAAATAATGCACTATTTAATAAACAACAATTTGTTTCTCATAGGTAACTAGATTTTTGTATTCTCAATAATTGTAGTTTATTTCGTATTATACAAAAAGACACTTAAAATATTCGATTATACGAGACGAATTGCCCTGAAACACCCCGAGATCAAAGGTCGAGTGTTGTTTTTTAGGCAATACGTCGAGTTTCGAGAATTTTCAAGTGGCGAGTTGTAGATTGTATCATGAAAATAAAAAGAAAGAAAGTACGAAACGAGTCATAATGGCAGCGAATATACAAGAGTTCGTATATTCGATTATACAAAGGTTCGTATATTCGATTTGCATCATAATACGTCAATAACTGCTGACACCAACGGAAAATCCTGCATTTTCATTGGTTCATAATTTTAGAATAATATAGTCGCTGAAATATGTTGAAAGTTATGTGAAATGTCAACGTTGACAACCAAATATCGAATGTTAACATTGACAAACATGTTTGCATGTACAGTTCCTGTGCAATAAAATTGACTACACGTCTTATGATTAATTTTTGTAATATTTTAGTTGTGTAAGTCGACTTCTTGGCAACTTTTATCAATAAAGGTTAATAATTTAACTTTGACAGATATTTTTTGATTACATAAATGACAAATGTCATACATAGTTCTGCGAGATGATTGAGTATTTTAGTTGTAATCAGTATTACTGTCAACTTTCAGCATACCAACGAAATGCAAGTATTAATAAATGATAGTATAAGCTAGTATTATTAAGTTAGGAGTTATTATTATCAATGCTTTTAATTGAAAGATCATTAAATGAGCAACTTTTATTGAAAATACAAAACTTATGCAACTATTATGAAATTATAAGATAAGATAAAATAAGTCTGAACAAAATAATAAAATAAATAAAGATAAATAAGAGAAACATATTTAATACTTCGTCATACTGCCATTCCGTTATCGAATTTAATCTATTTTGAACTGAACAAGTTGACTCTTTAATATAATTCTCATCTTCAGCTAGTTCTTCCTAAACATTTTGAATTATATACCATAAACCCTCGAATTTTGCACACGAAAATTTCTTTTGTATATTAATTTTGGCATTTTTCTCAAAGATATTCAATAGGATTTATATCAGGGCTACTTATTGGCCAAGGTAATACTTCAATTATTTTAATTTGGAACCGTTCACGCACGACAAACGCAGTGTGAATTGGACAATTGTGCCGCTGAAAAATGAAATTATTGTTCGGATACAATTATACTACCGAAGGCAGCAAGCATCACATTATCCAGTACACACAAGCAATTTTCAACATTAAAACGTCCATCGATTTTCCAACATATGGCGGGGCATTTTGATAAAACTCAGTTTAAAGTAATTTATCTTTGCCAGATAACTTCAATATAAAAAATGACAAATGTCATACCCAGTCCACTTTAATGTATAACAAAATTGATTTTAGTCAATTTTATTGCACAGAGCTGTACGTATGTTGACGTTAGATATGCTTAAGTTAGAAAACACGTTTTCTCACCAATAACCTACTTCAACTTTGAATTCATTTGATCGCTTGTTAGATTTGCTTTATTTTGAGTTGGAGACCTTATATAGCAACCCGCCCCCGTACATACATATATCGAAGTTATTTTGATGGAAGTAAGTTTCGCTAACATTTCCCACATTAACGACTGGCAAGTTCGTCTGTCGTTAATAGTTATATTATGAATTACTACTTTATTTTCTTTCTTCAAACTTCTCTGGATTATGTATTTTACAGTACGTGATTGTCATGCTAATCTTCTACGTATTTTTAATAATTTGTTAGGAGACATGATAGTTATTTTTTTTTTTAATTACTAGTCATATAACAATAACAACAAAACTATATATTTTTTAAATGTTTTTGGATTAAAGAACACATTCAATTCTCAAATCATTAATCATTTCACAAACTGCGACTTATACATGTGCTATAACCGCAGAAACGCAGAAAAATTCATAAATTAGGTGAAAAAAAGAAACTTTTACATCTACCTACCGGAAAAATACAATAAAACCCCCCAGGGGTGAAAGTCTAGAGGCGTAGAATCTCACAAGAAACAAAAAAAGAAATCATATTTCATCTGAACTTTTCTTATAGTACACCAAGTCTGTCGTGTTCTTAATGGCCCTTTGGCTTTGGAGTGAAACATCGCCGTCCGGAACAAAAATTATTGTTCGAGTAGTTACCTTACCTGTTGTGACTGTCAAAGAAGTTATATAATTTTTTTTCGGTTTATTGTTTAGATTCTCAGCGCGGGACATAAAAACAAAAAAAGGCTCCCGTAGTAAATACAATATGTAATGTACGCTACCAGATACTAATATTATAAAACACTAATAGATTTTGAGAGGAAATGTTAGGTTCAGAAAAATACTTGAGACAATATTGAAACGAAAGAAAATAATTAGTTTCATAACAATTATGAATTATGTTTGTATGATTTGTACGAATTATCTCGTACAAGCGAAGTTGTTTCATAATGTAACCAGAAGTGTATAGGTAATTTCTTTTTTCTATTTTGCGTTCGTAATGAACACAGAAATAAATAAAATAAAATAAAACAATAACTTTGTTATATATACCACTTTATTCACATATACTCGTGACCGCGGTTTCGACATACAATGTCATTATCAAACTGCAAAAGTTACAGGCCTACATAGAACTTATAAATGACACAAAAATATATGGGGGTGGTTTATGATGTTATTAAAATTACTACTATATACTTAACTATTATATACAACATTGGAAATGAGGTGTATATATAAGATCCAACTGGTCGTTAAGAATAATATCTATTGTGTTATTTCCGCTTTTAGAAAATTTAAGTGACTCTAAAAGATTTAATTTACGACCTTTCTCGGCCAAATGCAATATTTTATGATGACCAAATGTATGCCTTTCTGTAATAAGATGGTTTGCGAATGTTGAATATGTATTTTTTAGTTTATATGACCTCATGTGTTCTTTTACCCGTATAATAAAACTTCGACCATTCTGATCTATGTATACACTTTTACAATCATTACAATATAATTTGTACACTCCTGATTTATTATTGATATCTGTTTTAGGTTTTGCGTTAAAAATGAAATTACTTGTTTTTACATATGGTTTGTAAGCTATACTAACATTACTATTATTTTTTGAAATTATATTTCCAATTTGCTCGCTTATTTTACCGAAGTAAGTTAACGAGACAAATTGTTTCAAATTAGCACTATCTTTAGGATATACTAAACTAAGGGCCACTTGTAACTGTTTTTTCTTTATTATACTGTCAATTTAGAGGCCCTAGAGGTTTTGAAAAGCAGACGCACAAGCACAATAGATATCGTCTTAAACGAACAGTTGGACCTTATATATACACCTCTTTTCCAATGTTGTATATAATAGTTAAGTATATAGTAGTAATTTTAAATAACATCATAAACCAACCCCCATATATTTTTGTGTCATTTATAAGTTCTATGTAGGCCTGTAACTTTTGCAGTTTGATAATGACATTGTATGTCGAAACCGCGGTCACGAGTATATGTGAATAAAGTGGTATATATAACAAAGTTATTGTTTTATTTTATTTAATTTTCAAAATGAATTATCACAAAGTTACGGCTACCAGTATTAATTTTCTTATACAGAAATAAATATCTTGTATTCTTAATTCTTTTGTCCTCCTTCACACAACTGGGATAAAGACCAGTAGTGGAACTATGTAACTTTATAGAAATAGACATAAGTAAGAAACAGAAAACAAAAAAAATCCTTTCTATGTAGGTACTATGTAATAAATTTCTATAATGCTCGTAACTTGATCGTAACGATTCGGCCGCTGTCAGTATTACTGTACATACTACCATTTACAAAAATATGTACGGTGCTGTCAAATTTATAGGGAATGTGCATTTATTATTGGTAGTACGGATATAGTATTTAGTGCATTATGTAGAGTGCATGTAGTTCATTATTAGAAAAGGTGCATTAAGATAAATTATGTGTTATTTTAGTGTTGATCGTAGTTTTGTCAGAATATGTATAAGTCAAACTAGCGTAATTTCAGAATATAGGTATTCAATTGTAACTTTAGTGTTTATTATTATACCTACAGGTAAGGCGAACTAAGATCATACTGTTATTCTTAGTCATTGGATTGAATTTTATTAAAGGCGACACTATCGAAGATATTTCAAATTTGTTGAGTATTAAATTCTAAAAAATCTGTAATAATTGTCTAATGTTCAGCTTTGGCTTTAAATTCACGTTATTTATCTTGAATTTAATTGTTTTATAACTGTTATCAGCCAACAGGGTATTGTTTATACTTACACATACCAATTATAATAATTAACAATTCGAAAAAATCTATTTTATGGTGTATATGTAGAATATTATTTCCGTGTTTGTAGTAGGGAAAAGCTTTGACACAGACGTTTGTCAAACGCTCCTTAATCAATCAAACAATTTATAACGTAAAATAACATCACAACATGCAAATAATTAGAAATAGACAACTAATACATTTTTATTGTTTACGCGAAAGAGATAATTGTGTTAGAAAGATCTATCAAACTTTCTATTTCTATATTATTCGCTAATTACTAAGGTCCACTCGATCATTAATGAACTAGTTACATAGTACCGATTAACATTTTGGATAGAAATAGCAAAGAAATTTCTTTTCTAGTTCAACTATAGATATGTATAGCAAACGCCAATTAAGTTGGCGCGAGGAGGAGTAAGTTCGCGCAGGATTAGAAGTAGTGGGGAGATTTGTATTTGGTTTTACATCAAATGTCAGATAATTCTAACCTCTGAGCGTGTATAATTTTATGATCCCCTAGCAAAGACATTATGTTCCGTCAAACGTCAATGACAAATGTATTCTGACAATTACTTGAGTTGTGGGGGTGGACGTTTTTAAAAACGGCTTCTGCGCACCCCCTCCTCGCGCCAACTTAATTGGCGATTGCTATACATATTAGTTCATCTTCAAACGTCATAAAAGTGACAACTTATTTGTTATTATTGACAAGGTAGAAATATCACTTTTTCTACAAGCCTTTATCAAATAGTTATTTATGTACCAAGGGCATAATGAGGATGTTTATATTCGAGGGCAACAGTTTACAAAACCGAGGACCTTCAGCGCGAGGTATTGTAAATTTCCCGAGATTTATAAACATCGAGTTATGCCAAAGGTTCATATAACGTTTTATTTTTCACTTTAAAATCCATTATTAATTGACAAAAAGCGATTTAATACAAACGAAGTTTACCACAAGTATACTTTGTATTTGTACGTTGACGTATGACGTATGACGATTGAGTGATTTATTTATTTCATGAAAAATAAATTGCGAAGTGTGTTACAACGTAAGTGATAGAAGAAGAAACTCCGGAAGTAATACACGAACGAGCATTAAAAGCTGATGGGGAGTTACTCCCCAAAAAATCACGACCACTTTATGAGGGAGAAGTCTAAAAATTTGACGACTGGAGAAGCTAAAATTCTGTCAAAACTGTCAATGAAACAGTTCTAATATTCAGATTGTTGTATTTTCTTACTTTTTATTAATAATAGCGGGCGTTATGATAACGCCCGCTTATTATGCCCTAGGACGAAATAAATGGAATCATATATCGCGTATCACAGATATAAACAGCCAATTATAGACAAGTGAAGAATAAACACATTTTTCGTCACCGAACACTGCAGCGAAAATTTAATTTTCGTTACTAGTCAGAGAAAATCCCATAACGTTAACTTTTGTCCCTAACCTACTAATTTTCACCTGCGACTAGTTGCCTGTTTTTGCTATATCGCGTCATTTTTAAATCACGTCAATTTGTGCTGTTTGTAGCTTTGTCATGATTTCTGATTCAGAAAGTGATTTAGATATTCCCAGTACACCACCAGAAATAGTAAATCAAGCTGAAAAAACCTATGCGGGCTTATTACAAGAAAAATCGAGAAAGAGGTATGAAGAAGTTTATGTAAAATTCATAGAATAAAGGGATGATAATAACATAAATTCATATTCGGAAATTGTGCTGTTTGTATATTTTGCAAAATTGTGGGAAAATTTCAAGCCATCGAACTTATGGTCTACATATTCTATGTATCAATGTTTAAATCATAATTAATTTAAATATGATCTATAGTTTTGTAATTTTTAATTTAAAATAAAGTATTTGTTTACATAATATTTTTAATGCCATACGTGAGGTTGTAGAAAAAGTATACTGCTTAACTCTTCGAAATCATTATTTTAAGCTCGCGAACTGTTCTCTCGCTTAAAAAAAATGTTATTTTCGTCACTCGTTACACAATATACTATTATCAAATTAAGCAGATAAAATAGCAAATTTGCGTACTTTATGTGCCTAATCATATAAACTGACACAAACAATGACACTTTTAGAGTTTTTTCAACTTAATTTTGCTTTTGTTTACATCGTAACCACGGACCATAGATAATTATAACAAGTTAAATTGAAAGCTTCATTTCTGTAAGTGGAACTGTCATGGTGTCTAGATTCAAGTTCTCCTTAAATATAAGATGACTCTTATCTAGCAAATACAGAAATCTAGCGGAAAACTTAATTATGTGACACGTGATGTGACACAGATGACGCGTTATTTTTGTAGCGTCCTTTGGTTAGGATCAGTAATTTTTATAACGGGTGTTCAGAAACATTCGAAGTCAAGTGGGCTCTGAACAAAAAATCGTATATCTTTACTTAAGTATCTGATTTGTAATAATTATTAAATGTCAACCGTTGTCTGTCAAAAATCAATCTATCTCAGACATGACTTCATAATTTTAAGGACTACTTTGACTTCGAATGTTTCTGAACACCCGTTATTAAGAAGTTATTTGGCGTGTTTTTGTATTTATTATTATTATTAATAGTATTTTGTTATCCACATCACAGCGAATAATGAGGTCATAAGTAGTAAGTAAAATATTGTTTTAGTATTTAGTTTCTAAAAAAATTGCTTGTAATTTTCAAAATGGGAAAGGCTGGTTGTGTCGTATTTGGATGAGTTCCTTCAAAAATCAGATTCTCGTCATTGTTTTCCCAACCCTGCAAAGTACAGCGAACTGTAGAAAGTAGCTATCAGTTATAGAAAACAAACAACTTCTTGAACTTACCCATGAACATGTTTATACGCACTATGGAATTTGTAGTAAACATTCCCTGAATATTGATATTGGACCTGATAGAATATTAGAAACGCGGTTTACCCTAAACTGTTTCTAACAGGTACTGAATATGTTTATGTATGTACGTTAATTAAATTGTATATTACGCAAGAACTACAAATATAGACTAATTGTTATGAAAGTGAAATATATAAGTTTTACAAAGCTACAAAAAGGTTTTGTTTAAGTATGACAATACGTTAAGCACGTATAAAGCGTTTGAACAATATGAAACAAACATGTAAATAATTTACATATCTGTAACTATGCACATGGACAAAACACCTCGTATTTTCAGCATTTACTTCTGCTTAATACATATGTTTCTGCCATCTAGGCGTCCTCAGATAAGCTAGTGAAGCAATGTATACAAATTAATACAAACCTGTTATAAACAACTGGTTGGTATCTGTATTTAAATTTACTGAAATAGCCCGCATAGATCAAGCAAGTTCCGTCCTATTAGAAGACAACTATTTAATAATTGCCATCTTACGGGCGAAAGAGACTTTGTCTGGAGGGCTACCTATCGTTCGAACAGCTAAGCTGCTACGGGAAACGATAAAATACGTAAGTAGATGTAGTCCATTAACAACCAGCCTGATGGCGGTAAATATACAAAAAGGTTTTGTTTAAGTATGACAAGACGTTAAGCACGTATAAAGCGTTTGTACAATATGAAACAAACATGTAAATAATTTACATATCTGTAACTATGCACATGGACAAAACACCTCGTATTTTCAGCATTTACTTCTGCTTAATACATATGTTTCTGCCATCTAGGCGTCCTCAGTTAAGCTAGTGAAGCATTGTATACAAATTAATACAAACCTGTTATAAACAACTGGTTTGTATCTGTATTTAAATTTACAGTAGGAAGGGCCGCGATTTGGCCAGACAGACGCTTGGCGTCACATATTAATGTATGTTTGCATGCAAAGGTGGCGCACTTGAATCTAAAAGCGGTCACCCATCCACGTACCGACCCCGGCGGATGCTGTTTGACTTCGGTCATCGGACGGGAACCGGTCCTTACAGCGTGCTATGGCAGTTGCCAATTAATTTGATTTCTACTGGTAATATTAACTAAAGTTTCAAACAATTTTATATAAATTTGCATTAATTGTTTTTAATAATTGGCTTTATTGTAGTCCATTAACAACCAGCCAGATGGCGGTAAATATACAAAAAGGTTTTGTTTAAGTATGACAATACGTTAAGCACGTATAAAGCGTTTGTACAATATGAAACAAACATGTAAATAATTTACATATCTGTAACTATGCACATGGACAAAACACCTCGTATTTTCAGCATTTACTTCTGCTTAATACATATGTTTCTGCCATCTAGGCGTCCTCAGACCCCTCAGCCCTCCAGACAAAGTCTCTTTCGCCCGTAAGATGTCAATTATTAAATAGTTGTCTTCGTATAGGACGGAACTTGCTTGATCTATGCGGGCTATTTCAGTAAATTTAAATACAGATACAAACCAGTTGTTTATAACAGGTTTGTATTAATTTGTATACATTGCTTCACTAGCTTAACTGAGGACGCCTAGATGGCAGAAACATATGTATTAAGCAGAAGTAAATGCTGAAAATACGAGGTGTTTTGTCCATGTGCATAGTTGCAGATTTGTAAATTATTTACATGTTTGTTTCATATTGTGTTTTACAAAGCTGTTGATCTTTAATTATGTGAAAGGTGCAAATAAAATACTTAATGGCAAGGATCGCAGACCTATACCCAATTTTTACAAGTAAGCTATTTCCATTAACAATAAAATATAGTTAGATAAAACACAAATTTGTTTTTTATTTGATTTTTATTATTACATTTATTTTAAATTAGTTTCGTTGACTATACAATCTTTTAAGATTCAAAAATGTTATACACTGAGTAATTTTTTTTATAACTTTGTTATTCATGTAGAGACACTATATTTATTTTATAATAAACATATATTTATACTAATGTTATAACTATGTTGTAAATCAAAAGATATGCAAAAATATTTAAAAAAAATTAATAAATTCGTAATTCGAATTTTCCCGGAAGACGTTCTCCTTAACCGGTAGATGGCTCTCTTTGTGGTTTAATAATTCATAGTGGAAGCCTACATTTGATACTTGTTATAATTATCTATGCCGCGGACAAATTGTAATTTGTATTACGATTTATCATGAATTACACTTCACTTGCAATATAAATCACTAAATTTTGTTTTATATACTTGCGTTTGAAGATAAAATAGTATATGTTATTCGGCCTAAAAGTATCATTTATGTGCCTCATCTGAATGTAACGGGTGTTCAGAAACATTCGAAGTCAAGTGTGCTCTGAACAAGAAATCGTATATCTTTACTTAAGTATCTGATTTGTAATAATTATTAAATGTCAACTGTTGTCTGTCAAAAATCAATCTATCTCAGACATGACTTCATATTTTCAAGGACTACTTTGACTTCGAATGTTTCTGAACACCCGTTATTTGCCTCACTACGTTCGGCCAAATAAACGTTCAGCTTTGTCACATAAAGTATTACTTTTACGTCTAATGACTAGAGTCGGCAGAAAGAGGCAAGTTTCAGTGCAGTGCGGAGAACAACGTGGAGGGTCCTAGCGGCCGTATTAAGGCGAGCGTTCACTAACGACTACGTACTCGCATCATTTATGTTCGTGACATTCATGAGTGAGCATAGGCGATGCAGACGCATGAATGTTTACACATAAAATAATGATAAAATAGTATATTATGCAACAAGCACAAAATGATGCACATTTTGAACGAGTTTCAAAGTTTGCAACACGAGCCGAAGGCGAGTGAAGAAACTCCGGAAGTAATACACGAACGAGCATTAAAAGCTGATGGGGAGTTACTCCCCAAAAAATCACGACCACTTTATGAGGGAGAAGTCTAAAAATTTGACGACTGGAGAAGCTAAAATTCTGTCAAAACTGTCAATGAAACAGTTCTAATATTCAGATTGTTCTATTTTCTTACTTTTTATTAATAATAGCGGGCGTTATGATAACGCCCGCTTATTATGCCCTAGGACGAAATAAATGGAATCATATATCGCGTATCACAGATATAAACAGCCAATTATAGACAAGTGAAGAATAAACACATTTTTCGTCACCGAACACTGCAGCGAAAATTTAATTTTCGTCACTAGTCAGAGAAAATCCCATAACGTTAACTTTTGTCCCTAACCTACTAATTTTCACCTGCGACTAGTTGCCTGTTTTTGCTATATCGCGTCATTTTTAAATCACGTCAATTTGTGCTGTTTGTAGCTTTGTCATGATTTCTGATTCAGAAAGTGATTTAGATATTCCCAGTACACCACCAGAAATAGTAAATCAAGCTGAAAAAACCTATGCGGGCTTATTACAAGAAAAATCGAGAAAGAGGTATGAAGAAGTTTATGTAAAATTCATAGAATAAAGGGATGATAATAACATAAATTCATATTCGGAAATTGTGCTGTTTGTATATTTTGCAAAATTGTGGGAAAATTTCAAGCCATCGAACTTATGGTCTACATATTCTATGTATCAATGTTTAAATCATAATTAATTTAAATATGATCTATAGTTTTGTAATTTTTAATTTAAAATAAAGTATTTGTTTACATAATATTTTTAATGCCATACGTGAGGTTGTAGAAAAAGTATACTGCTTAACTCTTCGAAATCATTATTTTAAGCTCGCGAACTGTTCTCTCGCTTAAAAAAATGTTATTTTCGTCACTCGTTACACAATATACTATTATCAAATTAAGCAGATAAAATAGCAAATTTGCGTACTTTATGTGCCTAATCATATAAACTGACACAAACAATGACACTTTTAGAGTTTTTTCAACTTAATTTTGCTTTTGTTTACATCGTAACCACGGACCATAGATAATTATAACAAGTTAAATTGAAAGCTTCATTTCTGTAAGTGGAACTGTCATGGTGTCTAGATTCAAGTTCTCCTTAAATATAAGATGACTCTTATCTAGCAAATACAGAAATCTAGCGGAAAACTTAATTATGTGACACGTGATGTGACACAGATGACGCGTTATTTTTGTAGCGTCCTTTGGTTAGGATCAGTAATTTTTATAACGGGTGTTCAGAAACATTCGAAGTCAAGTGGGCTCTGAACAAAAAATCGTATATCTTTACTTAAGTATCTGATTTGTAATAATTATTAAATGTCAACAGGTGTCTGTCAAAAATCAATCTATCTCAGACATGACTTCATAATTTTAAGGACTACTTTGACTTCGAATGTTTCTGAACACCCGTTATTAAGAAGTTATTTGGCGTGTTTTTGTATTTATTATTATTATTAATAGTATTTTGTTATCCACATCACAGCGAATAATGAGGTCATAAGTAGTAAGTAAAATATTGTTTTAGTATTTAGTTTCTAAAAAAATTGCTTGTAATTTTCAAAATGGGAAAGGCTGGTTGTGTCGTATTTGGATGAGTTCCTTCAAAAATCAGATTCTCGTCATTGTTTTCCCAACCCTGCAAAGTACAGCGAACTGTAGAAAGTAGCTATCAGTTATAGAAAACAAACAACTTCTTGAACTTACCCATGAACATGTTTATACGCACTATGGAATTTGTAGTAAACATTCCCTGAATATTGATATTGGACCTGATAGAATATTAGAAACGCGGTTTACCCTAAACTGTTTCTAACAGGTACTGAATATGTTTATGTATGTACGTTAATTAAATTGTATATTACGCAAGAACTACAAATATAGACTAATTGTTATGAAAGTGAAATATATAAGTTTTACAAAGCTACAAAAAGGTTTTGTTTAAGTATGACAATACGTTAAGCACGTATAAAGCGTTTGAACAATATGAAACAAACATGTAAATAATTTACATATCTGTAACTATGCACATGGACAAAATACCTCGTATTTTCAGCATTTACTTCTGCTTAATACATATGTTTCTGCCATCTAGGCGTCCTCAGATAAGCTAGTGAAGCAATGTATACAAATTAATACAAACCTGTTATAAACAACTGGTTGGTATCTGTATTTAAATTTACTGAAATAGCCCGCATAGATCAAGCAAGTTCCGTCCTATTAGAAGACAACTATTTAATAATTGCCATCTTACGGGCGAAAGAGACTTTGTCTGGAGGGCTACCTATCGTTCGAACAGCTAAGCTGCTACGGGAAACGATAAAATACGTAAGTAGATGTAGTCCATTAACAACCAGCCTGATGGCGGTAAATATACAAAAAGGTTTTGTTTAAGTATGACAAGACGTTAAGCACGTATAAAGCGTTTGTACAATATGAAACAAACATGTAAATAATTTACATATCTGTAACTATGCACATGGACAAAACACCTCGTATTTTCAGCATTTACTTCTGCTTAATACATATGTTTCTGCCATCTAGGCGTCCTCAGTTAAGCTAGTGAAGCATTGTATACAAATTAATACAAACCTGTTAAAAACAACTGGTTTGTATCTGTATTTAAATTTACAGTAGGAAGGGCCGCGATTTGGCCAGACAGACGCTTGGCGTCACATATTAATGTATGTTTGCATGCAAAGGTGGCGCACTTGAATCTAAAAGCGGTCACCCATCCACGTACCGACCCCGGCGGATGCTGTTTGACTTCGGTCATCGGACGGGAACCGGTCCTTACAGCGTGCTATGGCAGTTGCCAATTAATTTGATTTCTACTGGTAATATTAACTAAAGTTTCAAACAATTTTATATAAATTTGCATTAATTGTTTTTAATAATTGGCTTTATTGTAGTCCATTAACAACCAGCCAGATGGCGGTAAATATACAAAAAGGTTTTGTTTAAGTATGACAATACGTTAAGCACGTATAAAGCGTTTGTACAATATGAAACAAACATGTAAATAATTTACATATCTGTAACTATGCACATGGACAAAACACCTCGTATTTTCAGCATTTACTTCTGCTTAATACATATGTTTCTGCCATCTAGGCGTCCTCAGACCCCTCAGCCCTCCAGACAAAGTCTCTTTCGCCCGTAAGATGTCAATTATTAAATAGTTGTCTTCGTATAGGACGGAACTTGCTTGATCTATGCGGGCTATTTCAGTAAATTTAAATACAGATACAAACCAGTTGTTTATAACAGGTTTGTATTAATTTGTATACATTGCTTCACTAGCTTAACTGAGGACGCCTAGATGGCAGAAACATATGTATTAAGCAGAAGTAAATGCTGAAAATACGAGGTGTTTTGTCCATGTGCATAGTTGCAGATTTGTAAATTATTTACATGTTTGTTTCATATTGTGTTTTACAAAGCTGTTGATCTTTAATTATGTGAAAGGTGCAAATAAAATACTTAATGGCAAGGATCGCAGACCTATACCCAATTTTTACAAGTAAGCTATTTCCATTAACAATAAAATATAGTTAGATAAAACACAAATTTGTTTTTTATTTGATTTTTATTATTACATTTATTTTAAATTAGTTTCGTTGACTATACAATCTTTTAAGATTCAAAAATGTTATACACTGAGTAATTTTTTTTATAACTTTGTTATTCATGTAGAGACACTATATTTATTTTATAATAAACATATATTTATACTAATGTTATAACTATGTTGTAAATCAAAAGATATGCAAAAATATTTAAAAAAAATTAATAAATTCGTAATTCGAATTTTCCCGGAAGACGTTCTCCTTAACCGGTAGATGGCTCTCTTTATGGTTTAATAATTCATAGTGGAAGCCTACATTTGATACTTGTTATAATTATCTATGCCGCGGACAAATTGTAATTTGTATTACGATTTATCATGAATTACACTTCACTTGCAATATAAATCACTAAATTTTGTTTTATATACTTGCGTTTGAAGATAAAATAGTATATGTTATTCGGCCTAAAAGTATCATTTATGTGCCTCATCTGAATGTAACGGGTGTTCAGAAACATTCGAAGTCAAGTGGGCTCTGAACAAGAAATCGTATATCTTTACTTAAGTATCTGATTTGTAATAATTATTAAATGTCAACTGTTGTCTGTCAAAAATCAATCTATCTCAGACATGACTTCATATTTTCAAGGACTACTTTGACTTCGAATGTTTCTGAACACCCGTTATTTGCCTCACTACGTTCGGCCAAATAAACGTTCAGCTTTGTCACATAAAGTATTACTTTTACGTCTAATGACTAGAGTCGGCAGAAAGAGGCAAGTTTCAGTGCAGTGCGGAGAACAACGTGGAGGGTCCTAGCGGCCGTATTAAGGCGAGCGTTCACTAACGACTACGTACTCGCATCATTTATGTTCGTGACATTCATGAGTGAGCATAGGCGATGCAGACGCATGAATGTTTACACATAAAATAATGATAAAATAGTATATTATGCAACAAGCACAAAATGATGCACATTTTGAACGAGTTTCAAAGTTTGCAACACGAGCCGAAGGCGAGTGTTGCAATTGAAACGAGTGCAAAATTGCTATTTTGTGCGCGTTGCATACTATACTTTTTCTACGACAACGACAATTATAAAAATAGATACAAATAAATATGAAAATATTTTATTTATTGCTTTGGATCCATGAAAATACGAAATTACCTATTCATTAGCAGAGCCTGGGCAGTGCCCAACCATTTAAGAAGAAGAACTATGAAATAACTCCTACTTACGTATTTTATTTATTGTTAAAGTTAAATGTGCAATTATTGAAAATCATTTTTGGAGAACTTGTGGAATGCTGAATACTAAAATTTTCTTGATATTGACAATTTTCCATTGTCGAAGTAGATGGCATTTCACGATTTCCCATTCCTGAAGTCGATGGTATATTTGAAATGCTATGTATTGCATTTACAATTTTATTAGCTGTGTCAAATTTATTTTTCTCCGATTTATCAATATATCCCTCGGCGACTGTCGTGGACTTCCAGCCACCGTGACGCTTCAAACTAGTTATGTCACCACCAGCATCAACAAGAATTGTTGCTGAAGATCGACGAAAGCAGTGTCCGGCGTATAATTCGTAGTTTGGTAAATTTAAATATTTAGCAATCTCTTTTCCCATGCCTCCAAGCTTATTCACGCCTATTCTTTGGACGGTACATTTTCCGTTTTGATAATTAATGAAGAACCATGTACCATTTACATTTGAAGGGCGGAGGTTTGCATATTTTTTGTAAATTTCATAATAAGGACTAGTTACAGTAAAACTTCGCATAGTTTTGTTTTTAGTGTCTGGTATAGTTATTAAAACAGCTGAACCCAAATCATTGAAATTAGTAATTTTCATTTGATGTAATTCATGTCTTCTACATTCACCCATTATGCCCATAATTAATGCGACCTAAAATATAGATTAAATATATATTTCATTATATGGCTATATAAAACTTACTTTTGTCGCTAAATAGATCTCATCTGTTTAGCGACAAAAGTAAGTTTTATATAGCCATATAATGAACAAATTTATTAGAGAAGCCCCAGCTTCTTTAATAAATTTATTGATATCATTTGATGTAAAGATCTTCGACTTTTTGGGTTTGTAGCCGTCGGACTGTCGCTTAAGAAATGCTTTCAGTTTTAAGTATTTTGCAATATCTATATTATTATGAATACTGAGAGTCGTTCGAAGCATTGAGTATTGTGTCCATAATGTGGAACTTTTGATTTTTTTTGCCAAGTCGCCAAAATACGCCATTAAGACGTTCTCGGAAAACGATTTGGCGTTCCGATCTCCTTTCCACTCCAAAAATAGGTTATATGTCCGTTTGTACATTTTCTTCGATGTTTCCGGCAATAAATTTAGTGTTGTTAAATTTGCTGCTTCTGTTATACTTGGAGGTGTTAATTCCAAGTCACTATCACTATCACTTTCCATATTAATTATCTGGTTTCTTTGAAATAACTACGAAATTATTTGTAATGTACAAACTGTAACAAACTGATGACATTTGTCGTTCGGCGTTATATTCTCTAAGCCACCTTACTTTTTGTTATCAAAAACAGCAGACCGAACAATTAACACTCTTGATATGAACATTTTTCGATGTTGTCGTAGAAAAAATATATTATATAACGTTCTGAAACACTTACTGTTTTAAAAAGCTTCCATGAAATCACAAACTGGGTGGCATTTATTAAATATTTGAATCATTAAATATATATCCACACCTGCTTTAGTAAAATGAGTACGGCATGAGGAATAAATATTTTTCAATGATGAAAAACGACCGTTCCACATCGAGTGATGTTATAATTTGCAAATTTAAAGTAATCCTTGTGACAACTTAATGAATCTTTCGACGCATCTTCAAAAATTTGTCTTAATATGAGAAAATCTGAATCCTTGTCAATAACTCTTTCAAATTTTCGTAATACAAACTCATTTTTTTCGCCTTCCGCCGCACATAGGTGTGAGTGAACATCATCCACAATTTGAACAGAATCCACAAACGACATAGAATCATTTTATAATTTCTCAATTCCTTCCGCTAGTCCATAGTAGTCCTTGCGAATAGTTTCTAAATCACTTTTTACCTGAGTATCTTTAAACATTTTCTGGCTTCCTGGCTCGAATTGTAAAACTACCTTGTTTCCATCATCAAAATCTTCGCAGTAGTAAAACACAGCCTCTAACTATGTTCCCCAACGCGTAGTAATCGGCTATGGTGGTTCAGGCACTTTGGGACACAGTTCGTGAAATCTTTTTGTACGTTTTGGGGACTTTAGAAACACTGCATTCGTATGAGCTACTAAAGCATTTACTCGTGGATAACATTTATGTATCAATTGCGCCACAAAGTTTAAAGCATGGATTTTACATGTTACATGTTGATTACCACTCCCTTCTTTAAGAGATCGGCCTAAGGAAAGCATGTTAGCGGCACCGTCACTCACAAGCATTAAAAGTTGGTTTGTTGAAACTTGAAATTTGTTCAATGCGTTCAACACCACTTTTAAAATTTCATCGCTAGTACATTTTACAACTCTTCTGGAAGCAAGTAAGATAGAGGATGACGGTTCAAATTCTTCCATTGTACGTACCATCACATTCACCACATAATTTTTTTGCTGATCGATTGTTTCGTCCACACATAATCACAATTTTTTATCTTTCAATTCTGCTTTAATTCTTCTTTCAACTTATAGTCACAAGCAGATGGCATAACGTTTCTTATCGATTTCCGACTTGGTAATGTATAATCCGAATACTTGCTCCAGAAGGAGACAAATGCTTTTTGGTCTAGCAAAGTGAACGGTAGATTACATATAATAAAACAAACACTACATCAAACGCTAATTGTTCGTTGTATCGTTTGCAACGGATTGTAGAACAGTGTTTTATACTTTTTAGGTGGTGTTCACACTTCCACCTGGTGGTACACGTCAAACAGTCGTCGCACCTTACACATTTAATTCTATCGCTTTCGTATTATAAATTCGGAATACTTGCTGTTACGTTTTGAAGTTTCTTCAAAATACGTCTTTTCCGAAACGTTCCTAAATGACACATTTTCTAAGTATGTGTGTTCTGACATGCACTGACAAAGACCAGTTGAATAATACTGAACAGGTGTGCTATGATACGAACGCTTGAGTTTCCGTGCCCCGCGCTGCTCCCCTCTACGTTGGTCTCGGCACTGCACTGGAAATTGCCCCTCTTTGCGGAGTCTACTAATGACATAATTTACTATTATATGTCACTCATGCTTATATTTTTAAATAAAATATCAAGTAATGTTAACGAAAATTAATACATAATATTTCGCTAGTAGCAATATTTAAATTTGAAAATGTAAAGTATGACTGTTATTAACTGCATACTTTATATAAAAATAAAAGTCCGAACTGTCAAATTAAAAAATTTCAATTTATTGAAGTAAAAAATGTAAAATAGAAACAATAGTATAAAAATTCGTTTCAAAAGGCCTTTTGTCACACTCCGCTATCACGACTCGTTTCCTAAATATGAGCTCGTTCCACAAAATGTTGCCTTAGGAAACTTGTGTTTTAATATAACGGGTGTTCATTTGAAAAGTCAATCTAGTAGCATGTGATTTACTGAGAACATTTTCAAGTATGTCGTAAATTAAAATTTACTACTTAACCTACGTCGTATATTTTGACAGTTTCATACATGCAAATAAATAACAAATGTGATTGACATTATCAAATGTCATTTGGATTTACGTTTACGGAACAACAAACACATACTAATATAACGCTAAGAAATAAGTAATTAAACTTCTAGTTTCAAAAATTCTTTTATTGTAAATTTACAATAAAAGAATTTTTTAAACTAGAAGCTTAATTACTTATTTCTTAGCGTTATAATGAAGTTTCAACAAGTATCTCCTTCGTCAATTAATTACATACTAATATATATGCGTCTTATACTATCAAAATTTCAAAGTAACCTAGATTGACTTTTCAAATGAACACACGTTACTATTTGCGTCTACTGTGTATTTCTATGTTTTATTAATGAACACAAAATCATTACCGAATAACACCTATTAATGCATGATATTTTTCATTAATCAACGATTTTTATGACAAATCAGCAAACCAAAGTATTGGGTGGTATCGGCGTGTATCTGCCACTGTCAATCAAATTTGTAGTTTCTATTCCAAAAATTTGTGTCGTGAAAATGTTGAATAAACGGATGTGAACGACGAAAATTGTACGTTAACCCCGCCCGAATTCTATTCTAAAGTTTGTGTCGTGAAAACGTTGAATAAATGGATGTGAGCGACGAAAATTTTACGTTAACCCCGCCGGAAGTGGTAGAAGCTGCAAATTTTGCCACATCAAATTTACTACCAAGAAATAGTAGAAGCTTGAATGAAAAAACTTGCGTCAAATTTATATCATGGTGCAATGAAAAGCCAATAGTGCATTATTCAGAATCAGTTTCGTTGGCATATTTCGCTAATATTAGAAAGGCTTAATTGCAGTTTATGGCCAAAATATTCAATGCGTAAATCATCATTGAATGTGAAAAGCAACATCGATATAAGCAAATTTAATAAACTAATAATATTTATCAAGAGACAAAAGGAAGAAAGAAATCTAAAGTAAACTTGTATTCAAAAAAATCGCGTACATCTATTTTTTTCTAGTTTCATTTTGTATTTTTCAGATGTTTATTAACGTCATGCCGTGACACAATTAACTTAATCAAAAATGCAAATACCCAAAGTTTCAGAAAAAAGAAAGTATTTTTATTATTTTATTTTTATAGCAAAAGTTGAAGAAGGTTGGTCAATTAGAGATGTTGCACTTCATTTTCGTTACAATAAGAATACAATTTTAAGAATTAAATGAAGATGAGAGCAGGAACATTCTAAAAACACATAACTTTTATAATAATTTTTGTCTAAATGGCATAAAGTCCGTTTTTAAACGATAAAAAAACTAATAAAAAATGTTTATTTGATTTTAGTGGTGTACTCAATTTTTTCGAATACAAGAGTATTTGAAAAAGAGCACGTACAAAAATTTATTTCTGTTGCTTATAACGTATTCTTAATGACAAAGGTAAACAAATAAGAAACTTAAAATTATAGCAGTAAATACCATCTCATTTCGTAAATTGCGTTGATTACACTGTCCAAATCATATCCCGTCTTGCTTGGTACCGCGTTCCATGATTTTTAAATCTTGATGAAATCTCCCACCATGTTTATCGCTTACAGCGCGTAAATTTCCGCGAAACCTATCAAGATGACTATGAAGGAAATTAAGCTTTTATGCTCATTTTATGCTCATATTTCTTAAGCATTGATTGCACTGGAACTTTATAAGTGCAGGCTTTTTTGTTTCCAAAAAAATATTCGCGACAATCGTGAATGAAGTCCAGACTTCTTTCTCAGCTTCGTTCATAGAGTTGATGAAATTTGGATCTCTCATTAAAGTTCTAATTTGAGGTCTATCAAATACCCAGCTTTCATTTTTTCGTAATTTAGTCGTGGAAATTTTTCACATATGTACTGGAAGCAGTTACCTTGCAAATCTAGAGCTTTAACATTTTGCTTGATAAGACCCAATTTGATGTGAAGAGATGGAAAAATTACTTTTTCTCTGTCGACTAAAGGTTGAGTTATAATATTCTTTTCTCCAGCACCTAGGGGTCTTCTGGGAGGCCAATGTTTCTGAATCCCGTGTTGGTTTCGAGCTCGACTATTCCAGAGGAAGCACGGAAACTTCGTATATCCTCTTTGAAAGCCAAGTAAAAATTTTACCATTTTGAAATCCACACAGAAGACCCAGTTATGGTCTGTATATTTTAGTAACTTTATAACCTTCTCAATGTCGCCATATGTTTACTTTAATTGAACAGAATAGCCAATAGGAATTGAACCGAAAACATTCTCGTTCTGTAGTAGGACACACTTGTGGCTTCTGCTGGAATTGTCTATAAACAAATGCCATTAACTTGGGTCATATTGTACAACTATCATTTTAGTTAGCAAACCTGGCACATTGTTTCAATAAACAAATCCACACTCTTCTTTAAAACATTGTACAAGATTACTTTCCCTGCTACGATAAAATGTTATATTCGTACTTTGCTCGAGTAAGTTATTTTCATTTAATCTTGAAGGTAGCAGTGCCGATGATTCCTTTGATAGGCCAAAATCCCTTACTAAATCATTCAATTCTGCTTGAGTAAAAGGTTATGGTCCATTATTAGAAATAATATCTCCGTAATCACAATCTACATCTAACTCTTGCTCTTCCATAGCATCTGCTATGTCTTCAGCATGCGAGTACTTAAGGGAAGGAAGCCTTTCATAAATTGGCACGGGTATTTCATCGTAATGAGGCACAGGTCGAATCGCGGCGTCGATATTAGTATATAAAATTTTATTCTTATTCTTCTTATTATAACTGGAGGTCTGAACTAAACAAAAATAGTAGTCATCTACGCGATTTTTCGGTGCACGCCAAAAGCTAATTTCTGGCGTTTTCCCTTGCTGCAAATTTTCCACACACGGTTTACACACATTATGTGAAGCTCATGACTTGTTCTGCTGACCAAGTTTTACGTCAAAATAAGCCAAATACAATTTCTGGACAATAGCAGTAATAGTTACCCTTTGACTGGGAACGGTGAAGCTGCCACAAATGTAGCAGAACGAATCGGCACTATTTATACATCTTGGAGTAGTAGATATGATGTAATTTCTACGTTAACAACATGTTACTAATGCTTTATTATCACCCTTGTTTACTTTTAAATAATCCTATATGATAAATACTTACTAATACAATCTCATTAAACCCTAATATCTTCAAGAAAATTAATACTGGTAGCCGTAACTTTGTGGTAATTCATTTTGAAAATAATAAAATAAAATAAAACAATCACTTTGTTTTACCACTTTATTCACATATAATTGTGACCGCGGCAGTTTGATAATGACATTGTATGTCGAAACCGCGGTCACAATTATATGTGAATAAAGTGGTAAAACAAAGTGATTGTTTTATTTTATTTTATTATTTCCTAATATCTTCATTTAATGAACAGGATTAGTTTAATAAACTTGCATTTCTTTATAATTGTTTATTACTTACTTAGTTCGTTAAGTACTAAATTATTATCAGGAACAAGTGTACATTAAGCTAACGACATAAATGTATTTGGAATGTCATTCAATTCTTTGAACAATTTTGAAGAATTTTAAAATTGGCAAACAAGAAGTGCCGTAGAAAGAAAACTAGACGTAATAGGGACAAATGGGTTCCATATTTGGTATTAGCATACCAATATTAATTAAAAACAGGTGTCAGATCATTGTCAGTAGAAAAAAAATAATTGTTGGCCAGTGTTATCGGAGTAGCTGGTGCATTGAGAAAAAATGAATTGTTGAAATTATAAAGGGACGATATTGAAGATTTATAATACAAATATCTAGTAATGATTAAGGCATCTAAAACGTACACCAACAGAATATTTACTATAGTAGGTAACTAACAAATTCCATTCTTAAGTTGATTAAACGCTATATCTTTTAAGACCGGCACAAACGGTTTTTTATTTTTTATAAAAATAAAAAATGTTCTACTCAGGCAGTTGGTATAAATATATTTTCTAAGTTGCCATCCATGATACCACCTTTTTGAAATTAGAGCACCCGCATCTTTACAGAGGGCATTGTTTTCGGCGTTCTTCTACTCCGATACTTCGTGACAGTGGCGCTGATTTTTCAGCTATTAAACAACCAGAAGGTTGCAAATTCACTGCTGTTGCAGAAGTATATATTGAAAATTCCTTACACAATAAAGTTGCTACAGCTGAAAAAATTCTATGTGAAACTGCAAAAAAAATTTGTTACACTAGTTAAAACGCTGAAACAAATTATATTACAAACATACAAAACAAAGATATAAACCTAAATTTAAACTGATACTAATTGTAATTAATGAGTAGATAGTTGAATTTGTATTTAGTTTATTCGTTAAATAAAAATTTAAAAAGCCGATTCTATTTTATTAATAATAGGGTTGACGGAAAAATATTGTAACTCGTATATTAAAGTGCCATTAATAGTTTCGATTAGTAGGCTCGCTAGACGCTCGCGCGTTAAAATATTTCGATTATTAATCGCTTTCATTAATACATTTGTTCGTTAAATAACTATTTCTGAATGAAATGTGGTGCGAGAATAAAATCACAACAAAATACTGAGCGCAGTTGTGCCATCTATTATTTAAAAGCGGAATTACATCTTGGAACCGATCCATCTTCTGTACAACTAATCGAAAATCAGCTGATGTTACTGTCTGGCAATACCAACACAATTTATGTATTCCGGTGGTGTAAATTGCTATTTGAAAGTAAGTTATTAGAGATTATTACAATTCAACTGTTATGAGACTACTAAATATTAACCGCTCAAAAGTAAGCGAAATGCAATGTGCAGCTGTTTTTTTACTGGTTTCATAGTGAGACCAGTTTGCAAATTCATAATTTTCAGGTTATGGTTTTTTATATGTTTACAATTAAAAAACATATTGAGTAGAACAAACAAACTTTTGACGATTCGTACGAATACGTAGGCACGTGTTTCGTCTTGCTATAGACTCGTCAGTGCACGATGCTGGAATAGACAAAATTCAGAAAAAGAACTCACTATATACAACCAAATCACAAAAGACAGCATAGAAGGACATTCAGCGCCGCTCATTGACTGATGTTAACATCACGAACGCCAAACCAACTATTGCCGTCTTCAAGAGAGTGGTTGGATCATCAGATGGAAATCACTTGTGATTTGTGATTGTATGCTCGGCTATAATATGAGCTTTCTCTGCCTGGTCTATAATACACTATTTATGACAAAAAGAAGGTAATAAAAATAATTAATCACTAATATCTAAATTTTTCCACTTGTCCAGTGCTGCAGGAGTGGTTTTGCTCAGCTCATGGGCGCTACCAAGGAAACTTCTTCTGAGGTAGTCGTTTACTATGTGGACCATAGTTTCTTCCACATTTCCGCAGTCGCAGAGGCTAGTTTCCATTTATGCAGCATTAAGTTGAACGTTCTGTGGCCTGTGCAGAACCTGTTTAATAGAGACCGTTGTCCAGGTGGGTTGGTTTCGTCCGGCTGAGGTTCTAAATTATTTGAAATTCTCTATTCCTCAACGCACGGTGTTATTGGAGGAGGGTCTCCAGTAATCACTCCCATTAATGGAGTGCTGAACTTCCGTATCCAGCCAAATCGGTCTCCTAGATTTCAGTCCGTTTCTGGGGACGCTCTCTAAATCATCGTATATAGGAACATTACTGTTATTGGTAATCTTAGCCCATTCATTTTGTGCTGCAGTGAGATGTCTGATATCAAACTGGGAAATATTAGGAAGAATCGGTAGCCAGAGACTAGTCAGAGATGTCTTGACTCCAGGGTCTTAGTGGAATGTAGCCATGCTTTAAAGTAAATGGACTGATGGCTGTAGTGACCCTGGGCATGTAATTTATATATTCTTTTACTCTTCAAACATATTGTACCCAAGCATTATGTTGTTCGTGCATCAATATTCTTAAATGTTTTGTTGCTTTCTGTATATATCTTTCTCTGGGATTTGCTCGTGGATGTCGAATCGAGGTACAGATCAAGTCAATATTCTTTGCCTACAATTCGGTGACGATCTTCGTTGTACCGTTAAGTTGTATATCTATTAACTTGGTGTGAGCATCGATACGAGATAGCAGTCAGCCAGTGCAATGGTTGCCGTTTGCAAGATCTCATTCGCTCCCCATGAATTGCTAGCAAGTTTATGTAATATATTATTTCGGGTCTGCATTACCAAATTCAGGATTCACCTCTTTGTCGGCTTCTTTATTACACAAAAGAAAGGCAAATGATTCGCATCTATTTAGACAATTTTTCTTGCAACAGAGAGATTTTCGAAGCTCATGTATGAAAATAAAATTGATTTTTTGTCACATGGCATATGCATTAATAAATAATTTTAATGCGCGTAAATATTTTGTAAAACATTGTAAAATATAACATAGGATAAGCTATCGTGAGGAAAATTATATTTCCACATTTTCTAATGACACCTGTTCACTAGAAAACTCGTTGATGAAGCGGATCGTCTGAACGATGCAAAATAGTGTTTTAGGGGTAAACGGAGTGATCTGAGGACGACATATCGATATACTAAAGCGCGAACTCACCTTATTCTGTCTCGGCATCTTACAGGACTACTTAAGTTGATCGTCCTACTTTCACGAGAAACGTCGTTCCTGGAATGTGACAACGACGCGTTTCTAAGCTTTATCGGTAACAACGTATATTGGATGACATTTTCAATTATAGATATGTCAGCAAATACAGTGTTGTAACGTAACGTTAGGTAATACGTTTAATACGTTCCACTTGCTGACTTGCTAAAGCTGCATGGCTCTCCACATATACATTCGTAACTTGGATATTTCGATGAAATTAACATTAGGAAATGAGTTTACATCGCGAATAGTCTAGTGTATAACTTATGCAATTGAAAGATTTGTAGGATTTCGATTAAATAGGAATGGAAGTAATTATGCTATTTTATAACTTCTTCGTAATTTAAGGATTCGGCTTTCTATAAATTGTATAAATTGACTTTAATAAAATTTGCAGTTTGTCTTTGATTGTTTTTTATGCAACAAGCAAAGCTAAGAGAAGGATAATAATTCAAAGCATTACAATTTTAGGTTTAGCTTAACTACAAAACGGCTCATGCCTTGTGTAGTCTTAACCTAATAGTAAATAGATAATTTTGGAAAATATATTGATAATAATTACGAAATACGGCGTCAACAAAATTAAACTAAATAAATTATTATTTATAAGAATATCCAAAATTATAGAATCTGAAGGAACCGTAACAAAAAGGTTAAACTGATGGAACGACTTAAAATAGAAAGAAAATGAAAATGAAAAAATTTTTTAAGTTTTACCCAAAGAATACAAAAAATCAGGATGACTACCAGCTTTATAAAACACAAAGAGGAAAATAAGGAATATGGCAAACGAAGCCAGAACAGAATCAATTGAAAATTCGGAGAAACTGTGTAGGTGAACACCATAAGCAATGCTAAGGGTATTGTATCGTGTACTTTTAAATACAAGAAAGAAAATCCTACTAATATATAAAATACAAAAAGAAGGAGAAATAATTACGGAAGAAGGCAATAATTGGAAGATGGAAAGTGTTTTTTTTCTCCATCTGGTTCTTTGGGTTGAACCCCAATAAATCCAGGCACTTGAGCCCAGTGTTCTTTGTACCACTACTAATAGATCTCTCAGTTCTACCCTGTTAGGCTTGTGTTCTCGATAAAAGCCACTATCCTCCACAGGGGAAATTTGAGTACACTCGTAGGATGCAATAGATCTCCTTTCGAAATGCTTGTTTCTGTCTGACTCGCTTCAGTTCCACACAAGTGGATATTACATAAAGGCCAGTTTTTCACATTTCCTTCACCAGAGTTCGCAAAACAAGCCCATGCTGTACAGATGCTTCCTTAAAGGATAGTGTCCGATTATCGAGCCGGTAATAGTATTAATTTATATTTGATTACTACGAATTAGGTTGGCTGAAAGCTTAGAGTTCAGCCTCTCCACTAGTGTTTTAGTATGGAGTTGACGTTCCGTTAGCCTCCTTTTTTATGTTCTATTTCTGGCCATAACCAGATCTCCCTTCTAACGGAATCCTTGGAGATTCATCCATATTCTGGTCCTAAAATGTTCCTTTTAGAACTTTCCTTCGCCATCTCATTGACTCTAATCTCCTCATGTCCTAGCACTCATATCAGTGACATAGTATTGTCTTGTACCAGTCTATTGAGGACCTGCTTACAATGCTTCAGAAGTTTAAACCTGGTAGAAGGATTTATTATGACTTTAATGGCGTCTGATGACTAACAGTCATTATGTCGTTCTTTATGCTCGCGCAGCCACTTCCCGAATTTCCACGGCGCAGGCTGCGATAGCAAACAATTCCACCTGAAAAATGTCACATGTTTTCTAGACTTAATTATATCTTCGTTCTAGGGCACATTCTGCATATACCTGCACCTGTGCTCTGATTAGATTGTGATCCATCCATTGACGGTAACCCAATCGCTCGAGTGACATTTTACCTGTTCCCTGGTTGATATAAATATGTTCAGCTTAGCTGTAAATATAAACTCAGGTGTTATATTGTCCGCCGGCATTCGTAAATATCGGCTCTCCCAATATAGCACCCGTGATATCTGTATCGCCTGCTAGGACCTTATTAGGACACCATAAGCCATTGGCCTTCAGTCTCAGGATTGCAACCATGGCCCCCGCTTTCGCAAATGGTTCCAGCGGAGGGAGACCCATGATGACCTCGATGGAGGTGTATTTAGAAAGAACAAATAAAATTCAGAAGAAACAAGAGCAAGATAATATCTTTATTGTCCAACATACGAATTCCTTTAAAGGACAGTAATGGTACATTGCAATAACAAATGAGGTAGATTTAAATTCAATAAAATTTATAAAACTTCCACCAAATGTGAAGTATGTAATTAAATAATAGTAGCCGTCAAAATGGTTGCGAAAAGGTATATGAATTTGAGGGTACGCTACATATGGAAGATGTCTGGAAAAGAGCATTAGCGCTTCTTAACATATTTGTTAGCGGTACTGTAACTAAAACATTCGTTCTAGCTCTGTTGACTCTGGAGCACGTTGCGTACATCGGCCCCAAAAAATATACTCCAGGCAGAAGATACGGAGGACATAATTCGTTTGTTGACAAGTTTACGTAGAAACTCACCACTGACAACCGCTCTTCGACATTCTAAAGTTTGAAAGTTTTGTAAATTTAATAGCGATTCGTAGTCAGATTCGCGCGGTAGATAAGTATTACACGTTCTATACGACAAAGACTTCATCAATCTCTTTTATACTTTCTCTAAGGCAAGTGGTTGATAGATGTTGCATTGATACCGAACGACATGTATTCTAATTTTTATGTTGTCGCATTCGAAAATCCTGTACAAGGCAGAACTTGTAGATGATTAATGCGACGCAGAAGCTCAAACAGCACTAATATGGAATAAACTGCAGGTGCGTATCAAATAAGATTGCCAAATCGCTAAAGCTTGTATATCTCGGTATAGACATTAAATCCAGAGAGTAGTGATATATGATTGGATTTATAACTCTTAAGTTAGACACATTAAGTTTCCTCTGTAAAATACGGCAATAAAATACATCATTGACTCTCGAAAAAACTTTCAATCATCCGCGTAAGCGAGAACTTCGCTCACAATACAATCGAACAAAAGTAATAGAAGCAATACATAAACTAAAAACAGGAAAAGCACCAGGAATCAATTGAATAAGACTGGAGATGCTAAAACACATGTGCAAAGAAGGCAATAGGCTACTTCATAAAATTGGCATGGACACAAAAAGTACATAATATCATAGGAATGCACGGGATGTAATAACCCCAATTCATAAGAAAGGAAGGTCAAATTACTGCAATAATTTTCGTGGTATAGCGCTACTTTGCACGGCCTATAAATTTTATGAAAGATTATCAGATCATGGCTATAAGAAAAAGATTAGGGAAAACCCTAAATCACGTACAAGTTGCATAGATCTACCTAAATATTTGTGATGAGCCAAATTCCCGAAAGAATTCATCTACTAATTTAGAAAAAATGTTCCATAACTTAAAAGGAAAACAGACATAAAAAGTCATAGAAAAGAGAGGAATTAACAGAAATCTGATCACAATTATCAAAGGCTTGCACTTTAACACTAAGAATGTTCATAACGGTGGGAGAATATAGAGTTAGACAAGGAATTGTATTGAGCACGTTTATATTAATCATACGAGGGGTATTGATATCTAGTTAGCCTAGGTCATCTTCCTTGAACAAAACAAAATCTTGTTATAATATCAAGAAATAAGAACATCTTAAAAGTGTCATTGTAAAATCTTACGTCAAGAAGTTGTAGTATTGCGGTGCAGTAAATTTTGAAAGAAAGCATATCGAATGCAACTATGAAAATCGATAAATTGGAGTACCGAGGCATCATCAAATACTCGTATTTGAAGAGGTTAAGTAGTAAGGAAATTTACGACGATACGCTTAATACACTTGGTGATCGATCAATGCCCATCATATGTGACTGTCAAAAATTGGATTGCGCCATTTAAAATGGGAAAACTTTCCGTTGAAGATAAGAAGCGACCAGGAAGACCGATTTCGGTGTCCATCCCGAAAATGTTGGCGCGGTTCATAACATGATATTATCAAGCCGTCGAATTGGGTTGAAACATATAGCTGAGACACTAAAGATTTCATATCGTTCACCTCGATTTAGATATGAAAATAATTTGCGAAATGGATTCCTAAATGCTTGAACACCGAACGCAAACGAGCAAGAGTGAAAGCATCACGGTCAATCTGTGCTCGTTTTGAAGAAGCACCAGATTTTTTGAACCATCTTGTGATGGATGAAACATGGGTCCATTTTTACGACCCGGAAGCAAAACAGCAATCAATAGAGTTCTCCAAGGCCTAAGAAGTTTCGAGTTCAAAAATACGCTGGAAAAGTTCTTGCTACAGTTTTTGGAGATATCTGTGGAATAATTATGACCGATTACCTAAAAAAGGGTCGAACCATAAGTAAAGATCATTGTTTTAAATTACTAACCACACTAAGAGAGAAAATTAAGGAAACAAGAGGAGGTGTGTTAGCGATAGGTGTGTTGTTTTTGCAGAAAAATGCCCCTGCACACAGATCGCGCATTATCATGAATACAATTGGAGATCTAGGGTCCGCATTACTGGGATACTCGCCCTATTCCCCACACTTAGCCCCTTCAGACTATTATCTGTTCCCTCCCCTGTAATAGAAGCTGTGGGGGGCTGGTTTGCAGATCAAGAAGAATCTTTTTTTGTAGAAGGGTTAAAGGCGTTCCAGGATCGCTGTGTTAAGTGTATTAATTTAAGAGGTGACCATGTTGAATAATCAAATATTCTAAGTCGCAAGTTTAAATTGTTTCAATAGTAGGCTAAGAATATATCAATACTCGCTCGTAATAATGGGCGATTTAACAAAAGAAGTAAACAGAACCTCGAAGAGTTGTTTGCAGAGAACTAAATCTAATATACAAGGTGTTACAAAACATTACGTCAAACCGTTAACCATGTTTTCTTTGGGCTTAAATAATGGGGCTTTCCTTATACCAGTTTCTATTTGAACGCTTTTCTTTTAATATACATAGTGCCACAAGTATCTTTTTAAAAGTAGCCCGATCGCCACAAAAAATCAAAATTAGGGAAATCGGCTCCGTAGAATCCGAATCTGACCCTAGAATTTACCTGTAGCCCTCGAAGGCGGCTCGAGGGCGTGGTGATCTTCTAGATATGGAGTGGGGCGCATGAAAAATTGTACTTGCGTATTTGATACATTTAGTGACTTGATATTTTACACATAGAAATTTAGAAGGGATGTAGTTACTAGAAAAAAAACTTGTGGGAACATCCTAGATTTCCTAGGATTACTTTTTTAATATTGATTAAATAGAGCAACGATCGACAGTTAGGATTTTTTAAGATGAGTCGCCTCCAACGAAGTTGTTGAGAAAAGAGCCTAAACGAAAAGATGGTCACCCATTTATGTATTGACATACATTGATCGAATGTTATTACATCTCTTTGCCAAGGGGTCGTCTCCGTATCTACACTAATGGAGACGATCCCATTGCAAAGAAATGTATTACACTACTACACTATTTCACACGGTGTTCTTTTTAACTTGGAGTCAAATTTTGAGAATGCAACGGAAGCAATGCTTGCGTAACCTTCAAATGTTTGCATAGGATGGTACTAGTTGCTGTAATACCAATCTTTAGGGTTGCTCGAATACTCCTTAGAGTAACATAACGCTCTTCTTCAATCATGTTCTGTCGGTAATGATAAGGTAAACTCTTCTTAAATGACACGTTTTAAATTTCTAAGGCAAAACTGTTGTTAACGAAAAGAATATTGGTCTGAACAAGATCAATATTCTTTTTGTTAACAACAGTTTTGCCTTCGAAACTTAAAACGTGTCATTTAAGGAAAGTTGACCACATGGAATTTCACGGTACCACCCCTTGGTTAAAGAACATGGGCTATCACTAAATACCTGATTCTTCAAAGCCTTCTTTACGGAGTAAGCCGCGTTTGAGGTTGTGAAAACTCACAGCTCGATAATGTTCTTGGATAAATGATTAATTTAAACTTTAATAGTTTAAAAATACTCAAGGGGCTGAGCGAAAAGGAAACAACCTTCGTATTAACGTACGCCATTCCATCATATATTCTCTTCGATCTTTAATTTTTTTGGCACACGAACACATTTTCATCATACACCAATTACTACAATTGTAACGTTTCGATAGCGCATGCGCCAGTTTTCATATAAAATTTAATACTAATACGGTGATTGATCACATACTTTTGTGAAAAATTACATACACAGATACCTAGTGTAAGAGAGAGGAAGGACACCTTTAAAGCCGTAACGTTAATCAACAGCAAGTCCACAGGAACATTTTTCATCCAAATATTATACGAGGGCTGCTCTCTTTCCGCTGAGCCTATATAGTAGGCGCTGATATTTTGTGACAAATTTTGTTTGACAATTTCAATCTAGTTGTTTACGAGTTTAGTTACAGTGACTGTAAATTAGTGTGTGCGCTAGAGTTTGGCACTTATTTTTGAACTACAGGGTGTAAGTCTGTAGGGAGACTTATACAAATAAAACTCACTTTTACTATATACAAATTTAATTTTATTATAAAAACTGTGCTGGCGATTGAACACTTGGTTCTTATTTAATATACAGTACGTAATGATTGTTTCAAATGTAACAAAGCGCTCATCCTTTTTCCAGTAACCTCCTAACAATAAAATTGGTCGTTCACTTCTTAGGGGTGCGCACTTTCTCTAAGAATTTGTGGAAAGTGCTGTACTAACGTGTTTCTGGACAAAGCGCGATTCTCTGAACAAATAAAAAATATGAAATTTTACAGAGACATGCGTATTTAAAAAAATGTATTTTTCTGTCCCGCCGAGGGTAAAAATATGTTGACAATAGCTGGCTGGAGGCCCACTAACGGGAAATAAAGAACGGCAAAATTTCTATGAAATATGGAACAAATGTCCTCAAATATTAAAAAGTTTTAATACGTAAAAATTTTGTATACACAAGTAAAATAATATTTAGAGCGACAGTCAAATATACCTAATAGTTAGTAAGTTACATAAGTTTAAAGTAATCCTTTCACCTATAAGTTATGGAACTGTTTGGTCGTGTTCCTTCGCTGCCGTAGAACGGTGGTATAATGAATTTCAACGCGGTCGACTTTCCCTAAATGACAGTTTTCAAGCTCCTAAGCCAAAAACGGCAGTTACAGAAGAAAAGTTGGTCTTATTCGGAACACAATTGAAGAGGACCGGCATACTATTGTCAGAAGCATTCAAGCAACTTTAGAGATTGGTGTGAAAGCAATTATCATAATTTTACACAAACATTTGAAGGTTCGTAAGTTTTGTTCTCGGTGGATTCCCCACAACTTGATTTCAATTCTAAAAGAAGATTGTGTGAGATGATGCAGATTTACACTAAATCGCTTTGACCATGGATCGTCTCATTTGGTGTACAACATTATGATGTTGTACACTAAATGATCGCCACATTTTTAGGAAATACTAGGGATGTTTTCACTCTAGCACTGGAGGATAGACGTACTATTAATTCAGAATGGTACACTACAGTTTATTTGTCACAGGTTTTACAAAATGTTCCAATCATCTTGCATCAAGATAACGCTCGGACCCACACTGCCGCTTGAAAAACTGAGTGTTTGAATGCCCAAAACATAGAAATAATGGATTATTCACCGTATATTCCAGACCTAGCACCTAATGACTTCTTATTTCTGCGAGTAAAGGATAAATTATGGAATTTACGTTTTACATCGGCCGAAGAAGCGGTTGATGCCTTTAAAAATGAAATAAACAAATTACGGTCAGAAAATTGGAGAAAATGTTTTCAAGATTGGTTTTCACGGATTCAAAAATGTATTTACTGTGGAGGAGATTACTTATAAATTATAAATAAATATTTTTTTTTGTAAATAAATTGTGTATTACTTTACAAGGCTCAGCGGAAAGGAAATAGTCCTCGTATTTGATTCCTAAACTCTTGTCATATCCATCGATTTGTCGTTATCGAAATTAAATCACGTAGGAACACAATTGTTATATATTTATAGGTAGGATGTAGGTTAACACGTTAATACTAACATATTTGGTGTCTTAGAACTATTCCCTTGATCATCATCTATTGCGTCAATACCAGAAATTCCCAGAATCCTACATAGATAAACGACTCCGAAATGCTTTTCCGCAGTACGAAAAATAACAAAAAAAAAAAAAACAAAGACAAATACAACTTTAGTTGAGTCAAACGGGATCGTCTTGGGACCCATCTCCAGGGTCCTTCGAGTACGTGGCACTATACACAACAACATGCTGAGGTTTTCGGAATCGCTTCTCGGAATGAAAATTCGGAGCCTCGCCGTTGCCAATGTATCGTCGAGTGAAAATGTCCTCCATTTAGGGGAATTAGTTTTTTCCCTTAGCGTTCGATAATATAATTAATGGTGTTGGCAGATCAGAGAGCAAGAACATTAATTCGTTGTTCTCTGTCAAATAAACAAAAGTGCTTTAAATGTATTACATTCGGCAATTGTATTAGAATATTTAATAAATACTTAACTCGCTTATATTCTGAAATCCATTAAGATAATATTATTTAATAACATTTTAATAGCAAATAAAATAGCTTTTTCTAAACTTTATTTCTTTAAATTATAAATCTCTTAATCTTGTACAAGAGACTGTATTTTATATACTTTAACAGAACGTATTTCACCTGTTCATCCTCATTATTTTATTCAAAAGTTTCTACCAAATTCCCTGAGAGATATATCGCGTTTCTGCGGCGACATTAACATGGATTCACTTTTAAGATAATGTTTTCTTAATTAGACGTGACGCACATGTTTATCGGGAATTGCTGTCCTTAGGATTTCGAATAATATATATTTGAGGTGAGAAAGCTTTAATGCGGGAGAAAAGGAAAGCCAAAGTAATTAAATAAAAGCTCTTGCGAATCCTAGTCATTAAGTTAGGTAAATAATTTATTAGAAGTACGCATACTGTATAAGCTCCAAATCCGAAACGAAAACACTTTTTTTTATTGTTTAACGTGTTGAAATTTTTGAGAAGAATCTCTAAAATTTAGAACAAAATATCACTCTTAGTAATTAAGACCTTTATTAAATTAAGATCCGATATAAACTAGAAATATCGAGTGAACGGAACAACTACAGAGAAGTCAGGCAACAGATCATAAAAGTGTCAGGAGTGTCTGGATATCTAAAAGATGTCGTCTAGAAAAATGAATAGGTACCTCACAACAGAAAGAAAAGTAAAAATATTTAAAACCATGCATGGTTTTAAATATTTTTACTTTGCTTTCTTCTACTTTGCCATGCACTATAGTTCAAATGACCACTTTTTCTGTGAAATTCAAATTTTGAAGCAGCCGTTATATATTTTTTTTGCTGCCAACCAGTCACTAAGAATCCAATTCAAACAAGTGCAAAATTTTTTTTTGTTAAAATTCAAATACTGTTTGACAGAACGCAATCAAAGTCACCGAATCGATATTTGTTAAAAAAATTTTGTGCAGTATCAGTTTTTGATAAAAAATTTTAAGAGTTTATTGGAAAAAGTGTGTGAATAATTAAGAAAAGGGTTTTTATGGAAAACAACGAGACATGTAAGTACTTAATGTTTTTTGTTTAAATGCTTGGAAATTATTTCCTTTTCTGGAAAAAAGGCAATTTTTTTAACCTAACCTCTAAGAATTTATTTTTAATAGCAAATTTAAAGTTCATGGAAGCTTTTAAAATTTTGTTAAAGTTAAATGGATAGATCGAAATATTATTAATTCATTTCAGTTATTTACAAATTGCTATTTTTTGCGTCTTCTGAAATATAATTTTTTCTAGGTTACTTTGCTATGAAAAAAATCGAACTTTTTAAAGTTTGGTTGAATGAGCGCTCAAAGAAGACAAAGTATGATGCCGTTATTAAGCATGTGTTGAACAAAATTGGTGCTCCTGATATTAACGATGATTGGAGAAAGTTATTGGATGGAAAGGTCCGCCTTTTTTGCAACTATTTAGGAACCAAATGGGACAAATGCAGGAGAAAGGAAGAAATATTTCGAAATAAAAACATTACATGGCTTAATGGTGACCTACTTTTTCAAATTAAAAACGCAGCTTAAAAGCAACTTCTCCGGCTGTCGGACGTCCGGAGGTTCCATTTTGTAATAATTCAGAATATGGAAAAAGAAGAGCAGCAGCAGAGCTCTCAACCGCAATAGGTGGCAAAACCGAGCTATTAGTTCGTGCAGCAGCAACATCAGCTCGGAAACAAGGAGACTCAGACTTAGCTGTTGTTCTTAAAAAAAACTCTTGCTAGCCCGATAAGAGCCTCAAAAATGAAGAAGTTGTGTTCTACAAGTCCTCCTACACCGATTCCACTTACTTGAGATGAGACGTTAGCTTTTCTTATTGAAAACAATTTTTCAAAGGAGGCAGTATAACGCAATACGTCGTGAAAGTAAGTTGCGCAACTGCGACATATATCCAAACACTACAAAAAATTTTTTGATGCGAAGTCCAAATGCAGACCTTTAGGCATAAAAGTCACAGAAACAATAGCAAGAGCAAGTTTTTAAATCTTCCGCCTGAAGTTATCGACGTTTTAAGTGGTAGTGAGCCAACAGAGAATCTTGTTGAAGACGATGCTACCTAAACGCGACCTAAATAACAGCAGGCATGCAACAAGGAGGATGCAAGATGTTCTGCCAATAACTTCCTCTCTCAGCCTGAACTACCTGAAGGTGGGCGTCCCGCTGTAATTACTCCGCCGGCTAGCTCAGACGATTTAGGAGAGGACGCGAGGTTCCGAAGGTCGCTGGATTGTGGATAGACGCCACCGTATAAAATTACCAACTGAGTACCCCCCGTATATACGGTTGCGGGTGGAACACAGGTAGCCCCAGATACAAGAGAGTCAGCCCCCCTCCTATTACATGCTGCCATGTACGAAAATCTGTGCTTATCCCAACACAAGTAGGGAAAGAAATCAAACACAAATTAACAACAATAACAAACTTTAATAACCGAAAACAGTTCTTAATATCACATCGTTTATCGCAGGACACAACAAAACAAAAGGAGCTGCCAAATAGATCACTACATTAATTAAAAAAAAAAAGGTTCTTTACCAGACTTAAAAAAAAAGGAAAAGATTTAAATGAAATAATCTAAAATTAGAGATTCAAAACTTATACTAGAAGATTTATGTAATATCAAAACAATCAAGAAAACGTAAGTAGCAGCTTTAAATTGTATAATCAGAATGAAAATCTTTTATAAGGAAACAGGATTTAATACAAAATAAAAGGCGAGGATTTACCTCACTGAAATTAATTCATTAAGTGACAATTTCAATACAAAGTGGCTTTAATCAATGTGAAAACTTTCACGCAAAATAATTAGCCACAGGGTATAAAAGTTAATAAGCCTACTTACAAAATTAATGGGTAACGCCCCAGCAATGCTCCAGGCGTAATCTAGAGTTTTAATAAACAGGAACACATGTTAAGTTAACATCACCCTGTATACACAGGTGATAAAATTATGAAAGATTAAATTAAATGTACGTCAAATAATCAAGATATTAAGATTTAGAACACAAATTAGGAATTCTTAACAGTGGTTCTGTACAATAAAGTTTACAGAATAAATATCGGATAACTTGATCTTGACGTAACCCCAAATTAGTTGCGAAAGCTCGACTGAAGGTTCTAAGCCTCGGGTTTTAAATCAACAAAGCTACAAGCTGCTGGAGAAGCCAGACAACCAGTAAATTAATTTTCTAATAGATTGAGTATGAAAGTAGTCAGGCGTTTAATGCCTTTCGGACAAGATAGGTGGGTAAAGCCCGGTAACTGACTACAGTTAGCGTTTAATATATCAAAGGTTGCACAGAGAAGGGTAAAGCTCCTCTCTTGTGCCCACTAAAGTTTAAATAATCTATCAAACAAACCTCTAAAATAAATTATTTAGGAAAAGAATATTCGGGCTGATTAATACCCTCTTTAGTTAAGAAAACTATTTCAGCAACACTTAGCTTTAACAAATGTAATGCCCAGATCTCCTGAATGCTCTCTTCGTTATAATCCTCACGGAAGTAATTCGGAAATGTCCAACTCGGAATTGTATCAGCAAGGATCAGCCGTCATCTTGGTGATGCTGTCCAAACGGAAAGATTTCTTCGGTCAAGAAGTACTGTAGATATCAGAAGCTCCGCCGTAAGAGGTTTAAGTAAACCAACACGGGATTCCTACTAAAGTTCGCTAAACTTCGCCGACCATCCAAAATTAAGATCCAAAATGGCTATATGACAACCACGTGGAATTTCCCACGATAAAATCTCAAAGTAAACGGTTATAAGTGCTTGCAACTTGGGAGATAGCTCCAATAACAAAATTAATCCTAGGAAAGAAGAAGATTCTAAATAAGTAAAAATACAATAGATAAAGATAATTCTTACCGCAGATATAAGTTCTCCACACAAGTGAATACACAAGCAAGCGCTTCGATGACTTAAGGAAAAGTGTCCGGCGGCACAAAGGATATGAATCGATATATTATCGATCTACGCCATCAGTATGATCGGTGAACGGAAATTTTGTAAAGAAGGGAAATTAATTTACAATAAAACACAGAACAGATGCGGAAGTGAACAACAAAGCCAAAAGCGTCAGAGGGTTAATTAAATCTCCCCAATTAAAGATTTAAGATTCATAAAATTGACCGAGCGATAAACTAGGATACTGGATAAGTTAGTGTAAAACAAATGTTGAGAGATGGCGCTCCGAGCGAGAGAAATTAAATAACGTAAAATTTATTGAATTAAATGAGTTAAGAGACGTATAGGTTCTAAAATAGATGCATGAATTTCTAAAAGAATTTCAACAATAAAGTAATCAATTAAAGGAACAAAATCTGAATACAACAGAATTTACTGCAATCGATACTATGCATTAAAAATAACAGATGTCGGATACCTCGACGTGAATGCAACATCATTCGGAAATATAGGGTCGGCCAAAGTATTAGAACATGAATAAGATTTGAAGGAATTAAAGCTTGGAATAACATAAATTGAACGATAATTAACAATATATTAAAATAAAATAGAATTGAACGTATATGTTGAAAAATGAGAGGACTAAATTGACTTGAAGAGATTAATAAAGAAATAAATTGACTACAAATTCCAGCATGATCTCAATATGATTTCTCGCACGTAACAACGATGACAATGAACAAAATGAAATTTTACCTGCTTCTTCAATCAATATTTTGAATGAAATGTCCTTACAAATTGAGTTAAAGTTAATTGAATAATAATATAAAATATTTTTTAATGAAAAAACTGAAATGACTTATTTACTTCCAAATGGTTAATGGCCGTCAAAGGGTTAATTTTTCAATAGGTTTGTTGAACATACACTTATTTTCGCATATCATCCAATTTTGGCTTTAAATGGCATAATTATTTGATATTTATTAATTTCGCACAGAAAAAGTAGTCATTTGAACTATAGTGCCATGGTAAGATAAATAATGACGTATTCAGCTGAAACCCATGCCAACTCAAGCAAAATTAAACAACTGATGCGAACAACTGAAATGAACACTTTAAGAATCATAATGGGAAAAACAAGGAGAGATAGAGTTAGGAACGACGCTATAAGAGAAGAATGTGTAATCGGAGATATTGCTAGGTTCGTCAGAGGAAGGAGAAATGCATGGAATAAGTACGTCCAAAGGGCAGATGAGACCAGGTTGATAAAAATAGCAAGAGACTAAAGACCAGCAGGAAAAAGATTGTAACGTGTTGAAATCGGCCCTTGTTCAGCTTTAGTTATTTAGTTCGATACTTTTTACCGAATCTGTATATTGTCGATTTTCGATTATATTTTGTAAATATTGATATTTAAAATCTTTATTAATGATTTTGCGGATAATTATTGAAGAGTTAGTTAAAATTGAAATCTCATGATAGTAAATTTTCTAAGTTGCTTCAAAATTTAATTAAGAATTTACGATATATTTTCCGTTGATGTAGGCAACTTTGCTAGCATGTAGTTTTGGATCGAGAATCGTTCATAATTTGCACGCGTAGAGGGCTTTGAAGTTTCAATAATATGATCGAGTTAGTCAATGTTGTGCAATTAGTTGTTAATTGGGTTAAAGTATAACAGGTTTAATGCGAATTTTATTGTTAAAACTATTAGAATTTTTTTCCGGGTCTATCCGTAGCGGATTCCGTTAGAATTGTCCTTAGTATTTTCATTTAAGATCTCCTTGGGTTTTGTAACGACAGCGTCATCTGGTGGTTATTCTTTTTAGACTAGGGTTTTCGATTAATAATTCATTAATTAGTACGTACTTAATTGATATTCTTCGTCAGTTAGATTCCTAATTTTGTTATTTTAATTTTGATGTAGCGAAATAATTTTCTAAATATTTTATTATTACTTGTGGCTTGTGAGCCTTATTAAGATTTTCACATTTCATTTTATTGATTCATGTACTACAGTATTATTCATTGATTTGCTTATTGATTTTTATCCCTTGTTTTGTTTTTTTCTTGATGTTTAATAAACTATTCTTTGTTATTGTTATATTTTGGGTGTTTTATTATTATGGTAACAATTGTTAATGTATGTATTTACCTGTGATTTAGAACTTACTATCGGCGGCGATGTCTGTGTGTATTGTACCGGCTTGAGAGCATAAACACGGTGGCGCTTATTTTATAAAAAGAACCTCCCTTCGCTCGCCTCTTAACTGAGCTGGCCTCTCAGCCGAATATCTCCAGGGCAATCGTGTTATTGGGGTAAGTTATTAAATCATATAGGTTTTACGGTGTGTAAGGAAGCGCGTATAACTATTAGTGTTAGGTCATGTTATTGGCAAATAACAAGAGATCCTGGGAGACCGTTAAAAAGACGGATGAAACGCTGAGTCTCCACTTCCATTGAAACGCCATGATAGATGCGTGAAGATAAACAGATTTCGACCTAAATAAAAGAAGAAGATCCAAAAAGGCACTACAAAAGTTTTGCAATATGAGTGTAATCGATTGTTCCACGCTGTGAGATGTTGTGTAGGTTGAGACCTGTTCGTAGCCGACGACTCGGTTTCTCTGTGTTAACTGCTCCTAAACAGCTCCCTATCTCATCTTGGTTAGAAACGAAATATTGGAAAATTTTACGCTACAACATTGCCTGTAGATCGAATATTGATGACTGTTTCGAGGAAGTGTCTTCTAGACTAGAAGATAATTGACTATATTGTACGACCCTATTTAGGTGGTATAAGGAATTCCAGGGAGGATATTTCAACTTGTAAAGTTGTTCGAGGTTAGGACGCTCCGTTTTATCGGTTACCGAGGAGAACATTGATGTTATCAGAAAGATGTTGGATTAGCTTTTCTCCACGGGCAATATCTATCGTTACTATGACGATAATACAGATGTATTGTTTTCTAAAAAATTAATTGAAGTTGATATTTGTCATGTAATTTGTGGTTGATGTACAAAATGCCAAGAAAAAATTAAAATTGAGGATGATATCGAAAATTGTACTCCGCCAGACGTGCAAATAGCTGCTAAACTTACAACAGTTGATCTCTTGCCATAAAAGTCTCAAAAGAAGTACGAATCAAGTTACAAAATTTTATGGATTATTTCTTCGGAATAGCAGAAAAATGCAAATCTTCCTCATTATGGTCTCAATATTATATGCTTAGATCTATTCTGAGCATTCGCAACAAAAATAATATTGAAACCTATCCCAAATTACGTGCATTTTTGAAAAGAAGATCCGAGACTTATCAGGCTACAAAATCAAAAACATTCACTTCCAAAGAAATCGATGATTTTTTATGCAAAGCTCTAGATGAAATATATCTTGCAATAAAGGTAACATATTAACTTCGTAATAATATCCTGTCATGTGTAACAAAAAATATGTAAATTTTTTAAGGTTGTTCTTATAATGGGCATAAGAACTAATGAAATACATGTCATGAAAATGAATGATATTGCTGACTTGACCAAAACAATGTTATCGAAATAATTGAAACATACATGAGTAGGTAAACTCCACCAGTTTTGTATAATACAAAGGTAATTTTAATAATATAAAATATTATTAAAAACAATGTTAATCACCATCCCCCTCACAAAAAAACAAATTGTAGGGAAATTCATCATAAATGGTAAATTTTATAATGTTTTTAAAAAATATATCAATCTACGTTCGCCAAATGTAACGAGTGATAATTTTTTTCTAAACTATGAGAAAGACTAGTGCACTAATCAAAATATAGGTGTCAACATGATTTCCAAAATGGGGTGAGACATAACTATTTAAAACTACCTGGAGCAGATAAGTATATTGGACACAGTTTCTGAAGACAATCAGTTACAAGACTAGTAGATGCAGGTGCTTTGAAAAGGCTCGGAGGGTGAAAGTCCATATCAGTAGCCGAAGGTTTTATAGACATTTTCATGATAAACAAAATGGACTCAACCAACAAAATCATCAACGCAGTTCAAGCTTCCGACAGCAATGTGCAAAATACTGCCGTGAATAAAAATATGAACAACAAAAACTTAAACATTGATACTTGTGTAGATATAAAATCGCCTTAATTTACTATTGTTACAATTAATGTATGTTATGATAATAAAAGGAGATATAATAGTATATTAAAAAACAAGTTTCATAAGGCACCTTTTTGCCGCACGAGATCAGTTTAGAAAACGAGCCGCGATAGCGGCGAGTTTTCTAAAGAGCGAGTGCGGCAAAAGGCCTTATGAAACGAGTTTTTTATACTATTTTTTCTATTTTGCATTATTTACATTAATAAATTGGAATTATTTAATTTGGAAGTTCAGAGTTTAATTTTTATATAAAGCATGCAGTTGGTCACATTGATACTTGACATTGTCAAATTTAAATCTTGCTATCCGCTAAGTATATTATATTACAAAATAATTTGAAACAAACATGAGTGGGTAAAAACCACACCAATTTGTATAATACAAAAGTATTTTTAATAATATAAAATATTATTAAAAATGGGGTGTGAAGAACACAATACAAGTTATATATTTGTGAATGTATCTCCTCTCCAGTAGAAAGGTGAAATACGTATCTGCGTCTCTGGAGAGGAAATAAATTCACAAATATATAACTTGTATTGTGTTCTTCACACCCCATTTTTAATAATATTTTATATTATTAAAAATACTTTTGTATTATACAAATTGGTGTGGTTTTTACCCACTCATGTATGTTTCAAATTATTTTGTTTATACGCATTCGGTTCGCCCGACAAGTAGTGAAGACAAGATAATACAGTTTTTTATAGATATGGTTGTTACTGTCTATAGAAACACGTTGCTTAGTTCGACAGTTATTATGTAGACAGCGCTGAATATTCTTTCACGCTCTGTCTTAATAATTTCTGGTTGATAGCAAGGTAGTTATGTTTGGTTGAATGTATCTCTTCTCCAGCAGGGGCGTACCGAGGATCCTGTAGAAAGGTGAAATACGTATCTGCGTCTCTGGAGAGGAGATATATTCACAAATATATAACTTGTATTGTGTTCTTCACACCCCATTTTTAATAATATTTTATATTATTAAAAATACTTTTGTATTATATTATATTACATATTATTTATTAATTTTCGTTAACATTACTTAATATTTTATTTAAAAATATGAACATGAGTGACTTAGAAACTAATATATCTTGTTGTCAATTTAATACAATATACGTTGTTTGTGTAGAGTACGAACATATAACATATCTGTCAAATATACTTAAATTCTTAAAATCAATGGACAGCAATGATATTTATTTCTGTGTTCGAACAACGCCAACATTGAAAAATGAAAAAAGGCGTATCGAAATGGAGCTCATTTCGATACTGTTTTGGGTTTCATAATGAGTTCATTTCGAACGCAAAATAGAAAAAAACAATACAGTACTCATTATTACTTAATTCTTTAATATGACTAGAAAAAGTATTGTACTAAACTCGTCAGAAAGGGCCATGAATTACTCCACTCGTCTTCGGCTCGTATCACAAATAATATCCTCATGAACATGGAGAACTTTCTCACTTGTTGAATAATATATTAATTTTCTACGACCCTTTATAAAAAGACATTTTTCGTCACCGAATACTGCAGCAAAAATTTGATTTCCGTCACTAGTGAGAGAAAATCCCATAACGTTAACTTTCATCTGTTGTGACGAAAATTACCTACTAATTTTCACCTGCGTCTAGTTGCCTTCTATTGCTATATCGCGTTATTTTTAAATCACGTGAGTTTGTGCTGTTTGTAGCTTTATCATGATTTCTGATTCAGAAAGTGACGTAGATACTCCCAATACACCAACAGAAATATTTTAATTTTAGATTGATTAGGCATGTAACTATGTTGTAAGTTTACTTGTATTACAAGGTTAAGTAGAGGAACGGTTGTGCTGTTTTACACTAAAAGCCAAACTTAACCTTGCGGTTTTTTTTGTCTCTACTTTTTTTTCGATTAGCTGTGAATTTGTTTTTTTTTCATTATTATTTAATTTTTTTATCGTCTATTCTCGTTGTATTATGGATGTAACGGAAAAAGAAAATAAACTGTTTGTTATTATTATTAACACTAAATCAAGCTGAAAAAACCCGTACGGGCTTATAACGAGAAAAATCGAGAAAGAGGTATGAAGAAGTCTATGTAAAATTCATTGAATAGAGGGCAGATAATAGCGTAAATTCATATTCGGAAATTGTGCTGTTGGCATATTTTGCAAAATTGTGGGAAAATTTGAAGCGATGGACCTTATCGCCTACATATTCTATGTGTATCAATGTTTAAATAATAATTAATTGAAATATGATTTATGGTTTTGTAATTTTTAATTGAATATAAAGTATTTATTTAGATATTTTCTTAAATATTGTTACAATGCTATAGGCGAGGTCGTAGAAAAAGTATAGTGTTTATCTAGTCGAAATAATTCTTTTTAGCTCGCGAATATTACAAAACTCGGTTTCGCCTCGTTTGGTAAACTGTTCTCTCGCTTAGAAAAATGTTACTTTCGTCACTCGTTACACAATATACTATTGTTTACTTAAATTATTTCTCTTTCTGTACGATCGCGCGAATTAATCAATCCGCCTGCATACTAGGCTGGGTCAAAAAAAATTTTTCTTCATTTCTTGAGAGGCTCAGTGATAAAAAGATGCTAAATGGTATAGCTAATCTGCATATACAATTTTATTGCATTATTTAAAGTTTTACTGCCTCCGGATAGCGATAGAAATTTCAGAAAAAGTAGATTTTTGACATCACTTTAATAATACTTTTTAAAAATTCTTTCAATGGAGACTGTGGTTAAATAAAAATTTAAAAAAGGTATATAACCCCTTACCACAATTATTAGTCGTATCCTAAATACATATTGCGACAACTAAATTGTCATCATCAGTAGGTAAAAACTACTAATTAAAAGTCGCACATGGGGCACAGTAAAGTAAGAAAAACGCTTCCGCACAACTACTATACACTGCAACCCTGTAAAGACTAAATTTAACATGCCAATCTCAAAACTACGAGACAAACACTTGCCTCTTTAGGAAAAGGTCTAAACATGTGTTAAATTGTCAAACAAAGAAACGGCAGAAATTCATCTCTAAGGGAGGCGCCAACTAAATTCGATTTTTAAAAACTACGATGACCCACTATTAAACTTAAATGAAACACCTTATATTTTCACAAAACACTAGTATATTTAACTATATGTATATTTCATGTGCATTGCACACATCAGTAGTTATTATTTAAACGTATTATTTCGAGTACATGTATAGTAAAAATATCTATTTTGGGTAGGGGTGTAAAAATTTTCCTTTACAAATGGTTAAAAAGTATGGTCGTATATTGTAAAAACCGAACTCTATAGAAATTCTGAGAAAGACAAAATTGGGAAGGGCCGTTACATGTGAAAAAACAAGACATCCGACTGTGTTGTGTTATATTAAATAAGAATCAATTAACGTGAAAAGGATCTATGAATTATTAGATATTGTAGGTATATAATTTAAAAGTTAATTATAAATAGGTGACATGTCATTGTTAAGGAGTTAAGCACTTTAATATAATGTATAGAATTCACGGTTGGCTCTAGGTGAAACATGATTAATAATTTACTAAACAAAACACCCGGTACATTTGTTCCACAAAACGCGAAACATTTCACATTTTGTGAAACAAACACACCAAGTGCTTCATTCAGCAAACCATTGTTAAGGAGGTAATTTTTGCATTCTTTCACGTGTATGGATTCCCACATGTCTAAATTTCTGCTGTTACCCCCCCACCCACTTATGGTAATAAAAATGTGAATAGACAGCTGAACGGTATTGGAGATTTATCGCTATTCAAGGAGGTATGTTTATTTTTCGCGATAAATATACTTTCATAAGCATCAAGTTCGTGGGGTTTATTAATTCCTTTGATCAACTTCAAACCTGTAATCGGTACATTGTGCAGTGTGCTCAAAGCGTGATTTGCGACATTTGATTTATCCGGTCTATTGTATTTGATATGTGATATGTGTTCTTTAAAACGGGTTGTTATAGGTCGTTTAGTTTGGCCTATATATTTCAAATTACAATCCGCGCAACTAATTTCATATATCCCTGATTTCGAATTGGAATTAATTCTATCTTTAGTATTCCCTAGCAGACTTCTGATGGTGTTTTCGGACCGAAAGGCTACCTGGAGACCTCTTTCTTTCACAACTTTATTAATGTTTTTCGTGACAGGGTAGTATGGTAGACATATGTACTTTTTCTCTTGGTTACATTGGGATATCAAACTCGTGGATTCGCGGATTGTATTTTTTATTTTTGTTTTTCTAATTAATTTATTGATTATTTCTATGTCAAAGCCATTGTATGTCGCAATATTTTTAATGAAATCTAGTTCTGTTTCATATCTCTCTTTTGTTAACGGAAAATTTAGTAACCGATTGACTAAGAAGTTAAAGGAAGCTGTCTTATGTTGATAACTATGATTTGAATCCGCGGTGATGAATCTATTAACGTTGGTTTCTTTCCGGAAAATATCGATTTCTATTTTATGTTTATTTCTAATCAGTAAAGTATCTAAAAATGGTATCTTGCCGTATTGTCCTTTTCCACCGTAAATTTAATAGTCGGAAACTTCAAATTTAATTGATTAACAAACATGTCTAATTCGCATTTCCGTGTGTCAAAAATCGCGAGAATGTCATCTACATACCTAATCCAGACTCTAGGGAAATATTTAGCGTTATTTTTGAATTCTACTTCAAATTGACTCATAAATAAATTGGCTATGAAAGGAGATAGGCAGTTACCCATGTTGTGCCTTGTTTCTGTTCATAAAATTTTTCTCCTACTTGGAAACAATTATGCGCCATGCACAGAGTTGTCAATCTCATGTATTCTTTTATTTTTGAAGGTTCAATGTTATTCTTGTGGAGCAAGCTTTCTAAATATTTCATAGTCTCTGGAATAGGTACCGAGGGGAATAACGACGTCACGTCGAATGAAACTAAAATTTCCCCGGTTTCCAGTTCACAATCTTTAATTAATTTAACAAATTCTAAAGAATTGCTGACTGACAAATTTTCTAGTTTAACGGGTAGATTTTTAAAGTTTTTTTAAATTACATATCTATACAAGTTTTATGCAAAATAATTCTAAGTATCGGTATATAGAGGTAATCCCGATATAAAACTGTACAAGAATAATTGAAACATACATGAGTGGGTAAAACCCCACCAGTTTTGTATAATACAAAGGTATTTTTAATAATATAAAATATTATTAAAAATCTGGTGTGAAGAACACAAATACAGGTTCACTATTAATATTTTTTGTGAACGTGTCCGAACATATCCCTCCCCAGAGACGCAGATACGTATTTCGCCTTTCTACAGGCTTATGTGGACGGGGCGAGGTACTTCGGTTGTCCGACAACAGGCAGCGCTGAATTTACTGCTACGCTCGGTCTGAATAATTTCTGTGATGTGGCCATGTGGTTCTTTTTTGTGAATGTGTCTGAAGATATCCTTTCTCCAGCAGGGGCGTACCGATGAGCATGTAGAAAGGCGAAATACGTATCTACGTCTCTGGGGAGGGATATGTTCGGACACGTTCACAAAAAATATTAATAGTGAACCTGTATTAGTGTTCTTCACACCAGATTTTTAATAATATTTTATATTATTAAAAATACCTTTGTATTATAAAACTGTACTTTTACAATGTGGATTCACACTGTTAAATTTCCTCAGAACACGCATTTACATATCGCTACCTTAATATAGAAAGTCCCTAACTCAATTTTTTACAAATCGAGTTTTTTTTTGGGATATTTCGATATATCTATCGAAACATGCAAAAATCTCGATTTAAAAAAATGAGTTAGGGCATTTCTATATTAAGGTAGCCCAGGTAGCGATATACAGCACTGATTCAATCTAAAGGTTCAATAAGACGTGCCACAGCCGTAACCATATAAAACCAATCGTATGTGCTCCAATGTTTTCGATTTTGGTAATTCAAAGAAACAGTTATTTTGCACACCCTGAAAACTTATTACTTGCAATGTTAACAGATCCCCAGCAACACATTCGTGAATTAGCTGTCCATCGAATTTTGTAAAAGTAGATCAGGAACATCAAAGCAGTTACGGCTTTTTCAGATACCAACGATAAACTTTAATGCATCATCATATTTTGACCTTTTGAATTGGGAAGAAACTATCACTGAACCACCTATATTAAAATCTGTAAATGAAGAAAATCTTCGACTGTTTATTGAAGAAGAAAACAATGGAGGAATTGAGCTATTACACCTTCCCTGTCACACCCAAGCGGTAGAAAGAGCAGTCAAAGCTGTGAGTGAAGCATCATCAACTTTGTGCAACAAAACAACAAGAGAAGGTTTCATGAAAACGCAGATAGAATCAAGAAAATTAATGCCGAAATTCGATAGCAAAAAGGATTTTGTCACAAAATAAACTCATTATATTCATTATTTTTATGATAATCCTTTCTTGCACTTTTGTAAAAAAAATTTTGTAGGCTTTTTTTCTCTAAATAAATATAATTACAATTGATTTCTAACTTTTCCAAATAAATAAACTTAATTAGAGTAATTTTATATATCATGCTTTAAATTATTTTTTAAGTACATTTTTGAAAGATTCAACATTAAACCGGAGGCAGAAGATTAACTCCGATTGCTACCAAACTTCGTAACCTAATAGCACTTATAATTTGGCATCTTTTTGTCACCGTGCCAATAAAAATAAATAAAATTTTTTTTTTCTCCATACATATGTGACCCAGCCTACTGCATATTGCCATGGATTTTTCCATGGAGAAAAAGAAAAAAATATCAGAACTATATTGAACTTTTTGTGAAGAACATTTATTAAACTCATGTATTTTATTTTGGTGTCTATTTTATTTCAGACGGGGATCGATATAAATATATTTAATTTTAAGTGATGAATTTTATTATGTTTGAATTTTTAATCCATCCCTGTGTATCTAGGTTAGTCAGATGTTTAAAGCCGCCGCCACCCCGGATATCATATTGTACTAAGATGTATATATTTTTCTCTATCTTGATTTTATATAGTAGGTGGGGATGCCCTTGCGGTTCCTGGAACTTCATTTTAGAGATTATTTGAATGTCCTTTAAGATAGGTCGGTATAAGTGAATATTAGACACAACTTAATTTTGTCTAATATAGTTAAAATTTTGGATAATTCGTTTATAGTTTTTGGTGCGTCGTATGTGATTTAAAAGTAATTTATCGAGAATTTACAAATCTTTTATATTTGTAATTTAATTTAAATGATACACCTATCTAAAGAAAGGGAATCTCTCGTGTTTAATTGTGATGCATTAATTAATGTAGGTATCTTTGTAATTATTATTAATATATTGAAGAAAGCGCTATAATTAACTTGTAAATTTTTGTGAAATTTTTTTATGTATTCAGAATAATATCTAGAAAATTTGTTAAATGGTTTTTGTGGAGTTTGGGTGTTTTTATTCACTTTGAATATTTCAATACGTAGGAAGGTGGGGACGAGTTTGTGTGATGTCATGTGAATGCATTCATGACAGTTCAGATTTTGATTTCGCGCGCAGAGTAAACAATTCTTTACTTTGACGTTTAAATTGTTGGGTTAATATTGTTGACATCTGATGAATTTTTGGATATTAGTAATTTTGTTATCTTTGCTCGTGAGTTGTCATAGTGAGGTTTTTTAATGATTTGTATCTTCATATGATATCCAAATCTTTTTTATCCTCGATTTGCTGTGTCTTTAACAGTTCAATGTTACACTTTGTAAAGTTGATTTTTTTTTTATTTTTTTTTAATATAAATGTAAGGGAAAAATGTTTGTATAATTTATCTGACACCTCGTGTTTTATTTTATGATATAACCTGCATCCGTAAGGATCGACCCGAGAGAAGTGAGCTCAAGGAAATCTACGAGACTGAACAGCCGGAAGATTAAGTTGTAGTGTGAACAAAAAAAATTAATAAGCAATCAAAAGCACATTCCACTGCAATATGTACTTATCTATTTAATATTAACTGCTAAAATTTAAAGAAATAGTTTTAACTTGATTGTTATGCAATCTAAAGTTCTAACATTCCGTTATCTTTTCATTCACTCACTGTATAACAGAAACAGTAAAATAATCATCGTCAACCATTTTTCCTCGAATACACGTCACCCACATAGCCATTAGATTAGGTAAAAAACACTTCCAAGTGTAAAACCCCGTGAAACGAAAGCGAGATGGAATTCCTTTTCTGGAAATATTACGCGTGATTTACCACCGAGATGGGACGCATGCAGATCAACGAAGTCTCTGTATATGAACGTTATTATATATGAATTATGACTAGAGGAACGGTTCTATATATATCTTTATTTTTATGATGGAATCAATCCTATCTGCTTATTCTCGTATATAAAAGAATAACAATCAGAAGGAATAGAAATGCATGTCGATATATGAGTATGGGTGTTGTATGGAAAAATGTGATACGTTCCTTCCTCATCGTAATTTTGCCTGGAGGAAAAGCAAAGGAGAACAAAGTTTCCCGGGTTTGTAATAGGATTGAAAAGAATACTCCCTGCGGTCTTGATTTAGTGAGTCTTCGGTTGACAAATATTGATGAGAGGAATGCTTCACTTAGATTGCCGTAATGCATCATGTTTTAACATAAGGCTGTCAAATTTCTACGGAGAAAATGGATATATATGTTCCATAAATTTCGTTTATTTCAGCGATATTGAAAATGGTTATAATATACAGTTAGATGCTTCTCGGATATTCAAAAAAAAATGCATTAAGGTATAGATAGAAGCAGTATCCTATTCCTTAAAGTTGGTGATGTGGGTCAATAGATTCGATTGGTGGATATTGCCAGATATAGGGCATTAGGTATTGACTAACCGTGTAATATGAAATACTTATTTTAGGGTAAAAAATATATTTTATTTTTCGTCATAATCCCCAGCGAGTTTCCATTATTTTCAAACCATCCAAAAAGTAATCTTTCGGCAACTCTACAAAATATTTTTTTAAATTCAGAAATAAAAAGAAATCACTGGAAGCCGGATCTGGCGAATATAATGAATGAGGCAGCAATTCGAAACGCAATTTGATAAATTTTGTTGCGGCAACAGCGGACTCTCTTTCCTTCAACAACTGCGGGCGTTTTTCTTCACTTCTGCATAAAAACATGTGAGCAAATCAGCCAGTTATCGTTTTTCCCTTTCTTAACCCTTAACTGGTGACGTGCTTTTATTAGAGCGTAACTAGTGACGTGGGGTCCCTCAGTACCCTACACTTAAAAGCAGCATAAAAAAAATTTAAGGTTTTCAAGTAATTTTGAGAAACTGTTTTCTTTAATATCATTCACATAATAAATATTTAATAACATTTTACAAACACAATATTTTGTTTTACGCTAAAAGTGATATACAGAAGAAAAAAAGATATGTTTTGTAATGCGTTTAATTTTTATTAAAATAAACTGAAAGAGACATTGACAAAAATATAAAACATTAAAAAAATTAAATTTAACATAGTATTCTACTAAAATGTCAAAAACGTTTTCAGAACAAATCTTAGATAAAAAAAATCACAACATCTGAATAAACTAATAATCACCGCAATCTTTACAAATTTTTTGTGTGCAATTTGCACATATTGCAACTTTACATATCTTACACAGTGTACTAGTCTTTTTATCAGCTCCTCTAGGACATTTCCCACAACGTCTTCTCTTATTGTCGACTACCTCAGCTACATTACCAATTTCTGTTAGAGGTTTCTGTAATATTCTGCCAATAGAAAGGCGTATTTCTCGTGGAATAGATGTGTTCCGAAGTCTTCTGTTAAGGTGTTCTTCAACCAATTGAAATGACAGCCTTTTTATGAAATTTAGTCTGGATATGCTGTCATTACCCCTAAAACAACCATATAGGATATAGGCATTTACACTTGAGATGTCAAGTATGGTATGAAACACTGCCATCGGCCACCTCCTCGTCCTTCTACTAGTGGTATAATTGGAACAGCGTTGGTCCAGACTATCAACTCCCTTAGTCAAATTATAAAATGCTATAATCTCAGGTTTTTTTACTGTCATCATCAGTGTTGATGGTGTGGTGCATTGAGGATATCATGACAGTTGCTTTCTTTATTTTTGGAACATACGACAACAAAGTCATATCAGCTGTAAATCCATACACGACAGACTTTTCTTTTCTAGTTTTACTAGGTTGAAACTCTGGGGGTATCATTCTTTTGTTTTTTTTTTTACTGTCCCAACGTAAGTTAAATTGTGTGTTTTTAGTGACTGAACCAGTTCATCTGACGAAGACAAATTATCGGCAGTAATGTTTCTATTGGATCCGTGAATTGGTTTGCATAGCCGTATGACCGACTGCGTTGGCACAGCTAATTTTCTCTCGGCATCAGACAGGCCGCGACCGTCACTTGATTTTCCTCTATATATGTACGCATTATACATGTAAGATTTTCGTGCGTCAGCTAAGATCATAATTTTTAAGCCGTACTTATTTGGCTTATTAGGCATATACATTCGAAATTTGCATCTGCCTCTGAAAGCCAACATCTCATCGATACACGCATAATGCCCTAGACAGTAACACTGTTGTGAATTGGCAACGAGTTGGTCAAATAGGCTGGATATCGCTGCAGCTTTGTCACCAAGTAATCGCATAATTCTGTCATCAGCATTGTCGAATCTCAAATTAGACAAGATTATCAGAAATCGTTTAAGTGACATTGTGTTTCTAAATATATCACGACCAGTGCCATCCGTTGCAAATATAGCCTCTAGGTGTTCGTGGTTTGATTTAAAGGCTCCCGAGTAGTAAAGGAGGCCTAAAAATGCTTACATTTCAATTGTATCTATATCTTTTAATTCAGGTTTGTCTTCCCTCTTGTAGTTTATCCTTTCTCTGCTTAATTTTTCATTTGTCCTGTTTACTACGTCCTCTATCATTTCATCAGTAAACAAATGCTTCCAAATACTATAGGGATCTGCATTGTTATTCAAAGTTCTCATAGGCCCTCGCAATCCTGGTAAAAACCTAACAATATTGTGAGCTTCCGTTCTTTTATTCCGTGCAGGTTCACACTTTGACCAATTCATTCTATTTTTCCCATAAAAAGCTCGACTATTTGCTTCATATTCATTTTCAACATATTCAGTTTCAACGGGCAGGTCATTATCATCGCTAGCATAACTTGTGTCGGTAGATGTATCGGCATTCTGAAGAATATCATTTACAGGTTCTTCGTCTGAACTATTATTCACTTGATCAACATCTTCCTTATTTATACTATCTTCATTTTCTGATTCCTCAAACCACCTGAGTACTGTACTTTCAAAATTTAGGTCTCCGTACCGAACTACTTTCGGATTATTCGCCATTATTCTAAAAATAAATAACACTAACTAAGGAAAGCGAATGTTTCGCTGTAAAATAACTGGTGACGTGAGGTCATATAAGACCCCACGTTGTCTTTACTTACCTATACCACAAATAGCATTCAGAAGACCGACGTGAATTGGTTGGCACTACACTTACAACTGATCAACTTGAAGGTACTGAAGTGCCGGTTTAGATTAGCGCATGCGCCTAGAAATTATGCGAGCTTGAATAGTCTCTGGGGTCTCCGGTGGCACCACGTCACCAGTTAAGGGTTAAATTACACTGGCCAACACGATTTTTACTGACTTCTAAGCGAGACTTGTTTTTTTTTACTAATTCGGGTGTGCTGAATCCAAACATCATATTAATTTTTGCGTATCACGTCAAAATTAAACTGTATACTTACTATAACTCTTTGAAGAATCACTAATGCGTAGTTAATTACATAAAACCTGTTACGATATAAAGAAAGTATAAATAATTCATTTATTTATTTCAATACAGTATTAGTTAGGAGTATAGTGCAAGTATTTACACAATAATTATAATTATTGAAAAATTACAAGAGTATTTGTAAAAGGAAAAACAACAATCAGGGAATAAATGTTTGTTTGTAGCACTTTCTGTTGTGTATCTTGGTTTGGCAGTCCCTCTGAACACTCTGTTAGTAGTCAGCCATCATATGAGGATCCCATCTTTGTTGGTGCCGAGTTTCCATTATTTTCAAATCCAGATGAAATATCTCGCTTGTTCATCGTTTACAGTACCCAAATTTTCTGGAAACCTATCAAGATGACTATGAATTAAGGGAAGCTTTATGCCCATGTTACAACCTAGGCGGTGAAATTTTTTAAGCATTGATTGCTGATTGGCTTTTTTGTTTCCAAGAAAATTTTTCGCCACCATCGTGAATGAAGTCCAGGCTTCTTTCTCAGCTTCGTTCATAGAAATGATGAAATTTGGATCTCCCATTAAAGTTCTAATTGAGGTCCATTAAATGCCCCAACTTTAATTTTTTCATAACTTAGTCGTGGAAACTTTTCACATATGTTATGCAAGCAGTTATCTTGCAAATCTAGAGCTTTAACATATTGCTTCGTAAGACCCAATTATTTGATGTGAAGAGGTGGACAAATTACTTTTTCTCTGTCAACGAAATGTTGACTTATAATATTCTTTTTTCCAACATTTAGGGTTGCTCTGGGAGGCCAATGTTTCTGATCCAGTGTTGATTTCTAGGTCGACTATCCCAGTGGCTCAAAAAGCACGGAAATTTTACATATCCTTATTGAAAGCCAAGTAATAAGTTTACCATTTTCAGATCCACACAGAAGACCCAGTTATGGTCTGTATATTTTAGGAATTTCATAACCTTCTCAATGTCGTCCTATGTTTCCTTTAATTGAACAGAATATTGAATAGGAATTTCTGGCGTTTTCCCTTGCTCCACTGCTGAAAATTTTCCACAGATGATTTACACACACTATATGGAGCCCATGACTTGTCTTGATCAGCAAGTTTTATGTCAAAATAAGCTAAATACATTTTTTAACGAAAGCAGTAATAGCTACCCTTTAACTGAGAACGATGAAGCTGCCACAAATGTAGCAGAACGAATCGGCACTATTTGCACATCTTCGAGTAGTAGACATTATGTAGTTTCTTCTCTAAGACCTAACGTTTAACTAATGTTTTATTATTACTTTTGTTTACTTTTAAATATTCCTAAGTGATCAATACGTTCTAATAAAATCACATTAAACCCTAACATATTCACTTAGTGAAAAAAATTAGCTTAATAGACTTGCATTTCTTTATAATTGTTTATTGCTAAATTAGTATTGTAAAGTTTGTCTTTTCGGGTTCTTAAATAAAACTAACGATAACTTTAGACACACACTATATTAATAATAAAACGTATAACAATATAAAAACTAACCGCTAACAATAAGCACATTTATGTATTTATATTTATGTAACTTTAATCCGCGATGCTTCGCTATGGAATGGTTCAATCCCTTCTTCGACGGCTTTTATATCGTGGCTTATATTTTCTCCATGCATGCAGAACACTCGAGAAAATGCCAGAGGTATGACGCGCTACGCGTCGTTGGATGACTCATCCAACGACGTGTAGCGCGTCATACCTCTGGCATTTTTCCTGCTGCTCAGACAATGCTTTCTTGGCCACCTTACCACATTTACTCCGAACGTGACCAATTTCTCCACAATTCCAGCATCGCAGTACTCTTTTATTTGGTTTGATCTGGTTTAGAACTCTACTAACCACCTGCTCTATGAACTCCTCATTTTCCTGTTTGTCAACAGTGCAGACACGAGCATGGTTCCGAGAAGCTTGTTTTGCAGTCTCAAACCCAAGCGCGTGCGCCAAAGCATCGATCAAGGCTTTTCGGTCGTGCCAACCTCAATTCTTGCTGCGTATCAATATCCCGGAGACCATCTATGAACGTCTGGACAGCTAGGTGTTCCATGAAATTATCTGGCGCCATCGGATATACAAGTCGAACTAGACGAGCAATATCTGCCTCAAATTCCTGAAGATTCTCGCCTTTCTACTGTGATCGATTTTGCAGCTGGGTATGGTATACTTGCTCCAAATGCGCATGGCCATATCTCATCTCAAAGCGTTTAATGAGTTGAGAATAATCTGTACGTTCCTCAGGAGGCAATGTCTGCAAAATTTCACTAGCATCACCCCTCAATGCTATGATTAAAGCAGTCGCCTTCTCGACAGAAGACCATGCGTTTGCTTCTGCGGCCGCTTCGAATTGCGCCATGCAAGTTGCCGATGACGTCTTTCCATCAAAGGTTGGCGGCTTGATTCTGGTCTTTGAAATACCCAGAAGTTCTTCCTTTATTTCGATGGGCAGTAGTATAACGTCTTCATTACCCTGCTTGGGATCAGAATGACTCGTGGTAACGGCTAATTTCATCTGAGTCATTATTGCCTCTAAAAGTCTAGAATGTTCTCCAATTTTCTCCTCTACAGCTATGAAAACCTCTTCCTTTAATGCTTCTGATTTTTCCTTTAGTCGCTGCTCTAGAACTTTCTCCACTTGTTCCAGACTTTTTTCGAAGCGTCTAGAATTTTCTAGTAATTTCTTTTCCAGATTTTTCTCGAGGATTCTAGCGGTTTCTAAGTTTCTTTGTTCCATCTGGGATGACTTGAGATGACTAGACGTTGTTCCAGAGTTTGCGAACTGTCTATTAGTCGTTGTTCCAAACTTTTCACACTGTCCATATTCTTCTGTTCCATTTGTCCTAGAGTTTTTGCTAAGTTTCCAGACTCTTCTGCTCCATTTTAGTTTGTGAACCTATTAGGCGCTGTTCCATGGTTTTTACACAGTCCAGATTATTCTGTTCCATTTTAGTTTGTGAGTCTATTATTTGTTGTTCCATTTTCATCGACAGCGAATTCACGTCAGCATCTTCGCCTGGAACTTGAAAGACATAATTCTCTGGATCCTCGCCTTCTTGGATCAACACATTGCGAAGCCGTTGCTGGAGGATTGCCTTTTTGCCAATTGTATCCTCATCTCTCTCCTCTAATTCTCGTTTTAAATCAGTCACTTTTAATTCCGTCAGTTTCATTCTATTAGCCATCACTATATTTAAAATAACGTCTTTTCGCACTGTATATTTATTTAAATAGACATTTAATTAATTAGACACACTATATTAATAATGAAACGTATAACAATATAAAAACTAACTACTAACAATAAGCACATTTATGTATTTATATTTATGTAACTTTAATCCGCGATGCTTCGGTATGGAATGGTCCAATCCCTTCTTCGACGGCTTTTATACCGTGGCTTATATTTTCTCGATGCATGCAGAACACTCGAGAAAATGCCAGAGGTATGACGCGCTACTACGCGTCTTTGGATGAGTCATCACAGTATGTTAGTACTTAAATATTATCAGGTACAAGGGTATATTATGCTACTGAGATAAATGTATTTGGAATATTTTGTCAGAATTTTGAAATCGGCAAACAAGAATTGCCGTAGAAGGAAAACTTGACGTGATAGGGACAAATGGGTTTCATATTTGGCATTAGGGCACCAATATTAATTTAAAAGAAGTATCAGATCATAGTGAGCAGAAAAAAAGTTGTTGGTCAGTGTTATCATTAAAGATAACAACTTTAGAATTCCAAAAAACTGCGGCCATGCCCTTATCGGCCAAACAAACAGTTTTTGCTTTCTTGAGAGACACGAATAATTCTCTTACGTTACGATGAAGGAGCCACACATTCTCCTGATATTTGGATGTGAGCAGGCATTTAATTAGCATTAAGCAAACGCGGCACCTATCTCGCGGATAGCTTTTTCATATTTAAATTTTCATGCTAAATATTGCGTACCCGTTCGGTTGAAATGTTTACTTCATTAGCTATCGCACGTACTTTCAATTTACGATAACTACTTACAAGGGTATGGATTTTATTAACCATATCTGAAGTAAATGACGGTCTAGAACGTTCTGCATTATCTGTGTTCAAATGGTTAGTTTTTAAAGGAGAAAATCACTTACAAATAGTTTCATGGGACGGAGCACATCCACGATAATATTTGTGTAACTTTAACTTGATTTCTTTAATTGTTTTTGCCTCGTAAAAAAATATGTTTTCCTTCTACCGACTTCGTAGGTTGGCTCTTATTGGTTTGTTTGGAGGGAAGTAACAACTACTTACGACTTATGTACGTTCGTAACCCTTGACAGCAGGATATAATATTTTACTTACTGCCCTAGAGACGTAAATAATTCGACATCAGATTTCGCAGTGACAAGTGACAGTAAAACACGTTTGAAATTATTATGTTCTCTGTCGATTATCTGTGTGTTTTCAAAGTCTAAATGGCGATCGCATTGCAGTTTGTGTGTAAGTAAAGCAGTTTTGTCTATTTTGGAGTATTTTTGGGCTCGTATTCTTTTGTATATGGTGGTATTTTATAGATGACATGTATTTCGCGATCATTTTCTATTTTAGGCTTTAGTTTTGAAAATAGATGATTATTTGTATTACTAAGTTTATATGTTGTAGCTATATCTTGTTTTTTTGTATATTTATTTTTTTCTGATAATTGTGGAACATATGAGGAGCTTCTTTTCAAAACGCAACATGTCCATCTAAACAACTTTGGAGAAATCCGTCAAAAACAATTGCGGCTGTTGTACACATCGGAAACAATATTTTTCTTGTATAATGTTATTTATAATGATCTAAAATGTAATTTAGAAAAGGATTATATAATATGTGTGATGTATTTAATATAGCATAAAACAAGTTTTGGACTCGTTGCATTTTGTTAAAAAATGGGACATGTTTCGATTTGAAAAGAAATTTCATTTAAATCATTGTATAAATAAGGGCTTTATTTCTAAAGACGCATTCAAAAATACTGTAAAATAATTATCAAATTATTTCTTCTGAAAATAAATTTGAAAATTAGTCTTTATTTCATAAATATATATTCAAAAACACTCCAACAAAAATTCTTTATTATTTCTTCTAAATATACAAAAAGGTTTTGTTTAATTATGACAATACGTTAATCACGTATAAAGCGTTTGTACAATATGAAACAAACATGTAAATAAATAATTTACATATCTGTAACTATGCATGTGGATTTCTTCTAAAAACAAACGTAAAAATAAGACTAATACTAAAAGCAATACAATTTAATTTCTTCTTCTGGTTCGAGGCAAACACACGGTTCGTCTTCTGATTGTAGCAATGGATCATCCGTAATGTGGTCGCGTAAAAGTTCGAAGTACCAACTAAATCTGTCTTCATGATACCACTCCTTACCAAACGTTTCTTCTAAAAGCTTATTAACGGCCTTTCCTTTATCTGCGGCCAGAAAACGTCCTTTGTTGCTCTAACGTATTCCGAGTTTTTTAAATTTTTTCCTCGCTTTAATAATGAATCAAATTTATTTGAGGGATCAGTTATTCGGAAATTCATTTCCATTTTTATTTTAACAGTCTTTCCTCTTCCTTCTGAATTTTCCTTTACTATAAAAACTTTTTTTTGCTCGCTTATACCCACGACTTTTTTAAATGTCTCCAAGAGAGATTTCAGATTATAAACGTACCAATCCTTGCCCATAACATAAACGTTGCCATATTGTTTGTATAAATTTTGATATTCTTCCGGTACTAGTATTCTAGAGTGACGCCGTAATTCTCGTTCTACACGGCCAAAAACACGATCAGTCGGCAAGTAAGAATGGCCGCGTACTGGGAAAATTAGACATATTTCGGTAATATTTGGTGGAGATTCCTTATACAGCCAATACATTAGTAAATGTACAATATGGGAGTTCTTATTTTGTCCCCCACACCCATCCGAAAAAAGTCGTATTTTTGTCACATTTTCTAAGTTTTGATTTCGAAGAAAATGTAGAAGAGCGGATCCCACCCCATTTGAACCTCTTCCACTTATCTCTTCAGTCCACGTATAAAATGATGGATTAGTCGATTTTAAATTAACCACGCAAAATGCATAAAATGATATTTGCAAAGAATAATACGCTTCCTGTATTGGTAGTTTAGGCAGATTTTGCACTTGTTGGAGATCGAAACATAGCTTACTGTTCCCTCTACTTCTTCCTTCATTATTGCGTGAAACTGTTTAGCTCTCAATTTATGTATCTTTAAGTCACGTTTATGATTCTGTTTTTCCACATTGAAAGCAATTTTAATTTGATTTTTTAGTCTTTCACAGTAGCTGCAAATGTCACTAGCAGGGGAACCAAATCCCAGATTGAAATCATTAGAAAATAGTTTGTGAAAGTAAGTGTGGTTAACCTGTTTCTCGGCATCAGCGCTGTTATTATACATTTTGGACATCTTCGAAATATTTAATTCCGCAGGTAGATAAAGTCTTTGTGTATTTGATCTATTATAGTGAGATTCGCATGCTTTGAATTTTCCAATAAATTCTTTTACGTTTCTTTTCTTTGCAGCAAGCTTATCTTTCCACCTATTACCACCTCTATTTTCTTTTTGCTCTTCTCCCCTTCTAATATTTCTAGCTACTAAGAAAACTCTTCTACGATTTACTTCAAATAACGTTTCGAAAAGTGCTCGACATACTAAAAACTTTGTTTCTCAGTACGAACCTGCATTATAACGAACATAGTTTGTTACAAACAGTTTATAATATAAGTAGAATAACTTACTGTGTAACTTATTTGCAAATTATGAGATCTTTTCACAGGAACATTTCGCTCACGACGCCGTTTTGACAACTGGATTTCAATTAAATTCACCAGCCCAGAATTCTGCTTGATTCTGTCGTTATCAATATAAAACTTTTTTTTTACTTTTAGCAAAATTGACATAGGTATTTGATGACACTTCAATTTTTTATTGATGGTATGATTGCAAGCGCGTCTCCATTTATCTAGATCTAGATCCTTTGCAGCATATCTACGAAACATTATGAAACACAGTTTGAAACAAAATCTAACCTAAAACTTACTTAGCGTTCCTTTTTGCAATTCGCTCCTGTGCCCGGGTCCTCTTTCGTTTTCTGCTTCCACGACTGTTCTCAGCCACACTAACTCCTTCATCACTATTCTCGGCATTCATATTTTAAATTGTTTATAACAATTTCAACACACAAAACAGAAAACAACTAGCGAGATCACAATTTGTCGTACACAATGAGTCACACACTTTACACAGACGGACTTGTTGCAGTTTGCAAAAAAAAAGATTGTGGACTTGTAACATTTGTTCGAAACACATCAAGTTCGGTACACATTTTAAATGAGACTTATTGCAGGTTGACGAAAATGCAAGTTGGCATTTATTTCTCACATCTTAATGAAGGTAAAGCCATCTATAACTCAATTTATGAAAAAAGTGGACTTGTTGCGCTATGAAAAAATACTCCTCATATGGAATCGTGATGTATGTTGTTTCATTGTTTAAATTGTTATTGGTGCCTGCAGTGTTGTATATTTGGTGGATTCTTTTTTTAATTGTTTGCTCTATAAGTTGTGGTGGATAGTTATTATCTGTTAGGATCGTTTTAATTTTCTTGATATTATCTCTTCTATATTGAGTATGTGATAGTTTTACTGCTCTATCAGTCAGATTATTTATAATCATTTTATTGAAAACTATTTAAGCAAATATCTGAAAATCCTGACGCGATTAAGAAAAGTGTCAGAATGCAAAAATGCATAAGATACACGTATTAATGTATAAGAAGAAAAAACATGTCAACCAGCGTCATTTATAGTAAATTAAACAGATACTAATACGGCGTAAGAGTTTAATTTCCATCTCAATTTCACTAAAACAACTAAATCTTTTGCAAAATAACATTTGCTATTCGCTGTTTTCCCAAGAAAAATAAAGGAATTCACTGTAATTACAGTGTTTGTCTTAAACTGTATTTAAGACCATTTGAGCTTCTCGCCTTGCTCCTTAACGTACGTCTAAACATTTAATTACCGACTGACGAAAATAAACTAGTCTACAATACGGTTCGTTCTCATTCGTTATAAATTATCCAAGTTTTAAGATTAGTAATAGTTCACGTTCACTGCCATTATTTTATAGTCACTAGATTTAATAGGTTCTGATAACACGTGACAGTTTTTGGAAGAGTTTATGGTCAATTCCCATTATCTTCTACTGTTATGGTGTTGAAGCAGTTTGTTCCCTTTCTTAATATGGACAGTACTAATTATTATATAATAATGGAATGATTATGGCATAATTATAGTATGTACATCGTACAGTAAATATACAGGTTTAGGCAAATGTATGGAAAAATTCAAATGTCTTTGATACGGCTAATTGGATTTTAATAAATTTTTCCACGTTTTGTTAATACAAATAGCTTATTCGAAGAGCATATATATTTCCAAATCAGACTTCTTGTTTAGCCAGAAATTATGTTAACTTTTTTATTTTAAATAAAATACCCTGTATATTTTACGAATTTCAATAGAGCTCTGATCTGGGAGTTTAGCAATAATAAAGTTTGGCACCCTTTTGTTCAACAACGACAGAGGTATTTAATTAAATCTAATAATGCACATTTAATAGAGAAGAAGAAAAATAAACACAAAAAATAAAAACAAAATCAATATCAGTTGAGAAGGTTTTCGAAATGATGACTGTTTACCTTGACAATGTGCAAGTCTGCTGAATGAAATTTACCAAAGCCTGCTCACGTCCAGATTATGCAGTCGTCTAGTATAAACGACAGATTTTAAATGACTTCAAAGGGAAAAATTTGAAGGATTTAAATCTGGATTTAAAATGGTCCGCACGGTGACCATCCAATGAATCCTCTATGGCCAATTCACCGATTTGGGAATGTTTCGTTTAAAAAACTATTAATATTAAGGGGGTGCTCCATCTTGTTGAAACCAAACATTTACAGGTAATTCCTCAATCTTCCTCAATATTAGGAACAGATCTAAATATTTCTGTCCAGTTAATATAACATGAATGAAAAAAGGACGGTTCCTAAAAATACAAAAATACAAGCTCAAACGTTTAATTTCTGCGGATGTTTTGTATGCGTTTCTAGCATCTATTGATCAAAATCGACAATTATGGTGATTAACGGTACCATTTTAACAAAACGGAACCTCTTCGGAAAACAGCAAATTGTATGTAAAATATTGGTCATTTTTGCAGATCTCCATCAATCTTTCGCAAAATTCATCCAACACTCTTTCGCAAAATACAATTCTATGATCATAATCCCCGTCCAATAATTCTTACGCTAAATGCGATTTCTACGCATGATATTTTTCCTGCTTCAATATTCTGGCTACTGATTGGCGACTTATATCTAGTTTGGTGTGAGGGATGTAGTAGAAGTTTGTGATAATTCTTATAATGCTAGCAGTATTTTTATTATATTATTATTTATAGCAATAACTTTATTAGTTGCGACTTTTGGTCGTCCGCTTTTCGGTAAATTCTAACATTTCCAGTCAAGTTACACCTTCTTAAAGTTTTACCAACGACAGTTCGTGATATTGGATGCCGATCATGATGAAAATTGTTAAATAGATCACATACTTCTTCATGAGCTTTGACGTGGTCACCAAAACCAATCATCTTCAGAATTTCAGTACGTTCTTTTTCAGTTAATTGAACCATTATTAATATTCGGACGTCTACAAAGTTAATTCTGATAATCAAGTATAGCAAGCGCCAAATATGATAGCGACAGGTGGGATTAAGATCGCGAGGCATTAGAAGTAGTGGGGAGATTTGTATTTGGTTTTACATAAAATTGCAAGATACCATAGGCGACGTAAACTACACATCTATCATTTAATAAATTAATCATTTATTAGAGTAAAACTTATTTTTTAACAGTATAGATTTATTGTGAAATCAATTAGACGTTACAGAAACAATTAAACATATTGCTATGAATAGTGTTTTTGAATTTGATAATACCACTATTCACAACCAATCTGTCCAGCTTGGATATTCTGGCGGTTAATTTTCAAGATGAGACTGCTTTTCCCTCAGGGTTCCAATTGGAAAAGTGGAAAACACAATTGAATTAGTGCAATAGTTTTTTATTGGAAGCCACTCAAAACTTTTTTGAGAAAAGTTATGATAATGTTATTAACTTACTTATGAGCACAAGCGAAAAAAAAGGTCAAATGTAAAAAATACAAACAGTAAACTTTAAATGAATTAATGCAAGTCCAATTAAATTAATACAAAAATAAAAAAAAAATAAAAAAATCTTTATAAAGTATAAAGATTAATATTGCCTCATTAAACAATATTATTAAGGTAAAAATATCGTATGGAAATGACCGCAGCATACGATAAAAAACTTCCTTTGTGACAGCCGATTAAAATTAAAACTAATAAATTACAAAGATGCTTTTTAATTTCTCCCACAAGAAACAAAATCAAAATAAACAAAATTGACAGCTCGAAGCAATCTCTAATACATGTGGAACCACATGAAAAAATATGCCCTTGATATCCCAAGCGTACAAAATTCTCAGTTACAGAAATTGTTTTAAATTAGAAATTTTAAAAAACGTTCTTTGTCATTTAAATTAAATAACTAAGAATAAAATATATATATCAAAATTAACACAATGGAAAAATACAAAATTCCAAATAAAAATAATATTAATAATAATAAGATATCTTTTAATATAATTTACTTACGTAAAAATAAAAAATATATTCATATATTTTCTCGAGACACATGAGTTAGAAAGCGTACAAAATTAATAAAAACGAGATCAACCAACTCGTAAAAAAAAATCGGTAATGGAAACAAACACCATCCACTAATTAATCAAAAATCACGAATTTACTTAACAAAGATAAATATTTATCTTATAATAAACACGTCTTTCTAAACAGAGTACACTTGTGTCTGTCAAGGTCAAATCAAGCGCGCAGGCTTAGAATATAAAACCAGTTTTTTTTTACAAAAAATAATAAATTTCTAAAATATACACATAAGTACAAAATAATTGTACACTCATAAATAATTAAACTTTTCAAAATATTTGTGGGGAAAAGTTCATAGCAATATGTATAAGGACTAGAGACCGGACACATCTGGCTGAAATGACATCATTACGACGGACGGTATAAATAGTCTACAACATGTGTAAGTACATCATACATCACTCAGTTATTGAATAGCACTATTAATTCGCACACAAAAAATAGATAAGCAGTTAACCGAATGAATAGTGCTTTTCAAAAACTGCGCGATGTACTTACAGATGTTGTAAACTATTTATACCGTCCGTCGTAATGACGTTCATTTAAGCCCGATGTGTCCGGTCTCTAATAATGACAAATATGCATATACACTGCTCAAAATCGTACAGGGATATTTACATACCTAATTAAAATAAAACAAATATTATTATGTATTGTTAACCAACTTTATTGACTAGATTTGTATATTTATAGCGTAATTCAACTAAAAAAGTCCAAAATTAAAAGTAAATTCAAGAAGTTCTAATAAACTTAAGTTTGGAAATATGAATTTTGTTAACAACGATGTAATCTTAAATCTTAAAGATGTTTAAATTTGAAAAGCGATCCTAAACATATCATCAAAGTCAACTTCTAGTAGTCAGTATGACCTCCACGATTGTTTATTACTGCCCTAATACAGTTACGTATTGCTAAAATTAAATTGTCAATCTCTTCCTATGGTATTGTTCTCAATTCTCTTTAAATAACTCTAAAAAGGTCTCGGAGATCATTAGTGTGATAATTTGAATTTGTAACCCTTCTTTGTAACTTATCCCACAGATGCTCTAACGGATTCATATCCTGAGGCTGAGCTGGCCACGCTAACAACGAAATATGTTTCTGTTTTAGCACATTCATCACAATTCGAGTTACATGTGGACGCGCATTATCTTGCATGAAATTGAAATTTTCTCCTACTGCTCCTGCATATGGCACAACGACAGGTAAAATGACCTGTTCCACATAAACTTGAGCTGTCATATTACGTTCAATCAAAACGAGATCTGTTCTTCCACCAATACTTATGCCGGCCCATACTATGATTGTACCACCTCTGAAGGAATGGACTTCTTGGACTGCATTCAAACGATTTACGCAAATTCGATTTCTTCTTGAATCATTGTACATGCCAAATCTAGACTCATCAGAGAACATTACATATGACCATTGTTCGTTTGTCCAATTTCGGTGATCCTGTGCCCATGAAAGATGTTCTCCGCGATTACCTCTTGTTAGAGGTGGAACTCTTAAGGGTCGTCTAGACCCTAAGTGTATCTCGTGTAACCTATTGGGAATAGTTTGGTCGTTAATCAGTATGCCATATGTTTGGTTAAACTTTTTTTGTATCTGCCGAACAGTGCAAGTTTGATTACGTCGGGCAATAATTTGGACGTAACGGTTTTGGCTGCCGTTGTAATCCGACCGTTACCACGATGGTGATTACGCACTTCAACAGTATCCCTACAGCGGTGTCATAAGCGACTTATGATGCTTTGTGTAATTTGAAATTCAGCTGCAACTTCAGCTTGACGCCGCCCAGCTTGCAACTTGCCAATAGCACATAACATTTTTGCGCGCGGTAAATAACGCCTTTCCATTGATAAAACTACTCAAATTATACACCAAACTTAATGTTTTTAAACTTTGCAGCAAGAAATGACAAGTATTTATTAAACTTAATTACTCATATCAAACATACACCTTTATGTCTAGATAACCTATTTATAGTACCGTAATTATTTAGTTAAAAATTTAGAATTATATATTTAATGTCATGCTTACCTAAAATGAACGATGTCGTATAAATAATAACTTCGTGAATTTTCCATAAAATAATATGTTATCATCACTACTTTGTTCACTATTATTTATACAAGTATGTAATTGAATATGTATAAGTATTATATTAGCCACCATAACAGATAATATTAGGTCACGTGATTATGTTAAGCGAATACAGCTGATCACCGTAATGTTGTATTAACCTAAATATAATTTATTTGAATCACTAAACTAAAATTTTCAAAATTTTATTTGCAACATTTTTATTTATCTTCAGTCTAAATTAATTCAGCGTACTTGAGGCATTTTATATTTGATTTACCATCAGTGTGAATATTATATTATTTATTATATAACTCAAATCAAGATTTGAATTTAAACGAACCGACTCCTGCTGAGATAGAGATCATGTTCTACACAAAAACAACACGATTTTAAACAAAATATTTAACTAAATAAATAATGAACTAACAGGCGGCCTACTATAAAAGTTTTAATTAATATTTTTTTTTTGTAATTCTTAACTACCAAAGTATAAACGGTCACAGCGACATCTCATAAGCTCTGATGTAATTAGCTCTAAAAGACAAGGTAGGTATCATTAATATACTATGAACTGTTAAAAATAATAAAATACATTTATCAACAAATTTGAAAGCTCTATTTATTTATTCAGTTAGGTATAATATTATTATATATATAAAAGCTCAATCCTTATTCATAGCAATATATATATATATATATATATATATATATATAAATATAATAACTTCGTGACCTTGGTATGATATGGTAAACCTAATCAGTAGGCGATTAAAGGTCTGTACACCACTCCAAAATACATGTATTTAAAAAACTCTACATGTTTCGGCTGTATACGCCTTTTTCAAGAGAATACAAAATATGAATGACAGGATATAAATGTCAAGTAATTAAGTTGCTATGGTTTAAATTATTCAAAGATACATTCTAGTAATAATAATAAATCATGCCTTAGTATTCCAAAAAATAGATAACAAGGTGTGAAAATATGTGTTGTTCGCTGCTAGCAATTTGTGTCTCCTTCTGGGTATGAACTTGTGTGTTGGTTGCTGCTGGCAGCTTGCGTCTATCTATGGGTGTGTGGTTTTGTGTGAGAGCGTAAGTGTAGGGTTTTGTATGTCGGTGCGTTCGTGCGTGTGTTTAGTGATCGGTCGCATGAATTTAGAGAGGTCGGATAACCAGCCGTTGCGTAGGGCCGCCAACCCTTTCCCGACAACTTCTTTACAATTCCGTGCAGTACTTCGACGGTCTGACCCCCGCCCCAACGAGGCAAGGCGCAGACAGGCGAAGCGCACCCTGTACGGGGTTGCTCATCGCAACTAAGGGAACACTCTTAGTGGCTACCTCGGTCGACGATGGTCACACTTATGCCATCTTAACGTTTTCCGCCGAAGCGGTGGCATAGCACACACGTCGAACGTGTGTGTGCTGTTAACGGCAGCCTAGCCAGGTTGTCGCCCAGGACCGGTCCTAGTGGTGTGTGCATTGCGCGGCGACGAGATAGCGCCGCGTAGCATGGTTCCTCACTCTTGCTGGAAAGGCGGAATGGCACCTGACTGCCCAACGGGCAGACCCCCCTAGAGTTTTGTAGCGCATATGCTAGGCTGCAACCCAGTAGAGGACCACATCAGCAAAAAACAGAAAACAGGGATAGGCAGGGAAAAGCAAGACATGAGTTATTATTACGTATGCGCCCGTGGAGCGACTTAAGATACAAAGTTGTCGGCATTCGCTCAAAACGAGAAGGAAAACCACGAAAACCTGCTCGGACAACTAGACAGGAATCAAAACACGGAACAGTCATCATGATAAGCAAAAGTATATGATATTTAAATGATATTTAAATAACATAAGGTATATAACAAAAAAAAATATATATAATATGATGGTAAATTGTAGATCGTTACAAAATTAAATTATAGTATATACTGCTTAGATTTTTTATATCATTTCTGTTGTTAATTGAATTTTTTTCCTGTTTAATACTGATCATTTCTTTAATTTGTCTTTTCACTGTGTGTTGTTCTTTATCAATTATCTGTGTGTTTTCAAAATCGAAATGGTGATCGCGTTGTAGTTTGTGTGTAGACAATGCAGTTTTGTCTGTTCTAGAGTATTTGTGGGCTTGTATTCTTTTGTATAAATATTGTTTCGTTTGGCCTATGTAGTAACTATCGCAATCGCGACATGGTATTTTATATACGACATGTGTTTCTCGATTTTTTTCTATTTTAGGTTTAAGTTTTGAAAATAAATGTTTATTAGTATTACTAAGTTTATATGTTGTAGCTATATCATATTTTTTTAAAGTGTGTTTAATTTTTTCCGATAGTTGTGGAACATATGGAATTGTGATATATGTTGTGTCATTGTTCAAATTTTTATTGGTGTCTGCAGTGTTGTATATTTGGTGTACTCTTTTTTTAATAGTTTGGTCTATAATTTGTGGTGGATAATTATTATCAGTTAGGATTGTTTTAATTTTTTTGATGTTATCTTTTCTGTATTGAGTATGTGATAGTTTTACTGCCCTATCAGTCAGATTATTTATAATCATTTTATTGAATACTGTAGGAGCATTTGAGTGGTAATTCATATATCGAAAAGAAGCTGTGGGTTTATTATACCAATTTGTATAAATAGTACCCTGTCTATCATAGCTCAAAGAAATATCAAGAAAATTAATACTGTTATTAAATTCTTCTTCAATAGTGAATTTTAATTTGTTGTGAAAACTGTTGAATTTATTTAAGAGATAGTTTATTTTGTTGGTCGGAATACATGTTATGATATCATCAACGTATCTTTTGAGAAAAATGGGGTGGAAGTCTAATGAATTGATAACGTTTTGTTCTAAATGTTCCATTACTAGATTTGCAATAGGAGCAGCTAAAGGAGAGCCCATGGCAATACCAAATGTTTGACTATAAAAAGAATTTTTGTATTGAAAATATGTGTTATCGAGACAGAAGTGTATACCTCTAATAAACTCGTTTTTATTTAGTGATGTGTGTGGACTAATTTCATCCCATTTGGATTCTATTATGTTTATAGCTAGATCTGTAGGAATGTTAGTATATGAAGATTCTACATCAAGTGATATAATTTTGTGATTAGTTGGGACTTTTTGATCTTTGATGAAATTTTGAAATTGCCATGAGTCTTTAGTATGATATTCAGTTTTTCCTAACATCTTAGATATGCTATCACCTAGGAATTTTGCTATATTATAAGTAGGGGCTTGTATGTTAGATACTATTGGTCTTAAAGGGATATTATTTTTGTGAATTTTAGGTAGACCATATATTGAAGGAGGGTGGGAATTAAAAATGCGAAGTTTGTTTTTAGTGTTGAAATCTATTAGGTTAAGTCTATGCCATTTATTTATTAAGTTATTATTTTCTTTTTGAGTTTTTTCTGTTGGATTATTTCTTTCTTTTTTATAGGTGAATTTATCGTCTAATAGTTTTTCTATTTTTTGTTCATATTCCTCTTTAAGAATGATCACTGTTTTATTTGATTTATCTGCTGTTGCTATTATAATATGAGGGTTGTCCTGGATAAATCTTTTTGTTTCTTTAATGAATTTATGCATATATAGATTTGGCGGGTTGGCGGCCCTACGCAACGGCTGGTTATCCGACCTCTCTAAATTCATGCGACCGATCACTAAACACACGCACGAACGCACCGACATACAAAACCCTACACTTACGCTCTCACACAAAACCACACACCCATAGATAGACGCAAGCTGCCAGCAGCAACCAACACACAAGTTCATACCCAGAAGGAGACACAAATTGCTAGCAGCGAACAACACATATTTTCACACCTTGTTATCTATTTTTTGGAATACTAAGGCATGATTTATTATTATTACTAGAATGTATCTTTGAATAATTTAAACCATAGCAACTTAATTACTTGACATTTATATCCTGTCATTCATATTTTGTATTCTCTTGAAAAAGGCGTATACAGCCGAAACATGTAGAGTTTTTTAAATACATGTATTTTGGAGTGGTGTACAGACCTTTAATCGCCTACTGATTAGGTTTACTATATATATATATATATATATATATATATATATATATAGATAATTATTTCGTGACCTTTGTCTTTTGTGTACTCAATACAGAAAAGATAACATCAAGAAAATTAAAACGATCTTAACATATAATAACTATCCACCACAACTTATAGACCAAACAATTAAAAAAAGATCCACGAAATATACAACACAGCAGACACCAATAACAATTTAAACAATGAAACAACATATATCACGATTTCATATGTTCCACAATTATGAGAAAAAAATTAAGTATATTTTAAAAAATATGATATACCTACAAAATATAAACTTAGTAATACTAATAAACATCTATTTTCAAAACTAAAACCTAAAATAGAAAAAAATCGAGAAACACATGTTATCAATAAAATATCATGTCGCGATTGCGATAGTTACTAAATAGGCCAAACTAAATAATATTTATACAAAAGAATACAAGCCCACAAATACTCTAAAACAGACAAAACTGCTTTATTTACACACAAACTACAACACGATCACCATTTCGATTTTGAAAACATACAGATAATTGATAAAGAACAACACACAATAAAAAGGGAAATTAAAGAAATTATTAGTATTAAACGGGAAAAAAAATCAATTAACAACGGAAGTGATATATAAAATTTAAGCAAAATATACTATAACTAATTATTATGTAACGATCTGCAATTTACCATCATAATATATGTATGTTGCTGTTATATAAATATATATTTTATGTTATTTAAATATTTGTACATTTGCTTATCATGCTAACAGTTCCGTGTTTAGATCCCTGACTGGCTGTCCGAGTAGGTTTTCGTGGTTTTCCTTCTCGTTTAAGGCGAATGCCAACAGTTTAGCATCTTAAGCCGCTCCACCGGCGCACACATATTAATAAATCTTGCCTTGCCTTGCCCCGTTTAGTGTGTTTAGATAATATCTTAGCCGTTTATTAAATATAACAATTGATAAATTATTGGAGTTTTTCGACTTTTATATGAAATATTTACAAATATCAAATTAGTATGTATGTAATTGCAAAGTAATTGGGGATGTAAACATCGCTGTCTACAAATTACAAAGCAAATCATACGAAATTTTTAATTGAAAAATATTGTCTATGTTGGGACTTGTTGGAATTTGTTAGTAACTATTTTAGAGGGAAAACGATTTTGTTTTCTTTCCGTAAAATTGTTAAATTGTTGCTTAGTTGTGTGAGTATTGATTTGTAGCTGTGGTTTCCTTGTGTTTCTTTGATCGTACACTTTGTAGGTGCGTTATAGCTTATACGTAGTTCGTGTGACGTAGGTCCTTTTCTTTAATTGACCAATGCACGACAACTATTATTAAGTCAGTTACTCAGTAATGTTTAGAAGAGACCCATACCGTCTTCATTGAGCTTAGTTGAATTATACTTTTGCCGTCAACAACCCCCACAAAGATAAGTCTTTGGATCAATGCAGTGTTTCGGCATTGTACCGTTAAACTCGAATGTCAGTTTTGCGATATTTATTTTTGCTGTTACCAGTGTCAATCTTTGCCTCTAATGTATTTCTCATTTATTGAGCGTTTCATTTAGTCAATTTATTAAAAATTCAGTTTTAATTTTTCAAGAAGTGATCTAACCAATAGCTCGAAATATAGTTAAAGAATAAGAGAAAAACTTAGAACTATATTGAAATAGAAATTAAATTGAATAGAAATTGAATTGAATATAAATTGAATTGAAGAGAAATCGAAATCCTTTGTACAATAATGCATCCGAAAAATCTTATAACGAATATGTCACGAATATGAATAGCCAATTTTAGCACCTTATGGACAAACTTAATTGATGTACGAAACATTAATTTGGTACCTTGTTCAATTACGCAAACTCAAACACAATATTAAGTCTCTCTTTAATTTCGCGATATAAACGAAAAGCGCGAAACGTTATAAAAAAAAATCTGCGTGATTTATAATCACCATCTGGGGGGACTCGCAACTTTTATGTATTACAATTTTTTATCGACGAAAAATTAATAGACTCTACGTGCTCCACAATATATCTTACAGACTACCACGATATCTGGGTAATCCACAGGAGATTAAATAACATAATACTCGCTTAACGCGGTTATTAATTATTGGAAAGACCGAAATCCACTAACCTGACAGAGACAAGATTTCCAAAGCGAAATAACGTTGAATAATTGAAATTAAAATCTCGCGTTCTGCATGGAAGTATTAACCCTATATATTTAGACACCCTCTTCTTCGCCGTTTAGGTCAATGGGGCTGAATTTACTTCATTATCGAAGCGAACTCTTCTCAATTCTCTTCCGTCAACGTTTATGTAGAGAAAGAGTGGTGGTGGGGGAAACTGGAATGCTCGTCTTTATCGTCACCACAGCATGTACTCCCCCTACAACGATTCTTCCCCGATTTTCGTTCCATATATCCCTTTCTACACTTTCTTGCTTCTTTCACTCCCGCGATTAACTTGAAATCTTTAATCTATTTTAATGATATAATTGTGAATTATGTTCTACCCCATTAGAAGAAGACAAAACTTAATTTCGATTTTAATTAGATTTGAATCGCTGGATGTAATCTACGGCTTCCCAAGTCGAAGCAGAGGAAGTCAATCTTTTAAATGTATTGTAGTTAAATGCAAACGTTTTCGCGTACAATGAAACTGAAAATTAAAAAATTGGAATCGCTTTAATTTAATAGCTTTTATTTAATGATTTATTTTTTCTCTAGAAGGAAGGTTTAAAGTTAACAATAAATGTTGAACAATCGTTAATTATACAGTGTCAGTAAAAAGTTTGGAATCCGCTAATTATCTCTGCAATGGTTCATTTTTTTTAAATAAAATTGGGTATACCTTTGTAAAAAGATTCAAGTATTTTAAGAATAGTATCATATTTGCTGTATCACTTCATGTTAAACCGGGAAATATACATTCAATTTCTTATTTTAATTGAAACACCCTGTATATTTTTACATTTTTTAATGCTTTGTCAAATTCTGAATGAAGTAACCCTCCACAGTGTTATTTAAATTAAAAACAATACTTCCTGGAAATCAGTTTTGATCAATAACATCATAAATCATGAACGAATTGGTAAAATAGCTAATTTTCAAACACAAGTCCTTTGAACTCGGGATTTTAACAATTTATTTATTTTAACAAAAATAAAACAATGATTTGCTGACAAGATTAAATGTTCAGACCCTCACATTCATACTTCTATTAAACATTAAATGCACTATAATTTTACGTTTTGTACTAAGTTATCCATGGACAAATTATCAAACAACAAAATCATTTTTTATCGTCAAATAAATGACTTCTAGTAATCTGCTATTAGTACATTATAATTTTTAAAAGCTTTGTAATTCAAAATCGTCAATTTTTGTTAATATTATTTCTCTGTGGTGTTTGTTATTTTTGGTTTGTCTATTATGATGTTCTCGACTGAATCAAAATATATTGAAATTTTAATTTTGCGAGGCTATAGAGACAAACAGCGTTTTTACGATGGAGTTTTGAATCTGTTCCATGAACTTAACCCAGGTAATCAAATCACAAAATCAACGGTTGTGAAAACTGTAAGACGTTATTCACGAACTAATCATGTAAGAAATGAACCTAAGTTTGGAAGGCTAAAATCGGTCACAAATGATAACGTAAAGTTGAATGTGTTATTAGTAATTGCGGAGAACCCACAAACATCAACCACACAACTAGCTTTCGATAATGAAATCAAAAAAGCTAAAGTCCTATAAATTTCGCTTCTGTCACTAGTTAACTGAAGAGGATCCCAATCACAAAATAGAATTTTGTGAAAACTTGCAGAACAGATGCGTAGCAAGTCCAAACTTTATCAAAAAAATTTTGTTCTTGGATGGAGTCATATTTTGTTTTAGTGGTATAGTCAATAGACATAACTATCGAATTTGGTCTAGAGATAATCCTCGTTGGATGCAACAAGTGCATACCCAGTGTCTGGAGAAAATAAATGTGCGAGCAAGGATGATAGGAGACAATAATGTTATTGGGCCTTTCTTCATTAGAGGTACTATTAATTGACCTCGGTATTTGGATTTATTAAGAAATAATATTGTTCCCGATATTGCTAGGCTTTATCCTGATCCAAACACTCCAGTAATTCCTGCTGAAAACACATGGTATCAGCAAGACGTTGCGCCTGAATATTATTCTAGAATCGTGCGGCTGTATTTGGATCAAGTTTTTCCTGGTCGATGGATAGGGCGAAGGGGTGCCATTGTATGGCCAGCTCTTAGTCCTGATCTAATGCCTCTCGATTTTTTCTTGTGGGGTTATCTCAAAAATAAGGCATATACAAGTGGATCTGCTAATTTAGATGAGTTATAGGAACGCATAAGAAACTTGTTACTACAAATGCTGGATGAAGTTTTACAAAATTCTTTTCGCGAATTTGAAGACCGTTTAAGATATCATCTGTTAGTAGGAAGGCAAAATTTTGAACATTTAACCTACTCAGCAAATCATTGTTTTGTTTTTTTTTAATAAATACATTATTAAAAGCCCGAGCTTAAAGGACTTATTTTTGGAAATTAGCTATTTTTATTTAATTAGCTATTAGAAATTTTAATGAAAACTGATTTCCAGAAAGTAATGTTTTTGATCTCAATAGCAATGTGGAGATTTACTGTACCCAGAATTTAACAAGACATACAAAAATGTAAAAATATACAGGACGTTCCGTTTAAAATAACAAATTGGATGTCTATTTCGGGTAAAACCGGAAGTATCACAGCAAATCTAATATTATTCTTAAAACCCTTGAATCTCTTTACAAGAGCATACTCAACTCTATTTAAAAACAATGAACAATTGCAGAGATACTTAGGCGGTTCCTAATTTTTTCTAACACTGTATATTGGATACATCTCTTCTGTAAATCGCCTTTGTAACAAATTTTGTCATTTTAAGGAGTGTATAAATGACCATTTTTATACATCAATAATAAACAGTTTCTTTTCTTTTAAATTGTGTCTTTATTTTAATATGTACTAGTCTTGGAAAGTCTTTAATTGGAGACTGTTGTTAAGTAAAAATTTAAAAGAAAGTGTTCTATCAATATAATTCAATTTACAATAGCGACAATTAATTTAATATATACGAAATTTCTGATTGTCCCAAATTTCATTTTTCACGCTTCCTAGAGGCAATTTGATAGAATTTCCAGACGAAAAGCAATTTGGAGATTATTTAACAACTCTATTTAGATTATTACAAGCGGCGGCTTTGCTGGTTATCGGGATGGATGTGCCGTTCTAATAATAATGAAATTATTCTAAGATAAAATAATTAGTGGTGCTGGTGAAGTTTCTTCAAAGGGCCAGGCCGTGTGTGATAATGGTTAATTTAAATAAATATACAACAACTTACTTACTAAATAAAACACATGTTTGTATTTATATTTACATAAGAAGAAATTTAAATTGATATATTTAAAAGTAATTAATCAAAGTAATATATACACGAGGAGCGGTAAATACGTAATTGAAAATTAACACCAAATACACTGAAAACGAACGTTAAATTGAGCGGTAAATTAAATGTTAATTAATTACGATTAATATAAAATAATCTCTGTATCGAACAATACAGAGTTACCTTTGATTTGCGGAGATGGTTGGCCACGTGGTCTGCGAAGATATAGCTGGTCAAGTATATGTAGAGCGATGCTTCTATTTGCCGGGATGCAGGGGCACGTGGATCATGCCAGTACTTGACCAGTACGGCGGGTAAGATGTTTAACTTACGAAGGTTCTAACGAGAAGATGACTGATAGTTTGTGTCGATAGAACACTGGTTTTAGAAAAAGGTCTGTTTTATGACTTAAGTCGAAGAGAGGGTCGATATCGTTAATAATAATTGATAAGAAGCGCGACCTGAAGAGGTGTTCTATCGATGGCATAAATATTATTAAAATATCCTCTGTGAAACAAGCTTTCTAATGATATGAAACACCATAGGAGATGTGTAATTGAATTAAAAGAATTTAATGAAATGTATCTAGAAATTCCACATTAGGGTTGTTGACGGTTCAGGTAGAAAACCAAGGGTCTCGGTTAAGGATATAACAAAAGATATGCTTTCTCTTTGCAAACAAATTTGTACAGAAAAATGTTTTAAGTTAAATATTTTAAATCGAGATATTTAAAGAAGAAATATATTATTTAAAAATAAATTAAAATATTTTTATATGCGGAGCGTAACAAGATTAAGGAGAATTAGATTTCCTGTATATATTATTACTAACACGCTGGTTGGTTGTGTGCTAAAAATAAAAAGGAATTATTTAAATATAAATAATTGATGGTCCTGGTGAAGTTGCATCAAAGATCCAGGACGTGTGTGATAATGCTGATTTAAATATACTACAACTTATTAACTAAATAAAACACAACAACTTTGTCCTTAAAGTTTGCATTTATTATTTACAATAAAGAAACTGAGCGTTGATATATTGTAAAGCACTTAAATAAAAGTAATATATACAAGGAGCGGCAAATAAGCAATTAAATATTAACCCACATAAACAGATTGAAAAGAACGTTAAATTAGGCAGCACAATAAATGTGAATTAATTGTGATTAATAGAGACCGGACACATCGGGCTGAAATGACGTCATTACGACGGACGATATAAATAGTATACAACATCTCTAAGTACATCACGTAGTTATTCATTCGGTTAACGGCACACAAAAAATAGATGTGCAGTTAACCGAAAGTCAAAACTCCGTAATCCAGTGAAAAAATTAAATCATTAAGAAATATATTGAAATGTAAAAGCCCCAAAGTAGAGCCTTGGAGTACACCGGATGTTGGATGAAAACGTCGAGAGTGGAAACCATTAAAGCAGGCATAACATGAGCGAGAACCTATGTAACAAGAAATGAGATTCAACAAGGGAGAGAAGTGAAAGACATCTATTTTAGATATTAGTATTGAGTGATTGATGCAATTGAAAGCCTTGGCGAAATCTGTATATATTACATCGACCTCAAGGCGATCATCGATAGTTTTGCTAATAAATTGCGTTATATCTACCAAATTAGTGGTGGTAGAACGCCCAGCAAGAAAACTATGTTGGTGAGGAGACAGGAGATGTCGTGCTTCAGACATTATTTGTTCATATATTAAAGATTCGAAAATTGCTTAATATGGTAACTAGTCTATATTTGGAAATATCACTGCGGTTGTTGCTTTTATGGACTGGCACAATCCTGTCAATCTTCCAAAACTCAGGAAAGGAACCAGTAGAAATAATTAAATTGAAATGGTTCACATAAAACAGGCCCGCAATCTCCAAAAAAATCTTGGTAGACCGTCGTGAGCAGACGCTTACTTATATTTGAGCTTGCAGATACGAATTCAAGACTGTACAAAGAGTAACAGGGCACATAGTCATATTATTAGTGGAAAAACATGTAGAAGACGAAGCTGCAGATTGCGAAGGAAAGGCTATTGAAAAAAATTCACCAAATATATCTACTATATCCTGAAACTAAATTAAAACAATGTGATAAATGTTCGGCCGCAAGTAGATAGTTTTCGGTGGGTTGCTATTTATAACCAGTGTGATACAATGCTTTCTCTTGCAAATACGAAGAATTAAATATGGTACAAATGGAATTTTTAATTCGTTATGTTCGTGAACAATATCATTTTAAAATAGAATCAAAAACATTCTTAATACATGCGAACTGTAACAAAGCAAAGTTTCATTTAAATTTCACTAAGATTTATAAATGCTATTCTACAATAAAAATACTTTGGAAACTGCAAAACAATAAATTACAATACCTGGTATTCGTAGTGGACGCTGGATTATTATTGAACAACAAATTAATGAACAAGAAATTTAGTTCCCTTTTTTAGAGTGAAAAAGACAATAAAAAAGCATTGAATTTTGAAACTACTCTCAAAATGAAGCCATGTAATGACTGATTGTATCTATATACTTCGAAGAAGGAAATAAAACTGTGATCATATCTACTGTGAAATTGATAAATTTATATCGTATTTCCTAAATGTGTTTTTTTTTCAATTTGCGCGATAAATTCCACACAAAGTCGAAACGAACTAAGTGAGTTTTCAAACGATAGCGGCGACCTCGATGACAATACTCAAAAGCGATAATGATAAATGTGCGTTTAATATTTACACAGTGGAACGCAGAGACTACAGTCGACCATTCAAAGTTATAAAATTTATTGGAACGAGTTGTTCGATTCTAAATCGGAAAATGAACGAAAAAAAAAACAGAAATATTGCGTTCGGCTTATAACGTACAGTCGGGTGGAATAAATCGGTTTTTGGTGTGGCAGCACGAAGGTTACACCCTAAAATAATCTCATATTTATTTTGTTTTGTGGGCACCTAACACATTTAGAACAGATTACTTTTTAACTGATATGTTTGAAAATTGTAGCATCCAAGCAGTCTTAAATATCTGTATTCTACGGAAGTGGCTTTATTTAAAGTTTTCTAAAACGGATCTTTATTATTATAAAGAAAATATTGATTAGTAATTTTTTAACAAAAAATACTTCTTAAGTACAGGCGAATGACATGTAATCTAGAAATGTTAGTAGTTTGATCGATTGGGTCGCAGCGTGGTTCGTTAAACTTAAATTTAAATAAGCAATTTTGTCCGAAGTCTTATTAAGACGGAAACATTTTTAATAAATACAAAAATATTATTAAAACTCAGGTGCGGAGAACACAATACAATCAGGTGCGGAGATCATAATACAATCAGGTGTGGAGAACGCAATACAAGTTCATAACGGGTTGGCCATTTAATGTTGGGGTTTTAAAAATCGCGCTAGTCCCTTGTATATAAAGAAATTAATATAATAATAATATATATTTTTTACACTAGAGGGCCAAGCGCGGTTTACAATAAATATATGAAAAATTTGCCTTATCAGTTTTCAAGATGGCGTCATATCCAACGGAAGTGCGTGTGGAATTAATAAAATATTATTATAGAAATGGGGAATCTTTTGCAGCTACGGCAATTCGGGAGAAATAACGCACCAACGGAAAACACTATAAAAAGGTAAGGAAAAAAAGATAAATTTAGAAAAGTAACAAAGTATTCGTTATCGTGTTTCCATGTCTACTAATCCGACAATATCTTAGGATTGTAGTGAAATTTGAAGCAAGAGCATCTACGGCAGACGAAAGATCAACTGTTAGAGAACGTCAAAAGACCATCCGGGTACCGGAAACCATAGAACAGGAGCACTTTACAGCTCAACCTTCAACATCGACCTCAAGAGCATCTCAAGAACTTGAAATACCCCGTACAACACTAAGGCGGATCCTAAAGCAAGATCTAAAGATGAAAGCATAAAATCCAGATCGATCAGCCGTTGAGACCGTTTGATATGGAGCGAAGCTACAATTTTGCGAATGAAATCATCGAACGCATTGAAAATGGCAGCATGTCATTGGAACGAGTGTGGTGGTCGGATGAGTCACATTTCGATGCATCCGGTTATGTGAATAAGCAAAATTGGAGACATTGGGGGACAGAAAATCCACATCTAGCAATTGTTCGTCCTCTTCACCCTCGACGGTTGACTGTATGGTGTGCTATTTCGTCGGCAGGAATTATCGGTCCCGTGATTGTCAATGGAACCGTTACTTCGCAAAAATATTGTGAAATGCTTAATGAGTCTTTTATTCCCGTGGCGCATGGATTAAATATGGTGGAGAATGCATGGTTTATGCAAGACGGGGCTCGTCCGCATCGCACGGAAGAAGTTTTCAACATTCTTGAAGAACATTTCGGTAACAGAATCATTGGTCTTGACGCTCAACAGTATACAGGCGGAGGGATAACATGGCCACCATATAGTCCAGACCTCAATCCTTGCGATTTCTACCTGTGGGGATCATTAAAAGATACGGTATATCGCGATGGTATAGACAACCTGGATTACCTTGAAATGGCAATACGGCAGCGAATAGAAGCGATACCGTACGCCACACTTCAGGCAGTTTGTGGAGAATTTGAGAAGAGGCTGCGAAATGTTATCGTTGCTCGAGGCTCTCAATTTCGAAAACCTGATTTATTAAACCGCAGATCTTGTTGTTTAATTGCACAAATAAATCATTTTTTTAAATTAATGTTTTGTATGTTTAATATGACTTCAAAAACCGCAACCTTAAATGGCCAACCCTGTATTTGTGTGAAAATATCTTTCTGGATATGCAGATATGTGTTTCATCTTGTTATAGAATCTTTGTAACTATTTTCGCAGTTTTTGATGTGGTCTATTGTTTAGTACATTACTGTATTGAACAACAGAGGACTTAACGAGTCACCTTGTCTGGTATTTCTTCAGATAGTTGTCGATTAACCGATATGTGAATAGATGTATGGAAATTTGGGCTGTTTAATAATTTTTATTAAGTTGCTCAGTTCTTATTTTTGTTTTAATATACTGACCACATCACTCAATCTTATTCTATGACGTCTTTTGTTAGATCAACTAAGCACGTGAAGGCCGGTTTTCTCTATTTAATCTATATTTCTATAATTTGATTTATTATAAATAAAGCTGGGAATTATATATACACGGAAACTCTATTATATGCACGTATATGTTTCCAAAATTCGATGAAAATATACAGAACTTTTATTAAAATATGCCAAAATATGTAAAGTTACACAACTAAATTATTGCCAAAATATTAAATAATATCAATATAAATTTAGAGATACCACAAATATGTACAGTATCAATATTTTATTCGAAATTTTACAAAATACATGTATGATAATAATAAGAATAAGTAAGCTAAACAATGTAACTCTTTGTATTTATATCTGGCTTTGTATAGTATTATAAACATTTACAATTAAATGCTTTTCTAAATTCTCAACTAAAAATGATCTTATGCGATCCGTCAATAATAGCTTGTATGCTGAAAAGCTTCGCTCAACGTCAACTGGTGTAATTGGCGCATATTTATATTTGCAGATAATTCATGGACTCATCTCAATAGTTTCATCGTAGTTTCCTTGTAACACATTGGATATTCTATTAAGCTGATTAAAGTCCACGTTTTTCTCTAGAACTTCTGCTAATTTAATTTTGAACCGCTCTCCTATGGTAACTCTCACATTATAAATTTTATTCTTGAAACTTTGAATCAATTCTATCGTTTGACTGAGTTCTACACCTTGAGTTTAAAGTTTTCGTAGTTTTTCACTAATAAAACCATAATTTGCTTTATGTATATTTTTGCAATCTGCAATTGCTATCGAGTCGTTTGAAAAGGAAAGAATGAATTCTATTATCAATTCAAAGGTACCTGCATAAAATAGAGCGGCATCAAGCCACGTGCCTCATTTTGTTATTATGGGTTGTGGTGGCAGTGCCATACCAGGTAACTTATCTTTGTATGCTTGTACCCTTAGCGCTGCTTTAATAAATATTTTTTTGTCAAATCGATCAATGAATTAATATCTGGAAATGTGTAACGTATTTCTTCTGCTACACTGTTAACAGTATTGGCCAATCATATTATATGCATCAGATTCGGGTAAGAAATCTTCAAATTCTGTGCTGACCTCACCATATATAAAATTTACTAAAGAAAAGACTAGGTATATTTGTTTCACAGAATATATTTATTAAATCTCTAACACGTGTTTCGACTTTACAGTCATTGTCAAAGAGTTTGTAAAATGACCTAAAAAATACACTTCTACCACTATTTATGAGTTTTTAAAGACTTTATTACGGCATCAATAGTAGGGGTATTGAAAAAATCCAGCTGTGTATTTGTGACATGTCTACTAAGATTCATGGCTTCTTTAATTTCTAATATTTCGAGAAAGTCAAGTCTTTTTCCTTTATTACAAGTATGTAAAAGTTTAAAATTATTGGTATTGAAGAAATGTGTATTTTCGATGCAATGTTCCGCGAATCCCGTATTCATATTACCATAAAGAATAAAACTTTTATGCTCTTTAATATGTTCTTTTATTGAGCGTCCTGATTGGCCAATGTATATCGCATCACAATTACTGCAACTTAATTCGTACACACCTGACTTATCACACAATTCTGTTTTTTCTTTATTATTTACTAAAATATTTCCTAGATTGACTTTATTCACTTGGATGACATTTAACCCTAATTTATTCAGTTTATTAGAAACTTTATTGCTAACCCCAGGTATATAGTTGAGTGTGTGAAATGTTTTATTCGTTTTTGTATACGAGCGAGTTTTCTAAAGAGCGAATGCGGCAAAAGGCCTTATGAAACGAGTTTTTTATACTATTTTTTCTATTTTGCGTTTTTTACATTAATAAATTGCTTAAATTGGAATTATTTAATTTGAAAGTTCAGAGCTTAATTTTTATATAAAGCATGCAGTTGGTCACATTGATACTTGACATTTTCAAATTTAAATCTTGCTATCCGCGAAGTATATTATATTACATATTATTTATTAATTTTCGTTAACATTACTTGATATTTCATTTAAAAATATAAACATGAGTGACATAGAAACATATACATCTTGTTGTCAATTGTATACAACGTACGTTGTTTGTGTAAAATACGGACATATATCATATTTGTCAAATGTACATAAATTCTTAAAATCAAATGACAGCAATGATATTTATTTCTGTATTCGAACAACGCCAACATTGAAAAATAAAAAAAGTGTATCGAAATGAAGCTCATTTCGATACTGTTTTGGGTTTCATAATGAGTTCATTTCGAACGCAAAATAGAAAAACACCTTTTAATGAACGTTAAATTATAAATATTAAAAAATAAATATTAAAAAATACAAAAATTAATAATATTAAAAACTGAATTCAAAAATAAGAAATTCGATTACAAAGAGTCAATAGAATTTTTCACATTAGCTGTTCTTTGTTCTTGTTTCTCGACAATCCACGAACCTGATTTTAAAATAACAGATTAAAAATATTTTTTTTAAATTTAAAAACAGATAAGTAAATACCAATCCATGCGCCCACGACAGAAAGATCTAGCTGAGGGACAAACCTGAAAAGAAGATTACGTTCACCTATCATAACGGGTGTTCAGAAACATTCGAAGTCAAGTGGGCTCTGAACAAAAAATCGTATATCTTTACTTGTTCATAAAGTATAAGTTTTCAGTTCAAGGTCAAATTCGAAGCATATGATTCAAATCAGTACTGCAGAGTCAAATGAAGTCAATATTCAATCGCGGAAACAATCGTTTGTCATCATAAAATATAAACGTCATGTTTTGCAATATTGTCAAAATTTTAATGTTACTTGCAATATAACCAGAGAAAGCATATACATAACCTACATGTCGAAATAATGAGTAAAATGGGAACATGAATAGTTTAAAAGTATTGTTTCTTTTATGGTTCTGTATAAATATATTCTATCCAAGAAAACTATGCAGAAATTATTACTTTAATATTTGAACAAAGTATTTTAAATGTTATTTATAATTATAAACTCACGAAAGTATTTGATCAAAAATTTATTTAAAAAAAAATATTTCAAGTCAGATATCATCAATAGTGAAATGCATAGGTATTGAGAAGATCTTTAGTGTTAAAAATGTTTGCATTATTAAGAATGACATACCTACCAAAAACATTTTCTTGCACTATATCTGGGCTAAGAAGATTGGGAATGTATTAATTTCATGAATAATTTAGATTTCCACTTAATTTATATATTGTTTATATTTTAAATAAATTTAAATATATTTGAAAAGAATGTAAAAGTTATGTTCGTAACTCTTTAAAAAAGAATTAAAATCTTTTAAGAGTTGTCAATATATTTATATAAAATTATAAATAAAAGAAAACATTTATATAGTCTACAATTAATATTTTATTGTTTCTTAAGAAGATAATGATATAATAATTCGTCTTGCAGATAATACAATCCAAATCCATATTATCCTTTATTAGATGAAGATAATATTTAACAAACACATGAGGATTTTCTGATAACTACATTCGATAATTTTGCAAGTTAGTACACCATCAATAAGAAAAAAACAAACTGTACACCACCAATAAGAAAAAAAAACAAACTTCAATCAAATAAAACTTTGCCACGAGATCTTTATCATGTAATGTTTTGTTGAACCAGTGGCAGTAATTTCTTAGCTGCTTCATATTATGTGCATGCAAATGATGCACATTGATGGTTTTTAAGGCAGTATTAATGTTACCATATTAAACTTCTACAAAATATAAATACAAAAATATTTTGTCAAAATAAGATAGTTACCTGGTGGTTAATGTTTAGTGAACTTTTATAAAAGTAAACTTCCCTGTTTCATCCAAATAAAACCTCAAAAATATTACTTGTATTATTTGCAATATGATATTTTTTATGTGAATGGAGTATATATTACAAAAATGAATGAAAACTAGTCAGTTTCTGATTCTGACTCAGAACTTGAGTCATTTACATTAACTATTATTGGACCAATCTCTGCCCTATCAAGAAATTGCTCTCGCTCATGCCATTTTTTAATTAAATTTTCCGTATACTTAAAGGAGTCACCATTCTCCATGGTAATCACCAGTGACTGTTTTTGATGGAAAAATTAGACTAACTGCTTTACTGAAGCCATTTTCTGTGCCAATATGTATAATAATAAACCGTTTACCATCATAGTCTTCGGGTTTCCTAACACTTTTTATATTATCATTTTGCCAGGATTTCATTCTATTCCCTTTCGAAAAGATCCAAGTTTCATCAAGGAACATCATCTGACATAAAGTTGAATTTAAGTTATTCATATATTCCCTTAAAAATACATGTCTCATTTAGACTATATTTAATTTCTCTGTGAGCGCTCTCCTGTTACACTCTTTCTTATATTTAAAACCAATATCTTTAAGCAATATTGCTAAAGTAGTTGTACTTGTATGAACAAATTCTTTCATAGCCAATAGCCAAAACATTGCTTAAAGTTTTTAAGGTAAGATGTTTTTCTGAAAAATTTTAACATGTAATACATGTTTATAATATATTAAAAACATACTTTCTTTATACATGTCATAAACAGTATTTCGAACTTCCATTTTAGTTGTTTCTGCTAAGTCCTTAGTTTTTGGCTTATTACAAGACCTTTTTTTACTAGGAGACGATAAGACTGGATTCTGAATGTTACGATGTTTAATAGTGTAGACCGTTCTACTAGAAATATTAGGGGCTACTGCTACCCTCTAAAATAAAACTTAATTTATAACACCGCCTTATCTAACTGATTATGTGAATTACCTCATGAACACGGTCGATGGACATAAATGGTCCACCATTCTCTTTTTCTCGGTCAAAATACGCTGTAAGATTTAATAGAAGCTATTGAGCTTGAGAACCAAGAGGTTTACTGGGCATCTAAGAAATATTCTATAAAATAAATAGGTTAGAAATGTCAAAGTGATAATCAAACAATTTCGTACTTATTGCCATTAATTGATATTACTATTTATTATCAGTATTGTTCTCGAAAGATCAGACTCTGTAATTTTTGATAAACTAAATAATCAAATTGGAAGAATGCTTAACCTAGAAGTCAGAATACCGGAAACAAAGTCAATAAACAACAATATTGAAATAATTTGACAACAAGTCGAATTTCATAAGACTATCTCCTAGACAACCTATCCTTTTTATTTAATATAATATTTCAAAGACGTACGTCTTAACTTAAAATGACAAACGTGTGTAGTTTTACAGCGCGTATTCATGTGTGTTAGAAAGAGATAAAGTACAATTTGCGGTTCACACTTGGGCAGTACGAACTGAAAACTTATACTTTATGAACTGTAAGTACATTTGCGTGTATGATAAGTTAATGATAACCTATAAAATTGTATCAAGTAAATGTATCAATGAATATCAGACATGACTTCATATTTTAAAGGACTATTTTGACTTCGAATGTTTGTGAACACCCGTTATATTTGATATAATATTTATTGTTTCTGTAAAATAAAGATATTTAGAAAAATAAATTTTTTTATTGTATAAAATGCATATAATAGAATAGATAGAATAGATAATATAATAGAAAAATAACACCTTCATAATAATACGTAAATATTTAAGTTAGTTAAATACATGTTAAGAGGACGTTTAAACATCGTGTATGTGCAAACATACTTTCGAAATGCATACAGTGAATGAAGTAATTATTACACGACGCGTAGAACACAATGAATGATCTTAGCAATAAATTTAACGCGCTTAAAACATTTTTGTCTTGCCAGAATCGTTCTTCTTCCTTTTCCTTATTTCGCGTTTCTACATTCCATCTAGCAAGCGCCTCCGCCGTCTTATTTCAGGATTCGCACAATTAAACTGTGTTAGAGGGGAACATTACGACAAAATGCTTTTTATTAAGAGCGAAAGAGAGCGTTATGGCTTATGAATTAAATGTGTCTTGCGGATGTCGGGAGTCTACGGAACCTTGCTGAAGCTAAAATACACACAGCAAGGGGTGTGAAGTATCGCAAAGTCTCTCTTTGAATGTGAGATGAACTTATTCGAGAATACGTTTGAGGTAAAAAGCGGAACATTAAGAACTTTAAGTGTATTAAGTTAAGTCCTTTTGAAATATTGTTTTTTAATTTGATTCGGTCGGTGTTAATTGATATACGAGGGTATATCAAAATATAACGAGACTGGTGCTATAACTTCTTTCAGAACTAGAACTTTATAATTTTTTTTTTGAAACGAAGTAGCCTTTACTTCATGGAAATTCATAATTAATGAAATAAAAATAAAAAAGCAATATTACTTAATTTCCACTTTATTGAGATAAAATAACCATAGCAATTGTTTCGACATACAAATGTCTTTCTCAGATAGAGCTGTATTGCAAACTAAACCTAACGGATGTTAACAAATTTTAATTGAAATTAATATATTAATGAAAAAATGAAAAAATTATTATTCTAAGAAGGCTGGTTCAATAATAGGCACTTGCCATTCAAGATGTAAACTTTATTACCTGAGCCACCAAGATTTACCGAGTACAAACATAAAATCAAAAGTATCAGAATAATTGAAACATACATGAGTAGGTAAACCCCACCAGTTTTGTATAATACAAAGGTATTTTTAATAATATAAAATATTATTAAAAACCTGGTGTGAAGAACACAAATACAGGTTCACTATTAATATTTTTGTGAACGTGTCCGAACATATCTTTCCCCAGAGACGTAGATACGTATTTCACCTTTCTATAGGCTCATCGGTACGCCCCTGCTGGAGAAAGAATATTTCCAGACACATTCACAAAAAAGAACCACATCACCACGTCACCGTAATTATCCAGACCGGGCGTAGAAGTAAATTCAGCGCTGCCTGTTGTCAGACAACCGAAGTACCTCGCCCCGTCCACATAACCAATGTGAAGTAATGACGCCTTTCCAAAGGTGGCACAGTCATCCCTCTAGAAACTGTATTTTGTTTGTGTCTTCACTCATACTACGGACTAACCGCATGTGTAATGTATCAGAATAATTGAAACATACATGAGTAGGTAAACCCCACCAGTTTTGTATAATGCAAAGGTATTTTTAATAATATAAAATATTATTAAAAACCTGGTGTGAAAAACACAAATACAGGTTCACTATTAATATTTTTGTGAACGTGTCCGAAAATATCTTTCCCCAGAGACGTAGATACGTATTTCACCTTTCTACAGGCTCATCGGTACGCCCCTGCTAGAGAAAGCATATTTCCAGACACATTCACAAAAAAGAACCACATCACCACATCACCGTAATTAGTGAACCTGTATTTGTGTTCTTCACACCAGGTTTTTAATAATATTTTATATTATTAAAAATACCTTTGTATTATAAAATCATAAACCGGGAAGATCAAAATAAAATAAAATAAAAAAAGTCAATTATAATAGGCGTAATAAAGGAAAGTTATCGAAGTCTACCTGACCGTTAAGTAACAGATTTGTGTTTCTCTGTTTTAAAATACCTATCCATAATTTATTTTCAATGTAAGATTCTAAAGTTATGATTAAAATTATGGGCTTCCTCTCTCAGATGTAATGCATAATGTGAGCCATTCTTGTTATTAATATAGATACGTTCATGTTCTTTAATTCTTTTAGAAAAGGATCTACCTGGCTGGCCTATATAAAATTTAGGGCATGAACTACATTCAAATTTGTTTATACCCGATTTATTGCTCCTATCTATTTTTTGGTTCTTGTTTTTAATAATTGAACTTAAAAAGTTGTTAGTTTTGAAAGCTATGTTATAATTATTTCTCGTTAAGAATTTAGAAAATTTTTTTTTGGGTAATATTACCAGTAAGTAAGAGTATTATATTTATTAATCATATCACAACTGTTTGTAGGGTATAGTAATTTATTGGCTTTGTTGTAAATTTCTTTATTCAGAATACTGTAAACAATATCTGGTTTGTATCCGTTGTTATATGCTATTTGCTTAATGTAGATGAGCTCTTTGCTATAATTTTCCATCCATCCAAAGAATTGAACGAAGCCATTTTATGGGAGTATGGATGTATGGATATGTATTATTATTGTTAAATAGCGTATGTTTATGGTATATGGAAAATTCATGCTTATTGTTTTTATTTAAAATCGTTAAATAAAGACAATAAGCATGCTTTTTCTATATACCATAAACTGTCACATACTGATACAGTAATTCACAATAAATCTACACATCCATACTCCCATAAAATGGTTTCGTTCATTAAAAACAAACAGCATATAACAATGGATACAAATTAGGTAAATTTTATAAATTCGGCGTTATTTATGATCACATTGTACCTAGAGAATATACGGTAACTAAAGAGTACTATTCTAATGTACTTCTGGAAACCCTAAAGGCAAAATTAAAGACGTATGAGTCCTTTGAATTTTGTTTTGTGGTCGAAGTTGCCTCCATTTCCACTCCACTGTTTCGTATCTCCCAGGGTTGTGACGTGTTTGTGTCTGATTAATAAATAATCGTGTGTTTTTGTGTGTTTTTGTGCGGTCCTGTGTTGCGTGTGTTTAGTCTGTGTGTTTGTCGCTTTTTTGCGTTTAAGTCACTGGTCATCGGTCTTTTGCGTTTCAGTCATGTGTGTGTTTACTGTTTGTTGTTGTAAAGAGTAATTATTTTCTGTGTTTGCGTTACAAAGTATTGTATCTGTTGTGTTGTTGCGTTTGTAGAGTGTAATGTTATTAGCATATTGCCTAAGGCAAGTGCTAATTCGTGAATTGTGTTAGGTGTTGTGTTTTTTTGTGTTTGTGTCCAGGGGTTAGTTGTTGGGGGTGGTGCTGGTATGTGTTTGGGTTTGGGTGTGGTTTTGTTTGCAGGGTTATTTAGGTTGCTAGAACAGTTTATGAATGTTGAAAGGTGAGGACAACCGCAGTTTGCACACTTTGGTGGGGTTGTTTTTGGTTTTGTACATAGGTGTGTTGAGTGTTCGTCTCCGCATTTCATACATTTGTAGTGTACGTTACAGTTTTTTTGATGGTGTCCAAAAGTCTGACATTTGTGGCATTGTATTACGTCTGTCCGTTTGTTTAGTGGTTCGATTTTAATTGTGAGTCCGCAGCAGTCGTATGTTATAGATTGATTTGTATTGTCTCGTCAGTTCGATTAATACAAGTGGTGCAGGTATGCCGTGTTTACCGTTCATACGTTTTATTTTTAATGTTGGATAGCCTTGGTCAGTCAAGTCGTTTGTAATGTCTATGTCAGTGATAAAGGTAGGAATGCCTCGCATAACTACCTTTAGTGTCTTTTCGCTTCGCAATTGAAACGTGTAAAATTGTATGTGTTCTGTGTCTAGTATGTGTTTAAGTGTACGGTAGTCTTCGTCAGTTTTCGGTTCAATGTGAATACCAGGTTTCACAAGTTTGTTTTGTACGGTGTTAATGTTATGTGTTTTAAGTAATTGTCGTATATATGCCCATTTGTCTTTTTCTGTTATTATTATTGGTGCGATTTTGTGTTGTGTATTGCGTGTTTCGGTGTTTGTGTTTTGTGTGATATTTGTTTTGTCACTTACCCTGGGTGTGCTGTCTGATGTTGACGGTTGTGGGGTGAATTCAGTTGTTTCGTCTTCCATTTTTTCCTCGGTTTTGGTTTCGAGGACGTCGTAGGAATTTTTTTGTTTCGATCGGTGTAGTTGTTTTGTCTGTTTTCAGCTTCTTTGTGAATTTCGGGTATATAAAGTCATCAGTTTTCAGGTTGTTTCTTGGTGTGTTCGGTGGTCCGCCGGTTCGTCGTATTGTATCAATATATCCGGTGATTTGTGTAGAAGGTTTAAAATGTCTTCGTTCTCTATGGTTTGATTTATGATGAATTCTCCGTCCTCGCGTTGCTGTGGAGTACATCTTTCTTTAAAGCTGGCTCTCAGTATCAGTTTAATGCTAGGAGTAGAATTATGTCATCCGGCCATTGCTTCCAGGTTCGCTTGACGATGTATCGTCGTCGGTGCTCTCAACTACAATGCTGCTATAACAGAGATCGCAGTGAAAATGGGGACGTTTTTTGAATTAATTAAATTAAAGAAAAATCGTCCGCTTTATCAATACATTACGACAATGCTCCGGCCCACAGACCAGCGCTTTGTCAACGAACACTTGAGGAATTGGAGGTGGAAATTATAGTTCACCCTTCCTACTCACTTGACCTTGCTCCATGTGACGTGCATTTGTTTCCTGAAGTCAACAAAAATTAAGATGTCGAAAATTTGGGTCGAATATAGAACTCAACAACGCGGTGATGGGCATACTAAATAGACTCAAAAAATGGTTTCTCGGATGTTTATGAAAAGTGGACAAAATGATGGGACAAGTGTATAGCACAGAATGGAGAGCACTTTGAAGGACAGTTGTTGAATTTTTTTAAATAAATGTCTCATTTTTGTACTACAGCACCAGTCTCGTTATTTTCCGATATTTTCTTAATATTTAGACGTTGTACACAGTACACCAAACTTGTTTAATTGGTCGCTATTTCTTAAAAATACTTTCTGCGCTTGCGCTGAACGACGTAATCCATCGCCATGGTATCAACCAGAGTCTAGAACAGTATCAAGTTGTTTGTTGTTCGAATAGTTGAAGTCAGCGATAAAATATAGAAATGGTGACTTCAGTACACCACGCCCATAGTTATGTACGTAAATTCAACAAGTGTTAATCTATTTATGTACTTACAAAAGAGGTATTTTACGTGAAATAAATAGTACACTTGTCTTTTGTCAATAAAATCTCTGGCTTGGACGTTATTTGAAGAGGAATCTGAGGAAGAAGTTGGGGAGAGTTGGATAGTTCATTGGAAGAAGAAATTATAGAAGAAAGCGATCATGTCACTGAATAGGAAATGGACCTAAATGATAAAGGGTCTATCGGTTCAGACGCAGAGAGCGATAGTGATCGTAGTGAAAAATCAGAAAGCGATAAAGATGAATACTCCATAAGATAAAATAACAAAGTGGTATAAAAAAAAACCAGTGCTTAGTATAGTAAATTCAGCAAAACTTCTAGGAAAAATATCGTAAAAATTCTTTCTGGGCCAAAGCAGTGTGTGAGAGATGTTACCAATGAAAGAAGCGTACTCGAAAAATTTTTTAGTGACGACATCGTTGACAATATAGTTGCGTGTACAAACTTACAAATTGCAAAAATGTGAATCAATTATGATCGGTCGAGATGGGCTAAAGACACAACAAAAACAGAATTTATGGCATTTATTGGCTTATTCCTACTTGCAGGAACTAAGAAGCAAAACCACACACATTTTCTGTAATTGTGGATTCAAGATGGGACAGGCTCAGAAATATTTAGAACTTGCATGAGTTAAGATCCGTTTTCATTTTTACTTGCTGCTCTAAGATTTGACGACAAAAATAGTAGAACAGATCGTAAGGCAACCAATAAGCCTGCTGCTGTCCGAGTTACAATGGATCGTTTTGTAGAGAACAGCAGTAACAACTACTGTTTGGTAGAAGAGGTTACAATAGACGAAATATTAGTACCTTTCAGAGGTACTCGTAGATGCAGCTTTCTTCAATATATCCCTAGTAAGCCTGCAAAATATGGTTTAAAAGTATTTATATTATCTGACAGGTTGACATTTTATGTTAAAAATTTAGAGGTATATTGTTGTATTTAGCCACAAGGACCGTACAACAAATCAAATAAACCAGCTGATATTGTCCATCGTTTGTTGCAAGACTGGAAAGGCCAAAACCGAAATTTTACATGTGACAATTAGTATGCAAGTTATCCGTTAACCAATGACCTTTTGAAAGACAAAATAACAATGGTTGGCACACTAAAGAAAAATAAAAGGGAGTTGCTCTTGGAGTTCACACCTCATAATGAAAGAGAAGTTGGATCGTCCCTTTTCGGATTTTAAAAACAGTTTACTATAGTGTCGTATGTCCCTAAAAAAAAATAAAGCAGTGACTTTGTTATCAACCATGCATAATAATTCTGTAGTAGATCCTGAAACAAGAAAACCAAATATAATTTTGGATTATATTATTATTATATTATATATTATATTATATTATATCGACACAGTAGATAATATGTTCGGTACATATTCGGTGTCAAGAAGAACACGAAAGTGGCAAATGGTTATATTCTTTCAGCTCATAAGTATCGCAGGAATTAATATTCAAATCCTGTACAATGCTGTAAACATCAACAATCCTCAAAAATACAGGATTTTTCTAAAGAAGTTATCTTTGTTTTTGATGAAACTCCACCTTTCAGAAAGGGCTGAAATACAGACCTTACCCTTAGATGTGAAACTGTTCCTGAAGAGATTCAAAGCTGTCGGAGTAGAACATGAAGAAGAAGAACCACCAGAAAAATACGAGGTAGGTGCTATTGACGTGGTTTGTAAAGAGCCTTCCATTGTCATTTGTCCTGGGTGTATTAACTCAAATATCCAGGAAGAAAACGAAAGCGAATAATCTTAATGAGAATTACGATTTAATTATTTTTCTCCCTATTTTTAAGTTTACGAATATTTTATTAGTTTGATATTTTGTTGTGAAATGACAATTTTTTTTTATCCATAGTTTAAAATTTTGGAATTTTTTTTTTTTTGTTTTATATTTTATTATGTAATGACTAACTTCCTATTAAATACAATTTTTGCAATATAATAGTCATATTTATTTCAAAAAATCTTGGTTTCCTTAGCTAGTTCTAGCTGGTGTATAGAGTACACTGCGCTCGTACTAATGGTTCAGGTTAGAACGCCTGTAGTTAAAGGTTAAATGAGAGAAAATATATCAAAATTTCTCTTCACAAAGGTAATATGGTAATTTAGAATTGCACTGCTAATTAAGCACATGTTTTGTGACATGACCATTTTTAGGTGTTTCTGATGTCTTTCGGCTCCCTGAAAACGAATTTAAAATCAGAAATTGCACAAATCATACACGGATTTTTAGGTGCCCACGTATACATTGCGCGCAGTGTATATGTGGACGCCTTGTAAAGTGTTTCACTATTCCTTGTGTTAGCTTTACTTTGCCCCATATCCGACACTGTGCTTAGTGGAACTACCTACTGAGGATGACAAGTTAGTTGACAAAACACGTATTTAGGATAGGATTATTAATTGTGATAAGGGGTTTTATATATTTTAATATCTATTAAAGATTAAAAGTTAATGGAAAAGTGCTTAAAATTTTAATTATGGATATATATTTCGGTAACTAAATTGTGCTTCCCAGTAGTAGAAAAAAGTAGTATTAACATGACAGTGGTATAACGCTGTGCTTCGCTTGTGTAATATGTAGAGAACGGACACGCTTACCACATGACGCAAAGCCCAGTGCAGTACTGGCGAAAGGCTGTATTTCTAAAATATTTAATTTTATTTATATATTTGGAAAACGAACGGGTGGTGATCTATAAAATTACGAAATACATATGTATTTGTTGAAAAGTTATATTTTTAAAGTTTTTAATTTTATTTCTATAATTGGAACATTTTTATTTGTTCATTTTGTCGTTCAAGTTGAGTAAAGGAGTATTAATATTGACTAGCAAAAGCTTCTCAAGATTTTCTTCTGTCAATTTTGTTCTCTTTGAATTAAGTACATCCTTATAAATAGAAAACGTCCTTTCTACATCGCAACTGATTACAGGTGCATACTGGAAATATTCTTTTATTTCCGCGTATTTTGCAGTTAGATGTTGTGGCATTGTCCCAATACACAATTGCCGCAATGTTATTAAATCTGGATTTCTATTAAGAATTGCTTCAAACTTTTGCCGAAGGCCACATCCGAAGTCACTTGGAATACTTTTCAAATTATTAACAGCCACATCTAATGTGGTTAATCCGTCATTTAATTTGAGATTTCGATTTTCAAAATAAGTGATTAGTTTTGGCGATTTTCCAAAGTGTTCGTGAAGAAAGTACAACTGATTTTTTAAATTTGGGATTTTTGTGAGCTCCTTGCACTCACCAATACTTCTAGCATCCTCCTTTAGCAGTGTTACGAAATGTTTTAGACTATCGAAATTCTCAGCATAATAACTAGTAGCTTCCAGCCATGTTCCCCATCTAGTTATTACTGGAGAGGGAGGCAGTGACAGACATGGAAATTTTTCCCTGAAAAGAGCTACTCTCAATGGTGCTTTTCTGAACACTTTTTTAAAAGCTGATACAAGTCTATCAACTTCCGGAAAAGTGTCTCTGATATATTCACAGATTCTGTGGAGAGCATGTGCTACACAAGTAATATGCAGCATATTAGGATATGTCTTCTTCAATAGTCTGCCTGTTTTTAACATATACGCAGCACTATCACTGACAAATAAAAGTATTTTTTCTTTGTACGTGGCGTCCGAATGAAGCATTTTTTGCATATTCTCCTTAATGGTTTCAGCAAATGTTTCCGCATCAACTCTATTTATAACACTTGTTGCTATTACATATGAGTTATAGGGAATAGTTGGATGTAGTACACCAGCTACAACATTTACCACACAGCGTCCTAACATATCCACCGTTTCGTCGGCGCTTATCCATATGTATTGATTTAAAAGATGGCTTCTAATGCGTTCTACTGTTCTCGTATAGCACCTAGAAACATAATATTTGCGTAAAGTTGATTCATCAGGAACATTTCGACCAGTATATGTCTTCAAAATTGAATTGTTCAATTTAAATAATGGAATATTAGCTGCCATAAAAGTTTCACAGAGTTCTTCGTTAAAATTGTCAGATTCCAACGGGTTCAATTTTTTTTCGTGCTTTAACCATCCTACGTGACGTTTTACGGTTGATTTATTGCAATTTTTCAATAACGTTTCACACACTTCACAATAAATTTCGGAATCACTGGCAATGTACATACAATCAGTATGGCTCTCAATCCAACTCGCCATTGTTTCACGATGCCATTCTCGACGCTATTGTCTGAAAAAGTAAGAATATTCTAGATCCAAATAAACGAAATTAAATAACGAAATTTTATGCACACTTACGTGAAAATAATTGGAAAATGTTGGTTAAATGAAAAGAAAAGGAATGTACGTGCTATTTCTCTTACGAAATACGATAAACTTATTTATTTTATCTACGTATACGAAACCACTGAAAACACTATATTCTCCGAATACAATAGCTGGGTTGTCCATTGTTATCGCTGCGAGACCAGGTGGCCGAATAAGTCAAACAAATACTTCATTGAATTACGCCGGGATGTACTGAGCGACGTTATACACAATTCCAATTGCCGATTGCGTTTTATGGAAATTGCATCCGTTCTCTAGTTATCATACACGCAAATGTCAGTTTATGTCGAAATATATTACTTTAGTATGCCATACATGTCATACATATTACTAATATGTATGACATTGCTCCAAGTGTAGTAATTACTGTTGAGGATGACAATTTTGTCGATTGTCGATATACGTATCCGGGATTAGTGCTACATCTACCTAGTAAGGGTGTATTCTTAATTTAGCTTTTGTAGAATTAGCTTTCTTATTTAATCAGAACTATCGAGAATAACACAGCCTTACAAACATTTTGGGGCCTGCTCTTTTTTAACTGTTTCTAGGTAATTTTTAGGTGTAGAATCCAAAACAACTGTCAGATTTAGTCCACCAGATCTAGTTATTGAGGTACGCTACATTGACCAATTTTAGAAAAAAATTATCTTCTTTTTAATTCAAGTACATTTCAGGTTATAAGTACCTGTATCTCTGACAAAGTCTAATAAAAAAACACATAATAAAAAGTAAGGTATTTAATTCACAAAATAGATATAAAAATGCATTTATGTGTTATTACTAGAGTGGACCAATCCGGAGCGATATTGGTAAATATTTCATATAAAAGCCGAAGAACTCCAATATAATTTATCAATTTTATATTATATATTATATAATTATATTTATATTTATATAATTATATATATATATATATATATATATATATATATATAAATTGACAAATTATTGGAGTTTTTCGGCTTTTATATGAAATATTGACCAATATCGCTCCGGATTGGTCCACTCTAGTTATTACTAAAGAGCATCTGGTATACGATTTTCTAGCATAGAGTTCAGTAGGACAGTCTCGCTGCCGACTCCAACAGTAGTCGGCCATCATGTGGGTATCACATCTTCTTTGATATCATTCTTCCATCGTCTGAAGGTCCTATTGAAAACTTTCACCATGTTCTTCACTGTAATCACCTAGGTTTTGTGGTAATTGATCTAAGTGGTTGTGGAGATAGTGAAGTCTTATGCTCATCTTACAATAAAAAATATTAAATTTAGAAAGCATATATTCCACTGATTCTGTGTAATTCGCTGCTTTATGATTGCCAAGAAAATTTTGTTCTATTTGAACAAATGAATATCAAGCATTAAATTCAATCTCGTTCATTGCTGTGATAAGTGATTTTTTCTAAGCTGTCTTATCCGAGGGCCATCTTTATTCAGTTTTGCAATGTTAGGCTCAGGAAATTTACGGATTAAGTATCCAAAGCAAAGTCAATATCAATTTAAGGCCTACACGAATTGCTTTATAAAACCCAACTTTATATGCAACAGCGGACATATAATTTTCTCTCTCGCAACGGAAGGTCGTTGACTACGTTCTCTTTTCCTGGAACTATGACGTTTCATAAGTGTCATTTTTTATTAACCCAGTGCTGATCTTTAGTTCTGTTGTCCCGAAAACAAAAAAAAACAAGGATATTTTGTGTAAAGATACCATTATTTCAATATTTTTGCCTGTTACTAAAACGGAAATCGGCACAGTAAATATATGCAAAATCAGTTGTTAGTTTCTCGGCACCAAGAAAAAAATTTCATTTTGTTAGCCTGTGTAATGAGTAGATTCATGTAAATTAACCTGCGCGATATTTCAATTTTTTCTTGAAATAATCACAACTGTTTCGTTTTGTAGAAAAACTTAAATTATTAGAATTTAGTAATTAAAACATATCTACACTAATACTTACGAAACTACATTTTATTCGTAGCTTTTTTATCGATAGCGATAATCTAAAAAAAGAATTAGTTTTGGTGGCAACGCCGGTATTACTGTATAATCTCGGATACTTGAAGCAGGGATAACGGACCCAAGACTAAATCATTAAATATCGGTTTTTCGGGAAAAGCCCGTTTTTCTTTTTTTAGTAACCACCTCCTACCGATTTATTGCGGATTATTCCCGATTACCCAAAGTATATCTAGAGTTATATCGGTTATATGGGGTGCACAGGCATCTCATGAATATTTAAAGCGTGTTTAAGTTGATGTACTATGATTTAATCTAGTCAAATGGATCGGGTTGAACGCCTGTAAATTTTGTTTTCTTTTTTATTACTTTGAATCAAGAAAATATGTAAAAACCGTATATATTTTGTTATGAAACGGAAATTAATAAGCATATAAAAGAAATATAGGACTTTTTCAGCCTTTACTTGATGAAATTCCATTATAATTATTATCGGGATAAAATAAAACAAATTCTAATGAATTTCACTACTTTTTACTTCACAAAGTAACGAACGTTTCACACACATGGGAGCTTCGTCAAACATATCGTGCGTTCAAAACAAACAGCCTCAGAGTTGGCCATATAATTTTTAGGTATGTCGTAACTTAACCGCACCATTCTGAATTGTCAAATGTTAATGTTATTAGTGTCATCGATATTTATTTATTTTATTTATTCATGACAGGAAAATTATAACCTAATAATTAACCTTTCAAACCTTGCAATTTTCTAAAGCCGTCTGTAATTTAGATGTAACTGTCATTTAAGAAATTCCTATTAATAAACTAATAAAGACATGCTTTTTGATGTTACTTAGAAATCATAGCTCACTAGAGGCAGTTTTTTTTTTGAACTTACGATATAATTAACTTATAAACATAACCTTTCCTTACATAAATATACCGTGACAAACACATATTTTGGATAACTGATTTGATTCGGCTTTTACTTGATAAAGATCCATAATTTAAAATTTAAAATAGAAATAAAACTACGGCTTAAATCTTTACTTTTTAACGCTAAGAAATAAGTAATTAAACTTCTAGTTTCAAAAATTCTTTTATTGTAAATCACTACAATATTGTTTTGCTATACAATGGCTTCATCAGGTGGATGAATAGTATTCATCCACCATCAAATTCAACATTTACATAACCATCTATGAAAGATATCTGGTATTACCACGTAAGGTTGTGCATCCACTATGTAACCCAAGGAATAGTCATAATTGTAATTAATATTCAAAACTTAAAATATGGGAAGTAAATAAGATAAATATACAGTGTGGAGATATTTGCTATACTGCATCTACAACGCATGCAGCAAAATTACACACATATTACAGCATATGCTTTTATGAAACAACTAATCAATAACAGAAGATCCACAAACAAAAATTTGATATACGAAGATAAAGCCAAAACACCTTGAGCTATTGTTTAGCGTTCGAAGGGCAGAGATCCCCTAAGTTAAAGGAGAGATTCAATTGTGGTTATTTATAGAAGATTTTATTAAGAATCAAAAACAGGAGCTAATATATATATATATATATATATATATATATATATATATATATATATATATATATATATATATATATATATATGGTAAATTCAATCAGTTGGCGATTAAAGGTCTGGTTTAATTCAAAGTATATATATTTAAAGCAACCCTACATGTTTCGGCAATGCTGCCTTTATCAAGGATATAAAATATAAATGATAGTATACAAATGTCAAATAATTGAGTTGCTCTGGATAAAATTATTCAAAGATACATTCAATTGCATAATAATTATGCAATTGGAATGTATCTTTGAAAATTTTATCCATAGCAACTCAATTATTTGACATTTGTATACTGTCATTTATATTTTATATCCTTGATAAAGGCATCATTGCCGAAACATGTAGGGTTGTTTTAAATATATATACTTTGAAGTAAACCAGACCTTTAATCGCCAACTGATTGAATTTACCATATCATACCAAGGTCACGAAAATATTATATATATATATATATATATATATATGGGCGGATGTAAACTGGGAACCAAGTATATGGATTTATCTGCCCTGCAAAAAGGATTGCTTAATCCCACAGGTAATCTAGGCACCAGTACCGTTCGGGTAATGATCGCTTTAAAGCTTAAAGTAAGAAATTACACGTTAGAATGCTAGAAGTTTATGTGGAATGCGTAAAGTGTACATGGACGGTACATTTTCGTATTGTACAAAATATTTTTTACAATTATTTACAATCCACGGACATAATAATGGACATTATATTCCATTGATGTTTTGTTTGTCGTGTGTGTACAAATTAATACAAATATGTTAAAAACTTACCTGTATCTGTACACATGAACATACACAACGTATTTAACCAATGGTCACTTCAACTACAGACACATGCGTTTCGATCTAACGCCCCGCAGGTAACCATAACATTATATTTCTGGCAACGAGTTAATGAACAAGCCAGTGGTCGGCAACCTTTAACCCTCTGTCTATTGAAAAGAGAACTAGCTAAAACTACTGTCAGGGTCCATGTGACCCCTGTAAGAATTACAGTGATTTTCTTTATGTTCAACCTTATTTTTGCTATTCTTTGGTTATTTATAAATAAACACTTACATCAGTAATTTGCATAATGATTACAAAGTAATTTTATTCAACACACTTAGTACATAATATTATGGAATGTTCTACGCATATATAATTTTTACACTTATTACAATTAGTTATAGTTTTTCTGTCTCTTTTAAATGTGTAGATGCTGCATCGACCCTTTTTCCATGGCGGTTCAGTTTCCCTACTAGTGGATGCCTCAGCTGGTTCTAGATTTTCATAGTACTGAGCCAGTTGTTTATCCAACTCTATAATAAAATTTCTTCTCTTGCGTAACTTTTTGCTACAGCTTCTGTTGAGAGACAGCCACACTATGAATGCATTCAAAAACGGTAATATCTATCCTATTATAAAAAGTAGTTAATGGCCACCTGCTTGTCATTTCCTTCACACTGTAACTTTTAGTCATTTTATCCATAGGTCTACACCGCCTTTTGTTTTGTTATAATCTATGATTACTTCTGACTTTCTTCTTGTACCACTAACTTTGGTGTCATTGTTCCGTGATAAAATGGTATGGTAAACACATGTACTTTTTCTCCTGGTTACATTGAGATATTAAACTTGTGCATTCACGGATTGTCTTTTTTTATTTAGTTTTCTAATTAATTTGTTGATTATTTCTATGTCAAAGCCATTATACTTCGCGATGTTTTTAATGAAATCTAGTTCTATTTCATATCTCTCTTTTGGTAATGGAAAATTTAGTAACCGATTGACTAAGAAATTAAAAGAAGCTGTCTTATGTTGATAACTATGATTTGAATCCGCGATGATGAATCTATTGACATTGGTTTCTTTCCAAAAAATGTCGATTTCTATTTGATATTTATTTTTAATTACTAATGTATCTAAAAATTCTATACTATCATTGTTTTCCTTTTCCACCGTGAATTTAATAGTCGGACATTTCAAATTTAACTGGTTAACAAACATGTCTAATTCGCATTTCCGGGCGGATGTAAACTGGGCACCAAGTATATGGATTTATCTAACCTGCAAAAAGGATTGCTTAATCCTACAGGTAATCTAGGCACCAGTACCGTTCGGGTAATGATCGCTTTAAAGCTTAAAGTAAGAAATTAGACGTTAATAAATTAAGGAATTTCCTAATGACCAAATAGATTATTTCAAGTCTATTTTTATTTTTACATTTATTGTGGACGGGCCTCTATTGTATTATGCTATAATATATTCTATATATAAGGAAACATTTAGTTTGTGTATTTAGTTATTTCTATCTTGTTTGCGGCGTTTGCTTAAAGTAAGAAATTAGAGCCGCTTCTCAGTCTCGAGTTTTGTTGCCCACTGTTAAGAATTATGGAGTTCTCTTTCGTGGACAGTAACAATGGAAAATGTTTGCTAGTGGTTAACAAGTACACCTTTTCAAAACAGAAAGTGTTGAAGAGTGGCGAAGTGTTTTGGCGTTGTACAAAAAAATCCTTAAATTGTCCCGCAAAAGTGTTTACGCTTGGTGCAGAAAATTTAGTGAGCAGAAGCCAGCTAGAACATAATCATGAACAGAATGGGAATAAATTAAACCGAAAAGTTATTTCAAATGCGTGTAAACGTAAAGCCGTTGATGATATTTCCGAAAAACCAGCGAAAATTATTCATCGTGAACTAGCTAAGGAACTGCTGGAAACAATTACGATAACAGATTTCACTTATATCCGAAGAAATTTGTACAATGCAAGGAGAAAATTTCTTCCTGGGCCGTTACCACAAAATAAGACAGAAGTCCATGATATAGTGGAAGCTACTAATGTTAAAATAAGCAAGGATGAAAGTTTCGTTTTTATAAACTGTCCAGTGAGCAATATAATAGTGTTTTCTTGTGAAACGAATGTTAGAAGTTTACGGTGGAAGAAGTGGACGGTACATTTTCGTATTGTACAAAATATTTTTTACAATTATTTACAATCCACGGACTTAATAATGGACATTATATTCCATTGATGTTTTGTTTGTTGCCTGATAAACGCAGTGAAACGTATGCAACATTATTTGAAATGCTAACAAAAGAAATCTTTCGACGTCACTCTACAATATTACGACCAGCTGAAGTTTTTGTAGATTTTGAGACAAGCATTCACACAGCGCTATATGGCCATCAGCACAAATCTATGGTTGTCGTTTCCATTTGCACCAATCGTGGTTCAGGAAAATCCAAAGTTTGGGTTTAACAGCAGAATTTAGGAACACAGATTCCGAAGTAGGAAAATGGCTGCGATATACATTTGGATTAACGTATTTGAATCTTGACGAAGTAGGCGATTGTTTCGCCTTAGATTTGATTGCCGAAAAACCTTCTCATGCACAGGCTGACGAATACGCCGATTATTTATTGGAGACATACATAGAAGACGATGCTCCTTTTCCTCCACATATGTGGGCTACTGCAACCTCATGGATCACTAACACCACAAACGCATGCGAAGCGTTTCATTCCAAACTAAGTTAGTCATTTTATTCAACACATCCATCTATTTATATTTTTATCGAAAAGCTTAAGGAATTTCAAATAGACACTTATGTTAAAATTAAAAGTGTACACACACCAGCAAGAGTTAAAGACACACGCGCAAAACAAAAATTAAGAACTCTAAATGAACGGTGTGAACAACTAAATAATGGAACAATATCACGATTACACTTTGTGAAGTGTATATCATTTTATTCATCAGTGTGACTTCAAATACACTATTTTTTATTATAGTTTTTATATAATTAAGTATTTGCTTTTATTATTGTTTTCATATGAGTACATATTTTTTATTTTCTATCTTTTTGCTGTACTTCAACTTAAAATACACTATTTCTATATTATTGTTTTTGTTTGCTTTATACGGTGCCCAGTTTACATAGACTCTGCGAGTACATTTTTAGCTAGTGCCCGAATTACCAACGAGATTAAAATTTCAGTGCCCAATTTACGTCCAGCCATATATATATATATATATATATATATATATATATATATATATATATATATATATATAGTAAATTCAGTTATATGTCTGATGAAGCTCAGGTTGGAGCGAAACGATCGTTGCAGTGTCAATTAAAAAGTGAAATTCATTAAAATTTGTTTTATTTTATCCTGATAATAGTTATAGTAAATTCAATTTGTTGGCAATTTAAGGTCTGGGTTTACTTCAAAATATATGTATTTAAAATAGTCCTACATGTTTCAGCAAATGATGCCTTTTTCAAGGAATATAAAACACAAATGACAGTATATTAATGTCATACATTTGTAGTTGGTATGGATAAAATAATTTAAGATACATTCCAATTGAATAATAATAAATCATGCCTTAGTATTCTAAAATAGATAGACTACAAAAACAGGGAAACACAAGACATGAGTTATTATTATGTATGCGCCCGTGGATCGTCTTAAGATGCAAAGCTGTCGGCATTCGGCTTAAACGAGAAGGAAAACCACGAAAACCCAATCGGACAGATTTCGTGGTTTACCTTCTCGTTTAAGGCGAATGCTGACAGCTTTTCATCTTAAGACGCTCCACGGGCGCATGTCCAGGTTCGGAGCGTATGGATGATTGTGATATCAATCAACTTGTCACCTCTTGGAGGGCGACTAGGAATGATTGGGAGATATCAAATGAGATCTTCAAGCCCCATTTAATTAGATGGGCGATAGGATCGTTTGAACCATATAAATCCGCAGGACCAGACGGAGTGTTTCCCAAGCTCCTTCAAGAGGGAATTGGTGAAATTATGGATCCTCTGTTGGAGATATTCAGGTCTAGCCATGCTATGGGTTATATCCCTAGGGCATTGAGAGAAACTAGGGTAGTGTTTATTCCGAAGACCGGAAAAGTAACATATATCCACCCTAAATCATTTAGACAAGTCTTACCTCTTTTATGTTGAAGACTATGGAAGAAATGATATATTTAAATATTAAAGAAGGTGCTCTGAATAGATCTCCTCTACACCCACTGCAATGGGCATACCAGATGGGAAAATCGGGTGAGGGTGCCCTGCATAGCCTGGTGAGAGGGCTCGAAAGGAGCCTACACTACAAGGAAATTGCACTTGCAGTCTTCTTAGACATAGAGGGAGCTTTCGATAACACCTCGATGTTTTCTATTATTCGATCTTTAAGAGATCGAAAAATAAAAAGCACCACATGCAACTGGGTTCATAACATGCTGCGTAGCAGAGTAGTTCATGTCCAAATGCAAAACAAAACGATCTCCATGAGGACAACAAAAGTGTGTCCTCAAGGAGGCGTATTGTCACCGCTACTATGGAGTCTAGTAGTGGATAATCTCCTCAGGACATTAAATGACCAGGGAATATGGACGCAGGGGTTCGCCGATGACATTGTTATAGTGTCCCAGGGGAAATTCCCGGGGACAGTGGCGAGCATCATGCGAAATGCTCTGCGAATTGTAGAAAGATGGTGCCTTGAAGAGGGATTAACTGTCAATCCTCAAAAAAACAAGTTTGCAGCCTTTACCAACATGAGAAAACTAAATGAACTGGGCAGCCTAAAGTTGTTTGGACAAGAGTTAGAACTAACCAATGAAGTGAAGTATCTAGGCATAACACTTGATGCGAAACTGAATTGGAGCAGACACCTAGCCAAAGTGGCAGACAGGGCGGCGCAGCTCTTCCGGAGATGCAGAAGAGCTGTTGGCAAGACCTGCGGACTAAAACCAAATGTGGTACACTGGTTGTACACAGCAGTAATAAGACCAACGATTACCTACGGAGCAGTTGTCTGGTGGAGGAGGCTGGAGTGGACATCGTCGGTGGGCTCCTCACGACTCTCTAGCGACAGGCCCTGTTGGGAATCACGGGAGCTATGAACACCACTGGAACCGCTTCCACGGAGGCCATCGTGGGCCTCCCTCCGCTGGAACTATTTATAAGGGCGGAGGCAATGGCTGCGATACTGAGGCTGAAGGCCAATGACGTATGGTGTCCTAAGAAGGTTGTAGGGAGCCATACAGATATCACAGGAACTATACTGGAAGAGCAGATATTTCAAATGCCGGTGGACAGTATGGCACCTGAAATTATGTTTACAGCTAAGCTGAACATACTTATACCGATCAGGGAACAGGCAAAAAGTCGCTCGATCGACTGTGATGCCGCCACCTGGTACACTGACGGATCACAATCTAGTCAAGCTGGCCAAAGAAGGTACTAATAGGAACTTTATAGGACCAGAACCTGTATGTGGAATCACTAAGAATTCCGCTAAAATGGAGATTTGGTTATGGCTAGAAAAAGAACATAATAATAAATGCAGGTTAACGTAAGGTTAACTCCATACCAAAACACTACTAAGGGGGCTGGATAGAAAGTTTTCAGTCACCCTAATTCGTAGTTGCAAAAAAGAAATTAAAATAATTACCGGGTTAATAACCGGACATTGTCCTTTAAGGAAGCATTTGTACACCATGGGCTTGGTTAGCGAGCCCTGGTGTAGGAGATGTGAAAAACAGGAGTAAACTAGCCTTCATGTAATATGCACGTGTGAGGAACTGAAGGAACTCAGACAGAAATATTTCGGGAGGGATCTATTGGATCCTTCGAGTGTACTCAAACTTCCCCTAAGGAGGATAATGGCTTTTATCGAGGACACAAGACTAACAGAGTGGAATTGAGAGATCTATTGGGGATAGTACAAAGAGCAGTGTGCTCATGTGCCTGGACGTGATGGCGTCCGACCCAAAACAGAGAAGAAGAAGAAGACTATGTATTGAACACGGATCGTAACTTCGCCGTAGAAGAGTTGAAACTTGTCAAATAGACAAATAACCCTAGAGAACTCGATATATATGAAAGCATTCATATCGTTAGAAACAAAATTAATACAGTCAATGCGGCCAAAGGTCCCATCCCAGATAGTTGTCTTTTTTCATTCTTTGAAAATGTAGAAAAAGTTGGGGTGAAAATAAACAAATGTGTACCGTTTCTGAAGAAGGGAAGATTATGTAGTTTTAGTTTTTGGTTTGTGTGTTTTATATTAAGGTATTGTACAGGACGCTTTGTAAAGTAGTGCGAAGTTCTGTGTGTCAAATTTACTGTGTCCCATGTTCTACACTTTGATTAGTGGTTTTACTTACTGACGATGACAACTTAGTTGTCGAAATACGTATTTAGGATACGATTATTAATTATTGTAAGGATTTTTATACTTTTTTTTGAATATGTATGTATATATATATATATATATATACAGTCAAAGCTCGATAACTCGGACCCCGACATCTCGGACTTCGGATAACTCGGACCAAATTACAAACGTGTCACATTCCACATTCTGGTAGGTTAAAATGTTACAGGTGCCGCAAACAGGTGGCGGAGTTATCGCAACACAACGCAAGTGTGTACCTCTCTCAACCCACCCCCGCGCTAAACACAGCATCGACATATACGAGTAGCCAGTCAGTTGAGACGAGCCCGTGTGTAACAATGGCGTCGAACAAGAGAAAGTGTGTTTCTTTAAGTGTTGCAGAGAAATTAAAACTTATTGAAAAGCTAGAATCAGGTACTTCTGTTGCAAATGTGTGTAGAGAATACGGCATCGCAAAACAAACAGTGTCAGGAATAAGAAAGAACAAAGACAAGCTGAAGACGTTTGCTCTGCAATATGATGTTGAAACAACAGTTTCCAGTAGAAAACGACTGAAATTGGCTAGTAACACGAACCTGGAAAATGCAGTACATAAATGGTACATACAGCAACGGTCTAGCGGTGTTGCAGTTCGTGGTATAGAGCTTCAGGCGGCAGCTAAAAGACTTGCCAAGCATATGAACATTGAATTTTGTGCTAGCGATGGTTGGCTCTATCGATTTCGAAACCGGCACGGTATTGTAAACAAGAGACTGTTTGGTGAAGCTCTAAGTGCCGATCAAGATAGTGTTGAACCATTTAGAACACGACTTGACACTCTAATTAAGGAAGAAGGTTTAACACGCGCTCAATTATATAATGCTGACGAGACCGGTCTGTTTTGGCGTTCGCTACCTGAAAATACGCAAGCTTCTAAGCATGAGGGCACTGTGCCTGGTCGAAAGCTTTGCAAAGAGAGACTTTCAGCCTTATTGTGTGCGAATGCAGATGGAAGCCACCGCCTTAAATCAGTGGTGGTCGGCAAATCACGCCAGCCTCGTGTGCTAAAGCACATAATGGATACCCTACCCGTGCACTATACAAATTCGAAAAATGCTTGGTTCACCCAAGAAATCACAATAGACTGGTTTCAGAAACAATTTGTTCCTGAAGTGCGACGATTCCAAATCGAAGTTCTAAAAATTGCCCCTAATGACATCAAGGCTGTTTTGCTTGTAGACAACGCCCCTACACATCCAACGGTGAAGATGTGTAGCAGTGATGGGAAAATAAAGTGCCTGGCATTGCCTCCCAATACCACCTCGCTTATCCAACCAATGGATCAGGGTACTATTTTGACATGTAAGAGGTTGTATAAGAGGAAGTTTCTCGATGAAGTAATGGTGGTACTAGAGGAACCTGAGGACAAAGAAGAGGACACGCGAGGACTAAGGACATTGCATAACATCCGCAATTACAACATCAAGTCAGCAATCTTAAACTGGGCTTCTGCTTGGAATGAAGTAAAAACTTCTACGCTTGTCAACTGCTGGAACAAACTTTTTTTTGACAAAGTTGTAGAGTATAACTTCGAGGGTTGTGAGACCAATGATTATCATCAGATACTTTTAGCGGCCGGTGAAACAGAACCCACTGTAGAGGACATTCATGAGTGGTTAGATAGAGAAGATGGAGACCCAGGCTATCAGATCCAGACTTATGAAGATATCGCTTGCGATGTTTTGGCTTCTATCACCACGGGCGAGAATAGTACGGACGAGGAGGAGGAAGAACCCTTGTCTAAATCGAAGCTGTCAAATGCTCGTGAAGCTCTGGACGTACTCATTGGAATTATAGACTCTACTTCAGATCCTGAACTGCAGCCATTCTATAGACACTTTAGGACTGCACGTGAAATAATTGTTCGCAAGCAACATCAAAAGTTTTCACAAAAGAAGATTGAGAACTTTTTTAAACGTGTATCTGCTGGGGAAAACAACACAGTGGCAGACCAATCACCATTTCCATCATGCTCCTATAATGCACCAACCGAATTAGACTCTGATTAATGTATACTTTGTGCAGTTTCTATCAGTTTTATAGTTATAGTACCTGTTTCAGTTTTACCTGATATGTATTGATAACCTTGTTGTATTAAAGTTCAGTATAATATTGCTACTGTATAGATAAAATTTGGTGTTAGTTTTAATTCCTAACGTACCTACAACTTTATTTCCTTTCGATAAGTCGGACTTTTCGTAACTCGGACAGATCTTCGCCCCATTTAGTACGAGTTATCGAGCTTTGACTGTATATATATATTTATATGAGTTCATTTATAATTTTCATGTTAGATTATGACGGTAATTAGGATTAAGGACTAGCACCGCTAATCTTTTTTTATTAAAGTCAACTAAATCTCCAGCTTAAATGTTAATAGTTCAGAATTTAAGTACAAATGGGTTAGAAATATATTTATTCATTAAAATATTTTTTTTTTAAATTACCATCTATTTGTTGTATCATTTCTCATGAGATAAAGAAACGAATTAAAAGAGACTAGTAAGTATATTGTTGTGTGGGGTCCCATATATTTTATATTTACAAATTAAACAAATAAACCATAATGTCAATACAAAAATGCCAAATACATGTGATAATAGTTTAAAATCTGACATAATAATTTTAATGTAAAAATAAGAAAGACATATCTTAACGACATAAAGAATAAGTAGACGGGTATAAAATATATGAAGTTTGTTTATTGACAGTAATGAAAAGGTCATGAAAGTTTATGTGTTGAGATAAAAATTGATTGTGGAAATATGGAGCAGAACGGAACCACGAGGTACAACGGAATTATCTATTTATTTTCCTTATATTCTAGTGAAGCCTTTACAAAACACAATCAGAGCGGGTAATGGAGAGAACTACGTTACATCCGCTATTAACCATTATTGGATGTGAACAGTATGCATATTGGTTTGCATTTTCTACGTGGGTTGTATATCCTGTTGATTTTTAACATTAAGGTAAGTGAAATCAAGCAAGGTATTTTCTTTTCTTTTGAAGTTGTTTTTAAAGAAACACGTCTTAAATTTGGTTTCATGTACTACACTTGCAAGTTTTTCTAACGATCATTTCAAAGAAGACTAATGAATCCTTACCTAACATACGACGGTCAGGGCAGAATGGCCCAAGATTTCGTTCTGCTCCGATATTGGTTCTGTGTAAGAACGTTATCGCAACATACTAATTATTTTTATTTATATCTTTTGAATAACTTATTGCTTTCTACTGTTCTTAGAATGGTACGAAACTATGTGCGTAAGACTAATAGTCAACCTTTGTTAGTAGAAAATATGCAAAAGGTCGTAGTTTCGGTTTTAAGATAAGATATTGGCCTCCGAAAAGAAATTGAATCTACCAAAAACTACTCTACAAAGAGCTGCTCGGAACAAGCAACAAGATAAAACATTAATTATAGATAAATTTAGAGGAAAAATTCACAGCGCTTTTTCGCAAGAATAAGAAATAAAGCTTGTTCAATATTTACGAGATATGGAGTCAGATTATGTCCTCTAAGTCTTAAGGGTTGCCGTGTCATAGCTTTTCACTTAGATGTAAAAAACCGAATTAAATATCCATTTAATAAAAGCAACCAGATGGCTTGGTCAGATTAGTTAAAACAATTTCTAGTTAGGCATCTGCAGCTAAGTGTATGAAAACCTGCCAGAGCTGTGGTATTGAACCGTTCAGTTGTCACTACACTTTTTAGCCTTCTTTATGAAATCGTTAACAAGTACAAGCTCACAACTCAGCACATTTCTAACTGTGCTGAAGCTGGGATTACCGTTAACCCCAAAAGTTGTTCAAAAGTAATTGCAACAACAGAAAAACCACAAGTCGAAGTTTTAACATGCCCGGAGAGAGGCGAAACTGTAACAACGGAAATATGTATTTCAGCAAGTGGTGCATATATGGCAACCAATACTCGCAAAAGGATGGGATAATAATTTTTATTTGACATTTCTCATGGAACCTGGACAAATTGTCATGAAACGGTGTGGATAAATTCAGAAGTTTGTTCAAGATCGTTGAAAAATTTATATAATTTTCCAAAGCGACTAAAGAAAACGTAGAGTTTCTGATTTTAGACGGTCATTAGACTCGTACTAAAAATATTGACATTATTTATAAAGCCAAACAAAAATTGTACTGTCGTATCTTTCTCCCCATGCATCACACAGCCTACAACACTTGCACGTATCTTTTATAAAAACCCCTCATTTCATACCAACGAGCATATCATATAAGAGTGACACATTCCATGTTAAATATTAGACCATTACCCTTACACTAGCGCCTCTGATGTTGATATGGTAGTACTAAATTCATAAATAACCGCGATGCCGGTATTTTTAAATTACTATAATATTTTTTTTTGTTCTGAATATGTTCTCAATACATGTTTCGATCTTTTCTGATCTCATCAGTGCGATATATCTATAAATATAGAAATCACAGACACGTATTTACGTGCATATAACTAAAAATTATTTCTGTTAAAACATAAATTTAAACTCTATGTATGAAATATATAAAAAAATGCAAATTCTTGCAATAAAACAATATAAACTATATACTCATCTCATAACAATAAATAAACAGAAATCCTAATAAACAGCAATATAAAATAAGGATAATTCTTCATATGCACAAAAGTTTAGAAAACCCTAAACTTGCCAGCATACCAATTTATCTTTTACAAATGCATCAGCTGTCTAATTTTTCTCGAGTTTCGATTCAGAGATCTATCATTAGAAGACCAACAAACGTCATCATGAAAATTCCTAATAATTAAGCTCATAGATATATTTAATAACTGCTCTTGAACTAAAGTTTAACGATCGAATTTAACACAAGTATATCAAATACTATATAAAAATACTAAATAAAACTAAATAAAATAATAAATATAACTAATCTTTTGCTAAATTACGCAAAATAAAGCAAAGTTTGCATTATTTCAATATATCTAATAAATATTAATTAGATTTTACAAATATTCCGAATTCTAATCCTAACGTTAATTACCGAACTATGCGCATGTACGAACACTACTTCGCGCGTTGACGTTTCGAATAATACAGGACTTTCCATAATTATTTCATAACATTTTATACCTTTTTTAATCGTTAATTATTATTATTGCATAACAAATTACTGATTTTATTTAATATATCGAAATAATGGAGATTTTGTTGAATTTTTGAGTGTATTTAGACACTCTTACTTATTATATTAAACCTTTTGAGTTTTGGTTTAATGTTTACTTAGCGTCTGTCAAACCTTGAAATGAACCTTACGATTTCTAACAATTTTATTTATATTTTACTAATTCTAATCTTGTTTTCCTTGTTTCTGATACAGATAATGGATGTGTTCAGTTGGATCGCTACAATATATATATATATATATATATATATATATATATATATATATAATATTTTCGTGACCTTGGTATGATATGGTAAATTCAATCAGTCGGCGATTAAAGGTCTGGTTTACTTCAAAGTATATATATTTAAAACAACCCTACATTTTTCGGCAATGATGCCTTTATCAAGGATATAAAATATAAATTTATATTTTATATCCTTGATAAAGGCATCATTGCCGAAACATGTAGGGTTGTTTTAAATATATATACTTTGAAGTAAACCAGACATTTAATCGCCGACTGATTGAATTTACTATATATATATATATATATATATATATATATATATATATATATTGTAGTGGGCCAACCAGCACCCGTATTCCAGCTCTACAATAGGAAATACAGATTATCTACACATTAAAAACACCTGTATAAAGATTAAATTGGTGGACGTAATTTGTGAAATTAGTATCGAAATGTAAATAAATTAATATGACGATAACTTTAAAATTTATAATTTACTTATTTTGATTTTTAACTTACTTTTTATATTTAAATTTTTCAATTTCATAATACAAATTGTTCGCGCGAAATTACAGGTATTTAATTTATCTACATCAGATTTATATCGATGCTAGTTAACCACGCCCACTAATTTAAAATTATCGTGAACCCCGCGAAAGCGAGCTTTACGGTACAATTTATAACTAATTTTATATTGAAAACTACATTTTAGGTATTTGTAAATTATTTAACTCATTTTTCGATCACATTAAGACTAAAACATTATGCAAATTCATATTTTAATTGATGCAAGTAAAGCGAAAACTTCGAGGCTTTTGTCAATAATTAAAATAGGCTGTGGAATAAAAAAGCCGAAGAACGGCGTCTGATATAAAATTTTTACAAAAAATGGCCGTATTTTATTAACTTCGTGAAATTTTAATTATTTAATATATAATAAATAAAAATATCATACCAAATTTTCGATCAATCGATAAACAAATAATAGGCCCAACTTTTGATATATAAATTTGAAGAATACCACGACGTAAACAAGAATAATCGAGCGAAGCATCTTTTTGAAATTGGGATACCGTCGATCCGAGAACCCAAAGCCGTTGAACACATCCAACGCCGCTAGAAATATTGGAGCAAGCCGTACTCTACATCTATCCCGATCACAGCGTCTCCAGAACTACATCAGATCCTAGAACATCGGAAACAGGTTCACATCCTACGTTTATTCCACATATATTACCTAAAAGTCAACAATTGCTTAAATAAAAATCACTATAAACAACTTAATATTCATATTAAATTTCGGAATTATACATTATTATAAAACATCAATTAAAACGTGCAATTTCAACCTACCTACTGCCTAAGATAAAACAATACTTACCTATATTGTGTTTAATTTAAGAACCATTAAATATTTGTTTATATAATTTTCGTATAACCTAACCTTATCACTTATGAACACATGTGCAACATATTATTTCCTTTTATTGTCACATAGCACGTAATATTCTCTTTATAATACAGTTTCCTTATCTCTTTAATACAATTGTAGTTACAGTTTTCTTATTTATTTCAATAAATTTTTAATTTATTTTATTAATTCAATCTTTTATTTGTGTTGTGTAATTGTTGAGTTTGAGCTTAATTAATACTCTAATTACATTGTACCTACGGATAATACACCAAACCGACGAAGATCCTAGAGATTTTAATTAATTTATGTACTCAAGCTCCACCGCAGTTAGTTGGTTATTTTACAAGATCACAGATAGCGTTGAACATACTAAGAACAATATAAACTTATGGCACCCAATTTTTGAATTCAAAATCATAAACGTTTACTTATATTAATTATTTTTCAAAGTTTTTTTTTAATTCTTATCATTCTTAGTTTGAACATCTACTGCGCTTTAACAATATATATATATATATATATATATATATATATATATATATATATATGGTAAACCTAATCAGTAGGCGATTAAAGGTCTGTATATTACTTCAAAATATATGTATTTAAAAAACTCTACATGTTTCGGCTGTGTACGCCTTTATCAAGAGAATACAAAATATGATTGATTCATATTTTGTATTCTCTTGATAAAGGCGTACACAGCCGAAACATGTAGAGTTTTTTAAATACATATATTTTGAAGTAATATACAGACCTTTAATCGCCTACTGATTAGGTTTACCATATCATACCAAGGTCACGAAGTTATTATATTTATATATATATATATATATATATATATATATATATATATATATATAATATAATATCTTCGTGACCTTGGTATGATAAGGTAAACTTAATAAGTCGGCGATTAAAGGTCTGGTTTATTACTTCAAAGTATATATATTTAAAATAACTCTACATGTTTCGGCAATGATGCCTTTGTCAAGAGAATACAAAAATAAATCAGACCTTTAATCGCCGACTTATTAAGTTTACCTTATACATATGTATATATATATATATATATATATATATATATATATATATATATATATATATATATATATTGAATAGATGAGGCTGTCACTTGGTGAAGATCCATATTAATACGATATAAAATAAAACAAAACAATTAATTTGTTTAATCTTCACTATATAAAGCGCCAGATTCATTAAAAACAATAAATCAAAATCCTCAAAAGTTAATAAATCAGGGGTATATAAATTAAAATGTGGTAGTAATTGTGACAAAATTTATATTCGTAGAACTTTCAGAAATTTCAAAACTATAATTTCAGAACATAAACGAAGCTATGATAACAAAAAACTAGATTCTAATTATTCAAATCACTTAATATCTGAAAACCATTCACTGAATGATCAACTAGATGTAAATAGTTCTCCTTTACTAAACTTATTTAATTAGGGTTTTTCCATATATGATTATTGTGTTTGAATCCTCAAAAGTTAATAAATCAGGGGTATATAAATTAAAATGTGGTAGTAATTGTGACAAAATTTATATTCGTAGAACTTTCAGAAATTTCAAAACTATAATTTCAGAACATAAACGAAGCTATGATAACAAAAAACTAGATTCTAATTATTCAAATGACTTAATATCTGAAAACCATTCACTGAATGATCAACTAGATGTAAATAGTTCTCCTTTACTAAACTTATTTAATTAGGGTTTTTCCATATATGATTATTGTGTTTGAATGCCTAATCTCTTCCTTTGTTTGTTAACAGCTTATCGTTTCTTTCTTTATATACCGGTAATTACCAAATTTATGTGCATACACTCATTTCATTTGTTGAATAATCATTATACCATCGTCGTTTGATAAAGCTACAGTGTTAGCGAAACGCGTGACGTTTTTGTAAACGTTTAGTAAATATACGCTTTATATAGTGAAGATTAAACAAATTAATTGTTTTATTTTATTTTACATCGTATATATATATATATATATATATATATATATATATATATATACTATACTTTCTAATAACATTATATGTCTACATTTATTTAGCAATTTTTCAAGCAAGAAAGGAATCACTGACAAGATATATTGTGTGCGATACCATGGCTTTTTACCGGTATCTTTTATAGTATACACAATGGAAGTACATATTTTGAAATATATATGTTCATATCTGTACACGAATATAAGAGAAGTTCTTTCCATAAAAGTAATTAATCACCTTGACGTAGAGTTTAGCATTTTGCGTCCCCCGAGACGTCAACTTTTATCCGTGTAGAAAATTTGTAAAATATGTGACGTCAAACGAAAAGCAGATGTCCTTAAATTGAAAAAAAATTCAAAACTGTAAGTACGAGGTGACATTTAGAAAAATTGAATAAGCTTTTGCGGTGTTAGTGAAAAAACAAAATATAATTTTCTGTAGTCTACACAAGATATTATAAGTTACAATTTCAATAGCATTTTACCCATTAAAAAAATATATCGCACAAATATTTAAAGCATAAATAAATAAAAATAATAGTTAGCATTTAAATTTAAAAATATAATAACTACAGCATCGTTTCCCAACCTGGTGAGCCCCCAAGTGGGATCGTGAAATAGCTTAAGCAATAATGAAAAATAATTTTATCAGAAGAAATAGTATATTATTATCATTTTACTTACAACAAGTACACATGTAAAGAAAATAAATTAATGTAATTGTTGCATTTTTTTTCTCATTTAAAAGTTTCTCCATCCGTGGATCTACGTTAGAAACACACAAAAACATATTGTTTTCGAGTGATAAGAGACGATTCCTCTATTTAGTTTTAGCGTAACCATAGACGAAAAACCCTTTTCACAGAGATAACACGAGGCGAAAAGGATTAATATTTCCAATGCTTCTGTGACTTCTGTGACGTTTTGTCGGAAGATATTTCGATAGCAGGATGTGAATCTCAATTAGTAACTTAACGGCGATAACAACGTTTTCACTAAACGGTTTCAGTACCCATTTCTTCGAGAAATCATTTTTATCTTTCGGGAAATACTCTGTCAACTGAGTTTTTAGCTCACGCAAATGCATCTTTATGCAATTCAAACTGTGGTAAATAATAGTGTCTTGTTTATTAAAATTTTTCTTAATATAATCCCAAGTGAGTGGGAGCATCCAAATTTTTGCTTTGAACGCGAATACTGCAGAAATCAAACTTCTTAATGAAAACATTAATTTTGTCTGTCATTAATAAAATGTTTTTAGTCACGTCCTTGTAAATTCACATTTAAGTTGTTTAAATGCGAAAATATATCAGCTAAGAAAACCAGCAACAATATACACTCATTATTATGTAAAAATACTGAGCATCGCGTTTGTTTATCCTGGAAAAATATTATAAATTTAACTCGCAATTCCAATACTTGGGTTAACACTTTTCCTCGCGATAACCATCTAACTTCTGTACGGAAAAGAAGAGATTTTTTATTTTCGCCCGTTTCATCGCATACATTAGTAACCAGCCTGTTATGCAACGGTCGGCTTTTAATAAAATTAAAATTTTTACAGCTTCACAAATACTTTGATTAAAATTTTTCAGAATATTTTTGGCGACAAAAGTATGTCTTTGAAGGAAGCAGTGCGTTGATTCCGCTCTTGGTATAAGACGATCTTTTGATATTGTTGTTAATCCACTGTCCTTTCTGTTATCGGCTTTACACCATCACTACATACTGCAAAACATGTTGTCCCCTACATGTTAGTATAGCTTCTAGAAGCTTCATAAAACATCAAAAAGACATAACATGTTGCATGACCTGGTTCTGTTTTGCAAAATCATATATTTTCTTTGATTGATATATCCTACTTCGCAAAACATAAACTGAGATATGCCACTTCTGTTGATTCATCAAATTGAATACTAAACAATTCACTTGAACTCACAAGCTGAATTATCTGATCGCGAACATCGACAGCCATGTCTTCGATTCGCCTTGATATTGCGTTGTTAGAAAGCGGATTTTTTTTCAATTTTTACGAAATATTAAATTTATATATATTTACTATTTGGTGGGTCCCGGAACTAAGAAGGTTTAGAATTGCTGAACTAGAGTATTAGTAGGCAGTAGGTTTGACTTATTATTCCAGTAATCAGGGCTCGTTATCGTGATAATACTGAACTGAATTTCACTATTACTTTTGACTATGTTTATCAGCTATTTGTAAAGAAGTGGAAATAATAATACAATCTGTTGATCGGAAGCGTATTCGATTGATGCCGTCAAGGAAAATCTGTTGCCGTTTTGAAGACGATTCTTCAAACTTTTTGAACCGGTTCGCTACTATGGGCGAAACGTACTCACGTTTCTCCATTACTACGATGCTGAGAATATGCAGCAATTTAGACAGTGGAAGCATTACCATTCTACACAATCGTAAAGATTTTGTGTTCAAAAATCGGTTTAAGGATTCTTGCTTCAGTTATTGACAAAGATGGGATATTTCTGACAAATTATTTGTAAAAGGTATCAGAATCGAAAAGCTAGCAGATCGAAACAGAATATGGTCGACAGAATACAAGAAATCGCACAGAAAATATGAACAACAGTACAGGAATTGAAAGTAAAAATAACCAACAGGAAGGAACGAAGAAAATGGATAGTTAGTCCAACTCTTCCGAACTGTAGAAGCAAATAGGCAATAGACAGAGAAGAAGAAGATGTTGTAAATATAAAATCTCTTAAAGCGAACGCTATTTGGGTTGTGTATATTACTATGTGGTAGTACCAAATTGTTAAAAGATGGGCGTTCGTGGCTTGTGTTGGTTTGTTCCGGGCTAGCTGTAGCATCCTAATAAGAACGAAAATGATTTAAAGTATAAATTACGAGAGCCGTCTTTTATATTTTGCATATACATCTGGAATAAAGCGGTAGATAGCTTTTAAAGTCTTTATTGCGTTTCAAATTATTCTCCACGAAGATTAATACACTTTTGCATGCCCGAACCAACTCTGGAAGCAGCTATTCCACTCGATTTTTTGGTTCTGTAAAAATTGCGCTTTTAAAGGCACAGATTGCTCCTTCGGAAGACTAGAACCTTTGACCAGCCCGTCCTTGATTTTCGTAAAGATAAAGACATCGTTGGGACTTAGGTTGGAACTGTACGGAGGGTGGTCTAACAATTCGACGTTTTGTCGCCTTAAAAATTTAATTGTCTTGTGAGCTGCACGCGAACTTGCATTATTGTCTTGGTGGAGGATTATTGATCGTGGTGGGTTGGTTTCTCAGAGCTCAGCGATGACTTGCAACAAACAAACGGTTGTATACCAATCTGCAATAATATGTGGATTATTGCATACCAAGCAATTTATTGATAATAACAGTTGTAAGGATTTTTTAATTGAAGAAAGGTTGCTTCTAAAAATAAATAATCATAATTTATATCCCACTGAGTAGGATATAAATTATGTTTATTTATATTTTATATTTTAGGAAACACTCTATTAACCCATTATGACCTGGTTTTACATATAACGGGTGTTCAGAAACATTCCAAGTCAAGTGGGCTCTGAACAAAAAATCATATATCTTTACTTAAATATCTGATTTGTAATAATTATTAAATGTCAACTGTTGTCTGTCAAAAATCAATCTATCTCAGACATGACTTCATATTTTCAAGGAATACTTTGACTTCGAATGTTTCTGAACACCCGTTATGTAACGATTGTAGTGATCTACAATATAGTCGTGTATGTCTATAATTGCGATTATATCCATTAGATGGCACTGTAGGTAACTAAAGGAAAGCATATTCCTAAAATAGTAGTAAACCAAGTGTTATTATTTCGAATCTATGTAATGGTTCTCAAATTGCAAGTAGCGTGAGGATGAGTAATTATCTGGAAACCGGTATACAATTCGAGTAAGTATTATAAAATCTTTCAGACCTTAATTTGGGTGTATATGCCGTTGTATATCTTTAGCTAAAGGTTTAGTTAATGTTATAGGTTAGGAGTTTTGTAGAATTCACTTGTTAAGGCATAACTAGAGCGTTGTTTCGTTAGCGTTACATATATGTAACGCTAGGTTTTTATGAGGTCAAAATGGACGAATTGATAGACGGGCAGTGTATGTGTTTTCAAGTTTTATTAAATGTGTATATGTTAATTTCAGAAGAGGTTTGACTTTACAGGAAGCACTGGAATTGGCATATATTGAAACTGCTGAAGAAATTTTCATACAGCCACCTGATAGCCACGAGTTAACAGATGAAGACTCTGCCGACGAAGATTCTGGGGGTACGCTGGATAATTTAACAGGTCGTCAATTGAGAGCGAACGTGGAGATAAAGTTGTCGAATTCTATAAGAATATCTTCACTAGAAGAGGCCAGTTGCGTTGAAGATCCAACCACTAATCAATTAGTTGAAAGAGTATCACGATTTATACTGCCAGACAAAATAAACCGTCAAGATGATATAGAGTGGACAACAAACGGGGATCTTGTAGCTCATAACCAATCTTTTCATCTCCAAATTACAAACAGTATAATGAAATGTCTTGCGTACAAATTTTTGAAAAATTTATTGATGATGATATAAATCTATTGCTGACCGAAACAATCAAATATGCTGCATTCAAAAACTGTCCTAATCCTGAAATAACAACTGAAGAATTTAGGTGTTTCATTGGAATCTTACTTGTTAGCGGTTACGATGTGAAGCCCTCAAAACGTCATTACTGGGATTCAGGTGCAGATATGAAAAACTCTCTCGATAGTGAAGCCATGAGAAGGAACCAATTCATGCAAATTTTGAGATTTTTGCACTGATCTGATAATAACAATATTGATGTATCTGACAAGATGTACAAACTTAGACCTTTTATGAATAAACTTAGAGGCAAATTACATAAACATTTCGTGCCTGTTGAACATCTTGACTTCGATGAGTCAATGATAAAATATTATGGAAGACATGGATGTAAGCAGTGTCTTAGAGGAAAGCCAATTCGTTTTGGCTACAAGGTGTGGTGCCTGAATACATCTGATGGATATCTAGTCGATCTTGACATGTACCAGGGTAAAAATCCAAATGCTGTACCTGAATTTGAAGAAAGATTTGGTAAAGACGCAGCTCCATTTGTTTCAATGCTCGAGAACTTGCCTAATCCAAGATTGCCTTATAAATTTTATTTGGACAATTTATTTACAAGTGTCACTCTGTTTAATTTTTTAAGAATCAATGGTTATGGGGGTACCGGCGAGAGAAGACCGTATACCACTAAGTTGTCCTTTAGCATCTAAAAAGGATTTGAAAAAACAGGGTGGGAGAAGATCATCCGTTTCCGCGCTTAAAAAAACACACGGAATACTTTTTGTAAAGTGGACGGACAATAACGTGGTCACTGTGGGATCTACATGTCACGGTGTTTCTCCAATTGCGAATGTAAGGAGATATAGCCAAGCAGAAAAAAAGTATGTTCAAGTTACTCGTCCTAGTTTAGTAGGAGCATATAATAATTACATGGGCAGAACTGACCTAATGGATGAGAGCATCGCATGTTATCGGATTGGAATTAGATCAAAAAAGTGGTGGTGGAGTATATTTACCTGGTTATTGGATGCTGCAGTAAATAATTCCTGGATTTTGTTCAAACAAAATAGAAATATATCCCAGTTGGATTTTCGAAGGGCCATAAGTCAAAGTTATTTAAAAATATATGAAAATCCATCCAAAAGAGCAGGACGACCACCTATTTCAAAGTCTAGCATTTCTATGAATAGAATATCAGATGAAGTTCGTTATGATGGAAGAGGTCATCTCCTTACTGTTATTCCGAATAAGAAGAGACGACATTGTGCCGGAGAAGGTTGTTCCTCCAGTAAAAGAACGATGTGTACTAAGTGCGATATCGGCATTTGTTTAGAATATAATGTGATATTTCACACTAACACTCATTAAGATTGAGTTTGCCTCTGTATTAGCCTAGCGTTACATATATGTAACACATTTTTTTTAATTGCAATAAAAATTTTTTGTAGATGATATTTTTTTTTCATTGTTTTAATCAGTGTTTAGTCCAAAAAGTATGAAATTTTGTGTTGATAACAGAAAAAATTAATTCCGGTCATAATGGGTCAAGTCAGATATTAATTTTGATTTTAGCCTTTGTAATTTTGTTTTCTTGTCGCCTCTACGTATCTAAGTGAGGAAAGAAAATCTAAATTTTTATCGTAGATTGTATTTTTTAGTAAAGATATACTAAAAATTAATAAATATATATGTATATAGAAACTTATAAGTAACTATTTATTATTATTTAATAAAGCTTATTTAGATACAGCTACCTCTATATTACTCATTGGCAATAGTCAACAGCTTGCATAGGTAATAGTATTATAAAAATTTAAAATCTACCGATTTTTTACGGAATCTATCGAAATTTGTTGTCGAATCTACTGAAATTTGTAGACAAATCTACCGATGTAACGTTTACGCTGGCTGGCAACACTGGCGGATCGTCGCTAAGACTAATCCGTCCACGTTAGAATTCTCCATACCAACGAAAAATTATTGACTGATGTGGTGCTTCATTACCGAAAACAGAAAGCAACTCGACGAGGCATTCTTGTTGAGATAATTGTCTTCGAAAATTATAAAAAATAATTGCGGGAAAATTTGCACGATTTAATTCCATTTTTCGACTAACTTGTCAACCTGTTGACAGTTTGTTGTAGTTACAACATTACACGTATCGGACTGAAACTATGGGTTTAGGCTGACTAGAGATGGAGGTTATTATTTAGTACTGACATTTGATTAGTGGCCCTCTCTGTATCCCAGTATGCAAAACATAAAAGACATTCCTCGTAATAACGACGAACATGATTAAATTTGATATATTTGTAAAACTATAGTTTAAAAATGGGATTAAAAAAGTATTAGTATATGCAATGGGTAACAGATCTAAGAAAAGAAATTGAAGTAGATTAGACATTTGATAAGAATGGATAACAGAAAGAAGGTGAAAGTGGTATGAGAAGAGAGGTAAGATGGTAAGAACCGAAGAAGACATGCTAGGAAGACGTGAAATAATAGTGTGGCAGAAATCTTGAAGACCTGGGAAAATTGTGGCAGGTAGTGGGAATTTTGATAAAATAGTGGCGTAAATTTTCATGGGAAAATAAATTACAAATGATTAATTGACACCTTTATATGGGTAAATGAGGACTATAGATTCAATGCACTTTTATTTAAAAAAAAATTACTTCAAACTGATATTTATCTATATTTTCGTAGATAGATTCGTCGTAAATAATTCAAATGATAGACGTACTAGAATGACGAATTTTAAAAAGACATAAGTTGAAATTTATGGGTCAGTAACCGTTACAAAACACTAGCGATACTAATAATAACAATTACCTGTTTCATTAATTAATATTGAAGTATTTTCCCGAGAACTAGTGAAAACTCCATAATAGAATCCCATGTTTCAAAATTAAATTACATCGTACCACTATATAATTGAACAATAAATTTCCAAATTGACGTTAGCCATTTTCATATATGTATACGTATATATCTACTTCAACGTGTGTGTGTGTGAAGGGTTGTAAATCTTCTAGTGTAGTCAGTAATCCCTTTTTGACATTGTATCATGTAATTTATTTTTAAGTCGATCGCTCATTTACAGCTTTAAAAAAATAATTGAATATTTCTCTTATTTGCACAGATTAATATATTTCTCAAGATTCTTAAATTAACTTTATAGTAATTAGACATTTGATTGTTCGACCAGATAAACTCAAGGATAATATAAAATATAAATAGAACTACTGTTCTAATCTTCACTTTTAATCTTTAATCGTAACACGACAATAAAGGCAACAAATTAAATTTACTGGAAAGTTTCGAAATCAATAAATTAGAACACTCACAAATTTATTAAATGACCAATTAGATTTAAATAACTCGCCTTTATTAATTGATTTACTTAAAATCAGTTTAGACGATAATATAAATGTATATGTAGTTTATTAAACAAATTTTATGCGTGAACATGTTTAGTACCCTATAATATACAGATAGGGCCGACCAGATGTGCCACATTTTCTTGTGTAAATTCATAGATTTCTTTAAAAACATTGTAAAATAATACCAACCTCCTTGATTTTATATATATATTTTTTAATTTAGTTTGTAACGTACTCTTTAGATGTAAGCACCTGAGGAAGCCACTGTGCTGGCGAAACAATTTTCGTGTTACGATTAAATATTAAAAGTGAAGATTAGAACAGTAGTTTTATTTCTATTTTAAATTATTATCTTCATCAAGTAAATGCCGAATCAATTTAATTATTCAAGGATAATAAACGTATAAAAGAATTACAAAGGTATTTTTAATAATATAAAATATTATTAAAAATCTGTTGTGAAGAACACAAATACAGGTTCACTATTAATATTTTTGTGAACGTGTCCGAACATATCCCTCCCCAGAGACGTAGATACGTATTTCGCCTTTCTACAGGCTCATCGGTATGCCCCTGCTGGAGAAAGAATATTTCCAGACATATTCACAAAAAAGAACCACATCGCCACATCACAGAAATTATCCAGACCGGGCGTAGAAGTAACTTCAGCGCTGCCTGTTGTCAGACAGCCGAAGTACCTCGCCCCGTCCACATAACCAATGTGAAGTAACGACGCCCTTCCAAAGGTGGCACAGTCATCCCTCTAGAAACTGCATTTTGTTTGTGTCTTCACTCATACTACGGACTAACCGCATGTGTAATGTATCAGAATAATTGAAACATACATGAATAGGTAAACCCCACCAGTTTTGTATAATACAAAGGTATTTTTAATAATATAAAATATTATTAAAAATCTGGTGTGAAGAACACAACAGGTTCACTATTAATATTAATAGTGAACCTGTATTTGTGTTCTTCACACCAGATTTTTAATAATATTTTATATTATTAAAAATACCTTTGTATTATACAAAACTCAGAATAATTGAAACATACATGAGTAGGTAAACCCCACCAGTTTTGTATAATACAAAGGTATTTTTAATAATATAAAATATTATTAAAAATCTGGTGTGAAGAACACAAATGCAGGTTCACTATTAATATTTTCTGTGAACGTGTCCGAATATATCCTATCCCCAGAGACGTAGATACGTATTTCGCTTTTCTACAAGCTCATCGGTACGTTCACAGAAAATATTAATAGTGAACCTGCATTTGTGTTCTTCACACCAGATTTTTAATAATATTTTATATTATTAAAAATACCTTTGTATTATACAAAACTGGTGGGGTTTACCTACTCATGTATGTTTCAATTATTCTGATATAAAAGAATTGCTTAAACCCTATCTCCTATTATATTTCGAGTCATGTGACTACATGGCGTCACCTGAGTTCAAAATATGTTCATAATGTATTTCAAGAATTTTTATAATTAACAGTTAAAATGTTAACACTTGCATTATACTCAAGAAAACACTAATTTCTTTTTCAAAACGCAGATATGCCCAACGTCCTATATGTAGGCCGGTTGTATTCAAGTCCAGACTTGCAAAAACGTGCATTCAGGAAACAATTCGCCGCATCCAGACTAGAGATAACAAAAACTAAAATTGGCAATTGTTTCAATAATATCAGGGCCAATATAAGCGCCGTCTACTGAGTTTGTCTCCAACTATCCAGTGAAGGCGCCAAAATTGAAATCTCTAATGTTATTAATAGGGTTTATATATTCCGTACAAAACATTTAATCATGATTTGGTAAACAAATCCGCTGATTAGACAATTTGAATCGAGATTAAGTCTTTCGTACGAAAGAAAGCAGCAATGTACTGATTATGTACTCACTGAAATATCTTTTCTAAGTGGTTTTTTTTTTTGCATGTATTGAATCATATAAAACAAAAACTTTAAAAATAAAGAAAATCATTGCTTCTTCCAAAAAATTTACGCACGAAACGAAAACCTTTGTCACAAAATGAGATATTTTAAAAAATGAAATAACTGTGCATTATGTCATCATTGTTTTCCTGTGAGACATCACTTTCTCCAGAAGGTGAACCATAGCACTCATTTGCTAATTGCAACAACGTTTCCTCGAACTTCGGCTCCTCAAACTTTACACTTTACATACACTAACGCAATTATACTTTTGTACTACAACTTCACTCAGTGTAGCTTGCGATTCGGCAGAATAACAAAGTATGCTGCACGAGTAATTATGCATTTTGTAATTATTCGGGTTCAATTTGTACAAACATGCAGATTCGTTTACTTAAAATCGTCTGACAACACACGCCAGCAATAACAATCTGAGACGTATTAATACAATAAAATTACTTGTGGACTTACGATGAACGATATAAATAGTCTATAACATGGCTAATTACAACACACAGTTATTGAATAGCACTATTCATTCGGTAAACCGCACATCTGTTTTTTGTCGTTGACTTGTGACGCAATTACTTAAAATTCCGTTCTTCATGGGCGTAGATAGAAGCAGGAGGAGTTTTTATAATTTATTTTATTTATTAGTTTATATATCTTAAGATAAATAAAGTACGGTTAGTTAATTTCTCTTTTTCATTGTTTAAACTGTTAATTACACAATTACATACTTCGTAATTTTCGTAATAGATCCTGTTTAATATCGTTTCATCGAATCTACTTCTCCCAATTATTTTGACGTAAGTATTAAGCGAACTTCGTTTTCGTTTTAATAACTCACACATACATTTCTAATTTTCATTTATTTAGATCCAGACTATTGTATAAGTTACCTTTTCAGATATGATATGGAACAACGTCGAGAATGGCATCGTGAAACAATGGCGAGTTGAATTAAGGGTCAAACTGATTGTATGTGCATTGCCAGTGATTCCGAAATTTATTGCAAAGTCTATAAAATATCGTTGAAAAATTCCAAGAAATCGCACGTGATATCGCAAACACATACACAGAAATTAGACCTGTTGAAATTTGACAATTTTAAAGAAGAACACTGTGAATCTTTAATGGCGACAAATATTCCATTAAATAAACTTAACAATTCCACCTTAAAAACATTTTTCCAAAAATATACTGGTCGAAATGTTCCTGATGAATCCTTCTTATGCAAATATTATGTTTTTGAGTGGTACACGAAAGCAGTAGAACGTATTAGAAGCCATCTTTCAAATCCAGTACCTATGGATAAGTGCCGACGAAATTGTCGATCTGTGTGGTAAATGTTGTAGCTGGTGTACTATATCCAACTATTCTATATAACACAAATATAATAGCAATAAAAGCTATAAATACAGTTGATGCGGGGATAGAAGCTAAAACCATTTACGAGAATATGCACCTAATGTTTCGTTCGGACGACAGGTACAAAGAAAAAATACTTTTATTTGTCAGCAACAGTGTTGCATATATGTTAAAAACAGCACTGATATGGATGCCTGGAAATGAGGGAATTAAAGGTAATGAGACAAACTGGCCAAATAAGGTACTAATAAGAACTTCATAGGACCAGAACCTGTGTGTGGAATCGCTAAGGATTCCGCTAAAAAGGAGATCTGGTTATGGTTAGAAAGAGAACATAAAAAGAAATGGAGGTTAACGGAAGGTCAACTCCATACCAAAACACTATTAAGGAATCTGGACGGAAGGTTTTCAGATAACCTAATTCGTAGTAACAAAAAGGAAATTTCAATAATTACCGGGTTAATAACCGGACATTGTCCTTTAATGAAGCGTTTGTACAGCGTGGGCTTGGTTAGCGAGTCCTGGTGTAGGAGATGTGAAAAACAGGAGGAAACTAGCCTTCCTGTAATATGCACGCGTGAGGAACTGAAGGGACTCATACAGAAACATTTCGGGAGCGATCTATTGGATTCTACGAAGGTACTAAAACTTCCACTGAGGAGAATAATGTCTTTTATCGAAGACACAAGACTAATAGAGTGTAACTGAGAGATATATTGGGGATAGTACAAAGAGCAGTGTACTCAAGTGCCTGGACGTGCTGGCGTCCAACTAGGAACAGAAGAAGAAGATGTTAAAAACAGGCTGACTATTAAAGGAAACATATCCTAATATGCTGCATATTCACGCACATCTCCACAGAATCTGCGAATATATCAGAGACACCTATCCGGACGTCGATAGACTTGTATTCACTTTTTAAAAAATTTTCAGAAAAGCACCTGTAGCTCTTTACAGGGAAAAACTTCCATCTTTGTCACTGCCTCCCTCTCCAGTAATAAGTAGATGGGGTACATGATTGGAAGTTACTAGTTTTTATGCAGAGAACTTCGATAGTTTAAAAATTTTGTTACATGTTTAAATAACGATGCTCGAAGTATTTATGAGTGCAAGGAACTAATACAAATTCGAAATTAAAAAAATCAGTTGTACTTTTTTGTGGAACACTTTGGAAATTTGTCAAAACTAATCACTTATTTTGAAAATCAAAATCTCAAATTAAATAATGGATTAACCACATTAGGTGCAGCTATTAACAATTTGAAAAATATTCCAAGTGACTTCGGATGTGGCCTTCGGCAAAAATTAGACGCATTTTTTAATAGAAATCCAGATTTAATAACATCGGTCTCGCGTGTCCGGTCCCTAGTGTTGATAAAAGATTATTTTATAATTTAAAAGAATAAATGTAAATTATTTGATCTGTGAAACAGTTGAATGAATATCTGTTTGGAACATACCAGAACGCTGCATTAATATTTAATTTAAAATATTTAATACAAATTATAAGCAATCAAATATTATAACCGGCTTGATTGGTTTATGCATCTAAAGGTTAACTAAATTGAAAGCTGAAATGTGTTCATAATTTGCTTCACGTTCAAGAAATGAAATCTCGTTCATAATTTGTTTATACTCAATTTATTAATCAAAATCTAAGCCATTAATCCAAATGAGATTTGTAGAATCAGTGTTATTTCGTGCATTTTCACTTCACGATCTCTTGGATTATATCATGCACTTTTTTTAATCATAAAAACTAACTCGTGGCTATGTCCGAAAATTAATTTTTTCTATCATAGATGTAATAATAATTTAAAATGAGTAATTTGTATCGAAACTACGAACAAACTTTTCTAACATTCTTCTTACAACTATCGGAAGTTCCGACGTATATATATTTTAGCGCTAAAATTTCGGGAGTTATTAAAAGATAAAGTGCTATGGTCGTTAGCTGATAGAAATCTGCATAACTATTCGTCTTAATTATGACTTCGTTCCAAGTAATTACGCGCATATTCTCGACTTCTTATTATCGTACAGTTATTATTTTTAAGTACGATATTAAAATTTGTGTATTTCGTAATAAAGGAATAATATTTACGAAAGTTATTATTTAAATCTTCTAGTGTTTCAACTTGAAGAACATTTTCCGCGTTGAGAAACTCTTCTTCTGTTTAAAGCCTCTTAATGTGACGGCCATTCTTAAATCATTCAATATTGCTTTAATACGCTAATTTCGGTCGAACAGGACAATTTCGTTGCTCGACAGACCAGCCAATTAAAAAGTTAAGGGTAGTCAGAAAGTCAAGAAAGCTGAAGAAGTTTTTCACCTGCACTCCAGCAGAATCATAATTAATTTACCGAAGGGAGGATTAATTAGTGGATTAATTAGATGTTCTAATTAGTTCGGGGTGACCTTCTTACCCTCATCCTCTTGAAATCACCGAGTTTCACCATGACGCTTCTTCCCTCCCTGAAATTATTACATGAATGCTTGAACTTCGGAGGGATTGCCTTTTTAAAGGTTAACGTTTAGTGGAAGTTATAGCATCTCTATCTTACTCCCCGATCCCCTGACCCTTTCTCTCTATCTGCCTGTCGAATTTGCGATCTTGCGTTTTGCTCTGGGGCGAAGGAAATTCAATTTATTCGAACTGAACTAAGTAGGTACACCCGTTCAGCTTCTGTATCATTCTAATTAGAGGAAATTACTCCTTTCACAACAGATGGAAGAATAAAACTAATTTCGTAGTAGTAAAAAGCTTTAGATAGAGATTTTATTAATTAAAAAGCAATTTGCTAGTTTTGCTTTATATAGAAGCTATACAAAAAGCCTATAGGGAAATTTACATACGTTTACAGAGCGTAGGTTGTATTTTATTGAATACAATGTATCGTATTACAAGAATTGTTCGAAAAGTACGTAGGATTAGGAGTAGATAACGTTCGTTCTGCTCATTGGTTTCAAAATAAATCAAGCGCTAGAGGGATCTAGCGCTTGATTTATTTTGGTCAACATGCATGTTATGAGATAACGCTAGTCAGCAAATTTTTTAAGTTTTATTTTATACAGAGATAGTACAGTGAAATATCTACACTTCATTTTGCTGATCTTCAGATTCACGTCATTATTCACTGAATCGAGTCATGCTATACAAGGTGTCCCGTATCGTTATGTTCAAATTTTAGGAGTGTAAAGTAGACTTCATTTCAAGTAACAAAAATGCAAAACTAGTATATCCATTTTTATTTGTTTCAAAGTTACAGATCTATGAATCTGATTGTCAGATCATGAAAAAAAATGTAATCCTAAAGTCAATACAAACTGATTTTATTTAAAAAAAGTTATACGATTCAATAACAGACCTGTGATTGTTAACGTCGCATAATAAAATGTTATCCCAAAATAAATAAACACGTGTCGTAGTGCATACAGTAATTTCTTGGAGATCTACAAAAAAGAGTACTGGAAATTGATTTATGATAAAGAAGGCTCTTACTTATTTTGTAAGTGCTGAACCATGAATATCATGCAATAAACAAATGTTCAGATGACTGTTAACGTTGCATTTTTTAATGAAGGATTACATTACGTTTCAATTCATACAGCAGCTTATTAGTGAGTGGCACGTTTTCTTTATTCTTCTCAAGAGTATGCGGACATGCCTTTTGTGCATGGCTACTGTAACGGTAGTGCACGTCAAGCAATTAATTATTGAATACCCACATCGGTTTCCCGATAGGCGCATTCCTCATTACAGAACGTTTCTGGAAGTACACAGACAATTTCGGGAATGCGGACCGCGTGATTATCTTTTAGACCGAGGAGTAAATTTGCCAGCAGACTTAGAAGAAGAAGCAGTAGCTATTGTTACAAGGGATCAAACTCTCAGTGTACGTCGAATCGCTAAACAACTAGGAGTGCCACGAACGACAGTTTGGCGAATTTTAAAACGTGAGGGCCTATATCCATATCACTAGCGCAGGGGACACGGTTTGCTTGAGGCAGATCACTATGCTCGTCTAGTTTATTCTACCTGGATATTAAGACAGTCACAGCTTCATTATAATTTCTGTCTGGACAGATGCACAGGTGGTCATCAGAAAATCCCAAAGCTATACGCCCATCTAAATTTCAACATGAATTCTCTATTAACGTTTCGGCGGCCCTAATCGATGACTTGTTGATTGGTCCTGTCGTTCTTCCTGGGTGGTTAAGTGCGGACAATTACCTTCAATTTCTTATTGACGAACTGCCAGGTCTTTTAGAGGATGTCCAACTGAATGTTCGACGAGACATGTGGTTTCACATGGATGGGGCACCACCACATTTCGGAATTGCTGTCCGAAATTGGGTTAACGTCAATTATCCAAGATGGATTGGTCGAGTTGGTCCTGTTGCATGGCCAGCCAGATAACCCGATCTTAATCCCCTTGACTTTTATTTATGGGGGTAGATGAAAAATTTAGTCTACGCGCAAGTTTCGAACACAAGAGAAGAGTTGTTGGATCGTATTCACCTGGCTGCCGAGCAAATCCGACAAAACATGTATGAAATTCGGATAAGTACTTCTTCTGTTGGTTTACGGACACAAGCCTGCATTCAACAAGGAGGTGGACATTTCGAAAATATTATTAATTGAAATTTTTTGAATAAAATCAGTTTTTATTGACTTTGGAATTACATTTTTTTTCATGATCTGACAATCACATTCATAGATCTGTAACTTTGAAACAAATAAAAATGGATATACAAGTTTTGCGTTTTTTGTTACTTGAAATGAAGTCTACTTTACACACCTAAAATTTGAACACAACGATACCGGACACTTGTATACCTATAATACGTCTTTGTTTCATTCGAATATTAAATAGAGAAGAAAATTTGCCGTACGTCTCTCTATCACAGACGCACGGCAAATTATACTGTCGTGAGCAAAAAAAACGGGACACTGTTTCTGCGTGGGTTTAAATTGTGACTACTTAAGTGGCTATCTTTACTCATAATAGTAAGTCAGAAATTGTCAAAAATGTGTGTCTTATTGACATTTATTAAGCATTTTTAAAATAAATATAAATAAAAATTACTAAAAACGATAGAGAAAGATTATTTATTAAATTAAAATAATTATTACATTAAAATAATTAGTATTTCGTCATTCCACCGTTATTATTAACTGCATCTAATCTTGTAGACATTGAAGCGACAATATTTTGTACAAAATTTGTAGAAATTTGATGCCAAGCATTATAAACAATCTCCCAAAATTCTTCCTGGGTAGAAGCTCTATCTCATTAATCCCTATATATTTTCAATGGGATTTAGATAAGGACAGTAGGGCTGGATATCTCAAGTTTAAATTTCATTCTCTTGTAACCATTGTGTTACAAAATGAGACAGGAAATTGTGTTGTTCTTATAGCTTCCTTTAATGTTTTGAAAGGGTTGTGCCTAATCTCAGTAACTAATGTTTCGTCTTCCCGCGTATTCGAAATTTTGTTAGGTGCGGAAATTATTTTCTGATTTAAATTATCCTCTTCCCTCCATTTTTTTTTATATAAACTTGCGGCTGGACTTTTACCAATATTAAATTGAACCGATACACTTCTTAATGATTTCCCATTTTTCAAACTAGTAGCAAGTCTAGCTTTATCAGTTTTCGAAAGATGCGACATTTTCAATGTTGAATTATCAACTATGATATATAATTTGACGTTAGAGTTTGAAAGTTAATCAAATGTTAAAATTACAACGCTAAAAAATAAAGGAAATTGCCATAACGATTTTGACACTGTCCCGGTTTTTTTTGCTCACGACAGTACGTTTAAAGACACATATCAAGCGAGACACAAAATTTGTATCGTAGGTAGGCCATGAACGACTGAGATAGGCATATAAGTCACGACTGAGCTTAGAGAATTGTAAATAATCACATGTCAAATTGACACGTTACGATTTAGCCTATTACTAATAGTGCGAATTGTAGGTTAGATCACTTAATCAATCTAAGACATAACTGATTTAATCCATGGCATACTCTGAAAACTTCTTTTGTGACTTACTCCTTACCATGCCTTCAATAAAATTTTCATTTGGAGGAGCCTATGATTTCAATACAAATTTGGGAACACGGTGAAATAGTCATGTTTTTTGAAAGTCAAATTTTGACAACTGTCATAGTTAAGTCAATTTATTTTAAAGTTATCCTATCAATTAGATTATTTATTATCATATTAGCAATATAACACAAAGATTTTATTGTTGAAAGTTACTTTAGAACTAGTAGATTTAGTAAATGGACAATGGGTTTATGCAATTAATCAATGTATACAGGATTTTCGACAACAGTTCCCTAATCTTGCAATGGTTGTGTTGACAAATTTCGTGAAACGGTGACAGTACTTCGTAAATCCGGCAACGGAGTACCTAAAAAAAAGAACTGCTGATTGCCTTGAAGATGTTCGACATCGAATGGAAAACTCACCAAAGAAATCCAATGCGAAACTGTCGCGAGAAGTTCAGTGATCAGTTAGAACATGCTACACTGTTCTTAAAAAAAATTAAAATAATGCCAATATAAAATTTAAGGTGTTCATGAACTAGGTTCCGCTGATTACGATAGAAGAACCGAATGTTTCTTGAATATTGTTGATGTTCTTAATAATTTCTTTCCTGATAAGGCCTAGTTTCATCTTTCGAGATATTTAAACAAACAAAATACGAAAATATGATCGAGAGAAAATACTTATTAATTTGCATACGCATAAAATTGGTATTTGGATGGCGGTGTCAAGGTAGCGAATCATTAGACCAATATTGTTTGATGGAGCAATAAATGCTGAAAGATACCGAAATGACTTATTAGAACCCTTTATTAATCAGTTACATGAGGATGATGTTACGGAAGGATTTTTTTAACAAGACAAGGCTCCACCACATACCGCTTAACAAGAACGTGCTCGTTTGGTAGAGTTCTTTGATAATAGAATAGTGAATTTTCATCAAAAGGCCTCACAATTCCCAATTACTTCACTTTTCCGCACATGAAGAACATGAATTTTCGAAAGCCACAACATACACTGAAGAGCTTTAGGATAGTATTAGAGAAGTATGTGATAATATAATCCGTCATTTGTCAAACGCATTTGAAAACATGAAACGCAGAGTTCGTGTGTGCATCGAGATAAGAGGGCAACATTTGGAGCATATACGAAGAGACACATAGTAACGAGCCAACGAAAAAATTCATAATTGGAGTAGACTGTGAAATTGGGTTGGTACTTTAGCCACTTCCACATAATGACATTTATTATTTGACACTGAAACTATAAGTTTGTGACAAATTTTTCAAAACTCTTATTAAGAAAATTAAATTTATTTAAAAAATGGTATTCAACATAGAACAAAAAGCAAAAATTATCGAATGTTACTTCCGTACAGGTGTGAAAGTAAATGGCGAGTGGCAGTATTCAATTACGGAATGCATGGCTGATTTTAGTGAAGAACATCCTGAATTAGTGTTTGACTACAATGATTTTTACAATGTTTTGACAAATTGTGTAAAGTTATGCAGAGAGACTGGTAGCGTCGGTCGAAAAACTGGAAGTGGATGGCTATCTAAACGTACAGCTGATAATATTGAAGCCCTTCAGCATATTATTGATGAAAATCCAAAAACATCCATTTCAATAGTGACCCAACAAATAAATTTATCTTATGGTACATGCCAATTCATTCTTAAAAAAGTCTTACATTGTCATCCATACAAGCTGCAATGTTTTCATGAACTTTATCTAGTGGATTATTTAATACGAGTGGAATCTTGTCAATGGTTTCAAAATAATCTACACAATCAGGATATCCTTAACACAGTTTTTTTCGCGAATGAGGCCTGGTTTTATCTTTCTGGATATGTTAATTCACAGAATATGAGGTGTTGGTCCTCCGAAAATCCTCATTTTTTTGTTTAAAAAACATTGCATCCCCAAAAAGTTGGTGTTTGGGTTGGAATATGTCGAAGAAGATTGGTGGGTCCCATTTTTTTTTTAAGGTACACTTACTGCTGCACGATATCGCAATGAGATACTCGGCTCATTCATAAATCAACTGGATGATGAGGAATTACAAAATGGGTATTTCCAACAAGATGGTGCAACAGCACATACGACCAGAGAAACACTTCAATATCTCAGAGAATTTTTTGATAACAGAATAATAAACAGAAACACTGAAATCCCATATCCAACTAGGTCTTGCGATTTAAACATATGTGATTTCTTCGTATGGCCATACATCAAAAATTCGATTTATTCAACGCTAATTCATAATCTGGAACAACTGAGAATTCACATGACAGAAAAGTGTGAACTCACCGCAAATGCTGCATAAAGTTTTTGCTGGATTGCAGAGAAGAGTGGGTTGTGTTTAGATGTAAATGGACAACATTTTCTACAACTTCTGTAGCTATATGTAAGTTTTGATTATGATTTCGATATTAAATCAATTATTTGTTTTCTTTTTTGTTGTAGTATCATTTCAAAGCCATAACCTTTTATACAATGAAACCAAATGAAACTGTCAAGCATCAAGTAATGCGTAATTATGTGGAAGTGGCTAAAGTACTCCAATTATGAATTTTTTCGATGGCTCGTTATATATCGCAAATGGTGTTAAAAAAATAAACCTTTATTTTGGCACTGACAGAGTATTTTTTGCATTATAAATATTATTTTACTAATACAATAAATTACAGCTTTGCAGCCGCCAAAAAGGATCATAGAGCATCTGTTTCTAATGCAGTCGTACATAAAATACATTTTTCGTGCAAAACCAACGTCGACTCCGGATTTATGTGATCGTTCGTTATAATAATCTCACCTAGATTTTGGAAACCACTTTGTCAAGGTCTTTTTTATAATGTAATGGGACAAAACTAACTTACAAACAGTACCTAATTACCTAAGGCGGCATATACGATGGGAAATAAAACAATTTGTAAGAATCCGACATAATTAAGTCTTTACATAGAAATTATGTTATACACTTCAGTTATTGAATAACTTTCCTAATCTACCATCATATCTCTACTACATTTTCGAGCGTATCAAAGTAACATCATGAGTCGTCAGTAATAAAAGCAAATTAGTTTGTTCCTCGAATGTTTCTCGAATATCAATTAAATCTCTATCAATAAATCGCCGGTCACGTCTCGCGTTCACGAACAAGTCGACGGAAGTGCGCCACTCACTCAGTTCCCCTCTGCCAATTCTTAACCCTCACCACTCCTTTACAATATCCTCCTCATACGATTTTCGTGCCTTCCACTCCTCTTCTACGCTTGGAACATTCTCATAAAGCAGAAGAAAACTGTAGCAATTCTAGTTCGGAACGATATTTCCGCTCAACATTCTTGGGCTCCCTCCGTTCTTCTCTCGCGATTGCTTTTCCTCTCTGGTGTGTCTTCATAAATAGCTAGGTTATGTTGAAAATTCTCTTATCGAAAATTCCTATTTAAAATTAAAAGGACACCGGCCAATGTCCTGAAGTGACGGTTCCTTTTCTATCTCCGAAATGAATTAAAAATATATTGATAATGTCCTTCCACAGCGAAGCGTTGTTAGCGCTATAGAATTTCATTAATGCGAAATTCGTTTCGATGAGATATCGGAAAATTTGTATGCCGGCGTAATATTCATCATGGCAATATATATCAGGTGATGAAAGGCAAATTATATTGGGTAAATCGATTGGGTATTTAAATTTCTTTTCTGAAGTAATTTGACTTAATTACTTTTCCAGATGAGTTTGCTTCGATTTCAGAAAAACAGAAATGTTCACTTTACTTTGATGTCTTTTTCATTAATATTAGATGAACATAAGTGTTGGTATTGCATTTCTTATGTCGAAAGGTAAATGGTTGTTCAGACCACTTTTCCAGTGGCTTTGAAAATGTTAAGTATAGGGAGTAAGTTATTTCATGGTTTCATTGTCTTACTTCGTCTTCTTAACTCATTGGCGGACACTTGCGTATGCAGTAGAAACGCGCTTATTGCGAATATACAAAATTATGTGGTTGGCGCTTTACGATAGGAGAAGTAAGTGGGTCGCGGAATCAATTTGACAGACTTCAAAATAACACAAGTGACGTAAGCGAACGTGACAGCCGACCTATCTTACGACCAACTTGCATCCACACTTATATTCCCCTTATTGCTATATATTCATACATTTTACAACACGAGACCGAAAGGTCGAGTGGTCGAGTTTCGAAAATTTTCAAGTGTCGACTTGTATACAGATAGACTATATCATAATAATAAAAATAAAAAAAATTGTGCGAAACGAGTCATGATGACAACTATCAAATCTGACAATTCAGTAATGTCAAATTTTTTAAGGCGATATCACAGTAATCTAATACCGAGAGAGCAAAAATGATTGTCCTGATCCTATACCACTTTCCGCGGCACATATATCAATACTTTCATCCATTTTTCGATCTGAAGTTAGCATTTTAGTTATTTCTAGTGGATTTGACAAAATAATATCATTTTCTGTTCGCAGTCGTACGTTAGGTGTGTTTTCTGTCATTCAATATTTATGATATTTGCTCAAAATTTGCCGCTTACACTAGATCACGACCAATTTAATTTTAAATTCAGTTATGCTTCAACGCATTCATCACGAAAAGTGTTGAATGGTTGACTAACTGCTCACATTAATGACAACATATAAAAACATTTTGCGCCTATGCACAATCGCGCGTCAAAGTGGAAGTAAATATTGATATGTGATTAGCGGAAAGTGGTGTAGGATCAGGACAACCATTTAAGCTCTCTCTGTAGTAATTTTGGCAGCGAATATACAAGAATTCGTATATTCCGAATATACGAAGGTTCGTATATTTGTTTTGCGCCATAGTACGTGAATAACCGCTGTAATACATGACGTTAAAACGAAGTTTACAATGTGACATGACAGCAATAGCCGTCCAAAATGAAACGGTCGTTTTCAGACACTACTGCTAAAGAAGCAGAAATGTGCATTTACTGGCGTACTGTAACAAGCCTAGTGTCACATTTGCAAAAGTTGCTGTTGGTTGAACTTATTATCCCGCCTATTACACACCAATATGCAAGTGGGTGTGAAAGGAGTAGCATGTACGGTTGCGGCCAATATAATCTGGGCAGTGATTCGACATTTTATGACTTTATCATGAAATTTGGTAAATCAGGTTTTGCTACAATCTACGTTACTCTGGATACGCACTTAGGGCATGAGCCATCATTTGATGGTTATCTCAATAATCAATAGTCATTACCTTAAAAAGCGATGTCTTTAAACTGAAATTAGTTTGGTTTTGACCAACCATATTATTGATCTTAAATTAAATTAAAAGTTTTGATGTTTATTTAACAAACGAAAAACATAAACAAATGATATAAAAAATTAATATTTTGTAGCAGCTCCATTTTTTTCAATAACATTATTTATCCTTCTGGGCATTGATGCTACTAATTCTGCAGTATAATTTGGAGTTAATTCGATCCATGCTTCTTGAATTCTTTCCCATAACTGTTCTACATTTTGTGGGCGAAAATTATTACCTCTATTAATTTTTTTTCCCATCAAACCCCACATATTTTCAATGGGGTTCAAGTCCGGGCTACGTGAAGGCCATTGTAGAACTTGTATGTTCTGTTGCTGCATCCAGTTTGAGGTCACTCTGACTGTATGAATGGGGCAATTGTCTTGTTGATATATAAAATTATTTTGGGGAAAGACTGCATTTACTGAGGGCAGCATGATATTTTCCAATATTCCAACATAGGCCTCTGCATTGCATCTACCTCTTATATGTGTTATAACTCCGGGCCCTTGGGCGCTCATCCAGGCCCAGACAATGACAGAAAAACGACCGCTTATGTGTGATTTTTGGGTATAACGTTCATCAAAGCGAGAGTTCGGAGGTCTATAAACTCTAACGTGTCCGTCATAACACGATTTAAATACCTTCTCATCTGTAAAAACAACATTCTGCCAGAAATTTAACGCTTCTAAGGAGTATTCCAAAGCAAAACCTACTCTCTGTTCCTTATTTTGCGGAGTTAAAAAAGGTTTTTTCGCTGCAGAACGATTACGTAGATCAGATCCATTTTTGATACGACGCCTTGCCGTTCGAACCGACCCAGGAAAGTTTGTTTCAGCCTGTGCGTCTACCGCACACTGGAAGGGATTTTCGCGAATAAAATCAACCAAATTACCATCATCCACCTCCGTTGAAACTCTGGGCCTACCACTACCCAATCCTCTTTCAAGCGTTTGTCTCTCATCACATATTCTCTTAATGTTATGCACAGTAACCTTTGGTAATTGGAATATTAATGCGACTCGTCGTTCCGACCACCCCTCTCCCAGTAACGTCACAACCCTTAATTTTTCGGCCAGAGATAAATGTGGCATTTTTATAATTGACGTTTTTCATCAATCAATATGACAGTATAGTTTTCCAGGCGACTTTTTTTATGTAACAATTAAAATCCATTTACAGTGGGAAAAACTGCTGCCCAGATAATATTGGCCGCAACGGTACGTGAATTCTATTATATTTAAATTTTTTATTGATTCATTTATCGATATTTATAGCTTTACTGATAAGTTTTTGTTTATTATATAATTTTAATTAAACTTGAAATATAAATAAAAAAATAAAAATTAGCGTGTTTTATTCAATATTTACAAAAAAATGGATCCAAAAGGAAAGATCAGGTTGTTGAACCTTTTTGAGAAATTGAGCAGTGGAGAAAGCTACAGTGAATCTGAACCCGATGCTGACAGTGATGGTTTGACTGAAGAAGATGATATCAGTACGGATACTGAAGGTAATGAGGAAAATGAAGAACTTGACAACGATCAGATATGGTGTACCAAAATAATACCTATAAGAAATTTTTCCTTTAATACATATATAACTGGGATTCTTTTACATATATAGGTAGATGAAAATGTTTCTACAATTTAGGTTTTTGAAAAAATATGGGATGACCAAATAATGAAAATGATCGTAAATTCTATAAATGATTACCGTATAAAACTCAGTAATCAAACATTACCACGTGGAAGGTATTGCAGGAAGGCAAATTTAAAACAATAAAACAATGAGTGAAATGAGAAAGTTTTTAGGTTTATGTTTGCTTCAGTCACAGGTAAAATTCTCCAGTCTAAGGAAGCTCTTTTCCGTGGATGCATCGCATTGTCACCCAGCTTTTCCTTCACGTATATCTGGAAGGAGGTTTAAATAAATATTGAGAAGTTCTTGCGTAGAAGCAGAAAATTAAGGTGACCCTTTGAGGAAATTAAAAAAATTCTTAATTTACAATTAAAAAAGTTTGCGAATGCGTGTTCACCCAACGAAGTAAAGTGTGTTTTTTATAGAGGTATAGAATGTTGAAATGGAATAAAACAAAGATGAATTTTTTTAATTTACATGAAATTTACTTTATTCGAAAGATAATCTTCTGGCATTATAATTTAAATATGACTTCTGGCATATGACCGCCACGGCTGGCTCGGACGTAGTCTAATCTGGAGGTTCAATTTTCGATGACTTTTTCCAACATTTGTGGCCGTATATCGGTAATAACGCGGCGAATGCTGTCCTCCAAGTGGTCAATCGTTTCGGGCTTATCGGCGTAGACTAGAGACTTTACATATCCCCACAGAAAATAGTCTAGCGGCGTTAAATCGCACGATCGTGGAGGCCAATTCACGGGTCCGAAACGTGAAACTATGCGGTTACCAAACGTTTCCTTCAATAAATTAATTGCGGCACGAGCTGTGTAACATGTTGCGCCGTCTTGTTGAAACCACAGCTCCTGCACATCATGGTTGTTCAATTGATGAACGAAAAAGTCAGTAATCATGGCTCTATAGCGGTCACCATTGACTGTAACGTTCTGACCAGCATCGTTTTTAAAGAAGTACGGACCAATGTTTACACCAGCCCATAAAGCACACCAAACAGTCAGTTTTTCTGGATGTAACGGTGTCTCAACATACACTTGAGAATTACCATCACTCCAAATACGGCAGTTTTGTTTATTGACGTATCCATTCAAACAAAAGTGAGCTTCATCGCTAAACAAAATTCGCTTATGAAAATCAGGATCAACGGCAATCTTGTTTTGGGCCCATTCACCGAATCTACGCCTTGCTAGGTGATCGTGTGGCTTCAATTCTTGCACGTGTTAGATTTTGTAAGCACGCAAACCAAGATCTTTCCGCAAAATCTTCCATAAAGTGGTTGGACACATATCCAATTCCTGTGCACGATGGCGGATAGACTGATTCGGGTCTTCCTCTACGCTACGCTCAACAGCAGCAATGTCTTCTTCTGTACGCACAAAACGACGTCTCTGTGGATGCGTATTATCATTTAGAGTAAACGTGGTGCGAAAACGTTCCATAGTTAATCGAATTAATTGCTCTGATGGACGATTATGTTGACCGTAAAATGGACGTAGTGCGCGATACGTATTTCGAACAGAACCATGATTTTCAAAATAAATTTACACAATTTGGAAGCGTTGTTCAGGCGTCAGTCTATTCATGTTGAAATGCCAAACCAAACTAAACATAAATCACTAGACGGCTGACAAAATGGCCGCCAGTTAAAGAAGTTTTGCCAACTTAAAGTTATATACCTCTATAGAAAACACCCGTTATTATCATAAGACGAATTTTTGTTATTATTCCGTAGAAGGCTTTCTTTTTGCACGTACATGAAAGGTAATAAAGCAAAATATGGGATAAATTATACGAACTTTGTACAGCACCAGAACATGTTTTTTGAACGTCGAAATATACTCGTATAAAGACCATCGAGAAAAATGAAGAAAACATGACAAAAATTGAAAGCCCTAATAGAATCGATGCAGCCATATTCAAACAAAGGCTATCATTTGTTTATGGATAACTATTACAACAGTCTATTGTTATCAAACAAATTAATTAACAAAAAGACACATGTGACAGGAACTCTTCGTGCAAATATTAAAGGCCTTCCACAAGAAATAACGCGTCGTAAGCTAAGAGGAGGAGAACATAGGCTACGCCAAAATCAAGTATACGTTAAGAAATAAGTAATTAAACTTCTAGTTTCAAAAATTCTTTTATTGTAAATATACTACAATATTGTTTCGCCATACAATGGCTTCATCAGGTGGATGAAATACTGACTTATTGTAGTGTATTTACAATAAAATAATTTTTGGAAGGAGGTTTGAATAAATATTGAGAAGTTCTTGCGTAGAAGCAGAAAATTCACGTGACAAACGAAGTATTATCACAAGACGAATTTTTGTTATTATTCCGTAGAAGGCTTTTTTTTGCACGTACATGAAAGGTAATAAAGCAAAATATTGGATAAATTATACAAACATTTGGAATTTACTGCAAGTGAGAATTAATGAATATTAAATCACATTCTTACATGTAAATGTCGACTTATTTAATGCGTTCGTAACTACAATCCGACAAACTAAGTTTGTACAAGTATGCAGAACACACCCTTTCGCGACAACGAACTTCCTGGTGATTAGGTTAATTAAGAATTAAGAAATACTGAAAAAACAAGTCAATCAACGGGAGGAAACGTACAGACGACGTTTCGTTCTAGTTGGAACTTTTCAATGTACGGTATTCCCTCGATGACGGACATTGCTTTTTCATTTCTATACTTTCTGTATATATAGTTAACATTTGGAATTTACTGCAAGTGAGAATTAATGAATATTAAATCACATTCTTACATGTAAATGTCGACTTATTTAATGCGTTCGTAACTACAATCCGACAAACTAAGTTTGTACCAGTATGCAGAACACACCCTTTCGCGACAACGAACTTCCTGGTGATTAGGTTAATTAAGAATTAAGAAATACTGAAAAAACAAGTCAATCAACGGGAGGAAACGTACAGACGACGTTTCGTTCTAGTTGGAACTTTTCAATGTACGGTATTCCCTCGATGACGGACATTGCTTTTTCATTTCTATACTTTCTGTATATATAGTTAACATTTGGAATTTACTGCAAGTGATTATTATACAAACTTTGTACAGCACCAGAACATGTTTTGAACATCGAAATATATAAAGACCATCGAGAAAAATGAAGAAAACATGACAAAAATTGAAAGCCCCAATAGAATAGATGCAGCCATATTCAAGCAAAGGCTATCATTTGTTTATGGATAACTATTGCAACAGTCTATTGTTATCAAACAAATTAATTAACAAAAGGACACATGTGACAGGAACTCTTCGTGCAAATAGGAAAGGCCTTCCACAAGAAATAACGCGTCGTTAGCTAAGAACAGGAGAACATATATGGCTACGCCAAAATCCAGTATACGTTAAGAAATAAGTAATTAAACTTCTAGTTTCAAAAATTCTTTTATTGGAAATACACTACAATATTGTTTCGCCATACAATGGCTTCATCAGGTGGATGAAATACTGACTTATTGTAGTGTATTTACACCGCAGCAGAACAGCGAAATAATGGCACCATTCCGTGATCTGTTTGAGGCTATTATTTCTAGATGCTCTGAATTTTACACGTCATCTGAGTATTGTAGTTTAGATAACCAATTAGTAAGTTTCAGAGGACGGTGTCCATTCAAAATGTACATACCTTCAAAGCCAGATAAGTGTGGTATGGAAATTGTTACATTTTGTGATGCGAAAAACCTTTATCTTTTAAATATTGAGGTGTATGTTGGTAAAGGCTCAACTCCAGACGCTGTCGCTGAATATTGTGCATTAAATCCTACTAAACCAATTCATGGTACTAACCGCAATGTTACCATGGATAATTGACTCACATCAGAAAGCTTCACTACCATCATTCTGTAACCATAATCGGAACTGCAAAGAAAAATAAAACTCAAATACTATAGTCATTTGTTCAGATTAAAGGAAGAAAAAAGAATTCGGCTATGTTTGCTTTCAGCGATTCTAATACTATACTTTCTTATTGTCCTCCAAAACCAAAGCAAATGAATGATGTTCTTCTGTTGTCTATGATTCACCGCGAAGGAGATAAACTAAATTCGACACATCTTCCCAAATCGTTAATTTTTACAATAAGACTAAGGGAGACGTTGATTCCTTAGATCAATATACTCAACGTTATACCGTTGCAAGGAAAACAAGGCGCTAGCCATTGAGGATGTTTTACAACCTTCTAGAGTCAGTAAAGGTTCCAGTCTCAACGAAAACGAAAACATAGCCAACAGAACAATGTATTTTAGAAACTGGCCATAGATCTGATAACACCGCTTATGAAACAACGCTTATAAATACCTACTTTATCCGCAAAACTCCGAGCCGTTATTGAGAGAATATTAAATGTGGAGCCAGAACCCAATATTCCAATACATAATCTGCCATCGTCTGGCAGATGTTCATTCTGCCCCAGAAAAAAAATCGAAAATAAGTTCATACGTTTAGAACATCAAACCAAACTTTGCCCTGAGTGCTCAAAGTGACTCAAAATTGGTAACATTCATTTACTTAGAGCCTAAATTTGTCAACAGACATGTTTTTAGTATATAATAAAAGTTAAAAGCTTGTTTTCTATAACTTTTACACCTGTACCCCAGGGTAGTAGATAAAATATTTTTTGAGGGCTAGAGTTCCAGGGTTAATTACGGTCCTAATTTATATTGGAAAACTACCGATTTACGACTTTAATTATATTCTTTCTCAAAATTTCGTTGTGTCAAACACATTTAAAATTATTATCTCCTACGCATTCGACCCCTAACGTTCGCCAATTCTAATTCCATGACGATTTATTTTCAACATACTCTCGCAAACACATACACTCTCACACACACATACATATATACATACATGTCTTTCCTCATATTTCAGTTCGAAAATTCACCACGGGACATTTTCCATTCAATTACCTCCAAAGCGTATGTAATGTGTAGTTAGTCGGATTCGTATGGTGTTGGTTCGTTCTGCTGCTGCGGGTCATTCATTAGACTTTATGTCCCTAATTTACACAATCGATTATCATTTTAGATGGTACTAACGGCTTTTGTTCGTTCCCATTCGTTCTATCTTCGTTTGCCAAGTTCCCGTCTCTATTTGGCTTGTCGTGTTGGGTGCATGTGGGTGAACGGGACATCTTGCAGGTGCTTTTTGTGATTACTGGCATACGGCTGACGTTCCTAATCGTTTTACAACTATTGATAATCCTACCTTAGATTTTAGCAGCTCATTGTTAATGAGGCTAATACTTTGGAATTTTGAAACTAAAATCCTGAAATTCATGTATCTTAATCAGAAAAATGAAATGACTTTAATTAAATGGATTTTTAAATAGATACATACGTAAATAGTGCTACCTGCATAAACTCATTGTTGATACAATTTTTGTTTTATGATTTTGTTAATGATAGGTAGGGAATAATTATTTTTTTGTAGAGAATCTTTTGTTTGTGATAAAATATCTGGTCTGAAGTGTGGGTTTGTTAGTTTAATTGCTCTATATCAACACCACAACGCAAATAAAATTAATACCACAAAAATCAAGGAAAACAACCCCTAAATACTTATAAATATATCCCAATATCTAAACAACCTGACTGCGAAGGCGTATACATCGGCGAAAGAATATAATATCTGTAAGAACATTTAACTGGACACAACTTTTCAATCAATAGTACATTAAAAAAACATATCAAACAAACAAAACACACTTTCAATTTCGATAAAACCGCAATAATTACATCTGAAGAAAACAACAAAACAAGAAATATACTAGAAAGCATCCACATACAAAAAAATATAAATTTAATTAACGACAGTACAGACTTAAATAAGTTATCAGCGATATACCCACCTATTGTATAAATACCCCCATTATAATAAAAATATTAACCTCACAAAAATAAAACCAAAAACACAAACAGTTAAACCAATTCCGCCGCAAAGTGTTAACAAAGCTAACATTCTTTCCACCCGTTCCAAAAAAAACAGATGGCCGAAAACAATTTATCTGCAAATACAAAAAGTTTAGTTTCATTTAGAAATGCAAAACAAATACATCGTAGTATATTAACACCAAAAATATTTAATGCAGGTAGATTTATTATAATATCATCTCTGATCTTTTTTAACATTTAAATAAATTTTAGTTTTTGAAGAAGATACTATATATAGTATCGAAACGTCGCTACTATATATAGTATCGGCCGCTGCTCTCAAAAATATTACTCTTATTTCGTGATATATATATATATATATATATACATATATATATATATATATATATATATATATATATATACATATATATATATATATATATATCTAAATTAATTATATATATATATATATATATTGTTATGGTTCATGTAGCACCCATAAATCAGCTTCTGAATTAGAGGAACAGATGGAACAATACTTATAACTAATTACAAAAAGGGTGAAATTGACGAATTTTGCTTGTAAAATTAGTATCAACATGTAAATAAATTAATACAACGAAAACAGTAATACAAATCAATTTATTTTTACTTTTATAACTTATTATTATATTTCTAATTCAAATTTCATAATTCAAATTATTCGCGCGTAAATAACGGTATCTAATTTATCTACATTGAAGTATTGTATTGATACCGATTAGACACGCCCTCTTTTAAAATTTAGATTGAACACAAATGAATACATCTAGAAATTCATAACAACAACATAACCTGCATTCACCCGAAGACAAACCGTATTTGAAAATTATTAATAAAATGTTATGATTAAGTTAAGAATGTAATATCAATTAAAATTTAAACACAAAGCGATGTTGGGATAATTAAATTTCGAGGCTATTTGTATACATTAAAATAGGCGGTGAGAATAAAAGAATAACGAGGGACGCGGAGATATATGGAATTTTACAACCGATGGCGGTATTTTTTTACGTAATGTCCAAGTTTTAATTTCAATTATTTTAACAAATCTTTAAATACAACATCCAAAGTGCACAAAATAGAAGCATAATAAAACGGCCAACCTGCTGACGTATAAGCGAGTCTGCTATCATCGAAGATACACCGACAATCGTCCATAGCATCATCACCAGTGTTCCAGCGGTGAAGCGTGGGTCAATTGGGAGAACTATCAGAGGCAACCCGAGACCAAGTTTTAGTACACCGGACTTGGAAATGCATAGCTACGAGCCCAGCCAGATCCAACGCCGTATATCCAGTGAAACACAGGTTCTTGACGTCCAACTTATTCTATCAATACGTATTAAAATCACATTATAATAAGCCAATTCAGAATAAGAGAATCTAACTTGCTTTAACTTCGATTTTTAATATTTAAACATCGTTTTTACTAAGATTTATTGCTATAAGTATAGTTTACCATGTAAAATAAGTCAGTGGTACTCACCAGATTCATATAAGCAATACATTTATTTGTTAGGTAACGTAGTTTTGTCCACAAATATATTATTCAATACAACATATTAGATTCACGTAGGTTAAGTTCATTATTTTTACTATAAACACTAGTTCATATCATATGTTTGTTACACATTTCTATTTTTTAGCTCAATATATTTTTTTTTAATCATTTCATACTGTCGTATTATTTGTTAACGTTTAATTGATGAGTTTAGCATTTTATTTATACCAAATTACCAAAAAGGAGATAGTTCAAGACCGACTTAGAACCCTGAAGGGAGTAATTATTTTATTTACTTAATTATCTTGCTCTTCGACTGCAGTTAGTGCCTTTTTATGTGTACAGAGGACGCAGTTTAATAATTGTGATTAATTTAATCACTGGCGCTCAATATAAGTTAACTATTAAAACACAATCACACCACAGCTAGCATCTTATCAATATATATATATATATATATATATATATATATATATATATATATATAATTAATTAATTTAGATACGGGTAAGCGGTCTTTAAATAAAAAAACTCCTTTATTAAATAACCCTATATTGCGCAACAGAATTTGTTGCTTCTTCTGGGGTAAAAAATGTAGAGTTGAAAAATAATAAAATTGACGTACAATTTTATTATTTTTCAACTCTACATTTTCTCTACATATGTTATTTTCTAGCGTTTTTATAAACATAAACATTGCAGTGTGTGTTTACAATAGCGATATTTTTTATATCCATATTAATATTTTATATTTGCTACTGATGATAGTCAAAGAAAAATATTAATTATAATAAATTCTATAAATATTTAAAAATTACATATTTTTATTTGGTAGGTTAGCTAAGAGAAAATGATCTATTTCTCTATAAAATATATTTAATTTAAGATTTATGTATAAACAAAAATTCATAAATATTTGATATTAAATTTTTTTTTAATCTCTCCGTGGCAAAGTGGTGTTGGTGTATAACTGGTTGCCTCCTATGCTACTAAAGCATTGACTATTCTTTTTTTAGAATTGCACATAGGGAAATGTATATATGTAATGATAAAAAATGAACCCGGTATGTATAAACATGTATTATTTTGACTATGTTAAACTTTGTACTTTGAAGATTTACTAATATGTCGACTTAAAGCAACGCCAAAGAAAGTTTACTGATATAGTATAAACTCTTTTTCTGTAAACATTTACATAGAAAATTATAGGAGAATAATTCAACACGACTTCTTTTTCATCGTCATCCTTCCTTGACGTCTCAAAATCTATTTGCAAAATTGTTCTCGATCTTTCCGACCTAAGATCGACATTTTATTGAAAATAAAAGTAACATACTACATAAAACCTCTCTGTGTCGCCCCGCACAAAATGTCTCTCACATTTTATAACGGAATCGCTGATTGATAGCCTGTAAATTTTTTCTTCTTGTTTTATAATGTTGTAGGGGATGCATGAATTTACCAATATTAAAAAGTTTATTCCCACACAGTAAATAAGAATTCGTTCTTGCGCCTCAAAAATTAAGAATGAAAATAGGGAAGTGCATATAGCTAACACCTGAAACTTTCAGATTAAAGTTAGCATACGGGAACTGACAAAGAGCGAATACGAAATTTAATACAAAAGTGGTTTGAAGATGGAATTATCGAGAAACAGGCAGCAGTAACTTGGTACTTGTAGTACAGAAATTTGTTGTTCAAACTTTTTGATTAAGTTTATCAACTTTGATATAATAGTATGCTATGCACTAAAAGCATTTGCTTCTTACAGAATGTTTAAAATTAATATCTAATTCTTCCCTATCGAGACAGCAAATGTTATTTCGACATTTAGAAATAGTTCCTGACAAGTATTGTTCAAGATTGTTTTGTACAACGAACTAATCAATTGTTTAATTGGACTAATATAGTTATTAACTAATTAATCAAATTTCTAATACATTATAATTAAAATTAATATATTTAAAAAAGATAATAGTCGATCAGAAGCGATTTATGTAATAAAAAGCGATCTCATTTCGAGATTTTTTCTGCAATATGTATTTGAGAGGAACGAATAAGGACCTCTTCTTCTTCTTCTCTGTTTTGGGTTGGACGCCACCACGTCCAGGCACTTGAGCACACTGCTCTTTGTACTATCCCCAATAGATCTCTCAATTCCACTCTGTTAGTCTTGTGTCCTCGATAAAAGCCACTATCCTCCTCAGGGGAAGTTTGAGTACACTCGAAGGATCCAGTAGATCTCTCCCGAAATATTTCTGTCTGAGTTCCTTCAGTTCCTCACACGTGCATATTACATAAAAGCTAGTTTCCGCCTGTTTTTCACATCCCGATAATTATTTTAATTTCTTTTTTGATACTACGAATTAGGTTGGCTGAAAACTTTCCGTCCAGCCCCCTTAGTAGTCTTTTGGTATGGAGTTGACCTTCCGTTAACCTCCATTTATTTTTATGTTCTTTTTCTAGCCATAACCAGATCTCCCTTTTAGCGGAATCCTTAGTGATTCCACACACAGGTTCTGGTCCTATGAAGTTCCTATTAGTACCTTCTTTGGCCAGCTTGTTGGCTATCTCATTGCCTTTAATTCCCTCATGTCCTGGCACCAATATCAGCGACACTGTATTGTCTTGTGCCAGGTTATTGAGGACCTGTTTACAATATTTCACCAGCTTAGACCTGGTAGATGGGTTCATAATGGCTTTAATAGCCGCCTGACTATCAGTCATTATGTTAATTTTTTTGCTTGCGCAGCCGACTTCCCGAATTTCATCGGCGCAGGCTGCGACTGCTAACAATTCGGCCTGGAAAACCGTAGTATGTTTCCACAGACATATCGATATCTTCCTTCTAGGGCACATTCCGCACATGCCTGCACCTGCACCCTGACTAGATTGTGATCCATCAGTGCACCAGGTGCCGGCACCACAATCGATCGAGCGACTTTTTGCCTGTTCCCTGGTCGGTATAAGTATGTTCAGCTTAGCTGTAAACATAATTTCAGGTGCCATACTGTACACCGGCATTTGAAGTATCAGCTCTTCCAGTATAGTTCCTGTGATATCTGTATGGCTCCCTACAACCTTATTAGGATACCATACGTCATTGGCCTTCAGCCTCAGTATCGCAGCCAATGCCTCCGCCCTTATAAATAGTTCCAGCGGAGGGAGACCCACGATGGCCTCCATAGGAGCGGTTCCGGTGCTGTTCCTAGCTCCCGTGATTCCTAACAGGGCCTGTTACTGCAGAGTCGCGAGGAGCCCCACCGACGATGTCCGCTGCGTCCTCCTTCACCAGACAACTGCCCCACAGGTAATCGTTGATCTCATTACTGCTGTGTACAACCAGTGTACCACATTTGGCTTTAGTCCCCAGGTCTTGCCAACAGCTCTTCTGCATCTCTGGCTAGGTGTCCGCTCCAATTCAGTTTCGCATCAAGTGTTATGCCTAGATACTTCACTTCATTGGTTAGTTCTAATTCTTGTCCAAACAGCTTTACGCTGCCCAGATCATTTAGTTTTCTCATGTTGGTAAAGGCTACCAACTTTGTTTTTTGAGGATTGACAGTTAATCCCTCCTCAAGGCACCATCTTTCTACAATTCGCAGAGCATTTCGCATGATGCTCGCCACTGTCCCCGGGAATTTCCCCTGGAACACTATGACAATGTCATCGGCGAACCCCTGCGTCCATATTCCCTGGTCATTTAATGTCCTGACGAGATTATCCACTACTAGACTCCATAGTAGTGGTAACAATACGCCTCCTTGAGGACACCCTTTTGTTGTCCTCATGAAGATCGTTTTGTTTTGCATTTGGGCATGGACTACTCTGCTACGCAGCATGTTATGAACCCAGTTGTATGTGGTGCTTTTTATTTTTCGATCTCTTAAATATCGAATAATAGAAGACATCGAGGTGTTATCGAAAGCTCCCTCTATGTCTAAGAAGACTGCAAGTGCAATTTCCTTGTAGTGTAGGTTCCTTTCGAGCCCTCTCACCAGGCTATGCAGGGCACCCTCACCTGATTTTCCCATCTGGTATGCCCATTGCAGTGGGTGTAGAGGAGATCTATCCAGAGCCCCTTCTTTAGTATTTAAATATATCATTTTTTCCATAATCTTCAACATAAAAGGGATAAGACTAATTGGTCTAAACGATTTAGGGTGGGTATATGTTACTTTTCCGGGCTTCGGAATAAACACTACAGTAGTTTCTCTCCATGCATTAGGGATATAACCAATAGCATGGTTAGACCTGAATATCTCCATTAGAGGACCCACAATTTCACCAATTACCTCTTGAAGGAGCTTGGGAAACACTCCGTCTGGTCCTGCGGATTTATATGTTTCAAACGATACTATCGCCCATCTAATTAAATGGGGCTTGAAGATCTCGTTTGATGTCTCCCAATCATTCCTAGTCGCCCTCCAAGAGGTGACAACTTGATTGGTATCACAATCATCCATACACTCCGAACCTGGAAAGTGTACCCCCAGAAGATACTCTAAAGTCTCTTCCACGGTAATGGTACACCTCCCGTCCGATTTTTGTATAGATCTAATTGCGTTGGGAGGATCTTTTTTTAGAACTCTGTTTATTCTGGAGGAACACCTTCGATGTCCTCACAGAATTTTCTCCAGGCCTTCCTTTTGCTCTCTTTGATTTTATCATTGTATTTATTGAGGAGAGCCTTGTAGGCTTCCCAATTGCCTGTTTTCTTCGCCCTATTAAATGACCGGCGAGTTTCTTTCCTTAAATTGGTTAACTCTGCATTCCACCAGGCAGCCCGCTTAGCTATACGGCGCTCCCTAAGGGGACAGTTATTTTCATAGCAGGAAAGAATGGTCCGTTGCAACCAGTCAACAGCCAACGCCAGCTCTTCCACATTCCCTATTCTAACAGGGATATTTCGGGTCGCAGCTGACAGGTCTTCCTTGTAAGATCCCGAATCTGTTCTCTTGGGATCCCTGTATAGTCTGGGTTCCGTTAAATCTGTACATAGTTCATAGCGGACATACGCATAATCAGAGAGCGACGGCTCATCGGATACATGCCACCCCCTTACAATATCCCGTATTCCCAACGTACATAAGATTATATCTATAACTGATTCCCCCCTTATGTCTTAAATGTCGGTTTATCACCTTGATTCAGACAGTTAAGTTCAGTACCACAGAGATAGCTAAAGAGAGACTTACCCCTATAATAGTTATCCTTGCTGCCCCAAGCCTTATGATGAGCATTGGTATCTGCGCCGATAATCAATTTCACATTGTTCTTACTGGTATATGCCACCAAGGCGTCAAGATCAGGCCCTGGTAGCTCTGGAGAGTCAATGGGTAGGTATAGATACGCAATTGTCGTCTCCAATATCCCCCCATCGACACTCAGTCTGATCCTGGCTACTGTCAGGTCCCCACTGCATAGCTCCATGATAAGCATCACGTCCAGGTCGTCTCTGAAACAGATACAAGTTCTAATTTTAGTGTCTGGGACACCAACTAACATTTCCCTTCCCATAATATTTAGTCCTCCCACCTTACCTCTACTTATCCATCGCTCTTGGATGAGGAGGATATCTATATCTTCAGGCAGCGTCCTTTGACAAAGTGCCGCTGTGGCTGTTTTCTTATGTTGAAGATTTATTTGAAGAATCTTCAACATTTGGCCCTTAGAGGTTGTTGCCTGGGGTTCTTCTAGAGTACCCTCATCCTGCATCACCGGTTTCTGGTCTTTTTTTGTTTCGAGTGTTATAAAGCTAGCCCTCTGAAAGCGATAGTAAGGTCTCCAATCAGTCCTCACCAACGTTTCCTCAGACTCCTTGTCAATCCCAAGGCCAACATGTAGGCCCTTTTCGGACCTGGAACTGAGGGTAATCCATCGGTCTACTTTAAGCCCTGGATTTTGCCTCTCGAGTCTTTTCAAGCCCACTGTCAGATCCTCTTTTTTAGTCTCTGGCAGAAGCGCTAAAACTCGTTGCTGTTTTGGTAGCTCCTCGCTCTTCACGAGTCTCCAAACAGTTTCCTTTTCCAAGTAATCTCTCGTAGTGTTGTACGAGTCTTCATCTGCACAGATGACTCCATAGTAGCCGTCCATAAGACGGGAGGATTCAAACCTCGGCGCCTTCTGCGCCCTATCTATGACTATCATCAGGGCCTCTTGTATAGCTCCCACATTTCCCTCAGTCACTAAGCTGACCGGGTAATCTTTAGGAACTATTGCAGCCTTAATACCTTTAAGAGCTGCTTTGTAACTCACGCCCGAAGCAGAAAACTTCGTGCGCTTAATTACTTTATCCTCAGGAGTGCCCCTAGCCGTCACGGCTCGCTTAACGGTCCCTGTTGGCTTAGGTTCCCCCTGAGGTTCTTTTTGGGAAGGGGGGAGCCTTATTTTACTCGTATCCACCCCCCGCTTCCTCATCTTCTTTCATTTCTTTCTTTGTGCCCCGGAAAGATGTTTTCTTTCCTTGGGTGCACCCTCTGTTTTCGCAACGTTCTCAGTTTCAGTCCGTTGCGTTTCAGTTTTGTTTCTTGGAGTCTCATCAGTCTCCATTGCCAAGGGAGTCTCTATAGACTCCTTAGGTTTTGGATTCTCCTCAGACTCCATCTTTTTAATAATTTGGTTTGTTTCTCGGTTCATATAATTCCCACGAGTATGGAAGAGGTATGAGGTCAATGCCCGCTTCCATTACAGGCACAAGGCGTAAATATAAGGGGGTGCCGCCTAGTGCCCCCAAGGGAATGTTTGAGACCACATATACCCCAGTGGCCATTCAGCTCTAAGCACGTTGCCTTACACCGTAGCTTGGGTGAGCTGGTCCGCGGTGACAGCTTTAGCTAAGGATTAAAAGATTTTTACCTATACATCCCGCTTATGACTGCCACTAATCAGACCCCCAAGAGAGTCCTGACTGTCCCCTTATCCGCCACCTAGGGACGCGCCTGGTGGGTAGCTCAACCCCCGCGGAAGAGGTCCGCGAACAGGACTCGCGAATAAGTACTGGCAAATATAATTAAAAATACCTGACAAGGTGATGGATCGAATTTATCAATACGCCCTATTAGATAAGGTTGTTTATTCTTCAGTAATTAAATAACTCAAATCCTATTTATGAATATACGAGGGTGATTTGCAGGGAGAGTGACTTTTCAATGAATATTTATTTGATACCAAAAAATAGCATATTGATGTGTAAACATATCAAGCGTTTACAAATTAATATAAATATGTCTAAACATATCTGTATCTGTACAGATAGACATACAGCACGTATTTAATCAATCACGCGTTTCGATCTAAATGGTCTCATCAGTACGGGTTCACGAAGTGACGTTTTATGCTTCACCCCTGCAAATAATCACAAGCTTATCCCGTCAGGTGACAAGAGATATCTTCCGACATCTGACGGACAAGAGAGGCTCGTCGGTATAAGTGATTACTCTCGAATGGCTACGCCATTGCAGGGGAGAAAAAACATGTATAACTGTGTACTCCATTATTTAATGTACAGATACAGATTTGTTTTGAAATGTTTGTATTAATTTGTATATACTTGATGTGTTTACACATCGGTATGCTATTTTTTGGTATATTGAGCCATGCTGTAAGGAGTTAATATTAAGGGAAAAGATAATATTTTTCAACATAATTCCCATCCAATTCTATACACTCAACCCAGGTTCTCCTGGGCTGTCTAAAAAGTAATCTTGCAGAGGCTCGTCAAAATAGGCATTTGCTGTGGCTATTCCCTCTTCATTTGTTCCGTATCTTTCTTCGCCAAGCTGTTTTTTCAAGTTTAAGAACAAGAAAAAGTCATTCAGAACCAGATCTGGTGAATATGTTGGGTGAGGCATCAATTCGTATCCCAATTCGACAAATTTAGTGGCTACCATAACGGACGAATGAGAGGGCATGTTCTTTTAATGGAAAAAAATCTCTCTCTCGATTAATTTAGTTGTTTCTTCTTCAGTTCAGTATCGAAACGTATAAGTAAGTCAGCATAATATTAGTAAGTTGTTGCACTTTTCATCAGTAAATAATCAATAGAGATTACGTCTTTAATATCCCGAAAAAGGTAACCATAATATTATTGGCAAAAAAAATAGTTTTTTATTATTTTCTTCGTAGCAAGTTCAATAGAAGAAATAAGAAATTAGACATAATATTGTATTCTCACAGTTTCGAGGATATCGACAGGCAGATACCACAGTCTCCAAAGAAAGAATTTTTTATATTAGTTTTAATAGAAATGTAACCAAACCAGTAAATGAACGCCGTTATTTTTCCGTTTCATCATAATCACTAGATAGGCTGTGTTCATTCACTGGAAATTTATATTTTTACACCTTTTGGTGATTAATGATTCATTGTTATTAATTAAATTCTTTAGTTACTTTTCTTAAATATGTCTGAACGAAATCTCGTAAAAAAAATATTACAAAGATGAAGCTTTTGCTAAAGCTCCTCAGAATATAAAAGATGGCATTGGAATTTTAAACGGGGATTCAAAAAATGTAACATTCCTAAATCGACCCTCCGCAACCAACTTACTCAGAAGACGCCATATACATTAGGGAAAATGGGTCCCCAACTAGTTTTAGATGAATTAGAAGATAATCGCATAGAAGCGACGTTAGAATTTCCAATGCAGCTCTCTGAAATTAAGGATGCTGTTCAAAAAATTTTAACAGAAACGACTCGTCCAAATCTATTTAAAGAAAACAGCCCTTGCGTAAAATAGCTGAAATTATTTTTACAAAGACATCCAGATGCTGACAATGGTAGTAACTGTTCTTATTTGAAATGGTATTGTATTCATATGGCGGTATTTATTATACAGGGTTATTAAAAAACGGTGGACCCAAATTAATTAATTTGTATTTAATGAAGTATAAATTGAACACCCTCAATTTATATATTAATGAAAAAGGAAGTTTCAAAGTTTTTAACACAGGTTATAAATGTTCAATATGTTCCCCTTTTGGTACACATCTAAGCAGTAGCCAAACTCGTCCTACATGCGAAAAAGCAGGTTCTTGTGTTACTGAGTTCACCGCAGCAGTTGGTAGAGGTTGGATGGAAAAAGCCTCCTTAACATAGCCCCACTAGAAAAAATCATAAAGCGTGAGTGCAGGAGATCTCGGTGGGCAGAAGTGTAGAGCCAGGTCTTGGTTTCGCATGCGACCTATCCATCGCTGAGGAATGGATTGATTTAAAAAGCCTTGGATATTACGGTGCCTAGAGTTTGCACAAGTTGTAAACGGTAGGGCTTGTACAATAAAGCCCGTCTCAAAACTCGAATTGATCGGGATATACCTAATTCTCTACTAGCTCTATTGACTTTGACTAAGTTGGAGTATTAACAAAAAGATATCCAGTTTGTTGAAATTGTTTAAGCCAACAGCTTATGGTTTTCCTAGTTGGTGGTTTAATGCCGAATCGGAGACTAAATGTCCACGGCACTGTAATTAACGCGTCACTTCTTGCAAACTCAAAAACGCAGAAAATCTTATGCTACATAGTAGCCATCACGCCCAATTCACTTTATAATTTCGGGCCCATTACTGTTTGTAACTTCTCCCCCAGTCGTAATGGCGCTAGCTTATGCATTACATCCAATCAGATAACTGCAATAATTTGATACATTTACATAGTTGATGGCGTTGTTTCCGTTTGGTTATGTGCACTTTGTTCACCTATTCCATGGTGGTTTTATCGTTGTTTTATACATTTAATTTATCGTCTGATCAAATTCTATTCTATTTTTAGATTTAATAAATAGTTTAGTATAGTATATTTAATAAATAATAATAATAATAATAATAATAATAATAATAATTTATTTTCATCCCTTTGACTACAGTAGCATAGGATAAGTCAATTTAAAGTAAAATAAAATCTTAATCGTGGTCACAATTCTTCTTACATATGTAAGATCGTTAATATATAAAATAAACAGTGATATCTAGTACTACATTAAGAAGAGTACAAATGAAAATATACAAGGAACAAAATATTAAAAACCTATGCAATAACATAGAGTTTCACACTAACCTTAACTACATTACAACTAATATTATACTCGTACATCACAGTCATGAACAAACTCCTGGACTGAATAATAGACTTTGGAGATTAATAGGTCCTTAACACTGTATTCAAACAAATCAGGTGGTAGCTGTAATCTAATCGCTCTTTTTTTAAGTCTAAAAATTCTTAGTACTTCTATTGAACCGCCCCAAGCAAGTATTTTATATGCGAGTAGGGAATGGAAATGAGCAAAATAGTAAATTCTTACGACACACGTATCTACCCTGTTACGCAATTGACTTATTGCGAAATATACACTAGCCAAGCAATCAATGTGCTCATTAAAAGAGAAGTTCTTATCTTCTTATATATACAGGCTGATTTATTTTCGGCCCTCACCATGGGGATCTCGCTTATTATTGGAGATAGAGTATTGGTTTAAATTTGGCAAAGTTGTTAAATTTTGCGTTTGTTATAAATCCGTAAAGAAAATAGACCTTTGACAAATGACCTTCGTTATTAAAAAAAAAAAACGCGAAAACCCCATTTTCTTCTTCTACCTGTAGCACCGACATTTGACCTTGTAGAGAAAATATAAAATACATACTTGTGGCCATTTCTAAACCCCTATCCAGTGGTGTTCTCTAAATTTTTATACGACGTTTCGTTTCTTTCTGGCCATCATCAACTATCTAATTTCTTATAGGCGCCATATTGGATTTAGACATCTTAAGAAAGAGTTTTTTTTTCTGATTTCAACTATGTACCACATGCTGACTAAAGTTTTTGACATTAGGTTTTATTTGAAAGAATAAATTATAAGATTAAATAAGGTAGCCATGGAATTTCAATCTGTCAAACATTTCATTTATTGTTCATTAATAATACAAATATGTCATACACTAACGAAGAGAAACGAGATATGATAAGTATTTTTTATTCTTCGAACCGAAATTCAACAGTAGCGAGTACAAGATATCTACAATTATATCCAGAACGACAACAGCCTCATCGTACCATTTTTCTAGATCTCGACAGAAATTTGGTCGAGAATGGATCATTTACTAAGCCGCGTAATGGTCAAGACAACAGGAATTTAAATGAAAATCGACAAGATATTTTACAAATGGTAAATTAAAAGCGTGTTTTCAAATTTCATGTTAATCTTGTATTTTTATAGATAAATAATAATCCATCAATTTCTACACGCGAAGTAGCGTCAGAATTAAATTTGTGTAAGTCCAGAGTTTGAAGAACTTTACATAAAAGTAGGTTTAAACCATACAGGATCCATGTTAGTCACTCTTTACTGCCTGTAGATAATTTGAGAAGGCTAGAATATTGTAATTGGTTAATGGCAAGGATAGAAAATGACGAAAATTTTTTAAGCAAAATCATCTGGTCAGATGAAACAAAATTTACAAATTCTGGAATGTTCAACAGAAATACGGAGCACTATTGGGCAGTACAAAATCCCCGACAAAACAGGGGTAGAAGACAACAACATCGTTTTGGAATAAACGTTTGAATGGGTATTTTGGCAAATCGTCTCTTAGGACCAGTTATGTATGAAGAACATTTAAATGGAGAAAGATATTTAAACATTTTACTACATACGTATTTGACTATCTTGACGACATTATCCCATTAAATAAATTACAATATTTATGGTGGCAACAAGATGGCGCACCAGCACACAATGCAGCTGTTATTAGAAATTTCTTAAATTAAGAGTTTGCAAACCGTTGGATTGGAAATAGGGGAGTTGTTGAATGGCCTGCGAGATCACCTGATTTAAGTCCGCTAGATTTTTTTTATGGGGATATGTTAAAAATAATATTTATAAAGTAGATGCGCCACAAAACATTGAAGAATTACGAGACAGACTTCAGAATGCCTTCGATGCAGTTCCTAGAAGAACTATACAAAGGGCAGTACAAAATGCAAGAAGGCGTGCCCAATTGTGCATTACCGAAGATGGCCAGATAATTGAACATTTACTGTAATTGTTTATTGTTTACTTTTCTATGTATTTTTATTAATGTTTTTGTTATCTTGTACTCGCTACTGTTGAATTGCGTTTCGAAGAATAAAAAATACTTATCATATCTCGTTTCTCTTCGTTAGTGTATGATATTTTTGTATTATTAATGAACAATAAACGAAATGTTTGACAGATTGAAATTCCATGGCTACCTTATTTAATCTTATAATTTATTCTTTCAAATAAAACCTAATGTCAAAAACTTTAGTCAGCATGTGGTACATGGTTGAAATCAGAAAAAAAACTCTTTCTGAAGATGTCTAAATCCAATATGGCGCCTATAAGAAATTAGATAGTTGATGATGGCCAGAAAGAAACGAAACGTCGCATAAAAATTTAGAGTACACCACTGGATAGAAGCTTAGAAATGGCCACAAGGACGTGTCTTTATTTTTTCTCTACAAGGCCAAATGTCGGTGCTACAGGTAAAAGAAGAAAATGGGGTGTTCGCGTTCTTTTTTTAAATAACGAAGGTCATTTGTCACAGGTCTATTTTCTTTACGGATTTATAACAAACACAAAATTTAACAACTTTGCCAAATTTAAACCTATACTCTATCTCCAATAATAAGAGAGATCCCCATGGTGAGGGCTGAAAATGAATCAGCCTGTATATACCCAAAAATTTTGTGGAGTCTACCTGAACAACAGTACCACCATTTACTCTAATTACCTGTGAACAATTCCTCTCGCGTTTTTTTGCACTAAATTCGACTATTTTTGTATTTGTGTTATTTAAGTACAAAGCAGTGTTTTGAAAATACCTGTCCAAGATATTCAATGAGGATTCCACTGCATGACTTATATTTTCATATTTATTACACGTTACAAGCAATGACGTGCCATCCGCGTACATCACCATTTTACTGTTTGGTGCATCATTTACATAAATTATGTAAAGAAGCGGTCCCAATATGCTTCCCAGGGGTACTCCTCTCCCTATTTCACTTAAATTTTGTCAATTTTGTGAATTTTGTCAATCTAATAGCGGCCGACAATAATTTACTGTAGTTGGACGTAAAAGAATTATAAAAACTGTAGCGTTCTGGTTAGTGCCTAATTGTGAAAGAACACGATCTGAAACACGGAAACTTCACCGTTTTCCTACGGATATGGAGGTAAATGCGATATGTCCCAAATGATAGAAAGTATTAAATATTTCGTCGTTTTTTCCTTAATGAAAATAAATACTGTAATGAAGTGCTTAATACAATTAAGTATACATTTTCATATGATAGAATGGTGGCTTGCGCTAATTAATAGTTTGGATCTGTCGAAAAAATATGTCAATTTGGCATACATATAGAATATGTTCGGATCATTTCACCAAAGGAAAAATTTACAGAATAGCATAAGAGGACTAACTTAAAACAAAATGCATTTCCACCTATAAATTTGCCAGGTGAAGTATTACTAGAATTTGTCTAATGTATAATAAAAATTCATACATGAATGGAATAGAAGCAAAAGTTTTGTTGAAATCCGAGGAGTAAATATGTAAATTAATTAAAAATGTTTGTAAAGAATTATGTTCAAGTACTATTTATGTAGAATTATATGGAAAAATTGTACAAATAATATGTTCATGTTTACCACAATTATGTACACAAAATGATGTAAAATAGTTATTGAGAAAAGCCACAATCAAATTTATACCTGTTGTCCGTGTGTACAGGGTGTCATTTTGAAAACGTACCACCCTCTATATTTCGGCCCCTATAGAAATTCCAAAAATATGCAAAAACACGTCGAACTTATTTTTAAGGGGGACATTTTGTAGGCTGGTTTTCAATTAAATTACATCAACCCTCTAGCGGGGGTGGACATAACCTCTAAAAATTTAAATGGAAATGGGGGTTCAGTGATACCTCATTTTAAAGGTCGTTTAACCCGCTTTTCAAAAATGCTAAATTCTTGTCCTTTATTTTTAATGCTTTTGAAGAAATCAAGTCAAACCATGAACAAACAAGTATCAAGTGTTTTGCAATAAAACATTAAAAAACTAATAAAAAGTAACTTATTTTATAAAATTTTCGAAATGTTGTCCATTATTTTCTAAACAGTGATAAAGTCTACTCTCAATCTCCTCTCTAACATTTCGAAACACTTCTGCCTGAAGTTCTCTACATGTAGCTGTTTTTCTTCTCTTTAAATCTTGCAAATCTCGAGGCGGTGTTTTATAAACAATCGATTTTAGATGCCCCCATAGGAAGAAATCTAGAGGCAATAAGTCGGGTGATCGTGGTGGCCATTCTATTGCTCCTCTTCGACCAATCCATCTGCCAGGAAATCTATCATTTAGCCACTGTCTAACTGGAAGATAGTAGTGTGGTGGAGCTCCATCTTGTTGGAAGTGTAGAAGATCTTCTTGCAAAACCATGTTCCAAACTAGTTGTTATGAAGGGGTCTATTATGTCTTCAAGCAAATTTAAGTAGAGCTCACCAGTTAGATTTCCTTGAATGAATGAAGGTCCAATAATAGTATTCCCAAGGATACCAGCCCAAACGTTCACTTTTTCTGGATACTGTGTGTGACCTTCCCTAAAAAGTCGCGGATTTTCATCGCTCCAGTAGCGACAAAATTTACCGTTATGTAATAGCTCAATTTCATTTATTTTAATTCATTAAAGCAATATCACAAAGTGTTTTTGATACCTAAACTTCTTTACAGTTTTCACCAAATATCTCGCGAACTGCTAAAAAGAAAAGGCAAGAATTTAGCATTTTTGAAAAGCGGGTTAAACGACCTTTAAAATGAGGTATCACTCAACCCCCATTTCCATTTAAATTTTTAGAGGTTATGTCCACCCCCGCTAGAGGGTTGATGTAATTTAATTGAAAACCAGCCTACAAAATGTCCCCCTTAAAAATAAGTTTGTCGTGTTTTTGCATATTTTTGGAATTTCTATAAGGGCCGAAATATAGAGGGTGGTACGTTTTCAAAATGACACCCTGTATATTTGCTATATTTATAGATTTAATGTTAGTTTTTTATATCCTGTGTTGGATAAAGAATGTAAATAAAATATTCAAAGGTGCAGATTTAAAGAATGTAAACGATGTTATTAAAGAAAACGCTTTCTTAATATATAGAAAATTAATATATAAGAAATTTAAAAATTAATTAAGAATGTTTACTAAGAATTTTTAATAAATATGCTTTATGTAACATCTATTGTACATTTGCTCTATGCTATAGGACCCTTCAAGCCCATGGCACTTCTACATTCGTATATAAAAACACATATTCTTGGATGGTGGAGTTCAATTCTATAGAACAGTATCAATAAATATTTTAAAATGATTTGTTCACATTCAAAATCGAGAATGAAGTTGCCGAATATGCATTACTCTAGTTTGCATAAGTAAACAAGGTTAAAGCGATATTCGATAACGTTCTTTTTCGATTTTGGAGGTGTCCTAATTTAGCGAACAAATTTACCTTTAAATTAATATTTAAAACTACCGCCAATTGTTACTACTAGCGCCAGAGTCGACTGGGAGAGCAATTAGAAAGTTTGACGCATGCGCGTATCTATTTATATATTATCTATGGTAGTCATCTTATTCACAACTGACGGTGACAATAAATGCCTGCCTATTGGTTGTAGGAACTTAGCGGCCGTTTACGAAACTATCACCGTCCAAAAGGTGGTAAGCAAAACTTTGGAACTTCCTCTTTCCTTCGGTATGTAGACTGTTCATATCCAATTTATATTTCGTGAAACACAAATTAATTAAATTGAGTCTATCTTTTGCATAACTCTGTATTATGACAAATAGTGCGTTCAATCTATAATTGTAAAAGTGAAACACGGCATCCAAATTACTTTCTTTGTATTCTTTATTTTACATGAAGTTAGAAATTGTATGCTATTATTGTTTTGTATAATGTTTACATTATGTACTTTTCATGAATTTATCTGTACATTAATAAGCGTTTAAACTAAATTTAACTACTAATAAATACATAATAGAAATCTGTGTGTCGAAACAAGGCTCGTTCCACAATCTCGGAAAATTCTAATTTCCTAGGAACGATGTTAAAAGCACAACGAGCACAGAATTACCACGTCAGCATTGGTTTTCGATGGTAGAAAAAGATGAACGCGCGGTGCGAAAGAGACAGGTGATGTCTGCCAGAGACGAAACGTGTCGTCTCCGTCACATTTCGTAGGTCTTCGGGGGGTGTCAAACATTGTGTGTGTAGAGGGTCGTGCTTATGGGTTCCCATTAAACCCCTCGGTAAGAAACTCATGAATATGTACGAGGCCTTTAAGACAATGCCTCAGATCGTGATCCCAGCTAACGTAACGGTCCCGTGCACACATACACACAAATTCTCTTCGCCATCGACTCCTTTTCCTTTTGCCATTGATTGTTAGGAGAAGACGCCTTTCTTGTACACGTGTGTGTGTGAGTAGCAGCTTGTCGTGTTTCATTCCCCTTATATATATATATTTATTCACCCCTATTCTCGATGTCACCAGTTTTCCTTTGTTATTTTTATTATTCAATTATAACAGTACACCGAGTGGGAATTGGCGCTACCATCGTGTCAGCCGGCTGAACGATATTATTAATTGTTTTCGAAATTGCCTTATTTGCAATTTGAATGAGCGGCTCAAGGGGATGGTTGAATGTAGGGATCTCGTTACAGACTAACATTTCAATGCTATCCTTTTTTTATTTACTGTGTTCTTTAGAAATCTCTTCTTTTTAACTTTAGGACTGAGAAACGAACAGTTAAGCTGAAAAGAATATATCTTTTTAATGATGGTAGAGATAAAATCTCTAATTTTTATAAATCGTCCTGAAATACTTTTTCCGTCAAGATCTACTGCACATCAAAAAACAAATAGCTAATATATTTAAAAGATATTTAAATAAATTATAGTTGAACTCCATTTAATTCATATTAATTTGCTTTTAATATCGTTGACTCTTACCGCATTAAGGGCCGGTTTATTCACCTTCCAGTAAAGTATCGAGTAACGCTACTTGTAAGATAAAGCCTTACTTGCCAGATCAAGTGTTTATTCACCGTCAAGTAAAATTTAACCGCCCAGTAAAATTACTCACTTGGCAGAAAATTTACTTGCTGCTCATCTACCCTATAAAGTGTCAAGTAAGACTAATATCATGCTGTTTGTGAACTGTCATGTAGAAAATTAAGTTATTGACAAGTCAAATGGATTTATTTGAAGACATTGACGATATTTTAGACAACGATTTTGTCAATATTAATAATTTAGTGAATCGATATCGAATAGAAGACAATTTTAATAAATTTGATGATGACGAATTTGTTCGGTTGTATTGTTTACTACATACTGTCTGTGTGGTAAATAAAGTATTAATGTTCTAAACAAAAATTTCATCTTTATTTCACATGTAGTCATAGTAAATTATAATATGATGCTAGACATAAAAGATATATTAAAAAAAAACTCTGTACAAAATAAATATAATAATAAAACAACCAATATTAATACAGAATATATATACATATATTTATTTACTTGTATTGAAAATACAAAAAGGGGTTGAATAACAATTTTTTTGATACTTCTGACCCCGCGTCCTCCTTTTGTTTCCATGTTGTACTGTTAGTCTTTTTGCATTTGATGACATTCTTGTACTTTAAAACTAGGTCAACTAAAATTCTTGATTCCTCGATAGAGAAATTTGCCGATCTAACCCGTTTCTTACTTTCCATTTTCTATTAAATTAAACAAGTTTTGACAATAAAATGCGAACTGTAGCCTGGGATTAGGTCATAATTTAGGTAATAATATAACATAACTTTTTTATATTAAAATATGTATTTTATATTAATAATGTCTATGAAAAAAGTAACAATGGACAACACGTGATAACACACAACAAACGCTTGAGATTTAAGGTTATATAACAGGGGTGGCCAAACTTTTGACCTCTGAGGTCTACTTGTGTTCAAAAATGTTTCTTGAGGGCGACTCTAAGGTAGAGTTTACAAGAGAGAAATAAAACATTTTAGCGATAAGTTAGTAAGTATTTTTCTATTATATACGTTGAAAACAAAATACATAATGTTCATTCTGTATTAGGTTTTTGGGTGGATATTTGGGACTGCATATTCTCCACAAGTTTATTATATTGAGGAGTGTAAGAAGTAACTGCGATGCGCAAACAGGAAGTTAAGTGGGCATCTGTTAAACGAGAACGATGTTTGGTTTTTATTGTATTCATAGTAGAAAATGTCGATTCGCAAAGATAGGTGGAACCGAAGAACGAAGTCAAATATAAGGCAACCTTTCTTAGGCATGGGAACTTTTCTTTGCAAATCAGTTTCCAAAAATCAGTATTACTGCCAAATGCTCTTTCTTTCAGAAATATGTCGCATCCCATTTTAATTATTTCTTCTTCCACCACAACAGATTCAGAATCAGTTAACTTGCCGATTTTTGCAGTCAAGCTGTGAAGGTCATTGCTTTCATTAAAAGGGAATGTCATGAAACTTAGCACTTCTTCTAGAGCGAAGAAATCCAAAAACCTTCTTTCGAACTCCAGGTGCAAGTTCTCCAGCTGTCTGGCGAAAGTTTCAAAGTCCAGATTTGAGTTGTGCGTGCATTCTTCTTCCATGTTTTTATAGTTTCTTAGTTCACCTCGTCTTAATTGAGATGAATGCACTTGAATTTGACTTTTAAATGTTTTAATCAAAGTTGTCATATAAATCACATTCCTGTCTTTTCCTTGAAGATTTAAGTTCAACTGATTGAGTTTCTCCGTTATGTCACAAAGAAAGGCGAGCTTCATGAGCCATTTTTCATCTTCAAGCTCATGTACATTTTCTTCTTTCGAATGGATGAATGTTTTGATTTCTGGCAGTAATTGGCGAAACCTCTTCAAAAAAGCACCACGGCTAAGCCACCTAACATCTGTATGTAGCAAAAGATCCGAGTGTTCGGCTTCAGTCTCTTCAAGTAAAGCTCGAAATTGACGCCTTTGCAAACTTCTGGCTCGAATAGAATTAACTATTTTAAAGGCAATTTTCATGATAATATCCGAGTCAAGAATTTTAGAGCACAAAACTTGCTGGTGTATGATGCAGCGATAGTTGGTGAAACTTGGAATGTTGTCATTATTTTTACACAATGAAATAAAACCAACTCTTTGTCCCAGCATAGCGGGTGCTCCATCTGTCGTAATAGCAACTATTTTGTGAATCGGAAACTCAGTTTTTTCTACAAAATCTTTAAAAGATCTGTAGATATCCTCACCTCTTGTTTGCCCCTTCAATGGAGTCATCGTCAATAATTCTTCTTTTGACGTCATATCTTCAAAAACTACACGCACGAAAATGCACAATTCAGCAGTGTCCGTCACATCGGTGGATTCATCGAATTGTAGTGACAAAAAACTACATTTTTGCAAGTCTTCCTTAAGCAATTGTTCCAAATTTCCACTTAAGGCTTCACTTCGTCGCATCACAGTGTTTCGTGACAGAGAAATGGCGTTTATGACTGAAATAATTTCTTTCTTATTTTTAAAGTCATTAAACAGTACTTCTCCAGCTCTCTGCATGGCTTCCTTGATCATTTCTCCATCTTCAAAAGGTTTCTTTCGTTTTATCAATATTTCCGTAACAGCAAATGACGCCAGTGTAGCAGCTTTTGATTTCAAGTCTGGTTTCGTAAAAAAAGATTGTTGCGCACTTAAGCTGCTTTTTAATTCTCGTACTTTTACCTTCCGAATTTCACTGCCAAATGGAAAATCTGTGGCGTATTTGGAATGTGTAGTTTTAAAGTGCCTTTCCACATTTGCTCTTTTCGGTAATGCTACACTTGAATTACAAATTAGGCAAACACATTTGTCGTTGACCATAACGAAAAAAAATTCCTCTTCTCACTCACAGTGATAATGGTAAGTCTTACTTTTTTTTGCACTTGAACCAAATGGCACACTCATTTTGATTAAATAAAAGTCACAAACTCTCAAAGGTCCCTACGTTACTTAGTATTGTTACGCCGCTGCCTGACGAATTTCACGTGAGGGACGAACGTACTAACGATGTCGACCGAGAGTTCGGTATTCACAGTCACAACGCATACGTCTGTCCAAACGCACTCAGTCCAGGACTCTTCACGCACTTTTTATCGTTTCGTATCGCTTCTGAATTCAAACTGACTGGCTGTGGCTTCCGCCAGCTATTTATATTATATGATGGGATCAGCGACATCTAGAAATTTCGAGAAACAACTCCCGAACCCACACAGCGTTCGCTCGCGCGTCTTCACGAATCATCCATCGCCGCCGTCGATATTGTTCTAGACAAGTTAGTACTACCTAGTGAAACTAGATGGCGTAACTTGCACTACGCTACGACCAAAGCGCGTGGGTAGTTATTGGCGCGAATACACTTGATTTTTTTGTCTTCTTCTTCAGTTTATTTATTTATCTCTTTGGGGCTACCTAAATCGCCTTCGCGGTCAACCGGTAGAGCGCGGTCGACCTCTTGGCCACCCCTGTTATATAAGATGCACTCATTTGTCATGCCGGCAACTAGAATTTAAAATTACCGAAAGCTGTACATCCTTCTCTATACCAGGTGTTAGTGGTATGTTACATCTTTCTCTATTTTCCCCCAACCATACTACTGTTGTAAAAACATCTAGTTCTTTCCAGTAACTAACCGACCTTTAAAACTATATGAATAGACCCAAAAATAGTAAATGTGCCAAGTAAATTTAATTGTCAAGTAACTAACAGGTACTTTACTGGAAGGTGAATAAACCGGGCCTAACAAAGTTATTCTTTTGTATCTTGTAATGATTTATTTTTAGCATTGGCTTTGCCAGTAGAATTCGCAGTAAATTAAAAATTAATAAAGTATTTTTAGTAATTTACAAGAAAGTTAATGTTTAAACTTTTTGAAATTAGTTTATGCATTAGCTCAAGTGAACTTAAATAAGTAAATTTCACATTGATCATATATATGTTTCAGCAGTTGTTACAACATTATAATGCTACTACAGGGCGATAAAAAAATTTGAGCTTTATTTTTAACTGAAAATAGTGCGCACAATATAATGACAAACGAAAAAAAATGTTATAAAAGTTGTAAAGTAACAGAGATATTCACACTTACAAGACTCAATGACACTTGCTATACATAGATAGGCGTCAGAAAATTTCAACACAAGTTTCCTATTAACCTATGGACAGGAATTGTTAATGTACTCCCATCAGACCTTTCATTTTACCACATCGTTTAGATGCCAGGAATTATTTAAGGTTTTTATGAAACAATTTACTGGAACTTTTAGAAAAGATGCGTAACCGTGCGTCCACACATGATGGTGTTCCACCTCATAACTGAAGTGCGTGACCATTTAAATAATACTTTTGGTTACCGATGGATAGGTAGAGTTGGGCCTATTGCATAGCTACTTAGATCGCCCAACTCGAACCCGATGGACTTTTATGTAAGGGGACATATGCAAAATTTGGTGTACAATAACGATAATGAAATTAAATAGAGTCAATTATTGACCATACGTCTCAAGATGCTGCAGCCACAATAAACAGGCAAGATATTCGAGCGTGTTCTAACTCACGGATATGGCAAGCACAAGTTTTTATTTAAGCACGAGGCGGTAACTTCGTAAATTTGCTCTAGGAGGTGTTACTTGCATAAGTGTGAATATCTCTATTACATTACGACTTTTAACACAATTTTTTTTTCTTTGTCATTATTTTGTATGTACTATTTTCAGTTAAAAATAAAACTCCAATTTTTTTATCACCCTGTATACTAAATTAACCTTTTGAACAATTTAGTTGGTATATGTGTTATTATAATTTTTCTCGCGTCGATTTGAGCACTGTAGTTTATTTATGTTATTTTAGATACTTTTTAAAGAATGCTGTTTTATCTTGCGCTTAGTCATATTCTTTTGAATATAACTTTTGATCTACAATTGGCTAAAGTTTCAAAAGAAATAATATTAAGTAACTGTTTTAACAATAAAACATAGAACATGCAAGAAGACTGGCCAATGACAGATTTCATTTAAGAAAGCATTACAATCATAATTTTTTAGAATGAAGGAATTTGCATAAAAAAAAATGTGTGAAAGTCATATCCATTCGGAATATACAGATACCGGTATTTCATAGTTTTTACTAATCATCAGTACACATTATCCGTAAATAGACATGACTTTCATTTCTATACTGCATGTATATATACGTATTTTGAAAAACGCAATGTAAATGAGAATTAATAACTATTAAATTCCCACATTACATGCAATTGTCGTTATAATTTGTTGTATTAATTTTGACAAATGACAAAATCACATTTGCCTAAGAATTCAGACACAACACGTTGCGGCGCCAACCGTCCAGGCTGTCAACAAATTATAGCGACAATTGCATGTAATGTGAGAATTTAATAGTTATTAATTCTCATTTACATTGCGTTTTTCATAATTCGTATATATATATACAAGCAGTATAGAAATGAAAGTCATGTCTATTTCCGGATAATGTGTACTGATGATTAGTAAAGACTATGAAATACCGGCATCTGCACATTCCGAATGGATATGACTTTCACACATTTTTCATTTGCCAGGACAACCTGGACGGTTGGCGTCGCGACGTGTTGTGTCTGCATTCTTAGGCAAATGTAATTTTGTCATTTGTAGAAATTAATACAACAAATTATATCGGCAATTGCATGTAATGTGATTCTCCATGATTTCGATCTTGAAAACACACAGGTAAATGATAACAATACACAATGAAAAGGGAAATTAAAGAAATGATTAGTATTCAACAGGAAAAAAATTCAATTAGCAACAGAAGTGATATAAAAAATTTAAGCAGTATATACTATAACTTAATTATGTAACGATATGCAATTTACCAACATAATATATGTTGCTGTTATATAATTATATACCTTAAGTTATTTAAATATTTATACATTTGCTTATCATGCTGACAGTTCCGTGTTTTGATTCCTGTCTGGTTGTCCGAGTAGGTTTTCGTGGTTTTCCTTCTCGTTTAAGGAGAATGCCGACAGCTTTACATCTTAAGACGCTCCACGGGCGCATACATAATAATAACTCATGTCTTGCGTTTTCCTATTTTTGTTGTTTATATCTATCTATTTTAGAATACTAAGGCATGATTTATTATTATTCAATTGGAATGTATCTTTGAATAATTTTATCCATAGCAACTCAATTGTATGACATTAATATACTATCATTTATATTTTATATTCCTTGATAAAGGCATCATTTGCCGAAACATGTAGGGTTGTTTTAAATATATATATTTTGAAGTAAAAGTAGACCTTAAATCGCCAACAAATTGAATTTACCATAACATACAAAGGTCAAGAAATAATTATCTTCATATATATATATATATATATATCTTCATATGTATATATACAGTGTGTATAAGCCAAATGGAATAAATTCATTATTTCGGTTACTGTACATATTTATAAAAAATACCGAAACATGTCATATTTAATTTATAAATTAACATTCTTCAACGTGAAAATGCGATCCCTACCTTCAACCCCCTTCGAATGACAGGTACAACCCCCATTTTTTTAAATGGGAAGTATAGGCTTTTGATATATCGTTGTAAAGGTCTCTTTATTCTCTATTCAAAAATGTTATAATTTTTATGTTTGTTGCAACAATTAAGATAGAATAAAATAAAATCATGTTGTTATCGAAATTCGCTACAATATACTCAAAAAATAATATTTAATGCAAAATGTAAAGAAAACTTTAAAACGCCAGAAAAAAATATGAATGTCAATGAAGTAGATGCTCATTTGCGTTTATAAAGATTTAATACATACATCAAAGGCATCCATCATAGCATTACTTACTTCCCGTTTAGGTCTTCATAATAAGAAAGTGAGTAAAAACCATACCAATGTGCTTTTTAGATGGTATCCATTAAAAATACTTTAAAAAGTTTCCGTGGCGACATTAGTTTGTTTAAAACGCCTTAGTAAATTGTTTTGTATTTAAAAGTTGTCATTTAAATTGACAGTTTGATAATTTTAGTTTGAATTTCGTAAAATACAATTCTGGGAAATGGTTAGATTAACGGAAATGCATAAAATAACAGTCATACAAATGATTGGTTACGGAGATAGAACCCGAACACAACAAGAAGTAACCCGCTTATTTCATGAGAAATTTCCTGATTTACCGCCTATAGCTCAAGGAACAATAAGTAAGATAGAGAAGCAGTTTCGAGAGTTTGGTCATGTAAGGCAGATAAAAAAACCAGCTGCCAATGCACTGAGTGATGAAATCAAAGTAGATGTGATGCTTGAGTTTATGGAAAACCCACATACATCGAGTAGACATGCATCCACTACATTAAATGTTAGCCATACATCGATAGTAAACATATTAAAAGAAAATAAAATGCATCCCTATAAAATGATATCTACTCAGGAGCTTATGGGAGACGATTTTGATAGAAGAACTTATTTTTGTGAGCGAATGATGGAGATGCTGGATAACAATATTATCAATTTAGAAGACGTTATGTTTTCTGATGAGCGCACTTTTTCTCTTAGCGGTCATGCTAATCGGCAAAATTGTCGCTACTGGTCTACGGAAAATCCTCACTGGATGAGGGAAGAACACACACAATACCCAGTAAAAGTTAATGTTTGGGCAGGTATTGTTGGAAACCATATCATTGGTCCCTTTTTCATTGAGGGCAATTTGAATGGCGATCGTTATTTGGCACTACTTCAAAATGATGTCATTCCAACGTTGGCAAATTTATATCCTGATCCAGGAAACCCTCAAGTTCCAATGAATACGATATGGTTTCAGCAGGATGGAGCACCACCACATTACCAACGCAATGTCCGGCAGTACCTCGATGCAATATTTTCCAATCGGTGGATAGGAATGCGAGGATCGATAGAATGGCCAGCGCGATCACCTGATCTGACCCTACTTGATTTTTTTTATGGGGATATTTGAAGAGCATTGTGTACAAAACTAAACCTTTGGATTTAAATGACTTAAGAGAACGAATAGCGCTTGCGATTAGGTCGATCACGCCTGATATAATGCCTGAAATAATGTTAGAAGGCAGTTTTATTTAAGATTAGGATGTTGCCAAGACGTTCATGGTGAACATTTTGAACATCTACTTCATTGACATCCATATTTTTTTTGGCGTTTTAAATTTTTCTTTACATTTTGCATTAAATTTTATTTTTTGAGTATATTGTAGCGAATTTCGATAACAACATGATTTTATTTTATTCTATCTCAATTGTTGCAACAAACATGAAAATTATAACATTTTTGAATAGAGAATAAAGAGACCTTTACAACGATATATCACAAGCCTTTACTTCCCATTTAAAAAAATGGGGGTTGTACCTGTCATTCGAAGGGGGTTGAAGGTAGGCATCGCATTTTCACGTTGAAGAATGTTAATTTATAAATTAAATATGACATGTTTCGGGATTTTTTATAAATATGTACAGTAACCGAAATAATGAATTTATTCCATTTGGCTTATACACACTATATATATATATATATATATATATATATATATATATATATATATATATATATATATACTGTATTCAGAATTGAATAGTCTAGTTCAGTTAAAAAAAATTCATTAAATCATCTTTTGTTGCTGTGATAGCATTCTATTTCACAGGATCGGAAAGAGGGCAAAAAATAATATATATATATATATATATATATATATATATATAATTACTTCGTGACCTTGGTATGATATGGTAAATTCAAACATTTGGCGATTTAAAGTCTGGCTTTACTTTAAAGTATTTATATTTAAAACAACCTTACATGTTTCGGCAATGATGCCTTTATCAAGGATAAAAATATAAATAAATATATATAATATAATATAAATGTCATTTATATCCTTGATAAAGGCATCATTGCCGAAACATGTAGGGTTGTTTTAAATATATATACTTTAAAGTAAATCCATACCTTAAATCGTCAACTGTTTGAATTTACTATATATATATATGTATCTATATATCTATATATATATATATATATATAGTATATATATTGATATAGGGCCTTCCTATGCAGGTATGCAGGTAAGTCCTGAGAACAAGAATTGGGATCAGATAAACCCGATAAATGTAATGTTAGAATTTAAGAATTTCTATTTCAAATGTCAAAAATCAACGAAGTTAATTTTGCGTATTTATTGCTCTAATTTACGTTATATATCATATACAATTCTACTTTTCATTTTCTGTATTCATTTTCGTTAATACTTTTGTAACGCTGAAGATTTTTAACTTGGTTGATTGCATATATTATACTTATTTCACTTATGAAGTACCTGTATCTGTACAAATTTGTCCAAGGCGGGAAAATGCCAATTTAGTTTGAGGCGCATAGCGCAAACTTGTATATTTTGACGTTAGGCAGATGTCAAAATTAAATATATAAATTTTAAAAAATATCCAAACAATTTGAATATTTAAATAAACTCATTTCGAACTTTTAAAAATAGATTAAAAATTGCAAATATTGATATACGAATCAGAAGCGGTGAAAAAAAATAATGGATACTTAGCGATACTTTTTGTAAAAAATTCGAAGAAACGTACACGTCTATTTGGTTAAGCTCCAACAAATATTAGAAATTGAAATGTAAACTTATAACAAAAAAACATACCTAAAGTCCTATTAATCGATCCATCAATGTCAAAGGCATCGATAAAATATCATTTTTCGTACCAGTTCCTGTTTTGGAGGTTGAAAACCGAATTTTCTTTTTGCGAGAGACGTCTGCCTGCAAATATCCTTCTCAGCTGCCCAAACGTATTGAAAAGCTCCTGATACCACATGAAAGACACATTCAGGTCCCAACAATCCATTATTTGAGTATTTTTTGATCTATTAATACAACACAACAACAAATTTATTCAACCACAATCGTTTAAAGATTTTTTTTGATTTGATCATATTGATAATTATCTAATATAAGTTTAAAAATGGAAAATACAGTCCCCTTGAGATATTTATTAAGACAGGTTGGAATTTTGTAAAGTAATTACCGAGCACATCAGTAATAATCCAAACCTTTTGTATAATATTTGCTTTTCGGACGAATCATCTTTTTCATTGAATGGTGAAGTAAATCGTCACAACTGCGAATATTGGAGTGATACCAACCCCCATTTGACGCTGGAAACACATACACAAACAGAAACTGGCTACAGAAACTTAATGTATGGACTGGTATCTTTGGCGATCATCTCACAGGACCCTTGATTACAGAAAAATTGGAGCAAGATCCAGATTTATTGGAAAATAAGGACATATTTCAGCAAGATGGAGCGCCTCCACATTACGCTGCCGGAGTACAACAATTTCTGGATTATCACTTTCGCAATAGTTGGATTGGATCGAAGGGGGCGTATAGAATGGTCTGCCAGATTGCCGGATCTTACACCACTAGATTTTTTATCTCTGGGGACATCTTAAGTGTAAGGTGTATGACACGCGTTCAGCTTCCTTACAAGAGGTACACCAAAAAATTGTTGAAGAATGCCAACGAATAACTTCAGAAATGTTGCGAAATTTCAGGAGAGCATTTGGAGCAAGATTGTATTATTGTATGGGATTAATGGTCATAATTATGAAAATTTAATCTAATAAAATCCAAGCCATTCCACTCCAGTCGTGTTTTATTACACAGGTTGCAAACTTGCACGTTTTGCTTACTGATAAAAAAAATTACTTTTGATACATGTTGCCGTAAAGAGAATTGAAAGACTTTTTGAATGAGTGGTCACAAAACTCACCTTCCCTCTTTAAATTTTTAAACACCAGCAATGATTTTAGATCGTTAGGCTCGACATTAAAAGTTGTCACCCTTGTTATTAAAATGACAGGTTTCATCATTTTATATAAATCACAGCAGGCAATGAGTGATTTGAGGTAGCTCGCTTCAATTGAAATGCCCTGTGTAGATATATATATATATATATATATATCATCATGAGCCACACACTCTTGAAGTTACCTAGCCCGATAGTGGAAAACTGAAAGCAGATTTCAATTTAGAGTATTAATATTATATACATACAGGGGTGGAAAATTAAAAAAAGCAGACAAACGTTTTAGACCTGTGTAATAGAAAAATTTAAGCAATCATGGACAACAGCCGCGGAAACCTACAAACTAGATTTGCAATTATTATTTTCATTATCGATTTTTAATTATTTGGATTTATCCCATTTTTTAATAGTGATAAATGTTAATAAGCAACTAGCCCTTAATTAACAAGTAAACAATATTATCTATAAAAATTTATGACGTTGGTTTCTAAATTCGCGATGTGGATTTTGTTAAACGTCTTAACAAGGGTACCACGCGCTGTGTTTCCTTTGGTTTACGTGAGAATTAATTAAAGAAGAAAGGAGAATTCTTCGATTTTTAGCGGTCGATTTCACCTCCTGAAACCGATTGATAGCAGAAACAGAAAATGCTTTTCCATATACTTTTATGAGAATAAGTCGGTCAAGCCTTCAATCAGTCTGAGTTTTCGAGTTGGAAAGGTTCCATTGTAAGCCTTCACCAAATTCCGCACATACTGTTTTCTCTCGTTATTATTTTCCAATTTGTATTTGTCTTTTATTCTTATTTACATTTTATTTGCTTTGTTGTTTTCTTGATTTTTCAATTTTGCTTTTTTTGTTATGATTGATTTGTCTTATTGGTACAATAAAATGAAGTACACGTATTTTATATTTCGCAAATAAGTTACGATTATTGCATTTGATGTACAATAAATTCGTAAATAAATAATCGAATGTTCTATAAATTACACACACCCCTTAAAAGTTGCTATATAAATATGTATGCAGATCACACTCAGATATATCAAAATGAAAACAAACTTTAATAGTTTAATTTTCACTCTATTAATATACGAGGTGTATAAATTAAGTAAGAAGACTAGCATCGTGGATGGAACTGGGGACTTGCAGGTGCGGCAGTTGCACATGTGATATGTCTTTAGTACGAGTTTCAACTCGCTATTATTTGGTTGTCTGTAGCGATTTTTTATTCTGAAACAGGTTTCCCTGGTGCTCTCTAGAAGTGAGTGACATCAATATGGAGCATGCGGTGATAGCAGTGTGGTATCAGGTTTTTCTTCAAAATTGAGCACAGTGCAACGGAAACTTTTGCAAAACTTCAGCAGACCTAAGGAGACAGTGATTTGTCAAGTACCTAAGTTTTTTAGTGATTTAAGGCATTTTCAGAAGGAAGACAGTTGACTGAAGATGAACCAGGCGGCGCAGCAGGGCCTTCATCTTCAAGAATCCATGAAAACGTCTACAGAATTCGGAATCTTGTGAGTTTAAATCGTCGGTTGCCAATCAAAATGATCGGAAAGGGTTTAATTTGACTCACACCACCGTTCATTGGATCTTGACCAATGAATTGGGGATGAGAAAAATCTGCCTAAAAATTATTCCAAAAAATATTTCGGAGGAATAAGGAGGGAAAGGTTCCTTGACTTTTAGAAACGATTGTCAATGATCCTCATTTTCTGGAGCGAGTAATTACTGGTGACGGATTTTGGCTGTTTGAGCAGGACCCGGAAATTAAGCGCCAAAGCATGGAATAGCACACTTAAACTTCCTCTAGGCCTAAAAAAGCAAGAATGTTTCAAAGTTCAAATATGTTCTGATTTGCTGATCGATGGCCAGGGAATCGTTTACAAAGAGTTTTTGCCTCAAGGTCATATGGTAAATCAACATTTTTACCAAGAGGTTCTTGAAAGACTTCTAAAAAGGGTCATGCGCTTGAGATCAAACATCAAGAACAACTGGGTGACGCATCACGATAATGCGCCTTATCACACAGCAATTTCAGTAAACGAGTTTTGACAATATTCCTGTGACTATTCAACCTCCTTACTCGACTTACTTGAGACCCAATGACTTTTTGCTCTTCTCAACATTGAAAAATCACCTCATAGGACGTCATTTCCGGACACTTGAAAACATTCAATTGGCTGTACCCAACCACCTGAAGGCTATTCCAGTATCCGAGTTCCGCTACTACTATTAGGATTAGAAAAACCGTTTTCAGCCGAGTGTAGCTTCTCTATGAAGTTATTTTGAAGGAAACAATATTGACTTGTAATTCTATTCGAATAAAGAAATTGAAAAAAAAAACAATCTAATTATGTAATTTACATACCCCGAATATTTTATTCTATTTATTTAGGTTATGACTAGATCACAATATTAAAGAAGGAACAGAAACAATGAAATCTATAATTAATTACATGCAAATATCTAAGTTCTGGATGTATTCAATGGCCTCGTCCGCTGCGATCAGCAACTCTTTAGTATCACCTGTGAACGCTGTCAACACTCGTAGTGGGTAAGTATGATATATTGTAAGCTCTGCCGTTCAGTACCACAATTACAACTGAGCGAGAACTTCATACCCTATTTGAACAAAGATTCAGTATTTCTGTCACAATTTGTCCTAATTCTGTCCAGAGTGGACCAAATTTTACCGGGTTCTTCAAAACCTGGTGGACTAGTTGATAATCAGGGCATCTTGGATTGCTCTAAAGTTGCTTCTTCCATATTTCGAACCGACGATTTTGCACATTAAATCCTTTATCATACATGATTCGAGGTGGGTATCGAGAGCGAAGCCTATTTCTATTGATTACAGGAATTCCTTTGGGAATGGGAACCTCAAAATATGCGGTTATTCTAGTAAACTCTCGTATGAGAGCGAATTAACCATGTTGTGATGTGATAAATGCCAGGAGATCACAAGGATTGTCTGGCGCCAGAACTGTTGTATGGATTGTTTTGATGTTACTCACCAAGAAAGTAACGTTGCCCAGGCTGCACCAACAAGGTGGCCAATCGCCAATATAAATTTTGATTTAAAACAAAAAATGAACGTACATGTTTCAAATATGTCAGTATGACATATTGCTGTGAGTTTTAGCTCGATTTAATTTTTGAAATATATGATTGTGTGGGCAGTCACTCAAGTATATTTTTATTTGGACTCTATATAAAGTTTGAGTATTTCAGGGCGATCTTTTGGGTTTTACGTAACTAGGCCTAGCGCCTAAAGTAATTGTAAAGAAATAATACAACCAGAGGTAAATTGTTAATAATTCTTTTATTGTTAATTAGGATGTTCACAAGTAATTCTTGGTTTAACTTAAAATATCTCATTCTTAACTTAAAGTCTTAAATTATCAATAGACATTTTTGTATAAATTTATTAATGTACAACACATGTTAGTTTGGAGTCTTTGGTCTTGGATTCGATTGAATCTCTCAAACTATCACATTTAAGTATTTCACTCACAAAAGGGGGTATTTGCCCTCCAAATTTTAAGCTTAGTACTCAAAGTGTACCTATATTTTGAAATATGGATACTGATACTTGTTTCTAAATCGTGTTTGCTATTCGACGTCTATTCAAGTGGAAGTCTAGTTCCTACAGAATAGTATGCCTATCTTCACACTATGTATAATATTGTATTATAATATTGTCACGTATATCAATGACTGTTTATTTAAAACTCTCAATAGTTACAGATATTTTGAGGGAAATAATTTACTGTATCGTTGAACCGCTTTTTCGCAAGTTTTTTCACACATCAAATATGTTTCCCAGCATGTCACGTTTTTCAATATTTGAGAAAGGAATTTTCAAAACAGTTAATAATAAATTGTTGCTATTAAAGGCATAGTTTATTATTTCTCACTCATAATTAGATGTATTTTGAGAAACGCTATCACACTGTCACTTGTACAGCTAATTGAAAAGCTAATTGAATTATCTCGGTTATTTTCAGTTTTTGTGAAAAAAGTCATATGAACAATATTGTTAAGTAATTGATTTTGCATCGATTGGCACAATACTATACTGGGTATTTGATTAGAAAAATATACGTTTTTAAAAATAGCTGTGAATCTACACGTTTAATTGTTTTATTGCTATCAGCAGAAAAAAACAATACAAATTTTCTAATTTAACCAACTACGTAGCTCTTACAATAACGAAGGTAGCAATGATGAACACTTAATTTGGATCAGCCTGTATAATCATACAAATAAAAGAGCGCCATATTAGTTTTATTAGCGGACTGTTGTCTAATTGTACTAAACAAAAAATTCCAAAGAAATTTGCTTTTATTTTCTATGGCACTGTGAATCTGTCTAGTATCGTAGGGAAAAATAATTTTATCGTCACACTGAGTGCTGGATCATGTCGATGTAAGTAGGTGTTTGAAAGATATTTTCGACAGCCTGTCAGCAGGTGTATGGTAGTCTCCGGCATTAATTTATATGCCAGAGACTACCCTCTGCATTTTACACTTAGTGTCGCTAATTTAACTGCATCCTGACAGGCAAATTACACAGTTTTCTGTTTCAGAATATGCTGCATGCAGAAAACTCAAAGTTAGGTAGTGAGACAAACGTTGTTTATATACGTTCTTAAAAAACAAATCAAGCATTGTTTTCTCTGGATATTGGCTCACTTATGCATTAGTGCATCCATTTCTCTCTCTTTCCTGAGCGTCCGCTTCAATTCAGCTACAGGCACTTGGCTTACATTTGTCTTTTTCCTACTAGGTTTGGTTAAACTTTACTGCAGAAACTATAATTAGTACACATCCCTTGCTTGGTAATTGTGTATATTGGTTTAGGTATGTTGATGACATATTAATTTACTTTAACGGTTCAGACAGACAATTAAAAACTTTACATGATTATATCAACACTATTCACTCCAAAATAAATTTTACTATAGAAACAGAAATAAATAAAAGCATTAATTTTCTAGATTTCACCATGTCACACAAAACTAATAAACACGAGTTCGCTATATACCATAAACCAACACATACAGATACCACAATACACGCTAATTCTTTTTATCATATAACACACAAATTATCGGCATACCAATCAATGGTATATAGATTAATTCATGTACCTATGAGTAAAAGTAATTTCGACCTTGAACTAAATAGAATATACACAATAGCATTAAACATTGGTTACTCTATAAATATTGTCAATAACATCCTAAATAGCCAACAAAAATCTAAAACCCTTTCCTTAGTTTATCCAAAATTAAAATAAAAGATAATTAATTAATTCCTATAATTCAATAACTTACTTAGGAAAAATTTCGGAAAAAATTGGCACTTTCTTTAAAAAACTTAATAACGAACTCATATCATTTAAAACAGACAATACTATGCAGAACATTATTAAAAACAACAAAGATAAAATATACAAAGAATCAAACTCTGGTGTATATAAGTTAACATGCGAAGATTGTATTAAGGTATACATAGGACAAACGGGGAGGACATTCAAAATTAGGATGAAAGAACACGACAGAAGTCATAAAGAAAAGAAAAGAGATTCAACTTTCGCAAGTCATTGTATAGATATCAATCATAGATTTAATATAGATTTCAAAATTATACACATTCAAGAAAAAAGTAAAAAACTTAACCTGTTAGAAAACTTAGAAATTAATAGATACAATAGTTTAGAATTAGCTTTAAATGACCAACTAGATTTAAACAACTCCCCTCTACTAAATTTAAGATTGTAAAAATTTTTCAATAAAAATTTCATTAATAATTTTTATATAAATATTCAAACTTGTATTGTACATATTCAGTATTTCATCCACTTGATGAAGCCATTGTATGGCGAAACAATATTGTAGTGGTATTTACAATAAAAGAATTTTTGAAACTAGAAGTTTAATTACTTATTTCTTAGCGTTGTACTGCAGTTACTTCGTTTAGCGCTCGCTATGTCTCTCTATATCAGAACGCTCCTCTTCCTTGCTTTTCATGTGCTATAACTATCTTTAAAGATCTCGTGTTGTGGATATAACATGTGCAGTATTGGTAACAGCAATATAAAATCTCTGTTCAATGTTCAACTAGTCCTCTTCCTCCTGCTTTTCTGGACAAGTAGATTCTTTGTACTGAGGCTCGTGGTGACTTCTTGACAAGTTGTTGTATAAAAGTACTATCCACCAAATTTATATTTCAATTATTCTCCTCGAACTTTTCCCATCTAATGGTGTATAGCATATTTGTTTATTATCGGGTTCATTTTCGTGTGTATTTGTCATATTTATAAAATATGTAATTAGTTATTTTTACACATGTAGAATACGTGTGTGATTTTCATTTCCTTTGATTATGTATACCTAGTCCAAGTTACATTGATGTGTATTCTGGGGTCTTTCGAAGAGCTAAAGAGGAAGGCAGCATCATTATACCGAACAAGAATGGTCTTAATGATAAACAGACTGGTAATCTACCAGGTAATCTACCCACCCCATTGAAATATTTCTTTTATATACAATATATTATTATTATTGTTATTATTTCTATCCATTTCTGAAAATTCGTATTCTAGTTTTAATTTTACTCAAAGTTATAATTTTTCTCTTGATTTCTCGCTCTAGATCCTGTATTAATACAAAACCAAGAGGTCTTGCTAGTCTCATATATAATACAGACACAGAGAGACCTGACAAGTACACACATCTCTACGCACTCAAATAACGGAATCAGATGTTACCAATTCTAACTCATTAAAATTATTGCCAATATTAGCCTTCATGGTCGACATGTATTTGAACGTCTATTATGTTCTCTAGTTATTCGAGTCTCGCTTTTACTCTAACTCCTTCCCCTCCTCCTCCTTCATCTTTCCTGTACATATAGGCGTCTACACCATTTACTGGTACATGGCCTTTGTTTTCATAGCGGTTCTCTGTTTGATGTACATATGTACGGGGTTGGGCAGAAGTAACGCATCAGTCTAATAATTCCGTAAATATAAACTTTAGAACAAAATGTTGTCAACAAAAGTTTTTCGACAAGTTATTTTGTATTGCTTTCAATCATTTGCGTTTTTTTTTCATGATGATTACATATGACAGCAAAAAAAAAAATTTTTTAAATGGAAATAATATTTTCTTTTAGAAAATTCGGAATCTTTATTAATTTCTGAATATGAATATGTACTTTTTTCATGGAGTTAGATAATAAAAATATTGAGAAAAAAATTTAATTTAATAAATGTACATTTGGACTAGTGCAGTGTTTTGTAGATTGCTTTGGAAATTGTAGATTTATTGACTGTCATTAAATTATTGACGTTTCACAATAAAATAGTTTCCATCGTAAAACTTGCTTTTTTTAATACGTGTTTTGTGTGAAAATGGTCAAATTAACTACTAAAGAAAGAATAGAAATTCTTACGATGGTCGGATATGGTGACAGGCAACGTTCACATCACGAAGTTTGCACTTTATTCAATAATGTTTATTAGGATCGAGATCCTATAGCTCAATCAACAGTTTCGAGATTGGTTACTAAATTTAGAGGAACGGGCGATGTTAGAGATATACCTAAAGCTGGCCGACCAAAAGAAATCACTAATGAAGACCGATCTCTTCATGTTTTACTTGCTGTAACGGGAAATCCCACTACGTCAACCACTCAACTAGGATTAGAAAATGATATGAGTAGCAGATCTATTAGGCGAATATTAAAAGCGAACAAATACAAGCCCTATAAGATACACTTGCTGCACGAACTTAACGAAGATGACCCGGACAGAAGATTACAGTTTTGTGAAACAATAATGGAATTGTCCAATAACGATCCAAATTTTTAAACAACATCGTATTTTCTGACGAAGCTACATTTTGTCTAAATGTATTTGTAAATAGGCAAAGCTGCCGTTATTGGGTGACTGAGAATCCACATTGGATGCGAGGAAATCATATACAGCATCGCCACAAACTTAATGTGTGGGCTGGCATTGTTGGGCAACGCATCATAGGTCTGTACTTCTTGGAACACAACCTAAATGGTGATGATTACTTACATTTATTGCGTAACCATATTGTACCAGATCTGTTGATTTTATTTCCTAACGACAATCAACCAAGCATGCCAAACCGTAATCTATGGTTTCAACAAGATGGAGCACCACCACATTATGCTATTAATGTCCGACAGTATTTAGACACAATTTTTCCCGGTCGTTGGATTGGACGTCGGGGTTTTATTGATTGGCCCGCTAGGTCTCCCGATTTAAATCCATTGGATTTCTTTCTTTCGGGACACTTGAAGTCGCAAGTATACAAGGAGAAACCTAGAAACCTAGAGGATTTGAGAGCAAAAATTACTCTTGAGATACAAGCCATACCACCTAATAGTTTACAAAATACAATTCCTCATTTTCGGGATTCCGAATTGTCCAAAAAATAATATTATTTCCATAAAAAAAAAAATTTTTGTTTGTCATATGTAATCATCATAAAAAAAAACAAATGATTGAAGCCAATACAAAATAACTTACAAAAAGGTTTTGTTTAAGTATGACAATACGTTAAGCACGTATAAAGCGTTTGTACAATATGAAACACATGTAACATGTAAATAATTTAAATATCTGTAACTTTTGTCCATGTGCATAGTTACAGATATGTAAATTATTTACATGTTTGTTTCATATTGTACAAAATAACTTGTCAAAGAACTTTTGTAAACAACTTTTTGTTCTAAAGTTTATATTTACGGAATTATTCGACTGATGCGTTACTTTTGCCCAACCCTGTATATTAGTTTTGTTAGAATGCTGTTGTGTAGCTAAGTACTTACGTCGGTAACAGTAGATTGCAGGAAGAGAATTCACAAACATCGCTTTTAATTAGGAACGTGCAACGCTACATTAAAATTTTTAATAAGATAATGTGAATTAAGTTTATTATAATGCAATACTTCGTTTAAATCGGGTTCTTTCTTTATCATTACACATACCGTAGTCGACAAATTTTAATTGCTGTTGGCGTATATAGTGTATGCTTGTTATATCCAACGATGCCAGCTCTCAAACAGTGGAGGGAGAAGCAGATAAGTGGACACACATACACATTTAACATGCCCTATTCCTTAAGGAACACTTACCGGGTGTACAGCACTTATTTCTCTACGTGCGCATATTAATAGTCGATTTCAACATGCATGTTTTTACAACTCAAGAAAAGACACAAATCATAAAATGGTATTTTGCCGGTAGACACCTCAATGTACCTTTACATACCCGATCCGCAAATGTATGGGCTAGTATTTAAAATAATTCAATTGTCTGTTCTTTCTATAGGGACATATCAGTAATGTCCGCAAAGAATTGTATTATAGCTTGGCATACTGCCAAGTACAATGTGGTGGATTATTTGAACCTTTAATTTAGAATATTTATTCATTATTATTATCGGAGAAGAATTAATTAATTTTGTTTTCATAAGAGTTACATTTATTTGTTTTTTACATAATTTGGAATTAATATTTCATTGCATTTTATTTATACGCGGAAAATATAAGCGTTGTTGTACATCCTCATAAAAGTAATTCACCATGAAATAAATATTTTTCTGTAAATATTCGCAGCGAATTTTATGCGTATTTCTAAGATGCGTTCTACAACCCTCTGAAGCAATAGACTTACTAACTTGCTATAATCTGACTGAACCTTATCGTACTTATGCATACATTCATTGGCAACCTCCCTATATGTCTTTCTTTACTTTTCTCTGTCGCGCTCTCTTCCTCTTCTACTTTCGTACCGGAAATTAAAATTTGTCGATTACGGTATATCGCCCTCTGTGTAATTCTAAAAAAAGAAAAGTCAATGCACAGGTGGCAAAGTAGGCAACCAGTTATACACCAGTGAAAGATTTACCTACAAACAATAGCTTAATTCTTAAATCAGTTTACCATGAAGAGATTAAAAGAAACATTAATGTCAAATATTAATGAATTTTTATTTACTCATGAATCTTAAATTAAATACATTTTATTGAAGAATACATAATTTATTTATAAAAGGTTAATTATCCTGACAGGCGTATACCTTATGCGAAAACAATTATAAATATTTTTAACAAATTCGTAGAAGATGATTGTTTTCTAAATTCCCACCAAAAAAAAAACCAATCAAATGTTAACAGAACACATCAAGCTAAATATTCTGTGTTATGTAGAAGAACGGTCTGTAAGATGGCTTTTAGATGTAGCCAGGCATTTTGAAGTATCGTACAGTTCGCTTTTCAAAACCCTGGAAGAATTCAGGCATACAAGATGTCGAACCATTAAATCTATCGATATCGAAATATCGAAAACTATTGATATTTTTCAGGCATTATCCATAGTATTTCTTGAAGGACGAAATATATCTAAGATAGTAAAATTATTACATCAGAAAAGGTAGAAAATATGAAAGCGTTGATAACAATTTGATGAGATTGTGGAATGTTCTCACTTCTCACATTACATCATACTTCTAATCAATTACTGAATGTATCCTACGTATTGGGGGCATTTCAGTAAAAAGACGAAAATAAATAACACTTCGTGGTATCTTACGAATAAGTGATTTAATAAAATGGAGAAATTTATCATAAAAAGCAGTAGTGGGAAATTCTTGTAGTAATAAATATGTTACTATTTCTTTAATAGTCCAAATAACCTTTGGACTCTACAATTATCTGACAGCATCACTACATGAATTAGAGACTGAAGAAGGGAAGACATTATACAACAAATCTTTGGAATCTGTTAAAGCAAGGCTATTTTCATAAGAAAGATGATCAGTCACTCGAGTAGCAACTGTTTTATACCCTCGACTTAAAAGAGAAGATCTTAGTAGTACTGAAAATGCCACTGGCGCTACTTCTTTTCTAGAACAAGAAATGCATGTAAATACTGCTTTTAATTACATTTCATAGAAAATTGCATATTTGTTCATATTTTATCATTTATTTTTAAAGTGCACCGTAAAAATATATATAAAACCATTTATTCATAATATATAAAAAACAGTCCGCATGAGCATTTTCGTACAGCGGGAATTCCCAGATTTGTGTTTATCAAGTGGGTAAAGTTCCAGAGAATCTACGAGCAATGAGGTTGACCTATAGGTCAGTTATGTTTAGTTAGTTCTCGAAAGTATATGTACACGTAATTTTACCTTGTTATTTTTGATATGTTGAAATCATATTCACATGTGTCTCTGGATAAAATATTACCCTGAATTTTATGTAGATAATGGTAGAGTGTTTTGTAAGTGTAGCAGTAAAATTGTAAGTTTATATTTGTTTACGTTTAATTTCATATTTTAATACCCGTATTTTATTATTGTAGATTCAATGCGACAAAAAATTGCAATTAACGCAGCATGTAGGAATTAATTTGCATAAAAGGAATATCACAAGATTTAAAAATGTTCCACAAGCTACTCTGAATGAATCGTTTATTTCAACAAGTAAAAATATAGAACAGAATAGTTTCCATTATGACTTGTGTAACGCCTTTTTAAGTACAAACATTCCACTTTCAAAGTTGAATAATTTAACGATTAAAAAATTAAGGAAACAATAGGTGAAAATTATATTGATTTCGTAGTCGATGAGAAAATAGACAGTTGTAGACGCTATATTGCCAACTTATTTATTGGCATTTTAAATGAAAATGCGCCGGCCAAGCCTTTTTAATTGGTACAGAAGAATTGGAGAAAACAAACAACTTAAGTATAACAAGATTTATAAAGTTTAACGAGGTTTTATTTGCCGAATGTCGTTCCAAGTGACAAGGTGTTACTGATGTTATCGGATGCTAGCGACATATATGGTGAAGTCAGCACAAAATTTGAAAATTTTTTACCCGGATCTGATACACGTAACATGCTTGGCCCATTCTGTTAACAGAGTAGTAGAAGAAATACGTTACACATTTTCAGATATTTATTCATTGATCAATTTGACCAAAAAAAGCATTTATTAAAGCACCGCTGAGGGATCAAGCATACAAAGATACGGTACTTGGTCTGGCACTGCCACCACAACCCATAATAACGAAATGGGGCGCTGCTATATATTATGCACATTGCACATGCCTTTGAGTAGATAAAAGAATCCAATCTCTCTTTTTCAAACGACTCGATAGCAATTGCAAATTGCAAAGATATACTAAATAAACCGCAAATGCGCGAAGAGTTAGCTTTTATCAAAGCAAACTATGGTTTTATTAGTGAAACACTACAAAAACTTGAAACTCAAGGTATTGAACAATGTGAATGGATAGAATTGATTCAAAGTTTCAAGAATAAAATTTATAATGTGAGAGGCTCATAGACCTCGGGCCGCTCAGACCATAGGAGAGCGGCTCAAAATTAAATCAACACGAGTTCTATAGAGAAACGAGGGCTTTAATCAGCTTAGTAGAATATCCAGTATGTTGCAAGGAAGCTACGATGAAACTATTGAGATGAGCCCATGAATTGTCTGCAAATATAAGTATGCGCCAATTATGTCAGTTGACGTTGAGCGAAGCTTTTCAGCATTCAAACTATTATTGACGGATCGCAGAGGATCATTTTTAGTTCAGAATTTAGAAAAGCATTTAAATGTAAATGTTTACAATACCATTCGAAGTCAAATGTAAATACAATGAGTTACATTGTTTAGCTTACTTATTCTTATTATTATTAAACATGTATTTTGTAAGATCTCGAATAAAATATTGATATAGTACATATTTGTGGTATCTCTAAATTTATATTGACATTATTTAATATTTTGACAATAATTTAGTTGTGTAACTATCACTTAAATTTTACATCATTTTGCATATTTTAATAAAAGTTCTGCACATTTTCATCGAATTTTGGAAACATATATGCGCATATAATACAGTTTCCGTGTGTATATAATTCTCAGCTTTTCTGATGAGGTTTATATTATACAGTTTCCCTCGGTAATAGATGTTCTTGGAGGAATCTGTCTGTTATTTCTATCCAACATTCGGAAATTAAAGATAACAGAACTACGACGTTTGTTGCCATTATGTAAAAATAGTTAGGTCAGTTTGATGGATATTCAACGTTATAAAAGGTCACACCAGTGCATACTCAAGGAGGTAAGTTCTGTCAGAATTTAGCAACGAGTACTTGCGAGCCATTCGTCGCTATTAAACGATCAGTTTCCGTCTTCTGAACTAGAGGAAAACGGTTCAATTTAGATACATATCTACTAGGGTGGGTCAAAATTTTTTTTTTCTCGTATCGACTTCTAATAGCGTAAATATGTTGTATTTTTGTCTGCATTAGACCCTTGTAAAATATTATTAATTTATTTTTAGTGTAAGAGCCCGCGCTTTGATCTTCAATTTTGTTAAATTTTGAATATAATGACCATATCCCTTTTTAACATAACAACATAGCATTGTATTGCAGAATAGCAGATTACTGTATCCTAACGACTTTTAAGTTCTCGAGAATTCAGACACACAAGCAATTCATTCATTGGAACGTATATCTTTTTCCAGGAAATATTTTTGATAGAATACATATAAAATAATATATAATAAAATGATCAGTTTGGTTTTACTACTCGGACAGTGAAGTTGTGTGTTTATTTTTTTATTTGAACTGTTTTAACTTCTAATCGTTATTATGGAAATCAGAAGCCAAGGTTATTTCTGCCCGATATTCGGAAATGTAGAAGATATTAATGATAACGTTTTGCCAACTTACGAAGATGTTATGAAATGCTATGAATAGAATAGGTTGCAACTAAAAATAACGAGGAATACTACCAAAGAACCTTCGTTTTTAGATATTGCAAAACTTGTAGCTTAAAGGGTAGAATGTGCTTGGAGAAAATCGTCTCTTCCTACAGTTTCAAATACAAGAGTCATACAACTAATAAACGGTTATTATACAAAGTGCAAAAATCTCAAAAAGTCGTTGAAAAAAATATCCGTTTATCAGAAAGAAAATTTTCTTCGACGTAGCAGAGTTTTCTTTGATACTTGTTTCTGTAAATGTGAACAAATTTAGCTTTGTTGCTGTCCAAGGCAATATAAGGTACCCAAAGAAGAACAGGAGTTTTTGAGTGACCAAAGGGGGCGAGAAAGATGCGTATTGGGGGAATAGATCGAGTTCTTACAACTAAATTGCAAAAAAGAGCAGCCCGAGCACCAAAGACAGAAAAAAACGTAAATAAAAGTCACGACAAAATTAACTCAAAACAGCAGGACTTGGAGTTATCTGTAAGTAATTCCAGTTCTTCTTGTGATGATTCTTTTAATTTACCTTCCACATCAAAGGCAGAAGGAAAAAAAGAAAAAAAAAAATTTTTAGTTTGCCTATGTTGTCAAAAGCTTGTGACCGTTACGGTGTTTCCGATAGAGCAGCGGCTACTATTGCTTCTTCTGTATTGCAAGATATATCTCCTGGCAGTGAACCAATTGATAAATCAAAAATACGACGGGAAAGTAAAAAAGTACGTAAAGAATATATTCAAAAGCAGAAGCAGCTAGACCTACCAGCTTTATACTTTGACAGCCGAAAAGATAAGACACTTAATATTATTAAAAAGGGAGCTAAGAAATACAGACAAATATTGATTGAGGAACATGTATCTGTTCTTAAGGAGCCAGATTCAGTTTATGTTGGCTATGCAACACCAGATCGAAGTACTTCTAAAAGTATTGAAATGTCAATTATTGCCCTTCTTTTGTCTCAAAAAATTTATAAAGAAAATTTGATGGCAATTGGTTGTGATGGTACAGTCACTAACACTGGGAAATTTAACGGAGTAATAAGAGTATTGGAAAAAAGACTTCAGCGCCCACTGCAATGGATTATTTGCATGCTACATTTGAACGAAATGCCATTAAAACATCTATTTAACAAACTAGATGGTGTTACCAAGGGACCATATTCGCATGCTGGTCCTATTGGCAACTTATTAGAAAACTGCGAAAAACTGCCCATAGTCAAGTACGAGAGAATAGAAGGTCAGCTTCCGGAAATACAATTTGAGGGCTTAAGTACAGATCAAAAATATTTGTATGAAATAACTATATCTGTTATAAGTGGACACTGCCACGATGGCTTAGATAACAGGTCTCCAGGAAAAATATCCCATGCTCGTTGGCTAACAAAAGCAAATAGAATTTTACGTTAATATATTTGTACATCAAACCCGTCATATCAGCTAAAAGTATTAGCTGAGTATTGTGTAAAAGTTTATTCTCCAGTATGGTTTGAAATAAAAACAAATCCAACTTGCAAACATGGGTCTAAAAATTTTTGGAAATTGGTAACAAACTCACGATACCTTCCTGCAGAGTTAAAACTAATAATAGATCCCGTAATTCAACGTAACGCCTATTTTGCTCACCCAGAAAACTTGCTTCTATCGATGTTGTTGGATGAAAATAAAACAGTGAGAGAACTGGCAGCCAGACGAATTCAAGAAGCACGAAGCTCACCTCATACTGGAAAGCAACCTCGCGTGTTTGAGGTCCCGACTATCAATTTTGACGCAAGTAACTACTTTGAAGTTATAAATTGGAATCAAATGTTTTTCGATCCACCAATTCTTCGAAACATCACTACTGAAGAAATAAATGCGGCAGTTGAGTGCCAAGAAAGTGACAATCTAATTTTTGGCAAGCTGCCATGTCATACTCAGGCGGTGGAACGAACTGCGAAAATAGTGTCAGAAGCATCCATGACTCTATGCGATAAAAAATCAAGAGAAGGTTTAATACAGGCGAAACTTGAATCAAGACGAGAGATGCCCAGATTTGACAGTAAACAAGATTTTGTCACCAAAAAATAACTAATATAATGTCGTGATTTTATTGTTTTATGTTGTATAAGAACCAAAGTTTTATTTTTTTTTAAGTTTAATTAAAAATGTTTTCAGTTTTAATTAATAATAATTGATAGTAAATAAAATATTAAAATTAAAAAAATGGATTTTTTTTCAAAAATACTTAATTCTTAGGAGCTCCGGCGCGGTCTCAAGACGTGACTTTTTTTAACTTTTTTTAGCAATTTTTATTTGTTTTAACGTAAGACAAAAAAATATTGCTATTAGAATATGATTCGAGAACTTTTATTTTTTCTCATACATCAGTGACCCACCCTAATATCTACCCCTTAGCAATGTAATTACAGATGTGTCTAATTTCTCGTTAATTATATACCTTTTTTTAAGTTTCTTCTGATATATTCTTCTGATGATATTAATAATATTTTTAATCCTAATTGTTCCACAGAAATTATGCATACATAACTTATAATAACATTTGATAGAAATATTTGGTTTACTGCTAGTATTTTGGCCACAAATGACTTTGATAATATTATACGTTTAAAGACAATGAATTTGTTGCAATCAAAGTCAAAATTATATGACAAAAAGTATTGAAAACAATACCTTTTTGGCGTTGATACTAAAGGAATTGGAATATATAACATTTCCGTGAGCGAATTCTAATTTTTTCAACGTATTTTTTCATAAACGTGCAATTGCAACTAAGTCCTCTTCTGGATATTTATAACCTACACTAAAATAAATTCGGAACGGTTTCGGTGTAGTCGTCTGTTCATTCGGGACTTATCAGGTTCCAAATGTGATGGTTATCGTTCCTGAATGAATCCGCCCATATAATACTGGTCAAATTTTGGAATAGTTGGAAGATAAGTAATCGACCAGATGCAAATTTACCTGGGAATATACATTTTTACAGGACACAGTAATACGAGGTGCTACCCAAAGATTATCGGAATTTGAACGTGGCGCGCGAAGAGATGCTAGTGCAGCTTTATAGCGCTAGATGGTGTGAACTACGTCTATACTTAGAGTGCCTGTATAGTAACTGGTGTTCAGAAACATTCGAAGTCGTAGTCCTTGAAAATAAGAAGTCATGTCTGAGATAGATTGATACATTTACTTAATACAATTTTATAGGTTATCAAATTAGTATCTTCGATATTAGATTCTGACAATTTTTGACAGACAACAGTTGACATTTACTAATTATTACAAATCAGATACTTAAGTAAAGATATACGATTTTTTTTAGTAGACGCGTTTGTATTGGCTGATTTTTCTTGGTTCCAACGGTCATGCGCATTTGGTTAAAAATTAAAATTCTTTTGTTCAATGGTTTAATGTTATAATTTTTTGAATAAGTTACATTATTTTATATAAAATCATTTCAATTTATAAAAATATTTATTGTCGGTAAGGGCATAATTGAATAAATCTATTCATATATTGTGATAGGTAAGACAATTTGAAGAGATTTATAATCAAAATATACATTTTGATAATTATTTAATATTACAGAGATTGTAAAATGGTAGGTTGTTGTGATTTCGCTTGCCAAAATAGAAGTGAGCAGGGTTTCATGATGATGCGTTTTCCTGTAAATAAAGATAGAAAGACACAATGGATATGCAAATTAAGAAGAGCTAAGTGGATACCTACACAAAATTCGAGATTATGTGAGGTACATTTGCAAACTTTATTAATAATATAGTGTTTAAATAAGGAATGGCATTGTTGATTTTCTAAAGGACAAATCAAATATCAGTATAACTTATTTATTCGAAAATAATATTTAATTCGTTCATTAGTTCTATTATTTTGTTCATATTTCAGGTACATTTTGATGCGGCTCAGTAGGAGGTTGCCCGATGTGATGGAAGAAGAAAATTAAAGCATAATGCGGTACCAGCAATATTTAGTTTCAGTATTAACAAATAAATTAGAATGCCACCTACAGAATGACAATCTGTTGAAAAGAACAAAGAGGATAAAGATTGTGAATCTACAATAATTGATGCTTCTATTTGTGATGTAAAGAACAATAGTAAAGAGTCTACAACTACAAATAAAACTAAATCAGATTTATTACACCATAGTTCCAAAGAATACTCATATGAGCAACTACAACAACTCCTTCAGAAAGAAAGACGACAAGTATTTTTGTTACGCAAACAGAATAAAATGTATAGGCAAAAATTATACATTCAGAAAAGGCAATTAATGAAAAATTAAGGAAAAGTGAAACCAATATTTCTCACATTTTTAATGAAGACCAATTAGATTCCCTGGCAAGAAAGTCAATGCACTTTAGGAAGTGGTCAAATAAAACTGTAGAAAATGCTCTAGCTTTAAAGTTTGCTTGTGGTAAGAATGGATACAATGCACTTCTTCATAAAAAATTACCCTATCCTTCCATCCGAACTCTATGTCGAAGGCTTGAAAATTTAAAATTTAATAGTGGTATCCTTCAAGAAGTTTTCAAGTTTCTTAAGGTAAAAGTTGACAGTATGGTGGACTCTGAAAGAGACTGTATACTGGCAATTGATGAAATGGCTATTACTTCTAGTGTGGATTATTGTATGTCCACTAATTCATACATAGGGTAATTACATTACCAAATAGTTGTGGTGTTGCTACACATAGTTTAGTCTTTGCATTAGGAGGTATTACATCTCGTTGGAAACAAATAGTAGCCTATTATTTTATAGGTAATTCATCTGACAGTTCAATTCTGGCAAATACGTGAAGTAATTGTGCATACAGAAGCTATTAAGTTACGAGTTCATGCTGTAACATTTGATATGGGACCTACCAATGTGGGAATATGGAAACAATTTGGAATCACATCTGGCAAATACTCTAAGTTAAAAAATTATATTGTACATTCTACTGATAACTCTAGAAAATTGTATTTCTTAGCTGATCCAGTGCATTTGTTCAAAAATATTAAAAACTGTTTAATCAACAATAAAACAATCCGGCTGCCAGAATCAATAGCACACAAATATAAGTTACCTGGAAATATAGTAGATGTAAATTACATAAAAGAATTTGCAGATTATCAAGAAAATTCAGATTTGAAACTAGTACCTAAGCTTGTTCCAGAATTACTACAACCAAACCATTTTAATAAAATAAAGGTTGGTAATACATAGAATGTATAGCAAGCGCCGATTAAGTTGGCGCTTGCCCCACTACTTTTAATCTGCGCGAACTTACCCCTCCTCGCGCCAACTTAATTGGCGTTTGCCAATTGTGACATCCAAAAGAACTGAGCTAGCATTGAGTAGATTTACTGAAACTACATATCAAGAAACGTTGGAGTTTTTGGATGATATTTTGGAATTGTTTCGTAACATGGTTGTAGGGAGAATTGATAATAAACCAGACACATGGAAACCAATTCAGACAGGAGCAATAATTAGTACTACATCAATAATTGATCTACAGATATTCTTGAATGAAAAAAATATGCATTTCTCCTAACTTCTCGATTTACACAAGATTTTTTAGAAAATATATTTTCGCAAATTCGTTCCAGACAAGTTCTACCAACCGCATTACAGTTTAAACATCATTTAAGGAATTTGTGTGTTGCACAATATATACATCAGGATAGAGTACATAACTATAATATTGATGACTTTTACCTGGATTTTTAGATACTCTTGAACATAATGATCATGAAAATGATAAAGAGAATTTAGAAAAATCCATTTTATCAGATGATTGGAAATATATACATATTGATCTGTCAAATATGCAAGAAAATGTTCTTTATAATATTGCAGGATACACTATTTCTAGAATTAAACAAAAGAAAGTGTGTAATAAGTGTTGGATCCAAGAAAGTTGTCTTAAAAATATATACAAAATTTGTGTGAATTAAAGAATATAAACCTCATGCAATGTATTATGCTAATGATAAAACGTTCAATTTATTTACAATTATGAAGAAAATATTTTTAAGATTTGTTAATTCACATAATGTAAAAAAGATAAGAAATTACAAACTTATTCTAAAAAAGGCTATTCATGAGGAATCTGATGTGATGATATATAATATTCAAAATGTCACAATATTAAGAACAAAATTATTGGTATGTTCATCATATTTCGCTTAAAAATTTTTGGAAAGAAAATGAAGAGTAATTTGAAAAAACAGCATGTGTTGACAGTAAGAGTATGTATATTCGCAACATTGTTAATAAAAGTAATATATAATATTTCAAAGTGTGATGTAAGTAATATGTAAGCATTTAAAATTAATAAATATTTAAATTAGTAATAGTTAGCATTTTTTAGTCACCCTTATTCAGTAAGATTTGGATAAAAATATTTGCTTATTGGTCTTTACTTTCAAAGTATAGCTTATATAATAATTTGGGTTAATATTAATTTACAAGTAATATTGCATATTTATAATTATGAATATATTTACTTTGAAAAATTTATATTTTTTGCGTAAGGCTTATTTGAAATTTGGAACGAAAATGGCGTCTATTTTTATCATGTCTTCACTCTTACTTGTATATTATACAGGCACTCTATCTATACTATACGCCAGGCTCAAGGACGGTAAACTGGACAGGATGGTCAGATCACGCAAATTTGTCCACCAGGCACCCTCACCAATGTGACGTCAGCACTAAACCTTTTTCGGCAAATACTCATTTAAAATACACAACGCAGAGCACATTTTATTTAATTATCAAGAAATATGTATAACCAAATTAGAAATATATTTAAATTTAGAATAAAAAGAAATACCTAATAACTTTGCTCCAGTTATATGATATTGTTACTTTACCTACTCTACCTAGTAATTTATTCTGCACAGTTTCTACTCGTATCTGGATTAAATTTATACTTTCTCCTACACCTGTTTACCCATTCGGCTCTTATAGTTTGTGACACCAGATTTTTGCATTTAGGAAATACATGAAAAACTATGTCTTGTCCTGTAAGCTTTTTTCTCGAATAAGTATTGTTACAATCAACTACAGTACATCTTGTTCCTGACATTTTAATCAGATTTACCTAAACAAAGGGTTATTATACAGGTATGTATAATGTACACAGCATACACAAACCAACCTAGTTAATGTTGGAAAAGCTGTTGCTGTAAGTTTCTTGGCATATACAAATTTAGTTTACTAGTACTTTAAGTTTTTATTAGTTTTTATGATCTAAAATGGAGACGTAGATATCACAATGATCTAAATAGTGAATAGATATCACGAATATCAACACCATAAAAAATAATAAATTGAGGAGAATAATGTAAACATACTGCAGTGGATTTTTCCCCGCAACATTGTGAAGAAAATATTATTTTAAATTAAAACATTAAATTTTGATAACTCTGTATGTTTTGTGAAATTTAGTTATGAATATTAGTTGTATTTTGATTTATTTTTGAATTGTTAGGTTTTGATTAGCGCAGTTCCTGGAAGCCGTTTGGACTTACTGGGCAATATTCTTGATAACTGTATTTTTATGTTTGGATGCGTGCTCAATGTATCCGACAGACACGTTTTGTTATTCAAGTGAGAGTGTTGCATATTGGAAGATAAAACTTTTTTATCTTTTATTTCAATTAAATTCGGTTTTTGTTCTTGAATTCATAGTGTTTGTAATTGCTTTTCTCATTATCGAATTTATACGAGTTTGAATACCTCGTAATTTTGATTTTATTAATCTCTTACTTGGCGTGTTCTCGAATGTTATATGAAAATATATATATTTTTTCGTAAGTTGAATTTTTATTAAATTAATATTTCTTTATTTGTATGCATTTTATTATTGTATAATTAATTGTATGAATTTCTATATATTTTAATATTAGTTAATATAGATGACAAAGATATTTTCATCGTTTCTGGTAATTTTTTGTAACGTTAAATTCTAGAACGTTTTAGGTTTTCAAGGTTGGGGTTTTTATACTTGTGGTATCGCGCAGGTGTTACAGATATCGGTTTGACAGTTTTATCTGTTTACTTTTGAGTTGATTAGTGTGGATGAAAATTAGAATATTTCTTTGCCATTTATTAGGTTTAATTTTGATCGGAGTAACTAAGGTTTTTTATTATGTCCAGTCATTTTTCATATAATATTTTTTGCCTTAAAAATATTGTTTAATGTTGCAATATTTATCTTAATACTTTATTAAGATTTAAAATTTTTTTTTTAAATAAAGAGTTAGTTGGATATTGTGATTTTTAATTATATTTAACACTTTCGTTTATACTTTTATACCGGCGCCCATTAATTTTGTAGAAAAGAAGTACCACGTTTTCCCATTGGAAACCCGGAGAGGAAAGCTGTCTCATTAAAATAGTTAACCGATTGAGCATCAAAGTTGGACAGTGTCGCGCTGAATAGTGCTTCATTCAACTACGAATTCACTATTCATAGCAATACGTAAAAGCGAGTAAATTTGATTAATCAATATTTTAAAATTTACAGTAAATTCAGTGAAATGAAATAAAATAACAGCTTTAGTAGACTCAAAACTGATATCCACTAGGAACTGTATATAAATTTGTAATGAGAATAAATACTGAATTAATTTAAAAAATGTGCAAATGTATTATTTTCTTAGAAACGTTTTCATGAAGCCATACATTTGCACGAATTTTTTTACTACTTCACTACTCATTTTCATTATAAATTTATACACAGGTACTAGTTTTGAGTCTACTAATTCTGTTATTATGTTTAGTTTTACTGAATTTATTGTAAATTTTGAAATATTGAGCAAATAAATTCACCCATTCTATGGACATGTATTCCCGCCATTTTAATTCTGGTTGTGACGCTACAGCGCTAGTGACATGTGACAATTGGAGAACATTGCAAGATAGGGATCTGGCCACCCTCTTTGGTGTACCATCCTTGAGTTAGCCTGTGAAACTGTACTTTGCTAGGTGGTGATAAAAAGTTTTTGTGTTAATATTTGTTGGGCTGTGTTTAAGCTATACTGCGACACTACAATGTCTCATGTAAAAGAGCAAAGAACGTGCATCAAATTCTGTTTCAAACATAGTAAAACGGCAGCGGAAACTCCGAAAATTTTTAAACGAGCATTTACTGAGGATGCTTTAGGCCAGACGCAAACCTATGAGTAGTACAACTGTTTAACAAATGGACGTGTGTTAGTTGATGATGAGCGTTCCGGTCGTCTATCGACGCAAAACACGCTACGAAATGCTGCAAAAGTTCGTGATGTTATCCTGCAAGACCAAAAGGCTACAATCCATGACATTTGTAAAATTGTCGGCTTATCGTACGGTGTTTGTTCGGTCAATATAAATTTAATTTGTATTTTTAATTTTATTTAAAAATAATCAAATAGATGTTGTTGTATTTATTTTATGTATTCAATATTGTATAGTAATTGTGAATATAAAAGTGTACAGAAGTGTATATAGAATGGTCTTGGAGTTTCTCATATATTTAATTTTGTTAATTACCTGTCTGGTCAGGTATAACCTTCTTTAAATCCGTCCATTCACTAGTTGCAAATGTTTATAATAGCATAAGTTTTATTGGCATATTTCTTGTATTATATTTCTATTTAATGTACTATATTGTTCTGATAGGTTTAAAGAGTTCGGTTTATTATAATCTTCCTGGCTTCTTCGAAATATTGTATGTTATCTCTAGCTCACTTTATGTTTATGGTAATTTACATATTTGGTAGATTGTAATTAAATATGCCAACAATTGTATTGTGTATTTAGTATTTAAAATTTATTTTATTTTCCCATAATTAAGGTTTGCGGTGCATATTGTTTGTTTTAACGCATTTATGACGTTTGTAATTACAGCATATATTTTTCTTTGAAAAAAGGTAAAATATTTGTATGACAATTTCTGTATAATCAATTTAGTTGTTTTCTCCCTCTTTTGTAACTGGCGGGGACAAACTTTTTTGCCAAAAATAAGTTAAACAAAAGATAGTTCCAGTTTGGATCTGAGCGATTTTACTACAGTTCCTAAGATAGCAATCTTACTAGAAGAAAATATTATTTATTAGCCAGTTTCTCGGTCTTTAGTATTAAGACCAGATTCCTGCATTTGAATTAAGTTTAACGGAACTCCAAGATTAAATTAATTAATTATCTTGTAAATATATTAGTGTTATTCAAAACTATTACATTATTTCAACTTAAATACTTCGGTCGATACATACCGAAAACTTCCTTCAAACCAGGAGGAAAATACAGCGTTCGTCAGCGTATTCTCTTCGGCGAGCTCAACGTGTGGCGTATTTCTGCGAAGTTTGTGACAAGATTACTCAGCATTGAACAAAAATAGCACTGTGTTCATGAATGCGCAGAGCTGAAAGAAACTGCCCAAGGGAATGCGGACTTGAGTACCAAAATTATTACTGGAGACGAATCATGAGTGTACTGGTATGATCACGATATAAAGCAGAAGTCATAGCAGCATATGACGCCATCGTCACCACGACCGTGGAAAGCACGGCAAATTCGAGCAACATCAAGTCGATTTTGATTGCTTGGTTGACGCCGATGGCATCTTGTACAATGGATTACTCCCACCAGGTGAAATTGTTAATGGATTATTTTATTGCGATGTTCTTCGGCGACTACGAGAGAACATTCGACGCAAGCAGCCTGTCAAGTGGCGCAACTATTCGTGGATCCTACACACGACAGTGCGCCAACTCACACGTCACTTGTTGTGCGTCAGATTGATGACGGTAGTACTAACCCTCCCTCCCTGCTTTCCAGATTTCTTCCGGTTTCGGAAATTGAAACTGAAGTTCGAGGGGTGGCGTTTTGAAACGATTGAGGATTCAGACCGAATCGCAGATAGTGTTGAACACGTTAACACACGAAGACTTCCAGCAAATAAGTTGTAAGAACAGTTTATTGAATCTTTTTTCACATTCCGGGAATTTGTGGGTAGTACTTCGTATACGGGGTATAATGACTGTTATCAAGTATTAGAAGTCTATCAAATAAATCATTGGTTACTGAAAATATGTCATTAATTAATTTTGTAAGTTTTTAATATTTTTGATTACTTCTCGATTTCCGAGTTAAAACTGCGTCCTGGGTACCGCTTCTTTGTTCCTGAAGTTTCATTGTGGCCCCCACAAAGGTGGGGCTGGGTGGATCCATGGGTCCAGGGCCCGGGCCTAGGCAGGGGGCCGGGTCTAGCCCTACGCAATTTGATTTTTTTATTATTATAATTTAATACAAATTAAAAAAAAATATTATGAATATTTTTTTATCCAATGAAATTTTAGAAGATTCTACAACTAATTATAGCTTAAATTTTAAAATACATATTTATGACAAACCGTTTATCATAAACAAGCAATTTCAAGCATTTCTTTGAACCTGTGTACTTACTACATTAGACTTTTTTGTATGATTCCAGTAACAGTGTCTACTGCTGAAAGATCTTTTAGTACACTGGCGAAATTTTTAAATCTTAGCAAAGGAGCACAGCGTCGTCTTAACAATTTAGAAATTTTTGGAGCAAATTGGTCAAAACTTTTGACATTTTACGTCGACGTAATTGATCATTTTAATCAGAAGAAAACTAATTATTGTTGTCTTATTTTGTAGCCAGTGTATGTAACTAAGGTTTTAATTTTTGTGTGTTAAATAAATATATCTGTTCAAATCTGCTGTGGTCATTTTTAAGAAAAATAATTTTATAAATAAAGCTTACTTTGGACTAAAATAATTACCATAACTATAACCTGTATTTTTAGGATAAATTACATTTTAAAAAGAGTATGAGCAAGAAATAACCATGCGACTATAATGTATCACGCGACTGTAAAATAGCAACCCTTCGCTGGGTTCAGGGCCCGTAATTGAATGTAGGTGCCATGAGTTTCGTTCAGTTTTGCAAGAAACATTCTCGGGACTACTGTTGTTAAACATGGTTCTAGCCTATAAGCCAAAAACCATGGACAATGATCCCAGAAGTTTGATATTCTTATATTTGAAATTTGTATTTGGTCGTTTTTTAATATTGTATTATTGGAATTTTTTGAGGTTTGTTATATTTGAACAATGTTTTTCTTTCTATTTACTTAGCGCTATTAAATAAGAATTAGACAAACTTTGTTATTCTTCTTATTTTCTATCTTTTAAATATTCATTAATATTTTTAACGCAACATATTATCCGATATCCTATTGCTTTTCCATTTCTGGAGGTTTATATAGCTTACTTCATATAAAGAGATCGTTTTCTCTTGTCTGTTAGCTTCTTGACTCAAATAAATAAATAATATATTTCTAAAGAAAATTATATATTTTTTATATATTTTTAAATTGCAGATAAGCTTTTTTAATTATTTTCACGACAAAAGATATTTCAGTTGGGCACGTAGCCCAGAATCCCAGATGCGTCTATAAAATATTTTAAATTTCAAATAAATATTTACAAACTATGTCGATGCACCTGACAGAATTTTAATAATGCACATATAAAATATCTACCAATAATTTATAAATAAGTTGTGAAGATCGAGCAGAATAATTTTCATTATTTTTTGCTGGCAAAAAATAATTGAAAAATACACGCAAATACAATGAAATAGAATCTGGTGTAGTATTTTTAATATTCATAAAACTAATGGATTTCGATGTTTTTCGGACTTTGGGGAATTTTTCATCGTATTATTGTTTAATGCTTTAAATTACATGGTATTTGAAGTAAAAATTAATATATTCATACAGTATAATCCAATAGAAAATCTAGAAAGTTAATTTAATAATTATATAAGGCGTTTTTAAATTTAGATACTTCATCTTATTTGATTTAGCATCCTATAAGGTAATACAGTAAAAAAATCTATTTACCCGAATATTAGAAAATTTTAAGCGTGAGTTACATTACACTTTTTTTCGTACTAGAAACTTGGACAAGTTCTTGTACAAGTTTTCATACAAGTTTTAATTTACGCTACGTTGAATAGAGGGCACCAAACTTTGAGTGCGTTACCAACATAAAACAAAAATTGATATTTGTTTATTATTATATATTTGACGTTTGATGGGTTGTGATTATTTATTAGCTCTTGTAGATACAACAATATTAAAAAAATGAATTCGAAAACCGTTATATCGGTGTCCCAAATTTTGTTACTGGACATTCTTACACAATTTCTATTAATTTCCAGAACAAAACAAACACTACGTAACCTGTAATTATTATATGATTTTTATTTAATGAAATGAACAGTTGGTACAAACGAAATGGTGTTTAATGCGCAAGTCTAGTATGAAATTCGGACGAAAAGTGGGATCGGATCTAGTTTTGTAGTTTAGAAACTTTGATGCATTTCTTCTGAATTACACTATCAAAGTTTTGACAAGTACATCTAGTTTGAAAACTTGTCCAAGTTTCTAGACGAAAAAAGTGTAATGTAACTCGGGCTTTAGTTGTGTAAGAAGTTTGTTAAGTAACATGGAAACTGGTCAGCTTGGGGTTCTGGGTTCTAAATAAAAAACTTTAAAGCAAATTATACACTTATTTATTAATAGACGGAACAAAAGGAAATTCAAATGAAATGTAAATAAATTACTATCCTGGTATGAGGCGGGCGCTGTTGTGCATCGTTACAACTCAATAAATTGTCAGTATTTTGTCATGTCACCGTTATTATTTATCACATTCTGTAAGGAGGACACTAGCCGGTCAGTGTATTCTCGAATAATTTACTACCATGCTTCAATAATTCTCTGCATCAATTTATAGCTATTTCTTGGCCTAAATCCTTCCTGATGCATAGTTTTCACCATTTGTTTCCATACATTGTCTATGGGATTGATATCCGGGCTCTCTGAGACCCATGGTAAAACAGTTATTCCCCATTCTTCAATGAAATTTTGAACAGTCTTTGCTCGATGAACTGGACTATTATCATGCTGGAAGTACATTTTTTCCGACCTCATGCGCAGTTGCCCTTATACTGACCCTATCATGCAGCCTAGTTCGAATATAACGAGCCATCGAAAAAATTCATAATTGGAGTAGACTGTGACATTGGGTTGGTACTTTAGCTACTTCCACATAATGATATTTATTATTTGACATTGAAACTATAAGTTTGTGTCAAACTTTTCAAAACTCTTATTAAGAAAATTAAATTTGTTTAGATGTAAATGGACAACATTTTCAACAACTTCTGTAGCTATATGTAAATTTTGATTATGATTTCGATATTAAATAAATTATTTGTTTTATTTTTTGTTGTAGTATAATTTCAATGCGATAAACCTTTTTTTTACAATGAAACCAAATGAAACTGTCAAGCATTAAGTAATGTGTCATTATATGGAAGTGGCTAATGTACCAACCCAATTTCACAGACTACTCCAATTATGAATTTTTTCGATGGCTCGTTATTATGTTTGAAACTCGTTTATTTGTGGTATATTAACCTGAAAATATATGACAGATGTAAATGACATTAGAGTTTACCAGTTTTCTATGCAGTCGATGGTACCAGGGGTATTTCACTTAAATTGCCGTGTTTAAAACGTAATTGTTAGACAAGGATAAAGCATGTCAAGTTTGCGAACTTTTCAATAGGTGGTAGAATGGATACTAAACTTTGAATTACCGGCAATTAGAATATTTGCTTTAACGACAGTAAATAATTTTAACCAATTAGGGCTAACGTTCACATTTTTAGACGCCATTATCTTTTTGATGTGTTTATTAAACCGTTGTTACATATTTTTGTTTTTATTCGCATTTTTATGAACTTCGTTTTTATTTTTGGTGTTGATTAGTTCTAATGTTTTACTTCTTTTGTAATAGTAAGTTTACCATAGAAAGAAAACTATAATTAAATTGGTCATTTTATAAAAATATTTTATATTTTTGGAACTTCCTTAAATTCCATATTCTATAGAAAAAATACATAATTGTGATTATAGCTCATGCAAGACACAAACTTCTAATACTTCAAAAACTAAAAATATGGTAACCATGTTTGTGTTAATATAAATTTATATTTTTGATAAATGTTAAAGTACATGCAATATATTCTCAAAAGTTTTTGCTTTTAAATAAACTTTATAAATATGGATCAAATAGAGATGGAGGCTATTATAGCTTGTACTGAAATTTTGCTGGAGAAGTCTTGAAGATATTTTACAATTTCGTAAATTGAAAGGATTTTTGAAGCATAAAAATGATGGTTTTAGTCGGTCTAAAACCATCGGCAACATTACTAGCAGATTCAGGAATTGATGTTCTTGGTCTGAAAAGATACGGCGGGCGCATGGAAAGATTCCACCGTGCCAGAAAGATCTAAATGTTCGTTTACATTTAATATTACAAAGTGATAAGTTTTTGAACAAGATTCTACTTTTACCAGTTATGTGTTTTTGTTAATTAAAATTATGTTTGAAATAAATTTGTTATAAATGTTCTAATATTGCTATTATTTACCTAGGGTCGTAATGAAATATTACAGCCTGCTACCATAGCAACTGTCAATACGGTATGTAAAGTGTCACTTACGTTTCAAAAAAAGGTGTCATAACTGTTTACTTACCGGGGTAGGTATGACGAAAAATATAATATTTGAGGTTTTTCCCTAGACCACGTTGTGTTTGAAAAACGCAATCACTCCGAACAAATTTTGAAAACTTGACAGTTTGATATTTTTTGGATGTACTAGATTTATGTGAGCATAACTGTACATAAGATAATAACTATACTTATATTGAATTTGATAATGATTCAGATGGTGTTTGAAATTTGAACGTCCTTTTATTTCGATTCATGAAGTTTTGTTCAAATTTTGAGCAAAGTCAAGCCAGAACTAGAGACATGTAAACTTATATAAAGGGTGTTACTGTAAACGGGCTAAGTAAGAAAATATTTTTGTTGTAATTTTTTTTGTCTTTATTGCACCAAGTTATGATGGTATATGCCAATTATGTGTGAAAGACTAAATGTTAGCCATGGCTTCGGCGTCACACCTCCACCCACTGGTCTAAATTTTGGCTTGTTGGCGTAGACTTTACCTTTGACACTAAAAGAAAGAAGTCTAATGGTCAAATGGTCAAATGGTCAAATAGCATGATCTAGGTCACGAATTGACATCACTGTTTTGTGAAATAATGTGATGTGCGTACTTCTCGGGCAATAAAGTTATTGTTGCATTAGGTGTCTGGCATAAGGCGTCGTTTTGTTGAAGTCACATATCTTCCACCTACAGCTTCCAATCTACACCATACAAAGTTCAGTATCATGGTATAGTTCACGGTAACAGTATTTCAGTTATCATTTGCGAAAATGATGCTGGACTGACTTATTTGGGCTCAGCCTCATTCTTGTACGCTGCAGATATGTTTGGGCTAGACGGCCTGACGTACGCGCACTTGTGTTTTCACATTTGCTACAGATCAAGTTTGTTGGAATTTTTTCACCATTTTGGCAATTAGACTCTCACAAAGTGCGCTATATACTTTTTTAGTTGAGCGCCCATTTTCATAATAGACCTCAATAGCTTTTACACGTTGTTCTACTGTTTATTTATCCACCACTAAAATTGCCAAACAGTAAACAAGACATAACAAATGACAAAAACAATGTCAAAAATGCATTGGCACTGTTACGTTTCGCGTATACTAAATAAATTAAGTTTTATTAAATCATTTTTGAACGCGCAATGTTTTTCAACATTGCTAACATTCATAAAGAAGATCTTAGTTTTCCACAAACATCTGGTTACCTTTAGTTCTAGGAAATGTGAGTACCCTGAGTGTTACGCGCGAAATGCTCGCCTTTTGGAAGCCTAATTATTTAGTATTGGTTTTTATTCATTAAGAAATTACTTGCATTCTAATTAGTATTAGCTCCGATCTTCTGTTAAAATACCATACCTCCAAAGCGAAAGAACTAATAGTTAGTCTAAAGTTATTTCTTTACTATTTGGGACTTCTAATAGCTTGATCGATCAGTCCTTATTAAGCTATATTTAAAAATAACATCTGTAGTGTAAAGTATATATACTACCTAAAGAGTCGGTGTAGATCCTTTTGCAGGTAAATCTACCTGTTTACCTGGTCTTGATAATAATTACGGTTCACCTGTCCCATCTAACTTTCTTATACACGGCCCGAACTACCTGCTTTGAGGTGTCATTCTAATCTGGTTTTCATCGTGAACCTTGCTTATGTATTAGTTTTTGACTGATACCACAACCCTGTTCGCGTAACACGAATTCTAATAATCTGAATCTGTCGGGAGTCTTTCATTGATCAGCGGGTCCAGTAGAGAATTATACCCTGCACATTCGTAGATAAGTGGCCGCCGCTGCGGACGCGCCCCTCTCTCAAGCTTTACTTTCAGATAACACACTCTTGCAGTTCTTGCATCTCCACGGTTTCGTGCTCTTTCACGAATCAGCCAAGCAACCAAAATTAAGTACACTCATTCACGAGTTTATACTTTTTTTTCCTCCTTACTTATTGATTGAACGAATGAACCACTGAGAGGAAATTTAACCAGATACTTTAAGCTCAACGTAGAAGCATTTCATTTTTCTTTGTTTAGATTAACTTCAACCAGAAGTTGACTCTGTACGTTGTGCATAACTGTTATTTATTTTATATTTGCTGCTTATTACTTTAATTTCGTGTTTCGTTGTTAAATAAAGCACTTATGGACCCATTTGGTCTTTTGTTTTAATTATTCTAATTGTTAATTTCTTTTATAACTGTGTTTACCCAATTAATTAAACAACAATGTATTGTGTTTCGTGTAACAAAAAGGATTGACATAATAAGCCATTAGATCTTTATTTTTCTTATTGTGGCGCGGCCTGCATAGAAACATTAAAACAAGTTGAGACTATTGTTAAAAAATGAAAAGTATCTGACCCTTTTGTTAATTGTTGGGCAAAGCATTTTTCTAATCACCCTTTTAAGTGTCAACGATGCTGTTTTAAGCGGGTCAATATTTAAAGAAAATTTACGGGAGCCCGATTTAAATTTATATTATTTAGCATGAAGGGCCTGGATATTATGGCCTGGTACTGCTGCTAAAGACGGGATAATGGGTTAAAATTGTGTACCCAACTGTAACCGTAACAGTAATCATGATCACAGGGTTAATAATAGATAAATACCTAATTTATACGGGAATTAAGGGAATTTATATCTATTGCATGTTGGAGCAGTTATGGTTGTTAAATAAACGACAGAACAATAAAATTGATATTAAATTTAACGTAAGCAAGTAAACAATACAATGTGTATCCATTGTGTCATATTTTACTTTTTCTTAAAAATGTTTAAAACGTTTTTGTTTTGTACAAGAAATAGTTACATTTTACCCACGCAGGTATGTAACAAACTGTTTTATTATGTACGCTGTTGAAGTTGTTCGATTTATAGTGGAGACACACTAATACAGTTTCCGTAGCTTACAGGTGTGACAGTCTGATGGAAACCAGTTGCTTTGCCTTGCGCTTGTCATGTGAACGGCAAGGTTAGGCATTTGTGATATTGACATTAGTCAATTAACTGCGTTAATATCTAAACATCATATAATGACAAGCCCATTGCAAGGTGAAGCACGCGTTTGCTTGTCTGGAAAGCAATTTCCACCGTGATATGAATATAGACGGCATATTGATGCCACATACATAGTCGGAGATATTTTGGACGTTATCGGGTATAGGTATTTCTTTAAAGTAATTGAATTTTCTATATTACAATAAACCTAATAAAATAATAAAATAAAACCGAATTAATGCAGTAACAAGTCGGATAGTGTCTATAGCCACAATACGACGCGTCTGCGACTCATCTCTGGGTGGCAGTGGTTTCTCGAAAACCGATTGAGCTAGAGTCGTTTTCACACACGATTTGACATTTCGGAGGCCCTCCGGAGAATTTAAAAGGAAAAGAGAGAGGAGTGGCTCCGAAAAGTCTCATAAGATAAAGTGTGTCTTACGCTTTCTTCAGAAGCAGATTGCTGTATTTCGCTACCCCGCTAACAGATAGAACCGTTTTAATGTCATCCACCCACCCACCATATCATGATGTACTTCAAGGTCCCCATGTAAATAGCCCAATGTTTACAACCTGCTTACGTTCCTTGGTGTTTGAATTTCGCGCGGGTTGTGGGCGTGGTCACGTGATAATGTCACGTGAGGTAGGTAGTGGAGGGTATAAAAAATGCAAAATTACACCCCGTGTTAAATCTTATGGGATTTTGGTCCAGAACTCTCTTAGCTATACTACTACTTTTCACATATTAAAACTAATTTGTGAAGGTGCGTCTAAACAACCAGTAAATTCTTTCCTAGATTATTTTGAATATCCAAATATAACATCGTTAGATGTAGAACGGTCATTTTCGGTATCAAAACACGTTTAATCCGCACGTCGCACTAACTAAAGTTAAACAACTATGGTGACATATCTGATAATTAGAATATTAGAAAAATATTATCTAGATAATGAATTGACTGATGATTCATAATGCGGTAAGTATTTGTGCATCTTTTTAAATTTTTTGATATGAAACATCTAAAGGCGCGCCATGGGGGTAAACTCGGCTCTTGAATGCCATCGCGCGATGACCGCTCGGTGAGCGCTCTCCTCACTTCGTCATACTGCTGGTGCTCCTCTCTCTCTCTGTAGTGCGTATGCTGTGCGTGCGTGTATATCGGTGAACCTTGTAATCTGTGTATATGCTGGCGCCCCCTTTCTCAGCTATCCCTGCAAGCTATACACTAGGCGCTCACCGCTTTTACGTGTGCGTTTATGTGTGTTCATCGGTATGCGCTATAGTCGCTTTACTTGTGTGCACGTCATTGTATCAAGTTTTTATTTCAATTGGAAAGTTCTTTCGAGCATAACAAAGTATATTCAACCGAATACGTTGCAACTTTTTATTGATTTTAAATATGAGTGATAGTGAAAAAATACAGGCTTTTAAATTTGCAATTATGTAGTAATTAAAATTTTTAGTTATGTTCCATATACATTCTTTGAGAATGTATTGATAAAAAATTTTGTTAGGGTTTTTATTTCAAACATAAGTTGGTAGAAGAAAACAGTAATAATCCATTTTTTTCTTAATTTCAATATAAAATTGATTCTTTAATATTCGTTTATTGCTTTATATATACTACAATGTGTAAATTTGAATATTCAATTTTGGTTATTGTTTAATAATTATGGTCCAAATGGGTTGTAAAATAGAAACAATCGGAATTCTTATTTTCATATGGTACGGTTTAAATAAATAAAAATATATTTTTTTTATAAACTCAAAATATTTCTTTACTTTACTTTATATTCCCTTCTTTTAATAACAATCAATTTCGATGTTTTAAACCTATCAGGGGCCCCGTGAAGTTTTTTTCTTATAACTTAAATTAAATGAAAAATTGCATACGTACGCCGCTGGCATGTGTGTCGAATTTATAATTTCTAGATATGAACATGTATTGTGTTCTCCATATTTGATTTTTAATAATATTTCGATATTATTAAAAATGTTTCTGTTTTATACAAAAAAATGGTGAGATTTTACACACCCAAGTATATTTCAAATTATTTTGTTATGCAAATATGTTTCATATGCACGTTGTAGCTTGTATATATTTTCATTGAGTAAATTATTTGCTTTAAAAAGATAATTACCATGTGTAATGTCCGTTACCTCTTATATGATAAGCGCTGTACCTTATATTGGAAAAGAAATTCGTCTTACTCAAAATTCGCTTCCTGTGTACTAGGTTAGAACACAGAAACGTAACCATTGATAATTGGTTTACTTCCATCCCTTTAGCTGAAATTATGCTGAAAGACTACAAACTTACGATTGTGGGAACCCCAGGAAAAAATAAAATGCTAGGCTTTCTTCCCAATAGAAGTAAGTCAGTTTTGACATCACAATTTGGTACAAAATAATACAAATCTGTATAAAAACAAATTTGTATCTGTATATGCATGGACACACAGTACGTATTTACCAGCGTTTGCTTCAACTACCAGACGCATGCGTTTCTGTGTAACCACTTTGTCAATGATAGGTTTGCGAAGACAAACGACTGTAGGTACACTTGCGGTCATGTAGCAAGTTTTGTCCTATCCGAAGGCATCAGATAATCTCATTTCATCTGACGGAAAAAACTGACCACGCCGGTGCAAAGTGTTTCTTCTCGAATAGCTAAGCTATTTCAGGAAAAGAAAAAAAAAGGCATATTACTGTGAGTCCATTAACTCGTCGCCAGGTGGCGTAGTATAGCAAAAACAAATTGCATGTCGATGCGACAATTCACATCAAGCTTTGATACAAATTAATACAAATCTGTATAAAAACAAATTTGTATCTGTATATGTCCATGCATATACAGATACAAATTTGTTTTTATACAGATTTGTATTATGTATTTTGTATCAAAGCTTGATGTGAATTGTCGCATCGACATGCAATTTGTTTTTGCTATACTACGCCACCTGGCGACGAGTTAATGGACTCACAATAATATGCGTATTTTTTCTTCTTTTCCAGTAATAGCTTAGCTATTCGAGAAGAAACACTTTGCACCGGCGTGGTTGGTTTTGTCCGTCAGATGGCATGAGGTTATCTGATGTCTTCGGATAGGACAAAACTTGCTACATGACCGCAAGTGTACCTACAGTCGTTTGTCTTCGTAAACCTATCATTGACAAAGTGGTTACACAGAAACCCATGCGTCTGGTAATTGAAGCAAACGCTGGTAAATACGTACTGTGTGTCCATGCATATACAGATACAAATTTGTTTTTATACAGATTTGTATTATTTTGTATCAAAGCTTGATGTGAATTGTCGCATCGACATGCAATTTGTTTTTGCATCAGAATTTGGCTTTGATCACAACAAAACTTTCTATTACCCCAAAAACTAAGTCGGTGATATTACTTTCCACAATGCATCCTGACAAAAGCATTTACGAATCTAATAAGAAACCTGAAATAATAAAGTCGACGAAAGCTTTTGACTAGATGGTATATACTTGTACTGTTTACCGCAAAACTCGTATATTGCCACTAAGGTAGTTTTATGGCATGCTGGACTAAGCAGGTGTCAATTTTATGGTTTTGTTTCAAAAAGGAACCAGGAGATGTGTCAGGAGAAATTATAAATTAGCCAAACCTCATATGGAAAGAAGATTAACTAAATCACTAACGAAGGATATAAAATCTGCATTCAGAAGTTTATAAATGGCGGTAAAGAAAAGAATCACATAATATACCTCAAGATATACCCAATCAGCAATTTCAACTGAATCCGGTAAAAACAACGAAGTGTTCTGTAATTTTTTTATTGCGTCCACTACTGGAACGTAATTCTCGTAAATAATTTTTAAATCTGCTGCTACTTGAAGATTTTGAAATTGCATTTGACCGGGCCTTATTGCAGCTGCTTCTTTTAGGGTTTATTTGTAAAATCACCAACTTTATCTTATCAAAAATATTTAAAATAATAAAATGCTGCCTCTAACCATGTACCCCATCGTGTAAGAATTGGCTGCGGCAGTTCCATATGTCAGGACATTGTGAATGAAAGAGCCGAATACGTTTCGGAGATTTAAGAAAAACCGCTTTCGCCTGTCCTATTAGTTGATCCACATCGTGATAACATTTTCGTATAGTGTCTGCTACAAGATGTAAAGCATGAAGCAGACATGCAACGTGTATTAAGTTTGGCTGTATTTCTTTGAATAATTTTCCGATGCGATACATAACTGCGGCAGCATCGGTGATCTTCATTAATACTTGCTTTGGTAAAATTTCAAAGTTGTGTAGTTGTCTAACTAATACATTATGAAGTGGTTTAGCAGTATATTCTTGCAGTCTTTTACAGACTAACAAATAATGGTGTGACAGTCCTTGCGAAGTTATTGTCCGTACAAAGATCGATACAATGTAATTTTTTTATATCTATTGTGACTCACAGTCTTTTATTTTTTACTACAGTTTTAATCCATTTTTTTCGCGCACCGTCGGTAAATACCTACTTAGCGTTCTCGGACTTGGTAGTTACCACGTAGAATTGTATTTGTTTCAAAACTGACGAAACATTCTTTGTCCGATTTTTTCAACCGGTATATTATATGCACTTAACATCATACTTAAATCACAAAAAAATCATTATACAGTCTCTCTCCGTTTTTTTTTTTAGATTTGTGTGTTACACTATTCACATTGTTCCTACATAAACGTGGATTCCAACATAATAAACTTTTCTCACAAACTAAACAACTTACTACCTTACCATTATATCTTAAGTCAGGGAATTGCCATAAAAATCTGTTTACCCGGTTAGAAAACAGGCGAGTTGATGCATTTCTATGAACTTTTGACATGCTTTGCGTTTGAATTACACACACGCTTATTCGTAAATACATCCACGGATTATGATAGCTGTTCACGTACTAAAGTGGGAAACGTGAGACGCATAACTTGAACCGACAGCCGCTCTGAATCACTCAAACATCTACTACGCCAATATAAGCCGACCGAAAATGCCTGTCTCTATATACAGTGTGTACAAGCTAAATGGAATAAATTCATTATTTCGGTTACTGTACATATTTATAAAAAATCCCGAAACATGTCGTATTTAATTTATAAATTAACATTCTTCAACGTGAAAATGCGATCCCTACCTTCAACCCCCTTCGAATGACAGGTACAACCCCCATTTTTTTAAATAGGAAGTATAGGCTTGTGATATATCGTTGTAAAGGTCTCTTTATTCTCTATTCAAAAATGTTATAATTTTCATGTTTGTTGCAACAATTAAGATAGAATAAAATAAAATCATGTTGTTATCGAAATTCGCTACAATATACTCAAAAAATAAAATTTAATGCAAAATGTAAAGAAAAATTTAAAACGCCAGAAAAAAATATGAATGTCAATGAAGTAGATGCTCATTTGCGTTTATAAAGATTTAATACATACATCAAAGGCATCATTGCATTACTTACTTCCCGTTTAGGTCTTCATAATCAGAAAGTGAGTAAAAACCATACCAATGTGCTTTTAGATGGTATCCATTAAAAATACTTTAAAAAGTTTCCGTGGCAACTTTAGTTTGTTTAAAACGCCTTAGTAAATTGTTTTGTATTTAAAAGTTGTCATTTTATGGAAGACGATTTTGATAGAAGAACTTATTTTTGTGAGCGAATGATGGACATGCTGGATAACAATATGTATTATCAATTTAGAAGACGTTATGTTTTCTGATGAGTGCACCTTTCTCTTAGCGGTCATGCTAATCGGCAAAATTTGCGCTACTGGTCTACGGAAAATCCTCACTGGATGAGGGAAGAACACACACAATACCCAGTAAAAGTTAATGTTTGGGCAGGTATTGTTGGAAACCATATCATTGGTCCAGTTTTCATTCAGGGCAATTTGAATGGCGATCGTTATTTGGCACTACTTCAAAATGATGTCATTCCAACTTTGGCAAATTTATATCCTGATCCAGGAAACCCTCAAGTTCCAATGAATACCAACGCAATGTCCGGCAGTACCTCGATGCAATATTTCCCAATCGTTGGATAGGAAGGTGAGGATCGATAGAATGGCCAGCGCGATCACCTGATCTGACCTTACTTAATTTTTTTTATGGGAATATTTGAAGAGCATTGTGTACAAAACTAAACCTTTGGATTTAAATGACTTAAGAGAACGAATAACGCTTGCGATTAGGTCGATCACGCCTGATATGTTAAATAATGTTAGAAGACAGTTTTATTTAAGATTAGGATGTTGCCAAGACGATCATGGTGAACATTTTGAACATCTACTTTATTGACATTCATACTTTTTTTTGCCGTTTTAAATTTTTCTTTACATTTTGCATTAAATTTTATTTTTTGAGTGTATTGTAGCGAATTTCGATAACAACATGATTTTATTTTATTCTATCTTAATTGTTGCAACAAACATGAAAATTATAACATTTTTGAATAGAGAATAAAGAGTCCTTTACAACGATATATCACAGGCCTATACTTTCCATTTAAAAAAATTGGGGGGTTGTACCTGTCATTCGAAGGGGGTTGAAGGAAGGGATCGCATTTTCACGTTGAAGAATGTTAATTTATAAATTAAATATGACATGTTTCGGGATTTTTTATAAATATGTACAGTAACCGAAATAATGAATTTATTCCATTTGGCTTATACACACTGTATAAGACATCTACTTGTTTATCCAAAGCCCAACATATATATTGAGAAAGAGATTAGTTAAATAAAGTTGATCTGCCATCGATAAAATCATGCTGATTTGATGACAAAAATGGTCATTTTAGTATATAAAAGTATAGGACATAAGAAAATTAACAAAGTTTGACAGAACAGAAATAGGTTAGGTTGAATATCTATGAATTGTTGAAATTACTAATGAGTAACGAATATTGTAGTCTAAATTAATATTCATTTAAACAAAGAATTTTATTGTTGAAGCATACAAATGTCACGAGCAGTATACATTTTGTGAAGGTATTTTTTATGCTGTCATAAACCATTCTGTATCTGTTCGCTCCGAATGTTAACCGAAATTTTTAAGAGGTTCCATTTACTTGTTTTACGAGTTTTTTTTTTGCGCCTCACGCACCGTTCAGTTCTCGAACTTAAAACGCGACCGGTAAAATTGAAACAAGCAGGCTAAATTTACGAGCGAAAGGATAATCAAGATAATTTATGTTGCAAATTATGTCTCGACCTGATTTATACTGTATACAAAATTTCAGCACAAGTTTCGCAAAATATCACTACTCCTTGTGAAGTGTCGTCTCTACACGGGTTGAGAGAAATAGCGATACGAACTGCTAACGAAGAAATCTCGAAAACACTCTCTAAGCTTGTAAATATTTCGGAAAATTAAATGATTCACTTCGTAAAAGAAGTTTTAGGAGATGTACGCTTATATTTAATATATTAGAAATTTGGAACATCTTTTAAAATCCAAGAAGTGTATAAGGAATAGTAAATATTTAATCGTTTTTAAGTGCTTTTACATTTATCCCAATGAAATTTTGATGAATGTTGAATTAAATACTTCGACACGGCTCTCGTATCTTCTTTTACGTCTCTTTTTTTGTCGGAAAGAACGCTTGTGAATATTCATAAGGTCTTTTGCATGTAAATTAAGTTTTTTAAAATATTTTACGGCCGTAACAATTAACGTAGAGTGGATAATTAAACCGATTTTTTTTAAATATCACGTCAAAAATTAGGTCCGAAGTGTGTAAAAATAATTTATGGAAACCACCTAAGGATTTTATGGGATATTAAGTCAGTTTGAACATTAAAAAAAAAGATTAAGTGTGTGTGAGACAATGTTTATACTATATACAAAATGAATTAAAAAATCACTGCCAAAGACTGCAACTCTTTTTGTTATGACTTGTTATTCCTCCTGGTTTGAAAGAATTTTCGGAATGTGTTTGACCGAAATATATGTTTTGAATAATACACTAGTTTGAATTAACACTAATATATTTACAAGATAATTATTAATAAATTGATTATTGGAGTTCCATTAAATTTAATATAAATGTATGAATCTGATCTAAATAGTAAAGACCGAGAAACGGCTAATACATAAATATATTCTTGTAGTGAGATCGCTGAGATCTGGGTTGGAACTGATTATCGTTTTTACTTTTTTTTTACAATTAAAATTTTATCCCCCCAGTTACAAGAGAGGGAGAAAACAACTAAATAATTATGATGAAATTGCGGTGCAAATATTTGACCCTTCTCCAAGGAAAGGTATGTGATATAGCTTACCAACGTCATAAATTGATTAAAATAAACAATATGCACATGAACCCTTAATTGTAATACTGGCAAATAAAATAAATACTAAATACTAAAACAATACAATTGTTACAGGTATTGAATAGCAATATACCGAGTACGAAAATTACAATAAACAGGAAGTGGGCTAGACATAAAGAACAGTTTTCGAAGAATACAGGAAAAATGCAATTAAACCGTAATCTCTAAACCTTATCCTAAAATATGAATACATTGTAACATTCAATATAATAAATACATTAAATGAAATATAACAATAAAACTTATGTTATTATATAGGTTTACATCTGCAAATGAACGAATTTACAAGAAGGTTGTATAAGACAATGCATAAGCAATATAATGCCTGACCACTTACGATAATTAACAAATTAGATACTTGGGAAACTTTCTATACACTTTACATTTACAAATACTATAAAATTAAAACCTATGATTTAATACGTAAAATAAAAGCAACTAAATCTATTTGATTTTAGGCAAATAAAAGTGAAATACAAATTAAATCTATATGGACCGAACACTTTAAATTTAAAAAATACATTAATATGGTTTGTTGGTTTCCATGGTAGTTCTCCATGATTGCTTCTGGAAATCCGTGCTGAAACGCCGTTCTTGGAACTGCTTTTTTCTTGGCCGACTTTTCACTCATGTTGCAGTAGACGTCTTCAAGGCAGCTATTATTAATTGCTGCACTGAAAACTCAGATTTCAGTTCAACAACACTAGTTCCAGCTCGGAATTCCGAAAGCGATTTAGGAACATATTGTTTTGTATTAATGGTATATACCTGCCTTCAATTAAATACACATTTGTGGGCTGTGATTTTAGTGTAAAGTTGATGACATTGAAAAAGCGCAATGTATTCAAGCAGTAAAAAGGTATTGCTGCAACACTGGTGTTCAATTCTTGCAGGAAAACTTCAACGTTTCTTCATAATTACGTCGAGATAATATTTTGAAATGAAACTTCTATAAATGTCAGATTGTTAGTTATACTCGTAAAAAAGTATTTTCTCTTTATATAATATTGGTAAATAAGTTTTATCTAGAGCAGACGTGTTGAAAGATCTTGGTGTGACTTTTGATGGAGGCCTGAGCTTTAGAAATGACATAGGAACATGTAGATGCATTCTTTTCTTATTGGAACTTGTCGATTCACGGTATCCTGGAGATGGACATAGACATGGCCGCTTATGACGTTGCGTCTGTTGCATTTATTTGCTTACAGTATTGTTTCTTTACAATTAAAATAAAAAGGTAAGAATTGTATGACCGATTGTTTACTATATGTTTTATAGTATTTAGAAGTTATAAAAAAACTTGGTATTTTATAAGGTTGTATCAGATCTGTTACAAAACGTTAGTAACAACAAAAAATGAGTAGAAATAAAAATTGATCTGCTAAAGTATTAGAGTGGTTTGCCGAACATATTTGGGACGATGACGGTAGTGAGGATGGTCTAGATGATGATAGATCTGATTTGGAGCCAGAAGACGACAATAGAAATAATAGTCCAACGGCTGAATATAACATTGATATTGAAAATATTCCAATAGAATTTGAAGATGGATTTGTTTATGAAGAAATTGAAGAATTGACTGATGAAAGAGAAAAATAAGTAGTTATATAGGAAAATTAAATTTCAGATGTACAATTCAAGGAAATTGAACTGAAAAATTAAAAAATGTTATTTGGAACAAAAGAATTTGCTCTTAGGTGATGATGCTAAGCGCTTTAGTGGCGTAAATGAGTCACCTAATGACATTATGAATCTAAGTATACCATAAGCATTTTTTAAATATTTTTTCTCAGATGAATTGATCCAAAAAATTGTAAATTGTGTATTGTAGCAATGAAGGTGAGATGAGTGACTACTTGGACTGGATCAATGGTGTCGGTTTTAAAATTTAACTTTTAGATCTATAGTCCATGTTAGCCATACGCTAAATAAATATACTAGACAGAGTGGATGTAGCTATAATTTAAAAAGGAATGTGAAAATACGAATCGCCATTATACATTATCCAGATAGTGTAATTTATAAATGAAAAATAATAGAAATGCTAATTTATTTTTTTCTTTTGTCTACTTGCTTTGCATAACTTATTATTTAAAAAGAAAAATGTAGTTATTATAGATACGACGAAGAACAAATTGAGTGGATATCTGAATAGATATTTAGGAAGAATAACACCTCAAATACCTAAAACGATAAATTCTGTTTCAAAATTCGACTGAAAAGAAGTAGTAGTGTGTGTAGGCGAACTGCACAAATATGTTAATTTGTTTGTACAACATGCGAGATATAGGCGTTCTAGCTAACAATTCGTGCTCATGAATAAGTTTAGTGGCACGTTAGGAACACGAGCGGGAATATCAGAACTTTGTCATACTCATGCACACGTGTACAGAAATATTTTAATACATTCCAAGTGTCTCTCTGTCTATGTAAGAAGCATTTAGATATTAAAAATTTAAATGAAGCACTTATTATGAACGGAATTACTTATTGATTCGTATTTTTTCTGTTTTTTAGAAAATATACACTTCATTAATTAATGCAGCTTTAATTAGAAAACTTTCTATTATTTAGGTATCGACATAATACATTAAAAAAATTAGACAATCAATCAGACTATGCGATTAGTTAGAGTGCAATCCTCTTTTATTTTATTATTCAATACTTAATTAGGATATAATACAATGCTGCTAATACATTTATGTTGTTGGAACTATGGACTTACTTGGATTATTTTTCGCTTAATTTTTCACGCGTTCTTTTACGCTTTCCCTATTCGTTATGGATCATGGGTGATGATGCTCATTCTGATATATCAAGATTATCGAATTATAATAAAATATTTGAAAGTGTAATTTGTTCTTGTCTGTACTGCAACACCAAATCCTACAGTTTTCCATTTCATTGCGAATGTTTAAGCAATATTATTAGTGCGCAGCTTGGTTTAATTGACGGCCTAGGCGCGTATTCGAGAAACAGTGGTCACGTGACCATCTTAGTCCCATAACTTCACCGCGCTAGATTTGAATGTACTATATGTGCAAACGTTTGGTGTAATAAATCGATTTCTGTTTTAAATTTTTCTTATTGAATTAACGGGTGTTCATTTGAAAAGTCAATCTAGTAGCATGTGATTTACTGAGAACATTTTGAAGTAGGTCGTAAATTAAAATTTACTACTTAACCTACGAAGTCGTATATTTTGACAGTTTCATACATACAAATAAATAACAAATTTGATTGACATTATCAAATGTCATTTGGATTTACGTTTACGGAACAACAAACATATACTAATATATATGCGTCTTATTCTATCAAAATTTCAAAGTAACCTAGATCGACTTTTCAAATGAACACACGTTACTTAGTACGAAATATAGCATAAAACAGCAAAGTATTTATGTAGATAATAGTGTTTTTTATGTACATTGAACAAGAAAGTATCAAGATATTTTACTGCAATGAATGGTTTGGGTCTTAATAAAATTATCACATAGTCATTGTAAATAATTTTTAATGTATAAACAATTACGAACAACAATATAATATATATAAATTAACTGCAAAATAGTCATAAGATTTATAAAAGTAAAGGTATATAAGGAAATATAAATAGCTCATTGTCTTATACTAAATATATTTTAAGCTTTCAGTTTTTTTATTTTTCATATATTTCATCCAGATGTAAATTTACAATTAATTCATGGTCTTTCAAAAAACTTACTTTACTTTTTAAGTATTCAATGCTTCCTTCAAGACTAGCATCTCCTAGGGAAAATTTGCAAATTAACTTCCTTATATTTCTAGGATGTGGCAAATATAGATATTTATTTTTATACAAAGAAAAATATGCTGGACTTGACTGAACAAATAACGTTAATGCAAAAAGTAGTGTGTTCGCACTATAGCTCCTTGTGTTGGATGGCTGCCTGCATAAGGTTAATTGCTCCATTATAAAAGAAAGTTGCACAGCTTCTTCATGATTTTCACTAATTTCAGATAACATAGTATTAATTTTATCAAATGAATTTTTTTCAATTAGATCACTAACACTACACTTCACAAAATCAAGAATGTCTTCTAAAATATTAATGGAATTTAACACATGCATGTTCCGGGGTATATTTTTAAAAGATAATTTCTCGCCTTTTATGCATAATTCATAATTTAAGTTTTGTTGAACCACTACCGAATATAGAACACTTGGGACATCTTCGGTCACATCGATGTAGCACAAATACACCTCTTTTCATTTCGATTAATTAAGATCCATTCATTTGAGATATTCTTAGAATTATAATAATACGTTATAATATCTTCTATTGCGTGAATTTCTCTCGCTTGTTGATATTTCTGAAAAGACTCAAGACTGTCTTTTACAGCGGTTTCCATATTTTCCTCTTCTACATTACATAACCTTCTTGAAGTAAAAGCAGCTGTACTTAAATAGTGCGTCAGGTTTGGAAATATTGAAGGTACTACATTGTTTTTCAATTTAGGTATTTTTATTGGATATTCCTTACGTTCTCCACCAACAATACACACATCTGTTCTAATAATGTCACATTCTGCAAAATGTTTGATGCATATAAAAGGATTTTTTACGGTAGTAAAATCAGTTGATATTTTTCTTGGGCACAGGTAATTTGCACGCTATTGAATCCGCTTGAGCTTTACTTATAAATCCGGCGCCCTAATCCCACATGTAAAATGCACTCTTGCACTCTAATCATTTGCATACTCATTATCCGTAAGCGGAGAGATACAGAGACATACCTTCTTAAAAGTTATATCTTACCATAGTGCTCCCAAAGGATAACTACATGATCATTTCTATGTATCATAGTATTTCACACATCTATTGTATGTATTTTGTAATAAACTATATTCCTTTTTTTTTCTGTAAAATTTAGTGAATATATTTTTATATATGTATTTTTATGTTGGATTTTTAACTATATGTATAGGAAGAAAATATGATAGAAAATTCATTCATGTTTAGAGTTAAATTTACCGGTCAGATTAATGGGCAATGAAGAAACCGGAGTGCAAAATACCTGTAGGATTACATTGACCTGGGGGTTTGGCGTGCAATTTACGTATACCCTTTTTCTTAGCCAGGTTTTTCTCAAAACTTCATCTTTAGGAAGTGCAAATGTTGTGACATACTCTGTTTAATTTCTGTAATTTGATCTACACTGCAATGTCTAGGCATGATCTGAAAACAAAACAATGTAAAATTAAAAATAAGTAGGCATTTTAAAAACACAGAAGTGGATGCAAATAAATATTACTTACTATATAATACTATATTTATGTATTCTCCAATGTTCTTTAAATGCACTTATAACTTATAAATAACCTGTAAACTTAATAAAAGAGTTTGTAGCACATGCAAAACTATATAAACATAACCACACTGAACACTGAATCACATAACAATCCGTAGGCAAGGAATTATGGAACTAAGATGGTCACGCGATTTTTGTGCGCCTATGCCTGTATTTCTCGTAGGCCTCATACAGAGTTTAGAGCTGGCTTTGATGTAGTTTATTTAACTAAGTTGCTAAGTTTCCTGTCTTTAGGTTAAGTTCCTCTTCATTATTCTTTCTACAATTTTATTGTTTTTTTTTATAATGAGTATAAACCCTTTGAATTCTATCCTGCACTGAAGTCCCACAAGGTTCACATTTAGCTCCTTTTCTTTTTGACCCTGTCTCTCATCGATCTGCTGACCTCTTTATCTTGTCAGCGTTTAGACTGAGTTCTTCGTCATAACACGTTCTACAATTTTATTATGTTTTTTTTTTGGAATGCGTATACACCCTTGGAGTTTTATCCTGTATGTTAAGACTCGCAAGGTTCATATTTACTCTGTCTCTCAATGACTTATTAGCTTCTTTGTCTTGCCCTGTATTTTTTTGCGTTAATGATATATATATATATATATATATATATATATATATATATATATAGGATGCTTTTGGAGCATATTCATTGATTAGAACTTTGGACGATGCCATACATCTCCTAACTAAGTTGTCCGTGTTTAGACTAAGTCCTGTTTCATTACTCGTTCTATAATTTTAATATATTTTTTTTTATAGAGAGAGAGAGAGAAGTGACATAGAAGTGATAAGAACACAATTCAAGTTCATATGCACTTGTATTGTGTTCTTTTCATCCGATTTTTAATAATATTTTATATCATTAAAAGACTTTTTGTTTTTATACAAAATTTGTGAGGTTTTATCTATTCAAGCACGTTCCAAATTATTTCGTTATATAATTAATGTATCACCGATTTGCATCAATACAAATTCTGCAATGTGACAATATATGCTGGAGACGATGAGGTGGGCAGAACCATCAAACACTGCAGCAACTTCGGACATTAACAATAAATATAATGATATTGTTTTGCCCTATCGAAGAATTAACAGCAAGGGGATAGTGAGCATGTCGTCTGAATGCATAGGTACATCATATTTTACATGGTCAAGTCTAAACTTGAATTGAGACATTTGAAGCTGTTTAATAAGAACCAAGTTGCTTTTTCTTTGCAACTGATGAAATTCGAATGATCCTGAATATAAACGGCAATTTAAGTAAGGGATACATCATGATAGCTCTTTCTCAAAGAAAGCTAAAACAATTTAATCGTCGAGAAAGTTCGTGGCTATAATTTTTATTTGAATAATTTCCGTTAACCGTATTATGTCATTGTGCTAGACAAGTTTGAGAAAATAATTTATGAAAATAGTATTGAGGTGGCCAAGAAAAAGGTTTGTTTCATCGTGATAAAGCATCTTTTACCAGTCAAGTTATTTGCCAAAAATTGAATCCAGTGAAATTTAAGATTATGCCTTACCCATAACTATTGGCCAGATTCTCAAGTGGTTTACTCTTATTCTCTAAACTTAAATTTTTTAAAATAGAAATACAACTTTCAATTGTTTAATTTACACTTTATTAAAATATAATCGCGATACAATAATTGTCTTACCTACACAGTGATTTCATCAGAAACTAACTGGTCACAGATGTAGTGTCTATTCATTGCTACCAAGGTACTCTAAATGACAATATGTTGACAAGAAAAGTAATAAAAAGACCTCTAAAATTTATGCTGTAAAAAAAGTAAAAAAAAAAAAAATTAAAAATTTAGAATATGAACGTGCACCGGCAAACCTAATTAAGGTATTTCAAAATATTTGAAAAAATTTAATATAAGTAAACGCGATTTACAAAACAAATAATAATATAGCAACTGTATTAAAAATAATTAGAACAGAACAGATACAAATAGTGTATTAGGAATCTATAAGCTAACCCGTATGTGCGGTAAGATATACGAGGGCTGATCCCTTTGCTCCGCCCCTGATACATTTATAAACCAAAATCATTATTTATCATCACGTCGCATTCTAACCTGCTATGTATAGACTAACGCTGAAACTTACAAGTCTGAACCTGTTAAAGCATGCCTACAGGAGACCCTACGTCGAGAGAGTCACATTTCAGTATCAAAATGAATCGTGTCGAGCAACGAGGGGTGATTAAATACTTACATTTAAAAGAGATGACCCCAACTCAAATTCAGCAATATTTAGTGCATACATTAGGGGGATCTGCAGTATCATAAGACATAGTTAAAATGTGGTGTCGTGAATTTAAATGTGGTAGACAGTCGTATACAGACGAACATGCAGGTGGAGCGCCCACAACTGTAGCTACATAAGAAACTGTTAAAAAGGTCTGATCTCGTGCTTCAAGATCGACGTGCGACTAATTAGAAAAATAGCTAAATATACCGGCCTTTCATACCATGTGGTATATAATATAATTACAACCAAATTGAATATGAAAAAATTGTCTGCAAGATGAGTACCATGAATGTTAACAGATGCATACAAGCAAACACGAAAAGATATTTGTAATCGTTTTTTTAACGCGATATAGACACGACAAAGAAAATTTTCTTGCAAGGTTAGTGACAATGGATGAGTCTTGGATCCATCATTATGATGTAGAAACCATAATACATAATAAGGAGTGGATCCGTCGAGGTTCACCACCGCCGAAAAATTTTAAGATACAAACTCCAGCAGGACAGGTTCTATATTTTAGGATGCTGAAGGCGTAATTGTAGTATATTTCCTGTGGAAGGGGCTATAATTACAGGTGATTATTATGCAAATTCAATTCCCAAATTACGTGACTTAATTAAAGAAAAACGTCTGGGGAAATTGCGCAAAAGTGTTATCTTGCAACAGGATATCGCACTCAGTCAAAGGTCCGCAATTACATCCGCTGCAATAACTCAAGTAGGCGTCGAATTAGTTGGGCATCCGCCATATTCGCCAGAATAGCGATTACCAACTGTTTCCAAAACTTAAAGAGCACTTGCGTGGTAAACGATTTCCGTCAGATAATGTTGTGATATGTGCGGTAAATCACTGATTTACAGAAGTTGAACAATCCTTTTTTCGGGAAGCATTAGAAATGCTAGAACATCGATGGGGAAAATGTGTTAACCTTAATGGAAACTATGTTGAAAAATAAACGTAAGATATTTTAATTTTTTTTATTTTGGGTGTGTGGAGCGAAGGGATCCACCTTCGTATGTTTGTTAAACAGGAAGATTCTTCGGAAAACGTATTGCTCAACATTTTTCTTTGTTTTAAGATTAAAAAATAAGATTCTAATTTTGTCAATCATTGAGTAGCAGAAAATCATAGATTTAGTAATGATTTTTAAATTCTACATTTAGAAAATAAAGGCAAAATATTGGATTTACTCAGAAGCTAGAAATTAATAACTCCTCCTTCTTAAATTTATTCATTTAAAGCGACCGGTTCGACAATAAAAAGAATGCGCATTTAATCCATCAAATATCTATTAGGAAACAAGTTACATAAGTTTCCCAACAGTAAGGACTTACACATTTAAGGTAAATTCACACTATACTATAAACTTCGTAGCATGGGTTTAAGTGAGCACTCAATCTACGGTTACTAATGAATTTTTTTAAATTTCTATGTATGTAATATGGATCAAATATCATTGGATTTTTTAACCGCCATGTGTAAAAAAAAAACATGGCCAGTTATTGAAAATCTTAAAGAAGAGAAAATAAAGCGAGAGAGGAAAAGTGGACAGGCGAGTTTGAAATTAAAAAAATAGAAATTTAAAGATGAACTGTCGATCTTATTACCGTATATGCAAGGGAGGGATATGGGCACCAATTTAACAGAAGTGAGCGATGATGGTAATGAACATTAATAAATTACAGACGAATGTACTGATAACGATGATAGAGAGGCCGATGGGAATGATAACAGGAGGGACGATAAGGATGATGATACTAATGCTGCCGATAATGATGCATCAAGTGCGGAGAATGAAAAAAATTAAAAGACAAGCAAAAATTAACAGAAACATTGTTACCAAAGTGCATAGGAACAAAACAAAAGAACCTCAAGTACAATTGGAAACGGCATCAGCAGTGGTAATGAAATATTTGTAAGAGAAAAAACAGCTAATGCACGATGACACTACCTATTAAACAACTCAGCGTAAGTGAATCGTTTTTTTCAAGTATTGTGAAAACGCTAGAAAATTTCTCTCTGTATTATCAAAATAGCCAAGTCAAAAATATTCGCCATTTTCACGGATCTGAAAATGCAGCAAATTATGCAACAATTATAATTTTTAATAGCCAATGTACCGACACAACGACTATGTCCTGCACCCATATCAAGGATACCCCTACAATCTTGTCAATTATATGAAACTGGGCAGTACAATGTAAATCTTTTATCAGTGTCGATATCGGTATCGACATGGAAAACTCCAACAGTCATTAGCCATCAACAAACGCAACTCCAACTCCATCAACATTTTATCATGATTTCCCAGAAATAAATCGAATGACCCATGAGGAATTATTTTTTAATCAGAGTACGAAAATGCTGGTTTCATATGTTGATACCTTAAATACACTGTAAGTTTTACTGTCGGTGAAATTGCTTCACGAAATGGCGTGTTTTGTTTAAGTATCGCTGGTTTCACCATTTCCAATAAATCATAAAATGTAGACTTCGGCATTCGAAAATATTGGTAAAATTTGTCGTCAGATTTTAATAACTCTTTAAATAAAGTAAAATGTTCTCCCTCTGCCTTTATTTTGTTTAATATTGGATGTACCCTTCTTAGTTTACATTTTTACGATTTTTTAGTTTCGTCTTCGTCTAGAAGTAAGACTATAAGAGCCAGTTCATCGTCGCTCTACGATGAATTCATTACGGCTGCTGAATGCTAACTAACGAATGCCTGCCGGTGTAATATGAATATACAGGGTTGGGCAAAAGTAACGCATCAATAGAATAATTCCGTAAATATAAACTTTAGAACAAAATGTTTTTAACAAAACTTTTTTGACAAGTTATTTTGTATTGGCTTCAATCATTTGTTTTTTTTCATGATAATTACATATGACAGCCAAAATTTTTTTTTTTTTTTTTAATGAAAATAATATTATTTTTTAGACAATTCGGGATCTTTATTAAGTTCTGAATATGAATGCGTACTATTTTCATGGGGTTAGATAATAAAAATATTGAGAAAAAAATAAAATTTCATAAAAGTAAACAAACTACAAAATTAAATTAAATTCCCAAAGTGACGTCCTTCTACGACCTGACAGTGTCCTAAACGTTCCCAAAAATGACGAACTGTATTTTGTAAACTATTAGGTGGTATGGCTTGTATCTCACGAGTAATTTTTGTTCTCAAGTCCTCTAGGTTTCTCCTTGTATACTTGCGACTTCAAGTGTCCCCAAAGAAAGAAATCCAATGGATTTAAATCGGGAGACCTAGCGGGCCAATCAATAAAACCCCGACGTCCAATCCCACGACCGGGAAAAATTGTGTCTAAATACTGTCGAACATAAATAGCATAATGTGGTGGTGCTCCATCTTGTTGAAACCATAGAACCCAACAATGCCAGCCCACACTTTAAGTTTGTGGCGATGCTGTGTATGATTTTCTCGCATCCAATGTGGATTCTCAGTCACCCAATAACGGCAGTTATGCCTATTTACAAGTCCATTTAGACAAAATGTAGCTTCGTCAGAAAATGACGATGTTGTTTAAAAAATTTGAATCGTTATTGGACAATTCCATTATTGTTTCACAAAACTGTAATCTTCTGTCCGGGTCATCTTCGTTAAGTTCGTGCAGTAAGTGTATCTTATAGGGCTTGTATTTGTTCGCTTTTAATATTCATCTAATAGATCTGCTACCCATATCATTTTCTAATCCTAGTTGAGTGGTTGGCGTAGCGGGATTTTCCGTTACAGCAAGTAAAACATGAAGAGATCGGTCTTCATTAGTGATTTCTTTTGGTCGGCCAGCTTCAGGAATGTCTCCAACATCGCCCGTTTCTCTAAATTTAGTAACCAATCTCGAAACTGTTGATTGAGCTATAGGATCTCGATCCAAATAAACATTATTGAATAAAGTGCAAACATCGTGATGTTAACGTTGTCTGTCACCATATCCGACCATCATAAGAATTTCTATTCTTTCTTTAGTAGTTAATTTGACCATTTTCACACAAAACACGTATTAAAAAAAGCAAGTTTTACGATGAAAACTATTTTATTGTGAAACGTCAATAATTCAATGACAGTCAAAAAATCTACAATTTCCAAGGCAATCTACAAAACACTGCACTAGTCCAAATGTACGTTTATTATTTTATTTTTTTCTCATTTTTTTTTATTACTTAACCCCATGAAAAAAGTACATATTCATATTCAGAAATTAATAAAGATTCCGAATTTTCTAAAAGAAAATATTATTTCCATTAAAAAAATTTTTTTTTTTGCTGTCATATGTAATCATCATGAAAAAAAAACGCAAATGATTGAAGCCAATACAAAATAACTTGCCAAAAAACTTTTGTCGACAACATTTTGTTCTAAAGTTTATATTTACGGAATTATTAGACTGATGCGTTACTTCTGCCCAACCCCGTGTACGCGTATAATTGTCATATCATGGTGCCGGTCCGTGCCGTATAGTGTGTATAAACTTTACTCGAATATTTGACTAATTTCTTTCATTTTAAAGGCAACATAAAATAATATAAACCTCTTTTGTATTTATGTATAACTTTGTTAGTTTGTAACTTACCTTAGTACGTACCTGACGAAGACACTGTGTAGACGAAACGACAAAATTATTATTAAAAAATTAAAAGCTTTATGCCCATTTATGATCTATGGATCTTCATCAAGTAGAAGCCGAATCAATTAAATTACTCAAATTTTTCCCTGCCTTGGATAAAGTTTCTGTCGGAGAAGAACCTATTACATCAACGCAGCAATATCTTGATAAAAATCATTATAAAAATACCATAATGTCACTTCTGTATCATTCGTTAGAGTGTGTTGAAGTTGAAGGAAAATATATTAAAATACCTTAACTCATTTGTTTCATTTTATATATTGCTTACAGTCAAATCATTCTCCTGTATACAGAGTGACCCTTTAAGGAAATAACGTTGTCTTCTGAAAACAAATACGAATTGAGAATAGTATTCGAGTTCAATCAAACAGAAGTGATGCGATTCAGGATGTATTATATCAACTTAGCCGGTCACGATATCTATTTGAAAAAGACACAGCAGTTTCTTAGTTGACGATCCCAAAAAAGCATGGTAATAGTAATGTTAATTGTAAAACATTTCTCTTGCATTTTATGTAAAGAGCTCGTTTGTCTCAATGGTTTTTCCGATTACCGCTCATTCAAAAGAAGTATAAATCTTCGTCAAGGCTAAAAAGTTCATTATTTCCTGCTATTTGTGGGATTATCAGCATTTACAATGATAGATACGTAAGATGTCTTCCTCGCAGAGTCATATGAGAGGAAACAATTTCGCGGAAGAAGCAAAAAAGGGACATTAGTGCGGCTCCTTTTCAGAACGTTCAGCCACCACACTGTTACACAATGTAATACAAAATCAATATTTTAGTATATAGGATAGCCTACATGAGTTCTAGTAATTTATTTCGGTGAAAGAAATGCATTTTTGTTTCTATAATTATACAGAGTGTCCAGAAACTCTCCTGACAAACGAAGACCGGAGTTTCCTCAGATAATTTTAAGACAATTAAACCCAAATTCACCTTGTCCGGAAATGCTTCCTAAGGGAGCTAGAGTTCTTTGAAGATGGCGCCTTGTATTTATTTTTTTTTTAATTCCTCCAGAACGCTTCTATTTAGAAAAACAAAAACTGGTATGCTTATTTATCCTCCAGAGATGAATCGATTCCATCAATTGCGAATTTCTAGTACCGGTCATAGGCGTCCGTTTTGGGTAGGTCAACGGTTATTTTAAGGCATAACTTTTTTGTCTTTAACTTTTAAGCATTTGTGATACTAGATTATTAAATTTTCAGGTATTCCAGTACTAAAAGGTACTCTTACTTTAAGTCGGTATGATACACCGTTTTCTAGAAAAATCGATTTGTAAATTTTTCGTTTTTTCTTCATTAAAGTTCAATTTTTTATTTTTTGCAATAGTTAACTCTGAACTGCCAACAGAAGTAAAACCTACGTTTCTCATTGTCAAATTGTTGTCAGTTCGCGAAGTTTATCTTTTCATTTTTTACTTTGTGTTATTCAAACACAACGATTTCAATTTAAAAAAAAAATGGTTTTTACTAATGAGGAATACGCCGATATGCATTTAGTTTATGGCGAAATGAGGTGTAACGCTCGAGCGGCGCAACGTAGATACGCTGAAAAATTTCCCAATCGTCAGCATCCCACTCACTCAACATTTACAGCTCTTCATCAACGATTAAGAGAAACAGGTTCAGTGGTCCCAAAAAAAATAATGAAACAGGGAGACATAATGATGTAACAGCAGAACATGAAGATGTTATTTTAATGGAAGTTGAGGAAAATCCAGAAATTAGCGTTCGAAGACTATCTGCCATGTACCCCACAATTTCAAAATCTTCCGTAGGAAATATCTTACACAAAGAAAATTTATATCCTTTTCATTTTACAAAGGTGCAAGCACTGCTAGAAGGAGATTTTCCTGCTCGCGTAGAATTCGCTATATGGTTACAAAATCAGAAAAATCAAGATGAAGATTTCTTCAGGAACATTTTGTTTGGTGACGAAGCTACATTCTCAAAAAATGGAATTTTTAATGTACATAATGCACATTATTATTCGTACGTTGGTGACAATCCCCACGTTGTTCAAGAATTTAAGCATCAGCATAGGTTTAGCATAAACGTCTGGATAGGAGTAGTTGACGATTATCTACTTGGACCTGTGGAATTACCTGCTCGTTTAAATGGTGCTCATTACTTACATTTCCTGCAAAATATTTTACCTGATTTGTTAGATGAGGTGCGTTTAAATATTCGGCAAAACTTATGGTTTCTACAGGACGGCTGTCCGGCCCACTTTAGCAGGAATGTACGAGACTTTCTAGATAATAACTACGAAGACCATTGGATTGGAAGAGGCGGTCCAGTTGCTTGGCCAGCAAGATCGCCGGATTTGAATCCTTGCTATTATTGTGTTTGGGGATACATAAAAGCATTTGTTTATTCCGTTCCGATACAAAATCGCGCACAACTCTGGCTAAGGATACAAGATGCTTGCAACGAATTTAGAAATAACTTTGGAATTTTTGCAAGAATTTGGCGTTCTTTAAGCAAAAGGGTAAACTTATGCATAGAGACTAATGGTCATCACATCGAGCAACTTTTGTAACAATCTACCTTTGATACTTGTTCCTTTTTTGTTAGTTTCATTCCATTGTAATAAATAATTTGTTTTTAATTTATTAAATTAATTTTCATCTATGCCTTAATAGTCCAAGCCAACTTCGTCGCTAAAAATAAGTAGGTACATAATAAATTGAACTTTAATGAAGAAAAAACGAAAAATTTACAAATCGATTTTTCTAGAAAACGGTGTATCCTACCGACTTAAAGTAAGAGTACCTTTTAGTACTGGAATACCTGAAAATTTAATAATCTAGTGTCACAAATGCTTAAAAGTTAAAGACAAAAAAGTTATGCCTTAAAATAACCGTTGACCTACCCAAAACGGACGCCTATGACCGGTACTAGAAATTCGCAATTGATGGAATCGATTCATCTCTGGAGGATAAATAAGCATACCAGTTTTTGTTTTTCTAAATAGAAGCGTTCTGGAGGAATTAAAAAAAAAATAAATACAAGGCGCCATCTTCAAAGAACTCTAGCTCCCTTAGGAAAGATTTTCGGACTAGGTGAATTTGGGTTTAATTGTCTTAAAATTATCAGAGGAATCTCCGGTCTTCGTTTGTCAGGAGAGTTTCTGGACACCCTGTATAATTATGTAATATATTTACGGAAAATATATTTATAATGTGCGTTTAAATAAATTTTACCTTTAGTAGTCCATGACAACAAAAATGTTTGTCGTAACTTGTACTATTTACATTTGCATCAGTTGTCAATTTGAGAGACTATTTATTCTGATGTATATTTAGGATGATTTTCACTATTCAACACAAATCATTCATGGTTGAATCTTATTTTCGGAACGGACGTAAGATTAACGACAATGGCACTATTTTCTTTAGAATGCTTAGAGGAATTTAGAAATATGTTTCCAAACTTCATCTTTGATTTTGATAGTTTCCGGTACACAGTTAAATATTGGACTAAGGTTTTCACAGAAACAGGGAGTGTTATACAGAAAAAAGGCAGTGGCCGGCGGAAAAAACCTACGGAAGAGCTAGTTGACGATGTATCGCAAATTATGAATGATACACCAGGAACTTCCATACGAGTATTATCTCAACGACTGGGTGTATCAATTGGCACTTGTCATACAATTTTGAAAAAAGACTTACATTTATTTCCATATCGCATGACCTGTTATCAAGAAGTCAAAGAAATTCACTATCCTAGAAGAACAACATTTTGTCAGTGGTTCTTAAATAATTTTGATAATGACCTTCTCGACAAAACTTTTTTTTCTGATGAATAATGATTTTATCTGAATGGATATGTTAGCTTACAAAATATAAGGATGTGGAATACTGAGAAACCACATGACTTTTATGTTGAAACCTCATTTCATTCACAGAAAATTGGTGTATGGTGTGCGATTAGTCGTAGGAAAATCATTGGCCCTATTTTCTTTAACGGTACCTTAAGAGGAGAAAAGTATCCACAAGAAATTATTATGCCATTTATTGAACAGCTCAATGAGGAAGAAATAAATCAGGGTTACTTTCGACAAGATGGAGCTAGAGCGCACACAGTTGGTGAAACAATTAATATGATACAGCAAATTTATCAAAATCGGTTGATAAGTTTAAACACCGAACATGAATTCCACCAAGATCTAGTGATCTTGCCCCCTGTGATTTTTTTTCTGTGGCTTTTTTTTTAAAGAACTCAATTTTTCGGGTACAGATACCTGATCTTGCAGACCTTTAAATCAGAATTGCTGAAAGAATTAATGAAATCGACGATATGATACTACAAAACGTTTTCTCCTTTATTAAAAGAAGATGTGAGAAATGTCTCGAACAAGGTGGTGGCCATTTTCAACAATTTTTAAAAAATGTTACTTGTTTGTTGCAAATAAATGTGTCGCATCCAGTTAAAAATTTTAATTTCATTATTTTGACATTTGTCATGTCATTCAAATAGTTTACAACCAACAAGGTTCGTATTAAGAACTTAAGCAAAAAGCTAAGACATACATATAATTTCCATGGGCAACTTCTAGGTAAAATTTATTTGAACGCTCTTTAGTTTCGGTATAAAGGTATATTTTGTACATTTGGTGAAATTTATAAATGTCTGTGTTTGAAATTATTCGTTTAGCCGGAGCTAATTCTTTTGTATCAAAGAACAAACCTTTGATATAAAAGAATTAACTTCAGCCGGCTTTTTGTTGTGGTCGCCATCGCAACTCTCAGCTGATTCTTCGCTATTTGATTTTTGTGCTGTGCTTGTATCACCTCCATCGATGAGGCCTTCGACTGCATCTACCTCTCCACCGTAGTCTGATGCTTCCTATCCGTTATTGTATTCAACGTCACTCATTTCGGCTACTATCACCTCTAACTGTTATTGTGTAAGGTATTTCTTATTTCTACGAACCATTTCCATAATGAGTAAAACGCAAAGTAGAAAATAGCCGCAATAAAAGATTCAGAAATAACTACCAGACAATTGATAAAAAATGTTGCTAAAATATAAAATCGCACATCGCAACTGTACAAAATATAAATTTTGTCTTGTTCACACTAACAAAGTAACACTACAATGAGTCGGTAAGCACTAATGCATTGTTCACGATGTGCGGCTATAAATATGCTGAAACACGTAAAGTCCCCAAAATCCGCATCATAAAGGGATTTCCCCTTTCTGTATACATCGAGAAATGTCAAGAAACGTTTATCAGCAGCGGGTAAGCCCGGAATTTATAAGCGAACCACTTTCATTGTAAAACACACTCGCTTTACCTACATTTATACAATAAACGACATATGGGTCCAACGGACCCGGTTGTTAAATCGAGAAAGTAGTTTTATACTGCCAGAACCATTCTTTCTAAAATATTTTTTTGTCAAAATTTTAAAGCTAAACTCGTAAAAACTTAAAAAAGGTATATAACCCCTTACCACAATTATTAATCGTATCCTAAATACGTCTTTCGACAACTAAGTTGTCATCATCAGTAGGTAAAAACCACTAATTAAAAAGTCGCACATGGGGCACAGTAAAGCTAGAAAACCGCTCACGCAACAACTACTTTACACCGCGTCCACGTATAGACTAATTTAACATGCGAATCTAAATTACGAAAATATCGAAAAACACTTCTTAGGGAAAGGCATTCACATCTGTTTAATGTCCGAGTTGAAATATCTCGACCGAAGGACCGACAAACATTCCATTTCTAAAGGGAACGGCACTAAACATGTCCTAATAACTTCAAATTTAAAGCGACGATGACACAATTATGGTAATACAAATGAAAAGAGACAACTGAAAGCAATCGGTGATTTATCGCTATTCATGGAATATTGTTTATTCTTCGCGATATGTATACTTTCATAAGCATCAAGTTCGCGGGGTTTATTAATTCCTTTGACCAGCTTCAACCATGTAATCGACACATTGTGTAGTGTACTTAAAGTGTGGTTGGTAACGTTGGATTTATCCGGTCTATTGTATTTAATATGTGATATGTGTTCTTTAAAACGGGTTATTATTGGTCGTTTTGTTTTGATGACAACTTAGTTGTCGAAATACGTATTTAGGATACGAGTAATAATTGTGGTAAGGGGTTATATACCTTTTTTTAAGTTTTTACTTAACCACAGTTTCCAAAGAAAGAATTTTCTATAACTCGTACTTAAAAAGTCTGTTAATTCCAGTAAATTATCCCAACCATAGGTACGATAAAACAATGGTTAGAAATCGTTTCGAGTCCATTGAACCCGCTCGGTAGTCCTAGGGTTAATAATATTATTATTAAAGTAAATATAATATTCGATTATTAGTCTAGACAACATAACTAAATCATAACACGATTTGCAGTAGGAGCGATCTTTACGGAATAGGGGTTTTCATTTATGTTTTACACAAGAAAAACTTTCTCTGAAAAATAGTTGCAAAATATTCAAAAATTGCCCTGAATTTATGCAACGGTTAAAATCGATTTCTATGAAAGGAACAATTTTAATACGTTATAAAAATTTATTAATATAGGCGAAGCGTAACAAACGAGGGTGGTTCAATAATTCCGTAGAAAGAGATAGAAAAACAATTATTTTGGAAGAATTTTTTTTATTTTTTAACATAGTCTCCTTTTAGCTATATACACTTTTTCCAGCGTTTCTCCAACTTTTTCAAGTCGTCCAAAAAGTACGATTTAGGAAGGTCCTCGAAATAGGTATCTGTTTGGGCGATAACTTCCTCGTTCGACGTGAATCGTCTTCCGCCGAGTCATTTCTTCAAGTTTGGGAATAAAAAAGTCACTAGGGCCACATCTGGCGGTGGATGTTGTAATAATTTGAATTTTAATTCAATGATTTTTGCAATCGAAACTGCGCAAGTGCACACCCGTGAATTCTTGGTGGAGGAGAATTTTTTTCTTTACCAAACGAGGACGTTTCTCCTTGATTTCTTCCCTCAACTGGTGCAATAACGTAGCATAATACTCTCCATTTATCGTTTGTCCATTTTCCAAGTAATTGATGTAGATTATTTCCGGTGCATGCCAAAACACATTGGCGATCACCTTGTTGGCCGAAGAAGGCAAAGGCGGTGGTCTTTGCCTTCTTAGGAGCCGGATCGCCTCTAAAAACCTACTGTTTCGACTGTTGCTTAGTTCCTGGAGTATAATATAGTATCCATGTTTCGTCTACAGTTATGTAGCCACGTAAAAACTCGTCAAGATTGCGACGGAAAAGTGCCAAACCAGCCTCCGATTCGTAGACACGATTGCGTGTATTCTCCACCAAGAGCAAACGCGGCACCCATCTTGCCGATATTTTTTCAAATCCAATTTTCCCTGTTAAATTGGAAATACTATACCTTGTGATATGCCTGCGGCCTCAACTATTTTTCACACTTTGATTCGTCGATTACTCAAAACCGTATTGTGGATTTTATCAATCATTTCGGAGGAAGCCATTTCCATTGGATTTCTCGAACGATATTAATCTTTTGTGGATGTACAACCATTTAATCTCATTTAAACTCATTTACGCAGTTGTAAACAGTCGCAAATACAAAAGCAGATGTGCCATGAAATTCATCTAACTAAAAGTGATCACCTCACGAAACTCATGCTTTTCCATTTTTCTAATTGAGCCAAAGTTTGTTGCTTCAGTCGAATATAAAAATGAACCCAGCAATGTATGAAAACTAAATGCAAATTTTTGTCATACTACTGACATAATACTCTTGAATTTTCTAAGGAGTTATTGAACCACCCGCCTATTATGAAAGAAAATGCGTTGCATTTGTAACTGTGATGAAAAGTTAAAATTATTTCTGCCAATTTCTGCAGAAACGTATACGTTACTATTGTATGAGGAATATCCAATAAGGTGGTCTTAAAACTTGTTACATACGTACTTCGATGATTTAGAAAAGTCAATTTTCCCAATCGATTTAAAAAATATCCATTCTGCACGTGTACCAATCCATTCATCTGAGCATTATAGAAGAACCGTTTTCTGTGCGTATGTGTGTGTTTCTTTGTGAATGTGTGCGGAGAAATAGTTAGATATTGTGCGGTCGCACTAAAGACCTCTCTCCATTCACTGAATCGTTAAAGCCAAAGCAATTTATTTCTCTACATTGTTATGGGCCGCACATATAATAAAGGCTCCTTTATTGACGGCTATTTCATGGTCTCTTTAATTACGTGAGCGCGCGAGAAGGACGTGGGGTGGAGGTGTGACGATGACGGCAACGACGTAGAACAAATTAAGAACAAATAGCTCGAACACGTAAATCGAACACATTTCGATTTCCTGACAATAAGCCCTTACATATCCATACGCGCAGTAATAATTATTATTATTATTTTGATTGGGTCGAACGAACAGGAATTAACTAACGATTTCGCATTAAAATATTATATGTGTAGAGCTTTCAAAACTAAGCAGCTATTTTCTTCTTTATGTAATAAATTTATTGGCGTGTTAATATGTTTAATTGGCAGTAATAAATAAAAGTTTTAGTATAAGGCAATAATAAGCTTTCATGAAATTTACCTGCTCTCTTTGTGTCAGTGTTGTATCGATAAAACCGTATCCTTCTTTATTGTGTAGTTACCTATGTAAGTGTTTTACCCAGTCATTATAGTAAACTGTTTTATTGCATACATAAAAGGTTCAGTAAATATTAAGAAAATAAATTTAAGTGTGTATCGCACAACTAATCGTCATCATTAAATTATTTTTACGTTTAGTTGGCATTATTGTTAAGTGTCGTAAAATTGTATTGCATTATAGTAGCGTAGTAAATACTGGGTTGATGTAAAAGTTCGTAGCGTTTATATTGAAATCAAAATAGATTAATTTTAAACAAAAAATATGTAATGTACTTGTTATGTTTTAAAGGGTATCCTTTGAATCTTTAACGTTTTATCTCTCGGTATACTGTTTTCGTCACGAGTTGCTTCAATTTTTATCCTCCGTGTACGTATGTCGCCCTCCCTACCGCCTCGATTGTCGTCTAGATATAATAGATTCGATCACGAGCCGTATGTAAGATCAGTTGATTGTGCTAAGTGCATTTTACATTCTTGAGGGAATTAAGTTTTACGTAATTCTACTTATTTTGATAAAAATCGTATATTGCGGATAAAAACGAAGAACCTAGTATAATTCATAAATTGCCGATACCGTTCCGTGTGAGATTTAGAAGACAGAAAGAAAAAACTTTTTTTCCATAAGTTTTTGGACGGCACTTCTGGACGTAATCAACGAACCCATTGTAACCCTCTATAGGCACCAACGTTATTTTTTTTTCCTGGAACCACAACAAGATTTTGAATCTAAAATTGAGGATAATTCACCGCATATCCCGTTACCGGCTATTGCAGGCAGAATCCGACATCCCCCCCGCATTTCCTTGCCCGAACTGCAACACGTGAACTCGTATGATTTTGGTATAAATTTTGTATCTCTAAATACCGTTGTGAAGATTTAAAAATCATATATATTCTCTAACTTTCGAGTCATAAGTTATTATCTGTTCAATTTAAAAAATTTTAAGTAGCTTTTCGTAAGTTAATATTATATTTGGATATATATTTGTAGTTACTTGTTATCTAAATTCAATTCGATTTCAATTTAATTTGCTTTGGTGGTTTATATACAGGGTGAGTCGTGAGGATTCGACCAAACTGTAGGAGTGTATTCTATAGGTGAAAGTAATGTAAAAAAACTCAAATGTTGCTATCCGATTTTTATTTGTTTTCGAGTTATAGCGTAATTAAAAATACATTCATACATTGAAGTTTTTGTATTTTATTGGTATTATCGTTCAAAAATACCGCCATTCATTTCAAAACATTTTTTACATCGTCTACCAAGGGCGCTGGTTGCGTTCCTGATTGCGTCAGGTTGATGTTTGATATTGTCAGCAGCATTCATAATCCATTGAATTAGTGCTTCACGAGTGTCCACTTTTACTTGATACACTTTATTTTTTAACCAGCCCCATAAACAATAAAGTAAAAAGTAGATCACTCTAGCGATATATAAGACATCCCATCCGGAGTCTTATCAGAGTGAATAGAGAGTCAAGTCAGAGTCAGTAGAGAGTCAGTAGAGACACAGTTAGAGTCTCTTTTCGACTATCGTCTACATTGTTAATTATGTAATTACCATCTTGTTAAATAGTTATAAGTGTTGGTTTATTAAACTATGTTAAACCTATCATACTTGTGCATTATTTGACGCAACAACGATATCTGCGTGAAGAGTCACCGATGTGGCCCTCAGGACCAGGCTCACATCACACATGTATAAACTATTAATTAATATTAGTGCTCCGGACTAACATGAGAGTGTTCTGTCTTCTACAGGGGGTCGTACTGTTGTATGTCAAATACAGTATTAATCTTGCTTTGTACTTAGTAGTAGGTAGTTGGTTCAGTTGGTTCAGGTGTAGTTGGTTTCAAACAGAATGTTGTTCAGGTAGAAATCAAACAAAACGCTGGCAAACATTAATTTAAGCTTTAATAAAAGTAACTGTCAGTGTCAGCAACAAACAGCTAAATGCACACACATATGAAAAGTAAACGAACAGAAACAAAATCAAATATAATCACAATTAATACGTAAATGATTACCTTCAAATGTGAAGAAATATTATACAATATCTTTTTAGGCTTTTTAAGCACAAATAAGTCATGTCATAAAATGAGTACTAGAGGTTGTGTCAAAATCGTCGACATGCAGACGTTTGATGGTTATAGCAATAGTAAGTAAGCAATATTTGTATAACAATATAGTAACTTAAAAATAATAACTTTAGTATTCTCTATTTTAGTAAAATTAAAAGATGTTTTATTTAGAAATGATTTTATAAATACTTTAAGAGCAGGTTTAAATTCAATTTTATATTTCTTTTTGAAATACCTGGCCATGAATTCGAGAGTAATTGATTGGCGCTTTTCCTTCCCATGCTGCAATTCTATTGGTCTTGATAGCAGCCTCCTGGTTGGTTGTTTGAAAAACGCGCGGTAAACAGTTCGAAATTGCCGGGATCCTGTCGACGTTTTCCCTCAAAAACTGTGAACGGCCAAATTTTCTTACTGGACTCGCTGGGATGAATCTCCTTGTACGTATTTACTCTCGGAACAATATTTCTTCGATATATCGGCACCTATTCTCCTATTTCGTAGATTTTATTCAATAATATGTTATTTTTCTCGGTATTTTTGTTCGGCGTCGGTAGGAGATTTGATTTAAATTGTGATATCTCGGCTCCAATAGGAGATATAGCTGAACAGTAACTTTTAAAATGCGTAGAGATATAATAGCTATCTTTCTGCACAAATTTGATAATCGCATAACGAATATTTCCGCGAAATTTTAATTTTATTTTTCGTAGGGTCCACGAACGCGTCTTCTCGCCCTGGCGATTTTCGTGTAACCCCCAATGCAAGCATTTTCATGGCGTCTTTTTTTCTCTTTGATATTTGCCTGTACGGCATGAACATAGTTGCAAACGGTTTAAATATTTGAAATAGTTCATGAAAATATAGAAAAGCTAATTAAGAAACTAATTATTTTAGAGAAAATTTTTAAATAGAAAATAATATGTGTTACTCGTTAATAAGTATTCATGTTGATGCATTTTTACATATATCATATAACATTATTATGGCTAATTTCATATTACAATTTTTACTATACAGTGTGATATTTTTCTACATAAATAAATAAATAATTACAAAAGATTGCAAACTTGTACTTGTATTTCTTAAATAAATATCAATATGTAATAGGCATAATAAAAAGGTTAAATTAATAAATACGATAATTAGTGTTATTCTCAAACGAAAATATCCATGTTGTGCATTTCTCGTTTCTGCTTCATTATATGTGCATTGAATTTGTTCTTTAGTTTTGGAGATGGTACCTAAGTGAATCATTATAATATATTTTATTATGTAGACTTTGAAGAGCGTTTTGGCAAAATTTGATCTTTCCACATACGTGTGCACATATTTGCTACTGTTTGAAATAATAATAATGTCGAGATGAAATCGTAAACTTGTAGATACGAATTTGTTTCACTTCTTCTCATATGTTTAGCAACACCACCTCGGGCATCCAAATACCCGTATATTTGTATAAAATTGATGCTATATGTATAGATGGATGATATTACTGCGGTGAATGAAATTCGATGCGGTATATTAAGGCAGCTCTATTTTAATTAAGTATGAATAATTCCTTTGCTGTTATATGATCCCAGTATAAGTTTCAGAACAGAAAAATATTTCTGAATATACAGGCTACGAAGTTTACGAATAAGGAAAATATTCCACCTAATTTGCGTGAATAGTTAATGATGTTAGCAATTGTAATATAAATAAAATTTAGAAAGAAACATAATATACTAATGTTTGATATGTTAGGTACGTACAGATAAATACATTGTACAGAATTTGTTACAAATAAACATATCTTTAGAAACATTATAACAATACATTATGTGAATACAAAATGAAATTATTCATCTCAGATAGTATAGCGAATAACGAATTTCATTTAAAGGTAAAAGCTGCAGCGACAACAATCAAAAAGCTAAAAGAAATACATGAATAAACGTTGGGAAATATGTTGAAATGCATGTACACCAGTTTAGCATAATGTAGTAGATATGAAAAATAGAAAAGAAATAAAATTTCTTATATGTTATTATTATTATTATTTAATATTGGGTTGTGATATGGTTTTGTAAAGAGCTTTTTAGTTAAAAGATAACAGTTTAACTAAAAAACTATTTACAAAAGCCATATCGCAAGTATACCCAATATTAACTAATAATAGTACCAAAAAATTTAAAATGAATACTTTTATAGGCTCTTCATGCAAAAGAATTGTAAATATTTAAGAAAATTAGACATTAATACAGCCTATAGAACTAGCAACAATTCTTTCTTTGGAGACTGTGGTTAAGTAAAAACTCAAAAAATGTATATAACCCCTTACCATAATTACTAATCGTATCTTAAATACGTATTTCGACAACTAAGATGTCATCATCAGTAGGTAAAACCACTAATCAAAGTGTCGCCCATGGGGCACAGTAAAGCTTAACACATATGAAAACGCATCAACTTTACACAGCGTCCACATATACACTGACTTTAAAATAAAAATATATCGACTAAAAACTACGACAAAATTACCTCTCTTAAGAAAACCTTTCTACCTCTTTTCTAAGAATGAAAAGAGGCAACTATACGGAATGGGCTCCCTGTCTTCATTCATCGTGTTCTGTTTGTTTTTAACGATATGAATGCTTTCGTATTCGTCAAGATTGCTCGGATTATTTATGGCTTTGACAAGTTTTACCCCTTTAATCGACATATTGTGTAATGTATTTTAAGAATAGTTGGCCACGTTAGATTTTTCTGGTCTATTGAATTTAATATGTTATATATGTTCTTTAAAACGGGTTATTATTGATCGTTTCGTTTGGCCTATATATTTCAAATTACAATAATCGCAATTAATTTCGTATATACCTGATTTCAAATTAAAATTAACTTTATCTTTGGTAGTAGTATATGTTGAGCACTGGTGAAATTATTACACTATTAAACTTAAATAACACACCTTATATTTTCGCAAACAATAGTATATTAACTATATGTACATTTCATGATTCTTTTTAGAGATGTGACTGTTTTGAAATTCCTGTTTGGTTTATATTCTTTACTTTTTGTCTTTTTGATGGTTTATTCAAGAAGAAGAAGAAGAAAGAACTAGACCACATAACTAAAGTAGCAGAATCTAACGGATACGATAAACAATTGGTAGAAAAAATCAAAAACAAACTAGAAAAGAAGAAGCTAAAAACTTTTAAAATCAGATTAACTCCAAATACACAGAGTAATACCAAAAAATATTGCAAAATTACTTTTCATAAAAGTTGGCTGAATAACGTAACAAAATTGTTTAAAAAATATAATCTAACCCCTTCATTTTCCAACACTCAAAAGTTACAACAATACCTCCAAACAAAGTTAGTTAGCACTGACCCACTGAAAGAATCAGGTATTTACAGAATTAACTGTAATTCTTGCCCGAAATTATATATCGGCCAAACAAGAAGAAATATTCAAATCCGTTTCAAAGAACATTTAGCTCATGTAAAACTTCACAATGTAGACAAATCAGCATTAGCTCTACATCATTTAGATACCGGACATAATTTCAGCTTAGATAATGTAAAATTAATTAAAAAATGTAACAATAGAAATTTAGACATGTGGGAAGCCATACATATGAAAAAATACAAAAATTACCTCCTTAACAATGACATTTCACCTATTAATAATAAACTTTTAAATTGTATACCAACAGTATCTAATAATTAATAGATCCTTTTAACTTTACTACATTGTTATTTAATATAACCCTAAACGACTAACACAGTCAGATGTCTTGCTTTCATATGTAAATTCATATGACTTTCCCAAATTTGTTCTTCTTAGAATTTAAATAGAGTTTAGTAGGCACTTTTACAATAATACGACCATACTTTTCGATTATTTGCATGTATTTCGACCATTTGTAGTTTTTTACCGCCCTACCTAAAGATATTTTTACTATACATGTACTCGAAAATAATACGTTTAAATAGTAACTACTGACGATGTGTGCAGTGCACATGAAATGTACATATAGTTAATATACTATTGTTTGTGAAAATATGAGGTGTGTTATTTAAGTTTAATAGTTTATCTTTGGTATTTCCTAGGAGACTTTTGATAGTATTTTCGGACCGAAAGGCAAATTGGTGATCTCGTTCGCTAACAACTCTATTAAAGTTTTTTATGATAGGATAGTATGGTAAACACATGTACTTTTGCTCCTGGTAACATTGAGATGTCAAACTTGTGGATTCGCGAATTGTGTTTTTTAATTTACTTTTTCTAATTAATTTATTGATTATTTATACGTCAAAGCCATTATACTTCGCGATGTTTTTAATGAAATCTATTTCATATCTCTCTTTTGTTAACGGAAAATTTAGTAACCGATTGACTAAGAAATTAAAAGAAGCTGTCTTATGTTGAAAACTATGATTTTAATCCACGATGATGAATCTAATCGACATTGGTTACTTTCCGGAAAATGTCGATTTCTATTTTATGTTTATTTCTAATTACTAATGTATCTAAAAATTGTATCCTATCATTGTTTTCCTTTTCCACCATGAATTTAATAGTCGAACATTTCCAATTTAACTGATTAACGAACATGTCTAATTCGCATTTCCGTGTATCAAAAATCGCGAGAATGTCATCTACGTACCTAATCCAGACTCTCGGGAAATATTTAGCGTTATTTTTAAATTCTACTTCAGATTGACTCTTGAATAAATTAGCTATGAAAGGAGATAGGCAGTTACCCATTGCTGTGCCTTGTTTCTGTTCATAGAATTTTTCTCCTACTTGGAAACAATTTTGCGTCATGCACAGAATTGTCAATCTCATGTATTCTTTTACTTTTGAAGGTTCAGTGTTATTCCTATGGAGCAAGTCTTCTAACTATTTCATAGTTTCTGGAATAGGTACCTAAGGAAATAATGACGTTATATCGAATGAAACTAAAATATCCAAATCTTCCAGTTCACAATCTTTAATTAGTTGAACAAATTCTAAAAAATTACTAACTGGCAAACTTTTTGGTTTCACAGGTAAATTTTTAAATTCATTCATTAACTATAAAATAAGTCGGTGAGTTGATACCTGAAACGATAGGTCTCACCAATGTACCTGGTTAATGTATCTTCGATAAACAATATATTCTTGGCACTCAAGGATTACTAACATTTAATTACTAACTTTTAATTAATGATCAATCATCCGAAAATTTTAGTAATGTTGAAATAGATCTGTTAAACAAAGGTTTAAAATACTGTTTACCAAGCCGACAGATTCCTATAGAACAGCTGATTGTAAGTATCGAAACTTTGATTAAGTATTTTGAACAAGGGCCAAAAAACTTCATTCGAGAAGCTTATCAAACCCAAATCGATAAGAATTTACAGCAGCACAAACAGAAGTCAATTAATAAAGAATAGAATATCATTAAAACTCTCAGATTGAAGGACGGTTTTTACCTAAAAGCAGATAAAGGGAATAATTATGGACAAAATCGACTATTTTCAAAGAGTTAAAAATTTAATTGCCCAAGGTCTGTATGTAAAAATTAATAGAAATCCGTTACCTAAATGATTAATGACACTAAAGACGCGTTAAAGAAATGTCCAATTTAATTTAATAAACTATACCCAAAAGTATAAATTATATGTTAGTTATCCTTTAGTACCAAGAATGTATTGTCTGACGAAGATACATAAACCAGGTAACTCGATAAGAGCTATCGTTTCAGGTATCAACTCACCGACTTATTTGATTTCCAAATAGTTAGTGAATGAATTTAAAAATTTACCTGTGAAACCAGAAAGATTGTCTGTTAATAATTCCTTAGAATTTGTTCAACTAATTAAAGATTGTGAACTGGAAGATGGGGAAATTTTAGTTTCAGTCGACGTGACGTCATTATTTCCTTCGGTACCTATTCCAGACACTATGAAATATTTAGAAGACTTACTCCATAAGAAGAATAACACTGAACCTCCAAAAGTAAAAGAATACATGAGATTGACAACTCTGTGCATGACGCAAAATTGCTTCCAAGCAGGAGAAAAATTCTATGAACAGAAACAAGGCACAACAATGGGTAACTGCCTATCTCCTTTCATAACTAATTTATTTATGAGTCAATGAAGTAGAATTTAAAAATAACGCTAAATATTCGCCAATAGTCTGAATCAAGTACGTAGATGGCATTCTCGCAATTTTTGATACACGGAAATGCGGCTGGATGTAAATTGGGCACTAACCTACCTGAAATTTTAATCTCGTTGGTAATTCGGGCACTAGCTAAAAATGTACTCACAGGGGGTCTATGTAAACTGGGCACCGTATAAAGCAAACAAAAACAATAGTATAGAAATAGTGTATTTCAAGTTGAAGTACAGCAAAAAGATAGAAAATAAAAAATATGTACTCATATGAAAACAATAATAAAAGCAAATACTTAATTACATAAAAACTATAATAAAAAAATAGTGTATTTGAAGTCATACTGATGAATAAAATGATACACACTTCACAAAGTGTAATCGTGATATTGCTCCATTATTTAGTTGTTCACACAGTTCATTTAGAGTTCTTAATTTTTGTTTTGCGCGTGTGTCTTTAACTCTTGCTGGTGTGTGTACAATTTGAATTTTAACATAAGTGTCTATTTGCAATTCCTTAAGCTTTTCGATAAAAATATAAATAGATGGATTTGTTGAATAAAATAACTTATTTAGTTTGGAATGAAACGCTTCGCATGCGTTTGTGGTGTTAGTGATCGATGGAGTTGTAGTAGCCCACATATGTGGAGGAAAAGGAGCATCGTCTTCTATGTATGTCTCCAATAAATAATCGGCGTATTCGTCAGCCTGTGCATGAGCAGGTTTTTCGGCAAACAAATCTAAGGCGAAACAATCGCCTACTTCGTCAGGATTCAAATACGTTAATCCAAATGTATATCGCAGCCTACTACGGAATCTCTGTTCCAAAGTTCTGCTGCTAAACCCAAAATTTGGATTTTCCTGAACCACGATTGGTGCAAATGGAAACGATAACCATAGATTTGTGCTGATGGCCATATAGCGCGAACCGCTGTGTGAATGCTTTTCTCAAAATCTACAAAAACTTCAGCTGGTCGTAATATTGTAGAGTGACGTCGAAAGATTTCTTTTGTTAGCATTTCAAATAATGTTGCATACGTTTCACTGCGTTTATCAGGCAACAAACAAAACATCAATGGAATATAATGTCCATTATTAAGTCCGTGGATTGTAAATAATTGTAAAAAATATTTTGTACAATACGAAAATGTACCGTCCATGTACACTTTACGCATTCCACATAAACTTCTAACATTCGTTTCACAAGAAAACACTATAATATTGCTCACTGGACAGTTTATAAAAACGAAACTTTCATCCTTGCTTGTTTTAACATTAGCAGCTTCCACTATATCATGGACTTCTGTTTTATTTTGTGGTAACGGCCCAGGAAGAAATTTTCTCCATGCATTGTACAAATTTCTTCGGATATAAGTGAAATCTGTTATCGTAATTGTTTCCGGCAGTTCCTTAGCTAGTTCACGACCAATAATTTTCGCTGGTTTTTCGGAAATATCATCAACGGCTTTACGTTTACACGGCATTTGAAATCACTTTTCGGTTTAATTTACTCTGATTCTGTTCATGATTATGTTCTAGCTGGCTTCTGCTCACTAAATTTTCTGCACCAAGCGTAAACACTTTTGCGGTACAATTTAAGGATTCTTTTGTACAACGCCAAAACACTTCGCCACTCTTCAACACTTTCTGTTTTGAAAAGGTGTACTTGTTAACCACTAACAAACATTTTCCGTTACTGTCCACGAAAGAGACCTCCATAATTCTTAACAGTGTGCAACAAAACTCGAGACTGAGAAACGGCTCTAATTTCTTACTTTAAGCAAACGCCACAAACAAGATAGAAATAACTAAATACACAAACTAAATGTTTCCCTATATATAGAATATATTATAGCATAATACAATAGAGGCCCGCCCACAATAGATGTACAAATAAAAATACATTTGAAATAATCTATTTGGTCATTAGGAAATTCCTTAATTTATTAACGTCTAATTTCTTACTTTAAACTTTAAAGCGATCATTACCCGAACGGTACTGGTGCCTAGATTACCTGTGGGATTAAGCAATCCTTTTTGCAGGGCAGGTAAATCCATATACTTGGTGCCCAGTTTACATCCGCCCGGAAATGCGAATTAGACATGTTTGTTAACCAGTTAAATTTGAAATGTCCGACTATTAAATTCACGGTGGAAAAGGAAAACAATGATAGTATAGAATTTTTAGATACATTAGTAATTAAAAATAAACATAAAATAGAAATCGACATTTTTCAGAAAGAAACCAATGTCAATAGATTCATCATCGCGGATTCAAATCATAGTTATCAACATAAGACAGCTCCTTTTAATTTCTTAGTCAATCGGTTACTAAATTTTCCGTTAGCAAAAGAGAGATATGAAATAGAACTAGATTTCATTAAAAACATCGCGAAGTATAATGTCTTTGACATAGAAATAATCAATAAATGAATTAGAAAACTAAATTAAAAAAGACAATCCGTGAATGCACAAGTTTAATATCTCAATGTAACCAGGAGAAAAAGTACATGTGTTTACCATACCATCCTATCACGGAACAATGACACCAAAGTTAGTGGTACAAGAAGAAAGTCAAAAGTAATCATAGATTATAACATAACAAAAGGCGGTGTAGACCTATGGATAAAATGACTAAAAGTTGCAGTGTGAAAGAAATGACAAGCAGGTGGCCATTAACTACTTTTTATAATATGATAGATATTACCGTTTTTGAATGCATCCACTAGTAAGGAAACTGAACCGCCATTTCATAATATTATGTACTAAGTGTGTTGAATAAAATTACTTTGTAATCATTATGCAAATTACTGATGTAAGTGTTTATTTATAAATAACCAAAGAATAGCAAAAATAAGTTTGAACATAAAGAAAATCACTGTAATTCATACAGGGGTCCCATGGACCCTGACAGTAGTTATAGCTAGTTCTCTTTTCAGTAGACAGAGGGTTAAAGGTTGCCGACCACTGGGTTGTTCATTACCTCGTTGCCAGAAATATAATGTTATGGTTACCTTGCGGGGCGAATTTTAAGAAGTCACATGATAACTGCACTGAGGAGACCTTTAGATCGAAACGCATGTGTCTGTAGTTGAAGTGACTATTGGTTAAATACGTTGTGTATGTCCATGTGTACAGATACAAGTAAGTTTTTAACATATTTGTATTAATTTGTACACACACGGGGTATGGTTCATCTTTTCAAAATTTGAATCCTATATTGCCATAAGCTTTTACGCAATGATAGGGAATATATTATACTATTTCATATATTTACACGTTGTATATACAGTTTAAATGCGATCAACAAAAATAATTGACTAACATAAGGGAAACCGCAAACGTACACTCGAATAACGTCATAGTCATACAATTCTTTTTATTAATCCGATATAATAGTTGTTAGTTGTGTTATTCCGTACGCTCAGAGACTCGTAGAATATGCAAACTCATTTCGTTATGGCTATTTTCGTTGCAGTAGATTTGATATCTAAAGCGTAAATTTGCGGGTGGCGTTTTTTTTTTTGAGTATATTATACCACCAACGCACACTGTAATACAAGAGAACGATGTCATCAACAGAAGTAGAAATGCTTTTCATTTCGTTTGGCATACTTTTTTGCTGTTTTGTTTCAGTAATTGAACTGCAGATGGTGAGTCAGATATGCAATCCTCAATTTCCCCATTTCTTTTTTCGTTGTCGATTCTCTCCCTGTCTCTCCACATTAAGTGCCGTGGATTCGTGAGTGTATTCATTACGAAGAAATGTTAATAAGCATTTATATTAATGGGTAGAATTAACACAAAGCGAAGATTCCTTATAGTATAGGATTTATCATGCAAAAAATCAAAACACAGGACTATAGTAGCTAATAGTTCGCTAAAATTCTTGAAGTACTAGTTTTAGTATCTGTTAGCAAACTGCCTGTTAAAAGTTGCGGATATTGCGAGAAATTGACTTTAAAACAAAAATTTGCAAACATAAATGACAAAAAGTTTTTATTCTAAAATAAATTAACGAATCTGCTAACTTAAAATGATTTCTAAAGAAAGACGATAAATTGAAAGTGACATAATTTCTTCTTGCATGTAAATCATTTTAAAAAGGAAACGCTTTTAATAGGTAGTGCGGCCATCACGAGCTTCTATAACTGCTTGGCAACGTCTCCGCGTACCTTCCATTAAATTGTTCAGCACATCTTGTCTGATTTGCATCCAAAGTTGAGGCAGTTGATTCCCCAACTCCCGAGGAGCTTTAGGGTATGGTTCGTATGCACCTAATGCTCTTCGAAGTTGATACCAAACATGCTTGATGCAATTTAGGTTGGAAGATCTCGGGGGTAATGGCAAATGAGAAATACGTAGATTTACTCAAGCTACAACTGACACATCGATGCGGTATTGTATTATCGTCAAGAAAAATGAAATATTGCCCCATAGCGGCGTGAAAATATGGAATCATATTGCTGATTTGCTATCTATAAATCCCACCGTTCATATTCCTATCCAAAACTAAGTCCTTGCGTCCACTAAAACACATTCCTTCCCACACTGTAATCGAACCCCCTCGAAATGGATGGATTTCCTGAATAGGTCGACGATTTCTGGGTATTAACGAATTGGTACAAACTCGTACACGTCGACTATCAGAATATCTTCCAAAACAAGATTGGTCGCTGAAGAGTATGTGTGCCTTAGAAGGAAGATACCGTTAAGTATGGGGAAACATACGACGGTTTTCCAGGCTTGACTAATTACAGTTGCAGCCTGCGCCGAGGAAATGTGGAAAGCCCGCTACGCGACCAAAATCGACATAATGACTGATAACCAGGCAGCTATTAAAGTCATTATGAATCCATTTGCCAGTTATAAACTGGTGAAGCATTTTAACAGGTCCTCAATAGACTGGTATAAGACAATACTGCGTCACTAATATGGGTGCCAGGACATGAGGGAATTAAAGGCAATGAGTTAGCTGACGAACATGCAAAGGAAGGTACTAAAAGGAACTTTATAGGACGAGAACCTGTATGTGGAATCGCTAAGGATTCCTCTAGAAGGGAGTTCTGGTCATGTCTATAAAGAGAACATAAACAGAAATGGAGGCAAACAGAAAGTCAACTACTACTGAGGGAGCTGGTCGCTAGGTTTTCAAACAACCTAATTCGTAGTAACAAAAAATAAATTAAAATGATTACCAAATTAATAGATTGTCCTTTAAGGAAGCATGTGTATAGCATGGTCGTTGTTAGCGAGCCTTGGCGTAGGAAATATGAAAGAACAAGACGAATCCAGCCTTCATGTAATATGCACTTGTGAGGAAGTGACTCAGACAGAAACATTTCGGAAGCGATCTACTGGATCCTACGAGGGTACACAAACTTCCCCTGAGAACGAAGAGAACGACTTTTATCGAGGACACAAGACTAATAGAGTGGAACTAAGAACTAGTGTGGAACTAAGTACTGCTAAGTGCTACAAAGAGCACTGTATTCAAGTGCCTGGACTTGCTGGCGTCCAACCCAAAACTAGAAGTAGAAGTATTAGTAGCCCTTCTGCAGAATATCTTTAATAGATTTTGTTTGTAAATTTTTGCAGTTCCTGGTATTTCTGGTATTGATATATTCGTTAGCGCAATAAAGTTCGTTTCTAAAATATTTATTGCAGTAACAATTCTTCTTTCAATAATTTAATAGCGTTTCCACTGTATTTTTATCTATAGTTACTTAAACGTTTTCTCTACATCCTAAGTACATTGTTTTTTTAATTCCGATTGCAACACATACTATATTAGCACCGTAAAAACTTTCGGAATCAGTGCCTATAGTTACTTAGTTATTAATTTTGCTAAGGATACTCGATCACACAGTCAATAAGATTTTATTATCATATAATAATATTCTTTATAAATGTTAGTTAATAGTTGAAATTCTTCGATATAGATATAAATGTGTTTCGCAACTACGGTCATATTTGAAGAATTTAACTTGCGTATAGCGAAAATTTAATAATATGGAATTAGAATATTTATTTATAGACTTTCAACAAGCATTTGACAATATTAGAAGGGGAAAGCTTATATTAGTAACGAGAAAATTCAAAGTGCCAATGAAACTAAGAAGGGTTGTAATAATGACCCTAGAAGCAACAAAACTTAGTCTGAAAGCATCGAAAACCGTAACGAACGAATTTGAAACAAATAAAGGTGACAGGCAGGGCTACTTGTTGTCCGCGACGTTATTCAATTTTTCTCTGGAGCATGTGACAACGAAAATAAACAAAGGTACACTAAGAACACGAGGAAGCCACGTGATTGCGTATGCGGATGATGTGGTAATAACAAAAAGGAGAGAAATAATGTTCGAAATACTACAAAAAATAATTAAAGAAGCGGAGAAATTAGGTCTGTAAATTAATGAAACAAAAACGAAGTTGATGAGAATTGGAAAAAACGACGAAGAAAGCAAAAGCATTAAAATAGAAGACTTGACATTTGACGATGTTGAAAAATTCAAATATCTGGGCATTATGATATCAAACGTTGGAAATAGAGATACTGAAATAAAATAAAAAATTATGTCAAGAAATAGAGCCTCTTATGAAAATAGAAAATTGTTAAAGAACATAAATCTTTCTAAAACAAACAAAATAAAAATATCTAACCCGCTAATAAGACCAGCACTAATGTATTCAGCGGAAACGATGAATCACCAAGAAAGACGAAGAAAATTTAAGAAAACTCGAACGAAAAATATTCAGAACCATAATGGGACCAATTAAGCTAACAGACAATGACTTTAGAATAAGAAGAAATGACGAACTGCAACAAGAAATCAAAGGAGAAGATGTAAATAAAATAAAACGGTAAAGAATAAAATAGTTGGGCCCATGTATGGAGGGCGGAAAAAGAATCAAGGTGCTATTGAATTGGAAGCCCGGAGGAAAAAAGAGAAGGCATAGACCGAGATGCAAATGGCAAATGGCTAGGTAGTAGAAGATTTACGAGGCGAAGGCGGTAACAACTGGCAGGAAAAGCAAAGAATATGAAACTCTGGAAAGAAATAAACAGGAAGATATGAAGAGCTAGGATAGGGACTGATCCACCCCGAAAATGAGGACTTACAAAGCTTCATGAAGCTGCCAAGCCCCCTATGAGGTGTTTTGACCATTATATATATATATATATATATATATATATATATATATATACATATAATTCTAGAAAATTTCTTGACCGAACTAATAAGTTCTACTAATAAATAAATTCACTACTATTTGGGTTATCGGTCTGTTTTAATTAAAACTAAATTGTTCTAAGCTCAGTATTTCGTCAATATATTTTTCGAATTCATGAGGAGTAACATTGCAAAATACACTTTACTACTCCTGATGAAGTCAAAAAATATATTGACGAAATATTGAGTTTAGAACAATTGAGTTTTAATTAAAACAGACCGATAACCCAAATAGTAGTGAATTTATATATATATATATATATATATATATATTTAGTGTTTAAAGAATTTTGTTTTTCTTTTTTATTTTATTGGCCGTGTTTTAATATTAAAAATAATAGATTTTTATTGGTTTTAGCGACCTTTTATTGAATTTTGATGTTTGTTTACAACGTTTCGACTTTTATCAATTCAGTCTTTTTCAAGCATCTGGAAACAAGAATCATTGCAATGAACATGAGAAATGTGTTTATGTTAAGAAATGAATTACGAATTAGGTTAGCATTTTACGTAGAAAATTAAATAACATTAAATTAAAATAGCTTAGAATGGTAGGGGGACATTTAAGTGGTTAATATCTGTATGAATTAATTGGAGACTTAACAATTATTAACAATTATAAGTTTAAAATTAGATTAAAAAATGATTACAAATTGAGTTAACATTTAACATTGAAAATTACATAAAATTAACATAAAAAAATAGCTAAAATGAATAGGTAGGGAGACATTAAGGTGACTAACAACTGTATGAATGAATTGGAAAGTTGAATTACACTACAATAAGTAAAGAGAACAAAGAAAAGATAAATAAACTCACATTTGTTGTTCGTTTTGTTTTATAAGGGTACGCATTTTGTGACACATGTGTAATTTTGATTTTGAAAACACCAAAGTAATAACACAAAAAAAGAACACAAAAGCTAGAGAGGTCTTAGAAATTATACACATTTTCAAAAATAGCAAAACAATCAACGACAGAAACGAAATCGATGGGCTTTCAAAACTCTATTACCCTCTCATAAAACAATAGAAAAATCAAAAAAATCCCCCTGCACGCACAAGACAAAAACGGGGAAAAAATAGCTCCCATTAGAAAAAACAACGTTAACATATACCCCTTAATACGGTCCTGACCACCATGCTCATTCCAAAACAGAAATTAAAACCCCCGCAAACTAAAGTATTAGTTCACTTACAATATCCGCACAAGCACTATCGTTCTAAGAAAATCGGTCTCGGATGTCAAACACATGTGTCACAAAATGCGTACCCTTATAAAACAAAACGAACAACAAATGTGAGTTTATTTATCTTTTCTTTGTTCTCTTTACTTATTGTAGTGTAATTCAACTTTCCAATTCATTCATACAGTTGTTAGTCACCTTAATGTCTCCCTACCTATTCATTTTAGCTATTTTTTTATGTTAATTTTATGTAATTTTCAATGTTAAATGTTAACTCAATTTGTAATCATTTTTTAATCTAATTTTAAACTTATAATTGTTAATAATTGTTAAGTCTCCAATTAATTCATACAGATATTAACCACTTAAATGTCCCCCTACCATTCTAAGCTATTTTAATTTAATGTTATTTAATTTTCTACGTAAAATGCTAACCTAATTCGTAATTCATTTCTTAATATAATTTTAAATTTAAAATTGTTAATTTAATTGTTATATCACACGAAACAAACACATTTCTCATGTTCATTGTAATGATTCTTGTTTCCAGATGCTTGAAAAAGACTGAATTGATAAAAGTCGAAACGTCGTAAACAAACATCAAAATTCAATAAAAGGTCGCTAAAACCAATAAAAATCTATTATTTTTAATATATATATATATATATATATATATATATATATATATATATATAATAACTTCGTGACCTTGGTATGATATGGTAAACCTAATCAGTAGGCGATTAAAGGCAAGTCATTTATATTTTGTATTCTCTTGATAAAGGCGTACTGCCGAAACATGTAGAGTTTTTTAAATACATATATTTTGAAGTAATATATAGACCTTTAATCGCCTACTGATTAGGTTTACTATATATATATATATATACTACTACATTACTACATTTTTAAGTGTCAATTAATAAATACATTAATAACAGATGAGTTTTATTTATCAGAACATACACATAATGACAGATGTATTTTATTTGTCACTACCAACACGATATTTTCAAGAAATACATTCATGGCTTGCTAGAGGGTAAATATAAATGATCATATTGTATTATGCTGTAAACTCTACTTCACTATGGAACATGACACAAAAAACAATAAACAATTATAAAAACAAACATTATAATATGACGCGTAGTACTTGCAAAGCACCGATTGCACTGGTGAACACAGTTTTGTTTTCTTATACGAGAATACGTAATACAGACATATCTGTATATCTTTTGCAATGCTGATTCTAAATTTGATTTAAAATTTGTTCCATCACGTCAGGATTTTGAGATATTTTCTTAAATAGTTTTTTCACATTAAATTTTACAAACTTTCAAAACTACTTTTATATAGAAAAGATACAACCAAAGAAGTTGTTCTGTCGAAAATTGACTGGACATGTCTCAACATACTCTTGCATGTTTTCAACATCAAAGCACTTAAACCACGCTCGTTTTTGCTCTGGAACCAATCAAATCAAGAATTGGAAGAATTTGGTTGTGTGAATATATATTCAATGTGAGTCGGTTTGTGATAGTTGAACGTCTTTTTAGTTCATAATGTCGCGTATTTGTATAAATAATCCAAACAGTTTCTTTTATGTATGTGGAGAATTCACTACCGACAAGCGTTAGCGGAATATTTCACCTTTAATACAAAAGTTATGTTTTCACTACTTTGGTTTAACCATTAAACATCAACATGCGTTGCTGCTGTGCTGTGCTGATACTCTGAGAGGCTGGTCAAACGGGAAGAAAAGCGCTATGTCATTTGCAAGACCTATGATTTGGCGCGAACAAACGGACCATTCACTGATAACTACTTTCGCTGTACGAAAACTTTCGGGTCTCCAACAAGAGTAAAATATTAGCTAGTCTGCCCTTTACTACTCGTCTAGTGCCTCATTCAGAAGCCTTTCCAGTTACCAAGACCCATAAGTGTTTCGAGTGAAGAATGTGATATTACAGAATCAGAAGAAGCAAGTGTCAAGTTATCGACTAGCGATGATGAATATTTTCCATCTGAAGAGGACGGTCCACACCTAATAAATAATCTTTTATCATTAAATGATCTTATTCGAGACCTGAATTTGTCAAAAGCTAAAGTAGAAATTCTAGACTCCAAGGATGGAAACTGTTAGCTCCAGGTACACATATTTCTGCGTAAGGTAATCGTCAGAAAAAACTTTGACAGTATTTTTCAACCGACTAAGGCCTTCCACACTGCAGTAATGACAATGATTTGATGTTGGCATTATGTCACCAACACCATTCTGAAGAATGACGTCTTTTTATCGATGCTCCGAAATTAAGTTTGAAAGCTGTCATTCTTCACACTTGAATCGTGTATCCATCCATCTGACCGCGCATCCACTTAAAAGAAACGTATGAAAATAACATCTTTTCTTCTAGACAGAATGAATTATGAAAATGTGCAAACGGTATATCATCGCAGACCTCAAAGTTGTAGCAATTCTACTCGGTTTACAACCAGGGTATACAAAGAATTACCCATTTCTTCGTGAGTGGGACAGTCGATCAAGGAATTCCCACTACACTGTTAAAGACTGGCCAGTAACGGTTCAGTATATTCCTGGACAAAAGACTGCTTCATAAGTCACTAGTTGAACATTATAAAATACTACCACCATTACACATAAAATTAGGTGTAATGATAAATTCCGTGAAAGAAATATCTTAAACAAAAGTTTCCTAACATTTCAGATACAAAACTTAGAGGGGGAATTTTTGTAGGATCCCAAATTAAATATCTGTAACAATATAAAAATTCGAAGAAACCTTAAGTGACTTGGAGCGTATTGCTTGTAATGCTTTTTGGTTTTCAAAATGTGGCCCATAATTTTCTAGGAAACAGAAAATCTAATAATTATATTGCACTTTAATGAACTTCTTAGAAGTTACCATAAAATGGGCTGTAACATGACCCTTAAAATACATTTTTTGCACTCGCATCTGGATTTCTTTCCTCCGAACCACGGCGACGTGAGTGATGAACATAGCAAAAGGTTTTAATCAGACATTTCTATTACTGAAAAATGTTATCAGGGCAAATGGAACAGTGAAATCCTTGCTAATTACACAGGCCTGCATTTTTCAACTCTTTGAATGTTGATTTAAAAATTTTAACTGTTTTCTAGTAATTGGGTAGCGCTGATTTCAAATCTGCTTTTATTTTTTTTGTATCACGTAAGGTTATTTTTCAAACCAGTAAAATAAAAAAATATAGAAAAAACACGATTTATTTCATTTATAAGCTAGTTTTATATTATATTAAAAAAAATACAAAAATATACACATAGAAACTATTAGAAATAGTTATTTATTCTTTATGCTTCTTAAAAAATCGTTTTAGTTTTTCAGAAAAGCTTCGTTTGGTTGTTTTTCTGTCATATTCAGCTAAAGGAAGATCTGAAAGTAGTTTCTGGGGCAAGCAAATTTTTTTGTTTCAACCTAGACCCCAGTACTTCAGAAAGATCTTTTGAAAGTCCCAAATCTCTTACTGAATCATTCAGTTCGGCCTGTGAAAATAGCTGAGGTTGGTTTTGACCTGAGGTTGATGGTTCAAAATCAATATCCATCTGTACGGAGCCGGAAGTTGAAAAGGTTTCAATATTTTCTTGTAGTACTTTGGGGGGTGTAGGTATAGGTACATGATCACTGTGAGGAACTGGTCTGATAGCTGATTTAGTATTGTTTGGGTACAAAATATGTTTCAAAGTTTTTCTATTATGCCCCTTAATATCACAAAGACAAAAGTAGCAATCTTCATGATGATTTTGCGGTTCTCTCCAAACCATCGGTATTCCAAAAGGAAAGCTTTTTCTATTCCGTATGGTCCAATGTCTTAAACCTTCTTCACATACCTGACAAACAACGTGCGGTGCCCAATCTTTATCTTGATCTCCTAATTTGATTTTGAAATAAGCATAATATACATTTTTCACAAATTCACTAATTGGTCTCTTAAACTTTTTCAAGACGAAATATCCACAAATATAACAGAAATCATCTGGTTTGTTTTTGCAACACCGGCTAGACATATTTTTAAGCAATGTTTATTTATCAAATACCACGCACAACACTAAAGACAAATTAATTTTACTTGTTTACTGATCGACACTCAGAGCTATAAAGAAGTAAATGACATTAAAATATACATTTTGTTTGGAGTGATAAACTTGAAATCCTTCTTCGCAGTACTAATAAAGTGAAAGCATAATAAATAGGATTTAGCAGGTAAAAATTCCCGGAAATCTTGTCCAAAATTAATACATGTAATAAAAGATTTACATCTGGTAATGAGAGCCTATTTAACAAATTTCTTTAAAACCACAACAGAAAATCATTTTTGGGTTAATACCTAGAATGTGAAGTAGTACATTCATTTTAAAATGTATTAAAACGTCTATTATAAGATTTTTTTATATTTTTTTCTTTTTCTTTTGTGCAAAAAAAAATCTGTGGATGGTAGAGACCAACTGTATTTTAATTAGTTATTGCTATATAAAAACTGAGCTTAACAAACAAAAATCACGTCATCACAAATTTTATGCAGGCCTGTGTTATCATTGTTGGACATTGATATCAGAAAGTGTCGAAGAATAGTATAAAAGAAAAACACTTTAAACGAGACCATACCATACAGCTCCATAGAATTTACATACCTAATAAATATTATTTCATTTACTCTTCAATATTTTTCTTCCGAAACCCGATGTGACAGAAGAAATTTGTTGTTGTTATTATTGTTAGAAGTATAAAAGAATCGAAAATTATACATAGTTTCTAAAGAAAAATAGAAAAAATGAAAATTTGTTGACCAGTGCTATTTATTACTTAGATAAATAAGTTTCGTATATCATGTAATGAGTACATGAACATCGTTGATAGAAAATTCAATATTAATCTTTTCTATGGTCTTAATTATTGAATTTAGGTCATTCAATATTTACTTTGCGTATTTCGTAAAATGTACTGTGTACGTCGCAGGAAATCTAATAAACGAAGTTATTAGTCACACTCCATTGACATACGCGTGTCAAGATTTCTCGACGTCGGCACTTCAATAGGGTAGGTTCCTAAGTTACCGATCTACACTTACTGACGTTTAATAAACAGAGAAACAGTGCTTAAACGATATCGACTGAGTTCAACGTTCTAAACGAAACCTATTCAAAAGTCTGGAGTAAGTTTAAAGTTATTGGAAATGAAATATACTTCCTCGACGAGCATCTGGTGACATTTTGAGCGAGTGAATTTCAACGAGGTTATTGAGTTGAATTTAGTTAAATTTTAAACTTGATATTCATTTTATTTTATAACGGGTGTTCAGAAACATTCGAAGTCAAGTGGGCTCTGAACAAAAAATCGTATATCTTTACTTAAGTATCTGGTTTGTAATAATTACAAATTTGTTAAGCTCAGTTTTTATATAGCAATAACTAATTAAAATACAGTTGGTCTCTACCATCCACAGATTTTTTTTTGCACAAAAGAAAAATAAATTAAAAAAAAACCTTATAATAGGCGTTTTAATACATTTTAAAATGAATGTACTACTTCACATTCTAGGTATTAATCCAAAAATGAATTTCTGTTGTGGTTTTAAAGAAATTTGTTAAATAGGCTCTCATTACCTGATGTAAATCTTTTATTACATGTATTAATTTTGGACAAGATTTCCGGGAATTTTTACCTGCTAAATCCTATTTATTATGCTTTCACTTTATTAGTACTGCGAAGAAGGATTTCAAGTTTATCACTCCAAACAAAATGTATATTTTAATGTCATTTACTTCATTATAGCTCTGAGTATCGATCAGTAAACAAGTAAAATTAATTTGTCTTTAGTGTTGTGCGTGGTATTTGATAAATAAACATTGCTTAAAAATATGTCAAGCCGGTGTTGCAAAAACAAACCAAATGATTTCTGTTATATTTGTGGATATTTCGTCTTGAAAAAGTTTAAGAGACCAATTGGTGAATTTGTGAAAAATGCATATTATGCTTATTTCAAAATCAAATTAGGAGATCAAGATAAAGATTGGGCACCGCACGTTGTTTGTAAGGTATGTGAAGAAGGTTTAAGACATTGGACCAAAGGGAATAGAAAAAGCCTTCCTTTTGGAATACCGATGGTTTGGAGAGAACCGCAAAATCATCATGAAGATTGCTACTTTTGTTTTTGTGATATTAAGGCGTATAATAGAAACACTTTGAAACATATTTTGTACCCAAACAATATTAAATCAGCTATCAGACCAGTTCCTCACAGTGATCATGTATCTACACCTATACCCCCCAATTTACTACAAGAAGATATTGAAACCTCTTCAACTTCCGGCTCCGTACAGATGGATAGTGATTTTGAACCATCAACCTCAGGTCAAAACCCACCTCAGTTATTTTCACAAGCCGAACTGAATGATTTAGTAAGAGATTTGGGACTTTCAAACGATCTTCTGAAGTACTGGGGTCTAGGTTGAAACAAAAAAAATGCTTGCCCCAGAAATTACCTTCTCTTGGTATAGAAATCGTGAGGCTGGATTTGTAAATTATTTTGCACAAAACGGACCACTCGTATACTGCCAACCAATTGCTGATCTACTTACTTTCCTCGGAGCTCCTGAGTACACACCTTCTGACTGGAGACTTTTCATCGACTCATCAAAAAGGAGCCTTAAAGCTGTTCTTTTACATAATGGCCATGTTTTTGCTTCTGTTCCGGTTGGCCATTCTGTTCATTTAAAGGAAAACTATGAAAATTTACAGGGATTACTTTTAAGAATACAATATGAAAATCACAACTGGGAAGTGTGGAGATTTAAAAATTTTAGGCCTTCTCTTGGGTCAGCAGTCTGGATATACTAAATTTCAATGTTTCCTGTGCGAGTGGGATAGCAGAAATCTAGAACAGCATTGGATAAAAAGAGACTGGCCACAAAGGGTGACTTTAACACCTGGAACCAAAAATGTAATTCGCGAAAGTCTTATTGACCCTCAAAAAGTGTTACTTCCACCGCTTCACATAAAATTTGGACTAAATATTTGTGTAAAACATTTCCGACTCTGTCAGAGGCAAAATTTAAGGAGGGAATCTTTGTAAGCCCGCAGATTAGGAGCTTGGTGAAAGATAAAGAATTTGAAAATGTGATGGAAGATAAGAAAAACATGCATGGCATGCTTTTAATGAAGTTGTACATAAATTTCTAGGGAATTATAAAGACACAAACTATGTTGAGATCGTTGAAAATATGCTGGAAAAATTCAGGATTCTTGGTTGCAATATGAGCATAAAAATTTACTTTTTACATTCCCATTTGGACGATTTCCCAGAAAACCTTGGGGACGTGAGTGAAGAGCAAGGAGAAAGATTTCACCAGGATATTAAAGAGATGGAAAAAAGATACCAAGGGCGCTGGGACACAAAAATGATGACCGATTACTGTTGGACATTGAGAAGAGATCTTCATTTAGCTCAGTATGACAGAAAAACAACCAAACGAAGATTTTCTGAAAAACGAAAACGTTTTTTTAAGAAGCATAAAGAATAAATAACGATTTCTAATAGTTTCTATGTGTATATTTTTGTATTTTTTTTAATATAATATAAAACTAGCTTATAAATGAAATAAATCGTGTTTTTTTCTATATTTTTTTATTTTACTGGTTTGAAAAATAACCTTACTTGATACAAAAAAATAAAAGCAGATTTGAAATCAGCGCTAACCCAATTACTAGAAAACAGTTAAAATTTTTAAATCAACTTTCAAAGTGTTGAAAAATGCAGGCCTGTGTTATTAAATGTCAACTGTTGTCTGTCAAAAATCAATCTATCTCAGATATGACTTAATATTTTCAAGGACTAGTTTGACTTTGAATGCTTCTGAACACCCGTTATAAACGAAATGAAGAGAATACATCGAAGCTTTTGTTTATCTTTCGGCTATACATAAAAAATATAAAACGCTTAAATTCCCATTTGACAATTAATATTTCACAATCTTAATAATACTCCCCAACTACTTACACTATTAAATTAAACGTAAGCATTACGGTACATACAATGGCATAATAAATTAAAGCGGTCGTCAGCGTGCTTCTACTGTGTCATTTCGCCAACAACCCACTAGGACCGCTCTTGCCGTCAAAACCGCATTTAATCCGGGGCCACTTCCGGTATGCAAACTTTCTCTAAAACACAAATCTCTTCGTCCCCTCTTAATTACCCAACCCAATTCCTAGCTCTGATGATAAGATGAAATAAGTTGGACTGGAGAGTTTCATCGTCCTAATTAGGAATAGGTTTGAGGTATCTGTTGTAACGGAAGCCAGATTGAAATAATGGCTTTTGTATAGGAAATATCTTGCAGTAGAAATTTATTATACTGGGTCCATTTTTTTATTATTACACATACATTTTTCTTATGTGTAACTTTAAAAAGAAAATTGTCAATATATTTGCAACATAGTAGGCAACCAGTCATACATTTATGTTTCGACGAGCGAGAACCATGTGCTTCTAGCAAAACCAGTGTTGCCAGTGCTACTACAGATCTATTTCAATGCAAATAAAATAATGATTCTGTAAATTCACTACTTTTAGTTCATGGGATCTACTATTTTTTTTTGTGTTGAAAAATTCAAGTTTCCAGCATACATGAAACTTTTTAAATCTATTACAAAACTGTTAAAATTTTTCGCGAAAGTATAGTAGAATCTAGTTCGGCAATAATACTTGTACTGGCAACAGTGGGCAATACAGAGCAAGATAAAGCCACGAAGAATTAGGTTATGTTTTTAGAAAAGAAAGTGCAAAATCTCAGGTTTGAATAAGGCAATTAATTTATTCTAACGATTAATTAAGACAAGCAAAACAACAAAATAACGGTGAAGATTTTTTCCTAGCTAGTTTTCGAAGTGTTCTCCTTGTCTTTCAAGGCAATAAGCAAGGCGATCTTGAAAGCAACGCGGTGTATTCCGAATAAATTCTGGGTTTATTCCATCATATTTTGTACGTATAGGGTCTTTCAGTTCGTCCGAGTTACGTATTTGCTCGTTATTATAAATTTTGCTTTTAAGGGAATCCCAAAGGAAGCTTTATTCGGAGATAAATCTTCGGAGCTATGGTATGGAGCCAAATCTGCCAATTCACCGTCATTGAAATGCGTTATTAAACAAATTCCTTATGGCGTTAGTAGAATTCACCGAGCCCATTCCAGTTGGAAATAAGGTTCATCAGCATTTAGAATCTCACTTGATGGAATGTTGCTTATTATTCCAATCCAGACATTGACTTTTTTTATTTAAAATTTCTTTGTTTTCATTTCACATATTTAACATAATTTCATAAAAATCATTTATCTTTCCCCAAAAACTCTTGTTGGTTTGATATCTTATATGGGTTATATTTGAATTCTTTCAGGGTTTTGTACACCAAACAGTACGATACTCTAAAATGTCTGACTACATCTAAAAGCGAGCCTACAGACCGTTCCTCTACATAACATAGGATATTCAGCTTCATGTGTTCTGTTAACACGTAATTGATTTTATTTTTTTTTGTGGGAATTTAGGAAACAACTATCGTCTTTGAATTTGTTAAAAATATTTAAAATTGTTTTCGCAAAAGGTAAGCCAGTCTCTGCAACCTTTTCATCTTTGTTGTACTTATCATGATTTAAATAAATTATCTATTTTTCAATAAAATGTATTTAATTTAAGATGCAAGTATGAATAAAAATTCAGAAATATTTGACGTAAAAAATGTTTTTCTCTCCATGGTAAACTAATTTAAGAATTAAGCTATAGGGAACTTCTGGCGTGTGACTGGTTGCCTATTATACCGCTAACGCATTGACAATTTTCTTTTTAATGTTGCACATAGGAAAATGTATGTGTAATAATAAAAAAGAAGCTGGTATATATGTATATATTGTCACCTTAGAGTAACATAGTTCTATGTGGACGCACAGCTGTTTTGAGAAATCAGCTGCTGAAGTTTGTGCGACCTCTAACTAATTTTGTTATCGAATTATGAACACAAAATTTATTTGGTTTGAAGCATAAACGGTTGTTTTTGTTCAACCTTTAAATATCCATTTTGTATGTTTGTTTATAAAAGAGATTTCTATAGTGTATAAATGCAGATAGAACTATGTTAGTCAAATTTATACAAATTTTATGACAATACATAGTTCTATCTTCCACTTAGAACTTTGTTTAGTTAAAAGTTTTAGTAAAATGGTCGAATATTGAAAAGAACAAAGTATTATCTTAAAATTTTATTAAAGAAAAGAACACACTACATATTAAAACAACAAACTACATATTAAGTAAAAATGATTACAAATGCAAAAAAGCACTATAAAATTGTTTATCCAATTCGGGCATCGTTTTCATCATCTTTTGGATTGCTTCAAGTTTTTCTTTTGCAATTTCTTTTTTCTTTGGCAGAACCTTCGGTATTAAACTTGCTATCTTTAAAACCGATTGGTTATTTTTTACTTTGTTTTTTTTACCCGGACGTGTTATACGAGGAACAGTATTGTAAATGAAGGTTTGTGTAAACGATTCTTCCAAATGACTCCGTTTACAAAGCACTTGGTGTAAGACTTTACTAACGAATTTCGTCGCAGAAACTTTAGAAAAAGGCACTTTATTGTAATATAATTTTGATGCACAGTCTCCATAATCTTTGAAGTCGCTTTCCTTCATTTGCAAAATAACAAAAGGGTTCTTTCTATTAATCGTTTTAAGTTCTTTAATAAAACTTAATGGGGAGTAGAACTCCTTTAATTGCATATGCTTTTCAATTTGGCTGTGAATATTATCCACTTCCTGGACCGCCCCATGTCCAGGAATCGAATATTTCATAGTAATGCTTTCCAATTCTGGATGGTCTCTAAGCGTATCTAAAGCACAAATGGATATGTGCGAGTTTCTATTTTGGGGAACGCAACTGTCGCTCCATGTTATTAAATTAGTGATATTGTTGTCTTCCAAAACTCGATTGACTATTTTTCTGAAAGCACTGGCCAGGCAATTTCCATTCCTACCTTGAGCAGTTTCAATCCATACAGCACAGTATGCAGTTTTAGTAATTGTTAAATATCCTGTTAAGTTGTACATAGTCAGTTTAGGTAAATAAAAGAAATTTCCTACTGAACACCTTGGGCATGTTATCACATTTTCCAAATCGAAACATAAAATAGGTATGTTGCCCTTCTTGTCGTTTTCTTTTTCTTTTCTCATTGCATCTTTTTCAGTTGTATGCTTTGTCATTTCTTCCTCATCACTTTGCGTTAATACTCCCTCTTTCTTCTTCATGCAATATCTTGAGCAATTTTCACATACATCTTTTTTGGGTTTGTGAAACCAATAATTAAAATTGGTGTTAAAAATTCTTCTGTACATTGAAAGTTTAACTGGATTGTTATTGTTATTTTCGGTACAGTAAATCAGATAGAGGTCATACATTTTTTGAACGTTCAAAGTAGCCTCAAGGTATTTTCTTTGACTCTGGGCTCTGCAGTAATGAGACTCTACAACAGGAAATTGGTTGATGTGTTTTATTACTGCTTGTTTTCTTTCATCACTATTTTTTCTGCTGCTAGTTTTTCCTCGTAAACTTTTCTTAGGGCTGCTGCTATCAGCAGCGTGAACCATATATATTGGCTTTTATGATATGTTCAAAGTTTCCAGAAAAAATTGTTTGCATACCCGGAATGGCTCTTCTCGGATCTTGAAATAGAATTTGAAAGAATAACTACGGCGAGAGGGTTCTTCCACAGTTTTTCGAGATTTTATGTACCTTTCCGTATTTTGTTTAAGAAACAAATACTTTTCATTTTGATTTAATTGATAGTAGTAGTTGAACATTGACTTCCTGTCATTTTCAGGTATGTTGCTAGAGCATTTAAATTTGCAGGCCTTATAACAGCCTTTCTTATTCACAATCTTTTTGGCGCTAACTTTTTTCCACGTACACTTACATACTCCTTACCAGACTGACAGAGTTTCTGCCTAACGTTAGTTTTCCATAAATTTGGTTTACTTAATTTTTTTCTTACAACTTTTGGTGAATTTGTTCTGTTGTTATTATCATTATCAACAATTTCATTCATGTTTTCGTGAGTAATATTTTCAGTATCAGGTGCAACTGTAGTGCTTGCTAAGAGATTTTCGCGGTCTCCTTCAGAAATGCTGTCCATGTTATTTTCAGAGATTACATTTTCCGTGTCTTGTTGTTCCGTGAATAGGGTAGTTTCATTATCCATATCCAAAGCAAAAGTATTCTCTGCAGAAATTGAAAACTGAGAATCATCACCTTGCAAAGTATTCTGTATAACAATTTCAGCATTAAAATTTGAAATCATTTCCAAAAAGGGGTCCTCGTTTCCTTTAGATCTAAATATATAGAATATCTAAATTAACATAATAATATATAAATCTACACAATTTACTTTACTTACTCGTTATTAACAACTACAACCTCCTGCGACTCCATTCTGTATATTCAAGATTTTATCCTCTAGTTCTGACACAACACAATTTTGACACAAGCGGGAATATATTCTAATAAATTTTTAGGTTATATTATTATGCGCCAACTAAACAAAAGTAGTATAACAAAGGTTTAACTACAATCACTTGCAACAGCAAAGTTCTAACTGAGGCACATAGAACTTTGCTTTCCTAATGATGTGCATATAGAACTTTGTTACACTAAAATAAATTTAAAATGCTCACAGATAGAACCCTGTTGCATTTGTAACTTGGTTATTTGATGCCAGATTTCTCCAAAATATTATAAAATATTGCAGATATAACCCCAATATGCTAAAATCTCAATTTACACAAAAATTGCAGTTAAAACCTTGTTATTCTAAGGTGACGATATATATTTTCTTAGCCGTTCTCTTAAGTATAAAAGATTAATTTTACTTGGAATTCGGCTTTTTAATAAATTCTTCTTCAAATAAAATACTTATTTTAACGTTTAGATATTTATTGTCGTCTTCAGACAGATATTAATTATAATAAATTTGAATGTATCTTTTTTACATTTTCTCTTTTTAAACAAATATATTATGTACACTGACTTTTACGCATATTGACTTTTACGTACTGTAGAACCAATTGAACTTTAAAACTGTTTCTAGTTTTAATTTCATTTGAAGGTTAGAAAGACTAGGTACTGGGTACTGATCTCTTGCTAAAAGAACTATATGGCAATGAATGTTTATCACGTGCGCAAATATTTGAGCGGTATTTTCGAAGATGGTCAGAAGATGATTCCCCCTTCTACGTCAAAAACGGATGAAAATATTGAAAAAATCGGTAATCTGATCCTATCTGTTCGTCGGTTAACTGTTTGTGCGATTGCTGAAACTGTAGCAATTGACAAAGAATGCGTAAGGCAAATTTTACGTAAGAATTTAAATAACAAAACGTGTGTGCAAAAATGGTGCCGAAAATTTTCGCAATTGAACAAGAAGAAGCTCGTGAAAATATTTGTAATGGCACTTTAAATGCCATTCAAAATGACCCAGACTTCTTGAAAAGAGGGATAACATGTGACCAATCTTGGTTTTCACCTCTGATTCAGAAACTAAGCGTCAATCAATGGAAGAGTTCTACTTTAGCGACGCGAACGAGAAAATCAAGGTTCAAAGGTATGATGATTGTATTGTTCGATATCCATGGGATTCTGTACCTGAACTGGGTGTCCAAAGGTCAAACTGTTAATTAGCATTACTACCTTGAGGTTTGTGATTAAAGTAAGTAAATAGAACAACTATTCTCTTTAAAAAAATTAAATAAATTCAGCATTAATGGGATTTATACAATTTATGTAGTCAATTTTAACTATATATTCACAATTAATAAGTTTGTTTGTTAATAATTTTTTTAAATAATTGATGACAAACATTGAAGAAGGATGGGCGAATGATGACGAAATTAAAAAATGCAAGTGTGTTCTAAGGGTAAAGAGTATAACCAAAAAATGTTAAATTATATTAAATATAATTTTTATATAATTTCTTATAAACTTTTAAAAATAAACTGTCCATTTTTTAAGTTACTTCAATCAAATTACGATATATTTAGGTCGTCCAAATATTTTGGCCAGATGTTATAGAACGAGTGGAATAGAAAATTTTTAGTATGTATGTGCCACATAAAAACCTAATTTTTTAAAAATCTAATAATGAAAATTATTTCATATTCATAAAATATAAAGAGGAAGGAATAGATAACCGGCTTTTAGAAACGAGGTCTGTTAACAAATTTAAACTTAAATGAAGATTATAATGAAAAAATAATTATACTCAGAAGGATGGTTCAATAGAAGGCACTTTCTATTCTAAAGAGTACAAATATAAGAACGGGAAAACTAAAATTAATAAAAGAATCAGTTGTAAAATAGACCTAATAAAGGAGAATTACCGAAATCTATATGATTATTGAGTAAAAGGCCTGTATTTTTATATTTCAAAATTTCCATAATTTCAAGTAAATAAATTTAATTTTTTCGTTTCTTTGTGAGTAAAAGTTTGAATTAAAATTATGGGTTTCTTCTCTCAGGTGTATTGCATAATGTTAATCATTCTTGTTATTAATATACCTTCGTTCATGTTCTTTGATTCTTTTAGAAAATGATCTATATGGCCTATATCAATATTAGGGCATGAACTACATTCAAGTGTGTAAACTCCCGATTTATTGTTTTTATATAACTTTTGTTTATTGTTTTTAATAATTGAACCTAAAGAGTTGTTGGTTTTGAAAGCTATGTTATAATTATTTCTCGCTAAGAATTTAGAAGTTTTTTGCGTAAGATTACCAGTATAAATAAGAATTTTATATTTATTATTCGTAGCACGACTGTCTGTAGGGTATACTAATTTCTAACTTTGTTTATTCAGAATATTGTAAATAATATCTGGTTTGTATCCATCATTATAACACTCACTTTGCAAACATTTTATTGATTGGCGTAGATACGTAGACGATGTGTTAGCTTGTTTTACAGGTACAGGCAAGCAATTACCTTTTTTTAATATATTAACAATCTCCACCCTAACATTAAGTGCACGGTTGAAAAATAAATAAATAAAACCATTAATTTCCTAGATTTAACGATTTTAAATAAAAACAATAAGCATGATTTTTCCGTATACCATAAACCGTCGCATACTGATACAGTAATTCACAATAAATCCACACATCCATACTCACATAAAACAGCTTCGTTTAAATCTTTAATTCATAGACTTATTAGTACTCTCTTATCGATAGAAAATTATAGAAAAGAGCTCAACCACATTAGATAAATAGCCTATAACAATGGATACAAACCGGATATTATTAATAAACAATGTTACAATCAAGCTATTAAATTAGTATACCCTACAGACAGTCGTGACATGAATAATAAATATAAAACTCTTACTTATAGTGGTAATCTTACGCAAAAAATTTATTTCCAAATTCTTAACGAGAGATAATTATCACAAAGCTTTCAAAACTAAGAACTCTTTAGGTTCAATTATTAAAAACAATAAACAAAGAACAGATAAAAGCAATAAATCGGGAGTTTACAAACTTGAATGTAGTTCGAACGAAGTTCGAAAGAAATTATGTTAATAAGAAGAATGACGAACATAATGCAATACATCTGAGAGAAGAAGCCTATAATTTTAATTAAAACTTTAAAATTTTACACACAGAAAATCGCAAAAATTAAATTTACTTGAAATTATGGAAATTTTGAAATATAAAAATACAGACCTCTTACTCAATAATCATATAGATTTCAGAAATTCTCCTTTATTAGGCCTATTTTACTACTGATTCTTTTATTTATTTTAGTTTTCCCGTTTTTATGTTTGAACTCTGTAAACTTTGGTCTCTTTGTGTGATAAAGTTTACATCTTGAATAGAAAGCTCTATTATTGAACCGTCCTTCTGATTATAATTATTTTTTCATTATAATATTCATTTAAGTTTAAATTTGTCAACATCATTTAGGTTTAGCTAGCAATGCAACTCCATCCGAGGAAGATACTGTGTTTCGAAACAATTGTAATGGGATTTTACCTCAGCAAAGTGGAAATTAAGTAATATTGCTTTTTAATTTTTAGTTCAGTACCATAATATAAGTTCATGTTTGTGTGAAAGTATCTTTCCAGATACGCAGATACGTGTTTCATCTAATTACTGACTCCAGTGGCCACTACTGGAGAGATAGTTTCACCGTAAAAACACTCTTACCATATTACAAAAGATATTAAGAGCGTAGAAGAACATTCAACACAGTTCATTGACTAATGTCAATATCACGAACGCCAATATTACCATCACTGTTTTCATAACAAATGCAAACCCAAGCAAGAGGTTTCCGTCTGACGGCCACAACACCAACCGCAACCCGCTAAAGCTGTATTAACGCGCCTCCACTCTACTCGTATATCGGATCAATCGATATCGTATATAATAAAGTAATTTGAAAGATACTTGAGTAGGAAAAACCTCACCAAATTTTGAATGAAACAAATATATTTTTAATAATATAAAATATTATTTAAAACCGTATGTGGAGAATACAATACAGTTGATATTTGTGTGAAAGAATCCAGATATGCAGACATGTGTTTCATCTTACTACAGGATCATCAGTACGCACCACTGGAGAGATTCTTTCATCGTAATAACACTCTTACTATACTATAAAAGTTATTAAGACACGTGATGTTGACTAATGACAACCATCACTATGTCTTCATAACAAATGCACAGCCAAGCCATTCACATTCACACACATATGAGCTTGTATTGTGTTCTCCACACCCAATTTTTAATAATATTTTATATTATTAAAAATATTTTTGTTTTATACAAAAGGGTTGAGGTTTTAACTACTTAAGTATGTTTCAAATTACTTTGTCAGATAATCTGTGTTTATAACAACCACTTAAACAAGTATTTTTCTAGAATGAAACGCAGCTATATAAATAGTGCAATACGTGCTCATTGTAGCAGAATAATTATTACTTTTCATGGAAAATATGACATTAAAAACGTGGTCTCAATTTCATATCGACATATTAAAATAAAGCGCTCCAAGCATGTTCCTAAATTAGATCGCTCCTTGAAGAAATATGCGAGGAGGAAAGTCATTTCATAAGTTTCTCGTAATCACTCGTTCAAAACAGTGTATGAAGTTAATTTCCCCGAAGCAGTGTGTTCATATAACTACAGAAGTACGTGAACCTACTAAATATGTACTACCTTAGTGAGACTGCCATGAATACATAAAGGTTATTCATATGAAAATTATACAGTTTTCGAAATTTCAAATTTATTTCAGCCATATTTGATCATTAAATAGAGAATTTCGTATTATTTTTGGTTTGCATAATAAAGATTTGGTACGCTTTTAATATTGCCAAAGGATATATAATACTCATTTGTAGTAAATTTAGTAAAAGTATGAATTAAATATAGACCTTTTATGAAAAGTTCCAATTTTGCGTTAGTATTTGATGTTTATTTATTTATTTCGTATGAGAAGCGAAATCGAAAATTACATATTTGTGAATAAATCACTTTTATGACAAAAAAGGCCATAATAGATATTTATGTATTAAGGGAATAAACGACAGTTTTAATCCCGAGACAGTAAGTAATGTTCCATTTTCTGTTGAGGGATTATAGACGTTTATTCCCGAATTACATACAAAACTTTTCTCCCGACCTTAAATGTAATAATTTATTTCATTATTAGTTTGTCAGTTGATTGATAGATTGATCTGATGTCATTCAATTAAGTTGGTTTGTCATGAAAATGTGCATAGTTTCTGGTTACTAAGATAAAACGAGTTTACAAGTAAATTAGAACGAACCTTGCACAAGCACTACTGTAAGCAACCGCCAAGTTAAGATATCAGATGATTGTCCATATATAAATATTGTAAACTCATCTAATGTTACTATTACGATTACAAAATAAAATTGATTGATATATTTAAATGCTTCGTCAATCTGACAGTTAAATTAATTTTGACTTAAAAAAATGAACCAAAAGTCATTCACTACAGTATTCACTTTATTCCCTAGGGAAAATCGAATATTTGATTCCCTAGAGAATAAAGTAGTCTAATATATGTCAATTGTCAGATGTATAAGATGACACTTTATTCTCGGTCGGGAGAAAAACTAATTTATACACTAATATCTAAATTCTTCAAGCAGTCCAGTGCCGTAGGAGTTGCCTTACTCAGCTCGTGGGTGTCACCAGCGAAACTTCTTCTGGGGCAGTCGTTTACTATACGGGCCATAGTTTGTTCCACATTTTCGCAGTTGTAAAAGCTAATTTCCGTTTGTACAGCATTGAGTTGCTGCTTCCGCGGCCAGTGCGGAACCTACTTAATTGGGACGATTGCCGACGTGGGAGAATTACCCCCCCGTCTGAGGTTCTGAATGATTAGAAATTAAACCATTGTTCTTCAATTCAGGCAATCACTCACAGGTTTTTGTAATAACGTTACCATCAAATTCAACATGTAAACTAAATTTTGATGAAAATGCATATAATTGGTTCGAACGCCCATTAACTTTTGACAATGAAAAATTCGTGAAGTCACATTTATCCTGGAACGTGTGCATGCATTTCACTCTTATTGGAGCTTGTCAACACACGGTATCCTGGAGACAGACATTCCTTCCACTTCTATACTTCGAGTATATAGTTAATATATTGAACTTAATGTAAATTAGAATCAATGAGTATTAAATCTCACTTTACATGTAAATGTCGCCTAATGCGTTGTGTTAATTTCTACAATTCGACAAAGAAAGTATGTACCAGTATGCAGAACGCGACACGTCGCGAAGTCACCTTTCTAGTTCTTAGGATAATGAAAAATACGTAAACAGTCACGTTTCGCTCTTATTGGAGCTTGTCAACTCACGGTATCCTGGAGATAGACACGACTTCCACTTCTATACTTCGCTATTAGTTCTTATTTGCAGTAAATTCAATATATTAACTATATATACGCGAAGTATAGAAGTGGAAGAACGAGTTACTTTTCGGCCTGAAAACACAATCAAAAGTCTTCTAGGTAATACCAAAGATAAAGTAAATGTGAATTAGAAATCTGGTATGTACGAAATTAATTGCGGTGATTGTAATTTGAAATATATATGTCAAACGAAACGCTCGATAATAACCCGTTTTAAAGAACATGTATCCCGTATTAGATTTAATTGACTAGAAAAATCTAGTATCGCGAACCATGTATTGAACACGTATCGTAACGTCACAGTAGAAGGGTTAAAACTTATCAAACAGACAAATAACCCTAGAGAGCTCGATATTTATGAAAGCATTCATATTGCTAAAAATTAAATTAAAAGAGTCAACACGGACAACGGTCCCATCCCATATAGTTGTCTTTTTTCATTCTTAGAAAAGAAGTAGAAGAAGTTGGGGGTGAAAATAAACACATGTGTACTGTGTTTGAAGAAGGGAAGATTACGTAATATTAGTTTTTGGTTTGTGTGTTTTACATTCAGTGTATTATACGCGAATGCTTTATAAATTAGTGCGCAATTCTGTGTGTTAGCTTTACTGTGCTCTATGTTCAACACTTTGATTAGTGGTTTTTCCCTATTGATGATGACAACTTAGTTGTCAAAATACGTATTTGGGATACGATTATTAATTGTGGTAAGGGGTTTTATACTTTTTTGAATTTTTACTCAACCACAGTCTCCAAAGAAAGACTTTCCAGTAAATTTAATCACTAATGAACGTAAATAATGTAGATTTTTATTTGAATTAGGGTTTTGATTATCTAGTTAATTGTATTATTAAGAGTGGCCCCTTATTATAGATTTATTTTAGGATTTAGGTGTCAGTCTAAATAAATAAATAAATTAGGAAATAACTTGGAGTTAAATCTGAAAAAATACGTTAAAATATACAAAGTTTGGACATTATTTGGACATTAGATAAGGATGCAAGAGAACATACAAGTTAAAAGAATATTGGAGGCAAAACCAATAGGAAAGGATAGGAGAGAAATATCTAAACAAAATTGGACTGATTCATTAGGAAAAGAACGTTAAGAGAAACAGGTAAAAACTGGAATTTAATTAAAGAAACGGGTAGAAACAAGAAAGGATAAAGAAATTTTATGCAAAAATCATGCAAACAGAGAGAAACTAATGAAATCTTAGGGTACATAGGATTGGATTATGTATGTATGATTACATCGAAATAACATCGTCTTAATGTCAATAATTCAGCTTGAAGTATATAATAATATGACTTAATTATATCACAGTATCTACTAACAACCACTGACTTTTCTATCGGTTCTTCGGTTTCAAATGTCTATCGATTATTCGCAACCACTGACGGTGGCGTGGTGTCAGTCAAGAAAACGCCCAGCTTCGTTAATACATAAATCAAGTATTCGGGTCTGTGGAACGCCGGGTCGTGAGCCAGTCGCGTGCTAATAAATTGCCTGTGTTAACTACACATAACAATACAATGAAAAAGAACAACAAGAGACCGACGGAAAACAGTAATTGGGAAAGCTTTGGTTTCCTCTATTGGTTTTTGTATACGTCTAACTGCCTGTAAATGCGATACGTTGTTTGTTCCCCTTCACGTGCTTTTGTTCTTTTTTCCTTTTCGAAGTGGTACTCGCATAATGTGAAATTGTAAAAGAGCAAACGTTTCTTATATGATTTAAGATAAGAAGGAAATAAAAACAATAACTTAACCTTGTCTTTTAAACAAACTAGTTCATCTTTTGTCACACTTTCTTAAAATATATACGTTCTGCGATATAATTAATTTAATAAGCTTTGTTTGTATCTAAACATATTTGAGTGATAATTAGAGCTGAGGATGTTTGCGGTATAACCATGGTTATATCATGTAACCATAGTAATTTACTATGGTTACATGATATAACCATGGTTATACCGCAAACATCCTTAGAGCTGAGGATGTTTGCGGTATAACCATGGTTATATCATGTAACCATAGTAATTTACTATGGTTACATGATATAACCATGGTTATACCGCAAACATCCTCAGCTCTAGTGATAATTTAGAATAACAAAAGCTTAAAGTACCAAAGTATTTTTAATCATATAAAAAATATTATTAAAAATGGCGTGTGAAGAACACAATACAAGTTCATTTATGTATTTTTGAATGTATCTTCTCCAAAGACGTAGATACGTATTTCACATTTCTACATGATTCTCAATACGCCCCTGTTGGAGAAGACACATTCAAACAAACATAACTACGTTACTATCTAGCCGAAATTATTCAGACAGAGCGTGAAGGAATATTCAGCGCTGTCTAGATAACAAAAGCCGAAGCAGATGTGTTTTCTATAGTCGGTAACCACCGTATCTATAAAAAACTGTATTCTCGTGTCTTCACTACTTATCGGCGTGAGCCGAATATGTATATGACAACATAATTTGAAACATACTTGAGTGGGTAAAACCTCACTACATTTGTATAATACCAAAGTATTTTTAATAATATAAAAAAATATTATTAAAAATGGGGTGTGAAGAACACAATACAAGTTCATTTATGTATTTTTGAATGTATCTTCTCCAAAGACGTAGATACGTATCTACGTCTTCACTACTATCTTCACTTAATTTACTTTAAGCTTTTACAACATAATTTGAAACATACTTGAGTGGGTAAAACCTCACTACATTTGTATAATACCAAAGTATTTTTAATAATATAAAAAAATATTATTAAAAATGGGGTGTGAAGAACACAATACAAGTTCATTTATGTATTTTTGAATGTATCTTCTCCAAAGACGTAGATACGTATCTACGTCTTTGGAGAAGATACATTCAAAAATACATAAATGAACTTGTATTGTGTATTTTGAATGTATCTTCTCCAAAGACGTAGATACGTATCTACGTCTTTGGAGAAGATACATTCAAAAATACATAAATGAACTTGTATTGTGTTCTTCACACCCCATTTTTAATAATATTTTTTTATATTATTAAAAATACTTTGGTATTATACAAATGTAGTGAGGTTTTACCCACTCAAGTATGTTTCAAATTATGTTGTAAAAGCTTAAAGTAAATTAAGTGAAGATAGTATCATGCTATCACGTACACTATAACGTATGTCTCAAAAGTTTTGGCACAAATTTCTTTAGAACATATTAAAAATATAGGATTGTTTCAGCAGTTACTTGATGAAATTCCATTATAACTATTATCGGGATAAAATAAAACAAATTCTAATGAATTTCACTACTTTTTACTTTACAAAGTTACGATCGCTTCACTCACACAGAAGCTTCGTCAGATATATAACTAAATTATGGACACATCTTACCGTAATAAACACATGTTTTGGATAGTTGAAGGAATTAGTAGTCTTTATTACTTAAATTTCTATGAACAAAAACTTTCACAAAAATATTGAGCTACGGTTTGTACAATACAGTTCATATAGCGATAAAACTGAAGGTCTACATTATGTTAAAAATACAATATATGACAGTCTGAATCAAATAAATAAATTAAGTAGCAGTGAATTATTAATTTCTAATTGATCATTGAGAATATTATCAGTTTTCTTTACTTTATTAATTTCAAGTGACTAATAAATTAAGCTTTTTGCCCTTATTTTCTATGTGTAGTATCTTAAATTCTTTCTTAAAGTTGTGGCTTGCTAAATTAATATGAGACGCGTATGAAGAGTTACTTTTATTATTTCTAAAAGAAGAAAAATGTCCTTTGATGCGTATTTCAAGCAATCTGTTTGTCTGTCCGATATACGTCATGGGGTAACTCTTGGGGTGTATGTGGCTGGATTTGACACTTCTGCGTAATCATGAGTCGTAAATCCATAATGACTATTTTTTATTGAATCGTCGTTGATTCAACTTGTGAATAGAAGGTCTTCTCTTGCTCAGTGTTTCGCAGAATAAAAAACACTTGTTGAAGGCACAACACTCTTTAATTATTAAATAGAATAAACTAATATTACATAAGCCGCAGCAAAATATATTATTACAAAAACTTTGTTGCATTGCTAATTTTAGTAACGCTTAAAACTGCTTGGAATGGCACGTGTGATTCCGTTGATGGATCTTAGCAAACTTAACTTTTAATTAAAAAATATTAGGCAGGTAAATAAAAATGCAATCATAAGGCTCCACCATATTTCTTACGATTGGTCGAAACAGGATAGATACATGTTTTTACCCAGACTCGACCTTAGATAAATCGTGTCTCCGAAATACTATTGTTTAATACAAGAGACCTTTAGAAATGTAACCGTAATTAAAATTTGTAAAGGGTTCATCTGGTTTAACGGGCAACTGCGTGTTTACGACAATAGGCGGCCAGCTTTTGATTTAAACATTACAAGGCTTAACTGATGTGCCTAAACATTTGGTGACCATAGCGACTATCCCTTATGTAGAAACTATACAAAATTTAAAAAGGCCTGAATAAATAACCATAAACTAGATGATAAATACGTATTTCAAAATACAATTTCTAAGAAGGATGAAGTAAGGAAAAGTACGTTAAAAAATTGTGTTTAACACTGCCATAAACATTAATAACGGGGAATACCTGGTCCCTCTGAATGAAGTAAATAAATTCCAAATGATAAAGACATCTTTCTTAAATAGAATTTAATTAATTAATCGAAAAAATTTATTTATTGAAAATAAATTAATATCATTGTCCAGATTTCTGGACAGTAACTACCGAAAGTTAACACATAGACTGCTGACTATTGATTGTTATTTGTTAAATCCTTGTTGTAACAAGGTTCTGACATTTTAGTGTTACAACATGGATTTAACAAATAACAATAACAAGTCAGGAGTCTATGTGTTAACTTGCTTTCAATGCTTGCTAAATGTTATTATAATATCCTTTTTAATTTAACAGATATTTACATGGTTTCACACATTTGCCCATCATTGTATATACAAGGCGTTTCTGATTGAAATGTCAATATTTGACAGTGTGAATCTACATGAAAAATAAATGATAGTTTACTTTATAAACTACCGCCCAAAAATGTTCCGTTGCGAAAATTTGAAGTTTCAGGAAAAAAATTGTAATTAATTAATATTTTCGAAACCGCTTGAGATTTTTCAGTTAAATTTTGAAATAAAGGTGCTAATTAAAAAAAATATTTTTTAATTTTAACAGTGGCGTCCGTACGGGCACATACTTTTATATTTTTGAATTATAATAATAATTGATAAATTATTTTTGAATTCTCCTTTCAATTTGAAACATAAGACTTCTCTGGAGTTGTTTTCCTGCAATGCATCATTTTCGAGTTATGAAGGACTTTCAAAATTATTATTAATTTAATAGGAAAAATTAAACACATTACGGGTTGATATTAGCATGTAATGAACAACAATTAACAACATACAATATTAACATAACATTACAACTAACATGGCACGATTATTGCAAAAATTGTTGAAAACGGCCCCCGTCACTTAATATGCTTGCTTCCGTCCACCACTGTTAAAGCTAAAAATTTTGTTTGAGAAATATGCACCCTTATTAACAGTCGCTACATATTCAATTTAACTGAAATATCTCAAGCGGTTACGAAAATATTAATTAATTTCCATTTTTTCATAAAGCAAACTAGATAAAATAAGAAGCATGAAAATACGAGAAGACCTGGAAATAGAATCAACACTCAAATTCATAGAAAAGAGACAGTTGGGTTGGTGGGGCCACTTGCAAAGAATGGAAGGCGTAAGACCAGCGAAAAGGGTGTGGGAGGCAAAAATACTGAAAAACAAAAGGAGGGGTAGGCCAAAAACGCAATGGGATGGAGTAATAGCGAAAATACTGGAGACAAAGGAAAGAACATGGACAGAAGCAAAAAAAATGGCGGAAGAAAGAAAAGGATGGAAAGAATTTGTAGACGCCTAGAATAAAAAATACAGTTTCGTCCCGACACCATTATATGGTAGAAGGGAATTTAGATTAATTATTATTATCATAAAGCTTCAACACCCTGTATTTTCGTAACGGAACATTTTTGGACCATAGTTCATAAAGCAAACTATCATTTATTTTTCATATAAATTCACACCCTTAAATATTCGCATATCGATAAAGAACAAACTGTATATGTATAAATTAAATATCTATGCGTGATGGATATATTATATGTTATATGCATATATCCATCACGCATAGTTCTTATCAGTATGGCGCACGAAACATTTTAATTGTTATGAGCAATTTATAAATACAAATAAAACTTTTGCCACCTAACAATTTACCTAAACAAAATAAGAAAGAGGGAAATTTAATTATGTATTATTATATGCCGCTTTAAACAGTAGCGTATACACATTCTAGATAAAATATGAAATTCGAATAAACTAAAGTCATTTAAAAATTTTATATTTTCCTAGCTGATATCCAATATCGAAAGATTTAATATTTATTTTAGTTTTCCTTTTATACGTTGCCGTTTCCGTTTACGACAAACCACTGTAAGGTACAGTTGATCGCCGTCAAACCGCTGCGTGCATAAACTACACTTTTATGTATCCTTTCTTCGACCTTCTAAATAAAAATTTAACTTTCTATCGACAAACGTATAACGGCACGATGAGACATTGTTTTGCATTGATCAGCAATAAAAACCCCTTTTTTCGAAAAAAAACTTTTAGACTATCACACCCCTGGGAATAAGAAGTTCAGTATTTTTCGACTATCGAGTCGATTTTGTCGATTTATATTTTAAATCGAAATCTAAATTTTGGGGCACGACCACACGAATTTTACGTTCTCGCAGAAAATAGTCACTATCTAACAAATTGAAGAAACACGTAGATTAGGTAATTTCATTTATTCACCAAGTAAAACTCACAGCATATGTCATAATAATAATAATAATAATAATAATAATAATAATAATAATAATAATAACAACTATAGCGCCGGACCCTCTGGGCCGAGTAAATGTAACCCCCCCTACATGGGAGTGGTATTATTATCTGCTTACTATGAATGTAGCATGCCATATGTAGTAGAGCCGCATAGATCGATTACGGAGAAATACCTGGAAATAAGAAACAAACAATAATAATAATATTATGACCGTTATGCCAGCCATCTTGTTCTCACGAACCGATGGGTTAACACCCTGGCAACCAAGGACAAATTGAATGTTATTGTGTGTGGAGGAAATAATAATAATAATAATAATAATAATAAATAATAAACCCGCACAGGGTAGCCTAGAGCTAGGTTACTGGGGACTAGCGACCCCACGGTTTCCTGAGCTAACCGTTGGGTTGGGATAGCAGCCCCAATCAGGTACACTTGCTCCAAACACTGATTAACAAGCAAGGACTGAAACAGCGAGTTGGGCTTGAAACACAGATATGGCATGCTTCAGTAGAAACAAAAGACTCAAGCGAGGATGTTGTTGAGATACATTCATTTCAACCCACTTCGTCAACATAACAACTAAAGCGCCGGACCCTCTGGGCCGAGTAAATGTAAGCCCCCCCCCCTTCATGGGAGAGGTATTATTATCTGCTTACTATGAATGAAGCATGCCATATGTAGTAGAGCCGCATAGATAGATTACGGAGAAATACCTGGAAATTAGAAATAATAAACAATAATAATAATATTATGACAGTTATGCCAGCCATCTTGTTCTCATGAACCGATGGGTTAACACCCTGGCAACCAAGGACAAATTGAATGTTCTTGTGAATGAAGGAAATAATAATAATAATAATAATAGATTTATTTCCTGAATTACATGGAATGTCACAATGAAAAGAAAATTATACATAATGCTATGAACTTTTCCCCGCAAATATTTTGAAAAGTTTTATTATTTATGATTGTATTTTTATTTTGAACTTAAATATTTTTATTTGACTAGCGCAGTTGGAGCAAGCCGTTTGCTTTGCTGTGTACGACTATTATAACTGTATTTTTTATACGGAGCCTGCGTGCTTTGCTGGAGCCAGAGACAAGTGTACTCTGGGTATAGAAAGACGAGTTTATAATAAGATAAAGCTTTATCTTTGTTTTAGTAACTTCGTGATTTTTGATTAATTAGTGGTTGCTGTTTGAATTCTTTACCGATTTATACGAGGTTGTTGTTCTCGTTTTTGTTAATTATGTACGCATTCTAACTCCTGTGTCTCGAGAAAATATATGAATATATTTTTTACGGAAGTAAATTATATTAAAAGATATCTTATTATTATTATTATTATTATTTTGAATGAATTGAATTTTGTATCCTTCCATTGTGTTAATTTTGATATATATATTTTAATCTAAGTTATTTGATATAAATGACAAACAAGATTTTTTAAAATTTCTTATATAAAAAATTTCTGTAACTTTAATATTTTAGTTCGCTTGGGATATCAAGGGCATTTTTTTTTCATGTGGTTGCACATGCGTTAGAGTTTGTTTCGGGCTGTCATATCAGTTTGTTTATTTTTGTTTCTTGTGGGAGAAATTAAAAAGCATCTTTGTAATTTACTAGTTTTAATTTTGATCGGCTGTCATAAAGGAAGTTTTTATCGTATGCTGCGGTCATTTCCATACGATATTTTTACCTTAATAATATTGTTTAATGAGGCAATATTAATCTTTATACTTTATAAAACTTTCTTGTTCTTCAACGCCTTCATCTTCTTCCCAACCGGTTTGGTCTGTATCTGTATTGTGTAGGCTGTGTTCGCTTTCTGCGTCACTTTGTGGTCCGTCACATCTCCCTTTATCATCTTCAAGAGGTTGAATATTTTCATTTTGATCTGAAACAACTTTATTCTTTAGTCTTTAGATCAAAAATAAAAGGGAAAGCACGAATTGGAACTGAAATTGTTCCATGTCATTGATTTTTTATTTTTATTTTGAGTGTAAAACAAAGAAACAGACAAAAAAAGAGAGATAATTGCACAAACCATTCTGATGACAGTATCAGTTTTACTGATTTTGGTACAGAAAGTAGAAAAAAAAATCTATGCTTACCTTTGTTCTTTTCCTGCTCAAACTTTAAAAGTGCAAGCTCTACAAGTCTTTTTCCACGACTCATTGCACTACACTAATCAAAAACAATAACCGAGAGTCTATAAAAACAGTTCCAAAATTATTACACGTTTTGTGGCGCAATGAGAGAAAATCTCACACGAAGATTTTTTTTTATTTTTGTATTAAAGTTCATTTAAAGTTTATTGTGTATTTTAATTTTGACCTTTTTCTTTTGTGCTCTTAAGTAACTCAAAGACATTTTTACTATTTTTCTCAAATAAATTTTGAGTGGCGCTCAAATATTTTACTAGTACAATTGTGTTTTCCACTTTTCCGATTGGAACCCTGAGGGAAAAGCATTCTCATCTTGAAGATAAACCGACTGAATATCTAAGCTGGACAGATTGGTTGTGAATAGTGGTGTTACCAAAATCAAAACCACTATTCATAGCAATATGTTAATATAGTTTAAATACTATTATTTATATAATAGTATAGTAAAAAACAAGTTTCATAAGGCATCATTTTGCCGCACGAGATCAGTTTAGAAAACGAACCGCGATAGCGGCGAGTTTTCTAAAGAGCGAGTGCGGCAAAAGGCCTTATGAAACGCGTTTTTTATACTATTTTTTCTATTTTGCGTTTTTTACATTAATAAATTGCTTAAATTGGAATTATTTCATTTGAAAGTTCAGAGTTTAATTTTTATATAAAGCATGCAGTTGGTCACATTGATACTTGACATTTTCAAATTTAAATCTTGCTATCCGCGCGAAGTATATTATATGACATATTATTTATTAATTTTCGTTAACATTACTTGATATTTCATTTAAAAATATAAACATGAGTGACATAGAAACATATATATGTTGTTGTCAATTGTATACAACATACGTTGTTTGTGTAAAATACGGACATATATCATATCTGTCAAATGTACATAAATTCTTAAAATCAAATGACAGCAATGATATTTATTTCTGTATTCGAACAACGCCAACATTGAAAAATGAAAAAAAGCGTATCGAAATGAAGCTCATTTCGATAGTGTTTTGGGTTTCATAATGAGTTCATTTCGAACGCAAAATAGAAAAAATGGTTTTTACATATTAGATATAAAGAAATCTTCTATTTTATAGGAGGCTCTATTTATTAGATTCTGTTTTATTAGTATTTTAAATTTATTTGATGGTAATTCTTTGGTTTTTGTTGTACATGATTATAAAATTTTATGACTTGGTATTTAGCAGATTGTTGAGTTAAAGTTAACCTGTGATATGGAATTTGGAAAGATAACTTAGGAAAAGTCATCTTTCCAAATTCCAATTGTGTAGCAATGGATATCAGATTGCGATTCGAACTTGTTTATGTTTGCTTTAGCAAAAAGCAACCAGTTGTATATAAACAGAGATGGAATTGTTAATATTTTAAGTCTTATGAAGTGTGATTTGCAATGTTCTCTACTAGATGCATTAATCATTGCTCTTACACATTTTTTTGGATTTTAAAAATTCTCTCTGTATGCCCAGAGTATAATACTGCTATTGATGAGTGAGTAAAAATTTGAGTAATATATTAGTTTTGCTGTATCTATGTTTGTTATTTCTACGGTTCTTCGTATTTGATAAACAGTTGTACTTAGTTTTTCACTTAGATAGCTTACATGTGTATTTCAATTTAAGCATAAGTCAATGTAGACACCCAACATTTTGACATAGTTTGGGTTACATGATTTAGTTTCAAATTTGATTTTTTTAATTTTATCCATATTAAATAACGTCTTTTCGTAATATCCCAGGTTCACGAAACATTTTTTATAATAAGTTTCTTAGATAATTTGAGATTAAAGTTAGATTGATAATTGGAAAATGGTAATCTAACTAACTTTTATCATTAATTATTCAAAGGGTTCTCTGTCTTCTCTAGTTACATAGTAATTGGAGATATCCGGATAAAACAAAGTTTTTCATACAGTAAATAGGAACGACATTTAGGGAATTTTGGAGAAACAAGGAATAAAGAAAAAAACTGTTACATAAGGGTTAGACACGAGAAATTACTTCCGTTTGAAACAACAAACGGTGTAAAACAGGGTTGCATACTTAGCCCTTTACTGTTTTCGATAGTAGGTATTAGACGAGGCAATCGGAAAAGCAAGAGAGTAAGTAGGACAATTTAAAGTGGAACATTGAAAAATGAGGGCGTTAATATTTCAGATCTCCAGACGATATAGCTATAATAGTAAAGATAATAATAATAAGATGTCCACAGATGAACCAATTACAGGACAAACCCGAGAATATGCATACATATTGCTGTGAGTTTCACTTGGTTCATGTGAAGTATGTGATTGCTCCTTAGACTTAATATTGCTTGTGTATCTCAGGGTTATATATTTTCGGGTTCTACTTAACTAGGCCTAGCATCCATTGTAAATTTAGAAAAATACTGCAACAAGATGTAACCTGTTAAATTTTTTTATTGTATCTTTGTATTTTCACAAGTCATATATTCTAAATCTTAAAATATTTCATTTTTTACACCAAAAACCTAATTACTATCTTAAATTTTTTTTTAAATTGTGTGAAGACACACGTATAGTTTTGAAGTCTTTCTTTAGATTTTATTAAATCTTTCAAAATTATCATGCGCGAGTATTTCACTTAAACCAGGAGGAAATGTAGCCTCCAAGCGTTAAGTTAGGACTCAAAGTGTCTTTTTGACTTTTTAAAATATTAGCTTTTATGGATATCTACTAATATTTTTGTTTCCAAGAAAGTGTGTTATTCAACGTTTATCTAGTGGAAGTTGTTCCTACAGAACAAAACGTCTATCCCCACACTGTATATATTTTTATTTTATGCCTATCAATTAATCTTTGATTACCAAATTCAATTACACAGGTATCGTATGGTCGTTTGCAGAAATCTTTTCCTACGCGCTTACTTAGACATCTTACATAAATGTACACTCACAGTGGCATATTTATGGTCAGCACTAATAATAAGTATAATTAAATACGTTAGCGTCTGTGTGATAGGCCTTCGTACAAGTAAAAGGGTTTAAAGTTATTAATAGGTAAGAACCAGCGAATGAAGTGTATATACTTTTCTCAAGAATAGAAAAGTATGTATCAGTGTATATTGTACAAACGACTGCTTCAAAGAAGAAGAAATTACCTTAAGCTGCATCTACAAGACACCATTAGACGCATCGACTAGATTATAAAAGTTATTCACGGTGTATTTAAAATAAGTGGAAACATAATTTTTGCGCTATATGTATATATAGATAAATGAACCATAACAGTGCTCGTTATTCATATTTGTAAGTCACTAAATATATCTTAATCAACTTATTTTCATTTAATTGGCATTAATTTTTAATTCTATTATTTTGTTATATCAAATTGTTCATTTGTTAATTTTACCATTTTGATTGATTTATTACATATACCGCGATACAGATTATTAAACAGAACATGTGAAGCTCGATTTTCATGAGAGAGGTACCAAATGAAATGGTTTGATGAGTACTATGTTTGAGGCTCCATTTACTTTTTTCCAGTGCCATCATCAATTCCTAGCGATTGTCAATTTTTTTTTCAAATTGCACGGTATATATTTTTTTGGCATTTCGGTTGAATAGAAATTATTATCCTGAAGCCACTGATGTGCAATACATCAATTTTAGTTAAATTTAGAAGAAAAAAATTATTAAAACACTGTCCGTATATGCTCTTAGTCACTTGTATTATACTGTAGTGTGCGATGGAAAAATAACGCATTACGCATAGATACTGTCTTCTGTACTTAGCGAGCATATTTTGACAGTTCTGATATAAATTATGAATTTCAACCAACTTACTGACATGCTACAAGTTTTATTTTGAGTGTAATAAGAACCCTAATCAGGTGAATTTACATGGAACGTTTTTCGGAAAGAGAAGTTCCAGAACGTCGTAAGTTTAGCCGACTTGAAGAAAATTTAACAAGATTTAGATGTTTCAAAAACCGAAAGTAGTACGCAGTAAATTTTCTGAAAACGTGGAACTGGACGTTTTCTTAGATGTTGAAGAAAATGCCAAAACCTCGGTTCGTGAAGTTGCGAACATAGTTGGTACGTCTCAAAGTACTGCGTCTGCAGTACATAAAAAGCACAAATTTAAGCCATATATTGCCAAAAAGTGCAAACAATAAATGAAAATTATCCAATTCAAAGAACGCAGATTTGTAATTTTTACTTAACAACTTTGGAATAAGACCCGTTGTTTTATCGCAAAATTTTTGGACAGATGAATGTACTTCCTCTAATTATGGAATTTTTAATCGCATCATCCATCGCTAATGGAGCCAAGAAAACCCTAGATACGTCGTCGACAATAATTTTCAACGTCATTTTAGCTGTAATATTTGGTGAGGCCCACTTGCGGACCGCTTAATTGGGCATTTTTTATCGACGGTTCCTTAAATCAACTAAGATATCGCCAACTATTAAGCGAAGATGTTGAAAGTTTTTTGGGTGAATTACCGCTGGTGGAACTGCGTGAAGTATATTTTCAACAAGAAGGTGCTACTCCCCATAATGCACGAATAAATGTTGGTTAGTTGAATAGAAATTTTAATGAACAATGGATTAGCATATATGGACCTATTTGTTGGTCTGCGCGTTCACCTGATCTTACGCCTCTAGATTTTTGGTTTTGGGGATATCTCCAAGATCGAGTTTATTTAATAGTGCCACAAAATGCAAACAATTTACGAAACCAAATAATTGAAACGTGTCAGGAAATACCTAATAATTTCGTTTTAAATGCCAGCCGTGGTGTTATATGGGGATGTCTGTATTGCATTAAGCATGACGGTAATCAATTCGAACAAAATTTATAAAACTCTTTAGTTTTGAATTTATTTTTTATTTTTGTTATTGGTTTTTCTTTTTGAAATAAAATTAGTTACATATAGGTAATGCCTTATTTTTCACACTTATTTTTTCATAGCGCACTACAGTATAATACAAGTCACTTTAAGAGAATGTTTGGAAATTGTTTTAATTTTCTTCTCTTCTAAATTTATAATTAAAATGGATGTATTGTACAAAAATCTCTATATTATATAAAATATATACCGTGTAATTTGAAAAAAAAAAATTGACAATCGCTAGGAATTTAAGATGGCGTTGGAAGAAAAGTAAATGTAACCTCAAACATAGTACTCATTAAAAACTATTTCATTTGGTACCTAGCGCATGAAAATCGAAATATAAAAGCTTGGGGCGTTTTTTGTGTGACAGCCTGTATATACGCGGTATATGTTGGTTGAGTTTTTGTACGGACAAAATTATTTATACTAAAGCTAGGATGTTTATTTATATTTATATTGAATAACAAAAAGTGTAACAAAAAGGTAGTTGTGCTACCGAGAAAATCACCATCTTCAAGAACAGCGAGCTATGACACTGGGAACGCTGGCCGGACATATCGGCGGTTTAGTATAAGTGCAAAGTAGGTAGAATATTTCATTAATAAATTTTATTGTTATTATCTACACGATATATTGCGAGAATTGTACTTTTGAAAATAATACTAATACTAATCTCTTCTAACATAGTCTTTACTGAAAATCCTCTATGCCGACTCACTACTATAGATGTAGGGACTTATACGACCAGTATCCCACACATAAATAATTCAAAGGCTACGTTTTCGGATATGTGAAGAACATAAAAATACCATACATATCAAAACTAAGCAATACATATATGAGTGAATCCGTATTCAACAAATAATGCAATAATTAGCATTCTGTTTATTATGTATAATTAAATTAAATTATACAGGATTCTAAAACCTATGTCCCATTTCAACTTACCGCTAGGTTCCGCAACCTTTAAAAGTATCATCGGTTGTGACCGATTTTAGCTTTCCAGGACAGTTATCATATTGAATCAATATACAATTACGTTATATCTGCTGCCTACTTTTTGTTTTGTTGGGAACGAAGGATTGCCAAAAGTTGATTCCACTTCAGTTGATATTTCGGTTGGTGTTAATCCGTTGAAAACGAAATATTTAATTATTGCCGGATATCCAAGCTTTTAAATTTTAGCAAAAATACAAAAGTTGTTCAAAGTTTTTTTGGAGACTGTGGTTAAGTAAAAACTTTAAAAAAGGAATAAAACTCTCAGATCAAAGGACTGTTTACATTTAAAAGCAGATACAAGGAACAAGTTAATAATTATGGCCAAAATCGACTATCTCCAAAGAGTTAAAAATTTAATTACAGAAAGTTCGTATGTGCGAATTAAGAGTAATTCACCGACTTACCTGTTATCCAAATGGTTATTAAATGAATTTAAAAATTTGCCCGTAAAACTAGAAAGTTTGTCAGTTAGAAATTCCTTAGAATTTGTTTAATCAATTGAAGATTGTGAACTGAAAGACGGGGAGATTCAAGTTTCATTCGAATTGAAGGCATCGTTTCCTTCGGCACTTATTCTAGAAATTTTGAAATATTTAGAGAACTATTTTATAAGAATAACATTGAAAGTTTAAAAGTCAAGGAATAAATGCGATTGACAACTCTCTGCATGGCGCAAAATTGTTTCCAAATTGGAGAAAAATTTTATGAACAGAAACGAGGTACAGCAATGGGTAATTTGCATATCTCCTTTCATAGCTAATTTATTTATGAGTGAATTTGAAGTAAAATTTCAAAATAACCCTAAATATTTTCCAAGGGTTTGAATCAGGTACGTAGATGACATTTTCGCGATTTTTGATACACATAAATGTGAATTGGACATGTTCATTACAAAGTTAAATTTTAAATTTAAAATTTTCCGACTGTTAAATCCACGGTGGAAATGAAAAACAATGATAGAATACCATTTTTAGATACGTTAGTATTTAGAAATAAGCATAAAATAGAAATTGATATTTTCCGGAAAGAAACTAATGTCAATAGATTTATCACAGTCGATTCAAATCATAATTTTCAACAAATGACAGTCCCTTTTAATTTCTTAGTCAATCGGTTACTAAACTTTCCGTTAACAAAAGAGAGATACCAAAAAGTACTAGATTTTGTTAAAAATATCGCGAGTTATAATGACATTGACATAGAAATAATTAATAAATTAATTAGAAAGACTAATTTAAGAAAGACATGATACCTCAACATAATTATGAGAAAAAATACATGTTTTTACCATACCAATCCAATTACGAAAAACATTCATAAAGTTGTTAAAGAACCAGATCTCCAAGTTGCATTTCGGTCCGAAAATACAATCTTAGGTAATACCAAAGATAAAGTAAATTCAAATTTGAAATGTTGTATATACGAAACTTATTGTGGCGATTGTGATTTCAAGTATACAGATCAAACGAAACGCTCAATAGTAACCCGTTTTAAAGAACATATATCGTATATTAAATTCAATAGTCCTGAAAAATCTAGTGTCGCAAGCTATGTATTGGATACGGATCATAACATCACGGTGGATGGGTTAAAACTTGTTAAAAATATAAATAACCCCAGAGAGCTCGAAATTTATGAAATCGAATGCTTTCATACACATCATTAAAAACAAAATTAATACTTTCAACTCGGACAACGATCTTATCCCATATATTGTCTCTTTTCACTCTTACAAAAGAAGTAGAAAAATTTGAGAGTGCGAAAATAAACACATGTGTGCTGTTTCTGAAGAGGGATAAGTTGACGTAATTTTAGTTTGTTTTTGTATTTAAATCCAATGTATACGTGGACGCTTTGTAAAATGGTGCGCGATTCATTGTGTTAGCTTTACTGTGCCTCGTGTTCAACACTTTGATTAATAGTTTAACCTACTGATGACGACAATTAAGTTGTCGAAATACGTATTTAGGTTACGGTTATTAATCGTTGTAAGGGGCTTTATTCCATTTTTGAGTTTTTTGAGAAAAGTTGTTCACTTCAAATTCAGATGATAACTAATTGTTGCTTCAGAAAATAAAGTCTATTTGATACTTCGATTGCTATCAACGTATCAGGCCGAGAACATGTGAAACATCGGTTTCTCCAACAATTTTTTTTTCTCTCTTGGTTATCTTTTTACACGTTTTTCTCGGAATTCACCTATATTAAAAAACAAATTATGGTATTATTTCCTGAATTTCTACTAAATAAAATCTGACTTGGTTTTGTATGAAAATCATTCCACATGTTTTTATCAAAGAGATACGCATGGTCTATAAATTTCATATGAATTTTTTTCTGACATAAATTTCCTATAAACATCATTATTCGATACTACAAAAAGAAAACAGCAAAATTCGATATGACATTGGATTTTCTCTTTGTGGTGATGCGTATATAATACATTTCTTTCGATCCATATACACTCCTTTGTACATATTTACATCCCTTTACGTCCATACATGCGTAGACAGAAAATAATGGTGTGAGCATGACAGTATCAAACATTGTACGATTGACTTTCCGATATATCAACAGCGATCTGAATGTATCGTTCCCTCAGGACAGTAATAATGTAACATCACAGACAAAAAGGGAAAGATGATCGAAAGAATAAGGGCAAACATCTTTGTCGTTTGACACGACCGACATCTCCACATTTCCACACAACAAAATCTCGTAGTTCGCTCTGACATTGGCATGCATGTGGTTGTTTACGCGCTAAAATTAGATGAGAGATTCCTTTTATGCGTGTGTAAACAACTAGATGATGTTGGGGAAGAAAGGAAGACGGATGGAAACCACTGAACGGAATGAGAGGAAATATATTTTTAAGATGTTAGACCATGTCGATTAGGATTTTAGATCTTACTAAGAAAATGTGATACGCAAACACTTGGAGTTTGATCGAAATTGAAGCGAAATAAATCCCGAAAAGTTTTATATTTTCATTTCTGTTAAAAGCTACCTTAAATTTATATCTCACCAAGAAGTTTTATAAAAACATTTTTGTGACCATCTAAATATGAAAATCGTAAAATTCTGCGGTCACTGTTCATAGTTTCTTTTCTGCTTTTCAGGTTTTTGGCACTAATTTTTTCGTTGCTAACGTTTTATTTTATATCTAAAGGCGTCATCAGCCGTATCAGCCAATTATTCTAAAATAAAACGACAAAATAATCTTTACGCACTGTCGCACCCCTTTTGTGCTAAAGTCAACAGCCATTTAGAAACCTCTGGCATTTACAGAATTTGCAAAATTTACATTTATAAATTAGCTGATTTTGCTTTAGATTCTATTTCACAACTCCTATTACTACATCTGTAAGATCCGTAATCCATACAAATCCTAAAATATCCCAGTAATAGCAAACATGACGATGGATGATGGATCTCCCTCACATAATATCTTCTATTCTAACAACTCAAACATGTGACCGCGAACTGCAGTAGCAGCATTGAAAATGATCAAACGAGATATCGGCGAAGAGAAAAGCATAGCTAAGGACCAGTTTCAGACAGGAAACCGAGAAGAGAATCTAAATATCAAATTTATAATTAATATTTATTTCGTCTAGATTATAAACTAACTCGGTCTCCGGAACTCCTGGAATCTCGTCCATAACACTGCTGCCTTCTTGGCTGACGTTTTGTCCTATCTTTCAAGGATGGAACATCCTCGTGTCGTTAATGCACTGAAACTGAAACTCTTTTGATCTGACTTCTACGCTAAGTTTAAATTGTAGAAACAGCAGTAGCAGCTCTGAAGATATTCCTTGCAACAGTAGACGAAACGTCGATCAGACAGGAAGTAATATCAAGGACGGGGTCCTATCCTGGAATGGCGGAAGCAATCTCGAAAGCCCTTTGCTTTGGGACAGGATTATATGCGAACTGTTTCGGGTGACTGTTGAGCTGAGACAGCAGTAGCAGCTCTGAAGATATCCCTTGCAACAGTAGACGAATCGTCGCTCAGACAGGAAGTAATATCAAGGACGGGGTCCTATCCTGGAATGGCGGAAGCAATCTCGAAAGCCTTTTGCTTTGGGACAGGATTATATGCGAACTGTTTCGGGTGACTGTTGAGCTGAGACAGCAGTAGCAGCTCTGAAGATATCCCTTGCAACAGTAGACGAAACGTCGCTCAGGCAGAAAGTAATATCAAGGACGGGATTATATCCTGGAATGGTGGAAGCAATCCCGAAAGTCTTTTGCTTTGGGACAGAATTATATGCGAGCTCTTTTGGGTGACTGTTGAGTTGTAAGATAGAAGGATTTGTCAGGTATTGTGTTGTTGATATCCGTCATCAGGGTTGATGCGATGCTTCATAATTTCTATGGATTACAGATTTTACGGTTAAAATTATAGAAATTGTGAATAGAATCTGGGCAGATTGAAATTGAATTTAGTACCTAGTTTCCAATCTACTCCTAGTAAATGCTGACCAGGCTACGCGCAGCGCGTTAATATAACGCTCATGCTTAACAAAACGAGTGATGACCAAATGCTTCACCTCGCCGATGTATATACTGCCACGGGAACATAGAATCCTGTAAACAGAAGGGTTTTATAAGTGATTGCGATCCTTGAAAGAAAAAGAAGGCGATAATGTGAACTGAGGCTTGAAGATGATTTTGATGTTTAGTAACGTAACTAGACGGTCTTGTGTTAAGATGATAGTTTACGGTGCGTTAGATATCATGCTTGGAATAGTTGCTGTTGATTCAGATATATGCAACGTGGTTAATTTCTTGGGATCAGTAATTAGATCCAGATAGAAGAAGAACGCCTTTTGGAGTAAATAATTTATGACATCAGGTTTCTCTGCAGCATGATGTTTTGAGGGGACATTTAGGTATGTATCGGTATACGTAGGTTTGCGATACACTGCATGTCCTAACGAACTGTCAGCTTGACGGTTCACTAAGACTTAACCTCTATCGTGAAATGAATTGAATTGTGTTGGGAATATGTGACTTAAGGAATTTGTTCAAGTAATCGTATCTATGTGACCATATGTAAAAGATTTGTTGTTCGTGCGACTTCGTAATGATGTTTTCAGTTGCCACTAGCTCTGGCACATCGTCAGGTCGATTATAGGAGGATAGGAGCTCCCGTATTATTTGTTTGGTGTCAGGTATGGAGACTTTGGTCAGCAAGGATTCGGCATCAAAACTTACCAGTAAATTTTGTGAATTCACCCTAAGATCTTTGAACTTTTGTAGAGGTTATGGTGAATCCTCAGGATTTACTGATAAATTTTGATGTCCGTGTTAGTTATGAACTTCTTAAGTTTTAGTCTGCAATTTGATTAAATCTTTTAGAGAAATAATTGCAAACCTTCTAAGAGTTTGAAACGGCTTTCGAGACAACCAATTGCGTGGGGTGTTAGTGTTTTTTTTTATTTTCGTCAATACAGTTCCATACCATTTGGATATTTTCAACAATGCAAACTATAAAAACGGCTATAAATCGTAGCATCATTCAGACAATTCTAAACACCATAACGCTGTAGGTGCGCTCGTTATCTTAAGATTATGTATCTACTATTACAAACACGGGCTTTATACGTTTCTGGTTTCGGCTGGTGTGCTAATAATAATGAAATTATTCCAAAAAAATACAATAATTGTGGTGCTGGTGAAGTTTCATCACAGGTCCAGGGCGTGTGTGATAAGATAATATTTAATTAAATAAATATATTACAATTTACTTACTAAATAAAACACAGGAGCGTTGTTCTTAAAGTGTGTATTTATTATTTACATAAGAAAGAAATTGAGATTGATATATTTAAAAGTAATTGAATAAAAGTAATATATACACGAGGAGCGGTAAATAAAGAATTAAAAATTAACACAAAATATACTGAAACGAACGTTAAATTGAGCAGTAAATTAAATGTGAATTAATATAAAATAACCTCTGTATCGAACAATACAGAGTTATCTTTGAGTTGCGAAGATGGTCGGCCACGTGGTCTGCGATGATATACTTGGACAAGTATATGAAGAGCGATGTTTGGAATTAGTGTAAATTAATATGAATTAGCTTATAAGAATAATATATATTGAACAATACAGATTATCTTCTAGCTGTGCAGATGCAAGGGCACGTGCATCTTGGCCGGTACTTGAATAGCACGGCGGGTAAGATGTGTATCTTACGAGGGTTCTAAGCAGAAGACCGAGAATTTTTGTACTTAGAACACTAGTCTAGAAAAAGGTCGGTTTATGACCTAAGTGGAGGAGAGGGAATAAGAGGTTGTTGATATCTTGAATAATAATTATTAAGAAGCGCGACCTGAATGATATCGATGCCGCAGATATCATTAAAATATACCTTGTGAAACAAGCTTTCAAATGATATGAAACACCATAGGAGATGTACGTAATTAAATTACTTAATTTAACATCGAAATGTATATAGAATTTCAGGGACTGTTGAAGGCTTGATGACGGTTCAACACAGGTATATTTCGAAGGTCTCCGGGTTAGGGATATAACAAAAGAAATGCTTTCGGTTTGCAAACGAATATGTACAGAAAAATGTCTAAGTTAAGTTATATATTTTAATATTTCAAAAAATGTTTAACTTAAAGATAAATTAAAATATACTTATATATGCGAAGCGTAACACTACCATTTTCAAATCACAATTTTATTTGTTCTGTTTCTCGCTGAGATTTTCCACAAAGAAATCTCAAAATTTATACAAATATCAGAAAATTTAAAAAAATATTAATTCACTAAATCATTACGTGTTTATATATGTATCAGGGTTAGTACGTTCGTCGTTATTCAAATATTCTTGGCATAGCGAAAAATATAATCATCCTGGATCTCAGCAAACAATAAAGCTTTTCCCATTTTCCATTTCGTATAAGTGATTTATTAACGGAAATTGGAAAACTTATTGTTTCACTTACTACTAGTTTAAACGTCGCCGAGCTGTGTAGACAATTTGACTTCGGTTACAGCGATTTTAGATACAATATTGTCCGCTCGGTTAGAATTCTATACCAATTTCACAGTTTCGTCAAGTGTTGGTGGCTATACTGACAGTATCTAGAGAATTACAGACGTATATTTACATTGTAATGCAATGCCGACGGTGTCTTACAAAGGAGTTAAATTTTAAATAAAATATAAATACACCGTTAATATAGAAAAAAGCTTAAAAATAAGGACAAAAGCTTAATACAGGCTGGCCCAAAATGACCGAAGGGGTTTTAATTCCTTATAACTTATTTATTATAATTTCTTTTTTTTGTTTTCAGTATTTTGTAAAGAAGACTTGGAGAATTTAAAATGGAACAGTACACAATTGAACAAAGTGCCAAAATCGTTGAACTTTATTTCTCAAATCAACGATCCATTGTTTTGACTCAGCGTGCATATCGTCGTTATTTTAATGTGCGGGTTGGACTCTCAGAGTCAACAATAAACCGTCTAGTTGCAAATTTTCGAGAACAAGGGGCAGTAAGGAACCTTCCTGGTGCCGGCAGACGACAAACGGTGCACACGGATGACAATATTGAACGGGTACAGGAGAGTATTCGGGAAGATGGAGAAACATCAACCAGGAGACGTTCGACACAACTTGGCCTCTCAAGAGGGTCGCTGCAGAGAATTTTGCATACAATAAGAATGTTTCCATACAAAATTCAGCTTGTCCAACAATTGAAACCGACAGATTACCAGCAACGACTTGATCATGCAATTTATTTTCGTCAAAAAGCAGAAGAAAATCATGATTTTAATCATAATTTAATTATGAACGACGAAGCCCATTTCCAATTAAATGGGTTCGTTAATAGGCAAAACTGCAGGGTATGAGCTACGAAAAATCCCAGAGTAGTTCAACAGCGAGAATTACACCCACTTAAGTGTACCGTTTGGTGCGGTGTTTCGTCGGAAAGGATAATTGGCCCATATTACTTTGAAAATGAACACGGTGTCGCCGTTTTCATCACTGGTGTTATATATCGGACAATGTTGGAAATTTCTTTAAGGCCAGCCGTGGAAAACCATCCGCAAGTATGGTTCCAACAGGATGGAGCCACAGCGCACACTGCGAGGGACACAATGGTTCTTTTACGCGACATCTTTGGTGAACGAATTATTTCCCGTACAAGCGATTTTAATCGGCCTCCGTGTTCACCTGATTTAACCGCTTCAGACTGTTTCCTTTGGGGTTATTTGAAAGGAAAAGTCTACATTAGTAAGCCTCGAACCATACAGACAATTAAAAAATAATATACGCGACGAAATCAACAACATAACACCTGAAGTTTTGCGAAAGGTTATGGAAAATATTTTGGAAAGAGCACGAATATGCGAAGCAGAAAATGGCCACCATTTGCGAGATATAATTTTTCATAATTAAATTAAAAATATTCTCCATTAATATACTGTATTTAAATTAAAAAGAATTTAATAATTATGTCTTAAATAAGAAGTTATAATGAACTCAAACCCCTTCGGTCATTTAGGGTCACCTGTATAAGCATAAAAATTTTAAATAAGCACAAACAGCAAAAAAAAGCATAAAAAACTTCGCGCCAAATTACAAGATTTTCCATAATTCATGCACATTTTACAAAATATATTGATGCTATCAATATTTACCATAAGCATAATGCCTAGGAATCAGCGCTCTAGTTATCACCTTTGACTACATGATCCTAGTTCAAGCCCAGTGACCCGAATTTTTTTTTACTTTTTGTTTTCATGTTTTGTTAAGTAAAGTAAGTTATAGACTCAAATGTTTATTTTCTTTTGTTCTCCAACTAAGTTTTCGATAGAGAAAAATTAATTAATTCGTAGTAATTATTAATATATTTGAAACCTGCAAAACCCATAAATTTGGGTATTGTTGAGCACCTCTTTATAAATTACGATTAAATAATCGAATTTTTAAATAATTAATCTACCAGAAGCTAATGTAAAGTAGATACAGGTTAAATAAAATTTATACATAACCGATTTTTACTGAATTTTTACTTTAGTTTCTCATAGCATTTCCACTGAAAATGTAAACGTTTCTATGAGCCTAACCAATTTCTTTATTAATATTTCACTATTTAAAAAAAAACCCAACATAGTGTCATAGTGTCGCATTTTTTGTTCTTCTAGAAAAATTTTACAGAAATGAGTGTTGCAAAGTAGAGTTATAAGTTTGAATTTAGATTTTATACTTCTGAAAGGGGAAACAAGAGCTTCGAAGTAGCTGATTAGCTTCAAAATGACAGTAAAATTTTCCTAGAAAAGTAAATGAATCATGGTCAAATGGTCAAATTCACTGTGATGTGAATAGCTTTTGGATTTACCCTTCCCAAACAATGTGTCTGCATGAATTTGATAACTTTGAAACGAGTAGCATTCTTTGCAATGTATTCCGAAAAAAAGTTGTGGACTAGTTTATTACAAAATGCTCCGATGGGCGGGAAAAGGGTAAATATTCGTCATGTGTTTGAGTCTTTAAGCTAATAAGCAAGAAGGCGACAAGCTGAGAAAATTTGTGGATTCGAGACCCCAAAGAATATCCCAAAATAATCTTATAGATGATGACAAGAAAAATATATTTCAGAGCTGAGCTGAGCAACAACACAAATGCAGCAAACTCGTTAGTAAATAAATACCTGTAATTAAAATCAACACAATTTATCAACTTGGTGTAATTTTCACTTTCAGCTTCTTGTTCATCTTCATGGTTCAAAGCGGAACGCTAAAGAGTGTTAGTATTAGCTAAGATATAAATCGGCATAAAAGATATAAAGGAGTATTAGATTGTCTGTAGCTAAATTTAAATCATAGCTGCAACAGATTAACTAGCGAAGCTCAACTGTAAAATATACTTTTTTTCGCATCGTTTATAAGATTTTTTGACGTCTGGAATCCACAACTTTTATCAGCCTGTCCAATCTATTTGCTTACTTGCTTAAAGACTCAAATACATGTATATGTACCTTTTTTCTTCCAATGGGGCATTTTGTAGTAAACTAGTGTAATTTTACACTACATTCAGTAGACAACATCGATTATTGCAATCGGCCTATGCCCAAAGTTTTAGCTCTTGTCAGCATCAACCTAAACTGAAAACTAACTCATTTACATGCGAGGGTCATCCAGAAAGTAAAAAAACATTTAAAATGACACAGAACATGGACTCTACACCACCGCTGCCACTAGGTCAATAACCTCCCCGTTCATTCATTCAAGTAGTCTAGCTTGAGATAAATGGCAAGTCGCTGCGGTCGTTTGCTTGCAACCTGCGTCTCTTTGTAATGTATAAGACAATCATTAATCCACTATATAGAAGATTCGTTGTATCGTTTTTTAATAGACAGATTGCAAAAGGGTATGCTCACGTTAGGTCTGTAGCTTCAGTGTATCATATTATTAGTAGTCGATTAAATGTTCATGAAGATGAACGATCAGGCCCACCTCCTGCTGGGACCGAACATTTTAAGTCAAAAATTTATGAAGGAAACCAAAAGGACAAATGTTTTATGTTTGACAGCTTGTGCACATTTTTTTCGGGTGAGCATAAGAAAAACGAACGAAAGTCGCATTGGATTCTCTTGTTAGTTACCAACAAACAGAAAATAATCTTTGGACCATATCATTACTGTTGACTGGAAGGAGATCTCGCATCAAATATAAGAAGCAAAACGCCGATCAATGGAGTGGTACCATTTCAGATTTCCAACAAAACCAACGAAATACAAACAAAGTATACAAAAGCGATATTTACGCTTTTTTTTTGAACGGGGGAGGGGTATAAAAAGCTTAACATTTTTATCGACTATATGGTAAGAAGGCGTTTTATTGATTCACGTTAACACAAGGCTTCAACAGTTCGGCTGGGAAGTTTTTAAACATCATGTAGTCATCTATTGCTTCTTGAACTTCGGGCTGGAACTGCGTCTTTGGCACTGCTTCCTTTTTGGCGAAATGTGGCCAAGACCGAAGCAGCGCCAAGGACGTAAACACTTTCATCTTATTTTCATATTATTCGGAACTTGGTAAAAAAATCATACCAGGCTTTAAACCTGGAAGATCGCGTACTGTCCAAGTTCTTAATCTGGCTTAGAATATCGAAGATGGATTTGAGCGCAATCTGATTATGGGAGCCGTTTTCGTGGATCCGTCGACCGCATATGACACGGTGAATTAGCGAAAACTAATCTACAAAACCACAAAAGACATTCAGCTGGCATGCATTCTAAGGGCCCTCTTAGAATATAGAAGATACTTTGAAACTCTCAATGGTAATAATAGTAGGTAGCGAGACCAAAATTCCACAGGGCAGTTTGCTTGCCCCAATTTTGTACAATCTGTATACAAATGATCAGTCAATTTATATAATAACTCGGAACTTCATATACGCTAACGACACGGCAGTAGCAGCCCAAGGAGATTTCTTTGACGCTATTGAAAATAAGCTTTCGAAGGCCCTGAAAGATCTGGTAGCGTGCTATGAAAATAATCAATTTAAACCGAATTCCAGTAAAACTAAAGTTTATGCATTTCATCTGAGAAACAGGAGAAGTAAAGAGTTGGAGTTATGTGAGTACCTAAAATACTTGAGAGTAGCACTGGATCCTACTCTATCATTTCAGAAACACTATCAGAACACAAAGGCCAAAATCCAAATTAGAAACAGTATTTTACGTAAGCTCACCAGCACGGGGTGTGAAGCCGATCCTTCGCTTCTGCAAACTTCTGTTCTCGCTCTCTGCTTTTCAGCCAGGGAACACCGCTTTGAAACACAGTCCGCATAGTTATAGAATACTTACGTCCAACCTCATTGTAAAAGACATACCCTCTCTCTTGATATCTTATCGTTGTATACTCGTATCGCATCGCTGTACCTGATATAAGGCAACAGGCTGCCTTGAATCAGGAAAGGATGAAACAAATGACAAAACACAAGACATCCTTTACACAACCACACTCCGGCCAGATAGAGACTGAAATTCAGAACATGTTTCCTAACGTGGGAGGCAATATTGGAAAAGTTTACACCTGCATCGCGACGCGTAGAACTGTGGAAGAGCAAAACACCGAATAACCCATTTGAATAGAAGGAGGAACTTTCCCCTGGACATAATCAGCCTTATACAATCTGGAATACATTGAATAGACTTCGGGCCGGTGTTACCCGCTATTGCATAATCCTTAGGAGATGGAATTTCCAGGTGGAGAGCGACCTGTGTAAATGCGGAGAGGACCAAACCGATCAGCACCTGTTATGTTGCTCAGACTTTGAAGAGCGCTGCACAGTTGACCACCTGTACTTTATAAATGCCAAAGCTATAGCTTTATAGCTTTAGTAGTAATAGTAAATTTAATTTATTCTATAGATTTGGTATTATAAATAGAGCGAATAAGGAAACTAAGCAAGTAAATCTATCAATTAATTTACACCCTAGAAAATCGTGGTATTAAATGTTATTCACTGGTTAAATGCGATCAGGTGTTTGCTCCACTGTGCTTCAAATAAACATAACCTCATTTTTAAAAGTTTATATTTTGTGTGTTTGATAACATGAATTATGACAATATCAGATTTATCGGTTTCATCAATGTTTCAGGGATATCTGAATTATCAGACGATGAAAATCAAACGTATGAACGTTTTTCGTATGTCGTCAACGTCTACGACGTTGCCCTCTGCTAAGGCTGTTTCGCGAAAGGAGTGATTCATTCGAGATGTATTCAAATTATGAATTTAGTGTAAGATTACTTTATCAAAACAGACGTTTCAATATGTCTTAAATATTATTGAACATAATTTGGAACCTTATACAAATAGGTATAATTTCTGGAACGTTTCCTTTTTTATTTTCAGACATTTTATAAATACAATAAAATATAATACTGGTATATGCAATATCAAAATTAATCTAATATCACAGGCACACAGGTACCAAACCACGGAGGAAACTTAAATACAAACAAAAAGATATTATAAAGAATTAGGTTTTTTGTATTTTTTCATTTTATCGTATATCGAAACAATAAACTACAAAGTACATACCTATTCAGAGTTATTCTACAAATACTTATTTTACATGCATGCATTTTTTATATCAGATTTCAATTTATTCGTTCAATAAATTTATTCGTCAAGTTGTTATTCAGAGATTTACTAACTGTTTATAATACCGACCCTTAATAATTTCTGGACACGGTAATTATGAAGAGAGGATTGTAACATATTTTAGTACTATGTACGCCTATAAACAGAGGGCGGACTGAAGCGATTGAATGACTAATTGCCCCGATAAAACTTTGTGGCTGTATCCGGTATAGTATGCATGCTATAAAAGCCTCACTATTTGCTTGCTCGACTGCATTGGTCGAACAGATATTGTTATTTCCGTCGTTATGAATAGTACCTTGTGTGTATTCCTTCATAAATTTAATTCAACAGTGGCGTGTAAGACGGAATATATATTTATATATTATTTCGTCGTTCGACTTCGTTGCAAAATTTTATCCGATAATTTCCAAAGTGTATTCTCGTGTGTACATGCATATACATATATGTTACATATATACATATATTGTTCTTGAGATAGTATATTCTCTATTCTCTTCTATAAGGGATTATTTCTGGTTTTGTTTCTTTCAGTGTTATTTGGTTACAACGTTTAGTATTTAAAAAAATCCGTTTTATATTGTTATATTGTATATTTATCCTATAATTTTTTATAAATATTAAGTTTAATTTACTACCTTATTTTTGGAGTAGTTTTCGTTTCTTCTTTTTAGTCCATCTCTTTCTGTTCTTACCTAGTATTTCTCTTTATTTTCATTAACTATGGAGAATTATCGTAGGACAACCATGATAGGATGGATTAGAGGCCATACAGATTGGTTGCATATTCGTAATGATATTGAGATATATTGCAGTGCCTGTTGATTAAGTTTAAGGCGTCCACAAAGGTGTAATGTGCAGAGATATGTTTCTTCTCTTCTAAAACTCATGAAGATAACTTATGACCATCTGCACCTGACACTTTTAACGAAGAACTGTGTGAAGCTTTCAGGGCGCCCAATATCCTATTCAAAAAGCTTAATAATCCAGTCCTCAAGAGGTTTCTTACAAAATATACTAACCGTCATATACCAGATGAATCTACTTTACGTAAATATCAGTTACCAAAATGTTATTTGAGAACTATTGAAAAAATACGAACCAACCTTATCTTTGGCTGAGTGCAGACGAAACAACTGATGTAATGGGACGATATGTGTTAAATGTAGTTGTTGGTATGTTTCATCCGACAACTTCATACCAACCATATTTAATTCCAACTAAAATATTGCCAGTCGTAAATGGTAAAACAGTTGCAGAAGTACTTGATCAATGTGTTCATAATATTCTGTCATCGGATAACAACTATCAAGACAAGATTAAATGATGCGGAAGCTTATATGCTAAAAACAGGGAAGTTATTAAAGCAATCTTATCCCAATATGCTACACGTTACCTGTGCAGCAGATGCACTACACAGAGTATGTAAATACATCAGGGGTCATTTTCCAAATATTAATAAGTTAGTTTCATCATTTCAAAAGATATTTCTCAAAACTGAGACAAAAAGTTGCCATATTTAGCAGATATCAAGATTTGAATATATTATATAAATTCTGCAGTTGATTGAAAGATCTATAAATTCGAAGTATGATGCACTTTTGCAACATTTTAATCACACACCCATCATCACCAGTTATGATGTGGAAGGGACATTTTCTATTTGTAAAGACGTTTTAACTAATTTAATGCAGGAGCACCTTGAACAAAGATTTCACAGAAAATACATAGTATTGAGTTTTGTTCTTTGTAAATTATCTTTATCCAAAATTCGTTATGCAATTCGCTTGTCAGCATTACTTTTGTTTCAGCAGTAGTTGCTGCCGGTTACCAAGCCGTTTATTAATTCGCTCTGTTGTGCATTGACGGATACATATTAACTGCATATGTAGTTATGTGCCACTTATGCAGCTACCCACACGTATCAAATTGTTTGAAACTCATGGATCGCTTACAGAAACAAATCTATTGCGAATACAAGGCAGGCTTACGGGTTGTGAACCATCAATCGCTCGATTCCGCTCTCTGCCTATAAATATGAAAAGCTCCTAAAATGGGTTACGTATATCAGAATAAAATTTCTAAATATGGGAAAACACTTTTCTTATATATTATTGATATCAAATAAAGCAACATTACAGAAAAGAAAAGAAAAATTATTATTATATATATATACTTGTTTTTCTTTAAGCATACAGGAAGAGAAACTCCATAAATATATCACAAAATGCTTGCGGATGTTTATTGTGACTTTCGCATTTTTTCTCTTTGCGTTTCTTTTAAGGATAATGGCGTCGATATGGAAGAAGTGCTGAGGAAAGTGAAAGAAGAACGGAGGGGGCTTCTCGGGTATCCGTTCTTTTTGTTCTGGAGATTTGCGCCGTCAAAGCGTAACATAACAAGTTTTTGTATCGCGCACGCGGCAGAATTGGTCGGATCAAAATAAATACCTTTGTTTTCTTTGCGGATGTGTTTCATTTTCGGTCGTCGCTTGTTTGTCTTATTTGTTTCTTTTTAGGCGGAATATATCGGTCGCTGGGCGTGAGAAGAGAGGAATTTCCAATTATTCGAATGGAAAAGCAAAAGAAGTTAAGTGGGAGGTTTCATCTATCATATTTGAAGTTATTGCTAATAAAATATTACGCGAATCAATCCTACGGTTCTGGAGAAATACAAAAAACGCACCAACAAGTGAAACAAGATAGGTCGACTAATTGCTCAGATATAGTGTAGAGAAAATACCAGAGTCTTTTACTTCTTTATTATTTCTCATTGTGGTTGATTTCTTTTATTCAAGTTATGTGTTTTTTTTTCATTCTCCTCGCAGTATAAATGAGAGGTTTGCGAAGCTACTCATTTATCTTTTACTCCTACATATTTACACGAACATCCCTGAAAGCTCTTTTTAATAACTGTACCTGACCTTTGTATATGACTATAGCCGTTTATAATTTTATTAGAATTTGCTCTAGAATGTTCTCACAACAGCCTTTGTTCTTAATTTATCTTGAATTTACATTTATTTGTTCTTATCGTAATTAATTCTTGCCTTTTGCAATTGAAGATAATAACATATACAAATATAAAAAATTAAGTACCTACCCTTATTTTATCTGGCTTTACATAATTGGCAAATAATAATAAACGGAAGAATGATTTAATTACTTCCACGATCTAAACTTAACTAATTCAAAAGTTACAATGGCTTAGACAGGTGTTAACTGTGACATAAGCTTCAATTCATTTTTTACATTGCTTTTGTCATGTGTTGTATTTAGTCTTTGGCAATTTTAGTTAACGATAATGTTACATTCCGTATATATAAGTTAATTTGAAATTACCTTTTTTCGTAAATATATTTCGAATTTAAAAATATTAATTCAAACCGCATTCTTTCTAGAAAAAACCTTTCTTTTATTATCCGACTTTTCGACATCTACCTGCCTTATAACGGTTACCAAGTATCTAACGTTCGCTTACAATTCCTACAATACATTTCATTTTTGAAACTTAGGTATTAATTTAATTACTTTCGTCTTCGTTATAATTATATCATGCCGCATTTCAATTTAAAGCTTCTTTCACAAGGGATATTTTAATGATATTTGTTTAATCGATATCGCAACTCTTAGCTCGCACTTTGAATTATTTCTCAACTGAAAATATAGTCAACTTCATCCCCTTATCAACCTTGGGCCATAAAACAAGACCTTTCCCGAACGAGTGCTCTCTTACACCAAACTCATCCTTCTTCTGTTTCCAACTCTTGCAAGTTACACATCGCTCAAACTCGGCATGTGCTGTTCCAGCACCGAAGCGCCGTTCGGCCTTACTTTCCACATGTCTGATCGCGACATGCTCCCAACACAAAGGTAATCTGTAGTGTTCAATATATACTATCCTTTTACTTAATTCACATTTAATTTATTGAATAATTTAACTTTCTTTTCCGTCTATTTTTGCATAATAACTTCTTTAAATACTTCTTCTTGTTTCCCTGTATACATTGCTACTTTTATTTAGTACTTTAATGCATTTTAAATAGCTCAATTTTTTATGAATCTAAATATTAATTAAAAACTTTAACCCATTAAGTCCCGCATTATTTATTTTAATTTTTTCTATTTTATTTTTGTATATTTTCATAAAATAAGTGTACCTAATACAGAGAAGGCTGATATATTTTTTTATTTTGTCGCATGTTTGATATATATTATATCAAAATCTGACAATATCTAAAGATTAATCTAAATTTTTAATTTTGTTTATCCTTTATTACAGGATGTCCCAAATCCACTGTGTTTTGTTAGATGTTCTTCGTATTTTGCTTTCTTTTTCTTTCCCATTTCTTACGTATTAGAGACGGCTGCATCTCTAATCTTACAGTATTTTTTTTAGCTTTCCTCTTTTGTCAAATGTATTTCACTATTTCTAAAATCTATTTCTCATCTTAATTAAAGAGAGTGCTGTGTATGTCCAATTATTTACCCATTTGTCAAAACTATTTCTGGACGACCATTGAATCTTTTACCGAACACTGTAAGTAAAATTTACAAGACTTACAAAATAACGAACGAGACGAAAGAAAGAAATGTTCGGCATCGTCCAAATCTCCAAGAATCCAAGAATCTGCAATTTAATTAACGAGTATTGCACTTTAACACTAAAACAAATAAAAACCAAATTGTTAAAGGAAAATTCACAACTAGAGGTAAGCATATCGACCATTAACAGAGCGACAAAGGCATTTAACTATTCTGTAAAGCGCGTTTCCTTTTTGTTAGAAAAGCACGCCAGATATTATCCAAAGTAAGTTTGATTATGCTGTTCTGTATACAAGAATAATGATTCATAGAGAAGCAATATATTTTATTGATGAATTTGGGATTCAAATGAATTCTAGAAGATCCTATGAAAGATCACAGAAAAATAGTAGAGCCGGCATAGTTAAGGCCCACTTAAGGGGCCGTCATTAATCGATTTTTGCTGCAATGTGTATTAATTTATTATGTTTATTCACCATTAAAGACAGGCATTACAATGTACAACACTTTGAAGAATTCTTGACATCCTCGATTCACCTTAGCCAAAGATATACAAGATGCATATTTTGTCACGGACAACGTCTGATTTCATAGAACGAATGAAATTCTACAACAGATCAGAGCTCATGTACATGTACCTGTATTTCTGCCACTGTACGTCCTTTCTTAAACCCTATTGAAGAGCTGTTTAACGAATGAAAAACTACAATAAAGAGAACAGATGGAGAAGAACTGTATATTCAAATTCATAATGCTTCTGAAGCTGTAGCACAAGGCCATTGCCAAAACTATGTTCGACATATGTAAACATATTTAGGAGATTGCCTCTACAGAAATTAAATTCCGAACTAGACTATAGGTATGTGATTTTTAAAGTATTGCCTTAGAAGCATAATATACCGTATGTCCCCGGATTGAGTTTACAAGAGGAAAAAAAATTTATTTTCGATTTTACAAAAAAGTGCTAAAGGAATAAAATTTTTTGCTTAATTTCAAATGACCAAATCTGTAATTAGAATTTCAGTACCACTTATCTATGTTCTAAAAAAATTTTTTTAAAATTTTTTTCATTGCAGTACATCTATTATTTTTTAATGGTAGAAGCCTTTGACTTGAAAATGTCATACACTAATTTATTTGTCAAAAATAACTTCAAACTGTAATTCTGTAAGTTTTGGTGAAAATGTTAACGTTATCACAAAAAATATATTTAATACAATGTTACGGTATTGGGGAAAAGAGCTATCGTCGTATTGCTGAAGAATTTAATACAAAATTTCCCGAAGTAACTGTTTCCCGTATGGGTATAAGGAAGTTGGTGAAAAAATTTTTGGAAACTGGTTCTGTGCTGAATTTAAAGAAAAAGAAAATAGTACGTGATGAAGATGATGCTACTACAGTTTTAATTTTGGATTCGGTGCAAGATAATCCTAAACTTTCATTGCGGAGACGGGCGCTTCAAGTGAATATGAGCTAATCCCATATTCAAAGAGTTTTAAAGGAACGTAAATTATACCCCTATAAACCGATTTTAAATCATACGTTAGAACCGGGAGATGATGAGAAGCGTCTTTATTTTTGCATGTGGATGGGAGATGAAATAATAGAGAACCAAAATTTTCACAAAAGCATTCTATTTTCCGATGAAGCAACTTTTTCTAGCAATGGTACCGTTTCGTCACAACATGTTCGTTATTGGAGTGATACTAATCCTCACTTTAGAATTGCATCAAAACGTCAATACTTTGTTAAGGTAAACGTGTGGTGTGCTGTTTCTTATCATGGAATAATAGGGCCATATTTTTTTGATGCTAATGTAAATCAGCATAATTATTTGGAAATATTGAGCAATTTTTTCTGGGATGGTTTAAGTGAACTCCCACTTGCTTATCGGCAGAGGATGCATTTTCAACAGGATGGTTGTCCGGCCCACAGTTCGCGCATCGTAGCTGCCTGGCTCAATCAAAAATTCGAAAATAATTGGATTGGCTGGAATGGTCCTGTTTTGTGGCCTCCTTAACTATTTTAGATTTTTATTTGTGGGGACGGTTAAAGCAACTAGTCTACATGGACAACTTGCCTAACAATGTGGAAGTATTAAAAAATCGCATTAGAGATGCTGTTGCATCCTTGACGCTTGAAGAAATTCGCAACAGTTACAAGGAACTGCGGCTTAGAGTCGAATTATGTGCTGAAAGGGGTGGCGAATTAATAGAATAGTTTTAAACATTATTGTTTCTAGCCTAATTATTTTTTTATTGTTGTGATTGAAAATAAAAAATAAAAATTTGTAATTCTAAATAGGGGTTTGACAGTTTCGTTATTCTAATTACAGATTTGGTTATTTGAAATTAAGCAAAAAATTTGATTCCTTTAGCACTTTTTTGTAAAATCAAAAATAAATTTTTTTTTCCTCTTGTAAACTCATTCCGGGGGACATACGGTATATATATATATATATATATATATAAAAATAATATTTTCGTGACCTTGGTATGATATGGTAAACTTAATAAGTCGGCGATTAAAGGTCTGGTTTATTACTTCAAAGTATATATATTTAAAACAACCCTACATTTTTCGGCAATGATGCCTTTGTCAAAGGCATCATTTCCGAAACATGTAGGGTTGTTTTAAATATATATACTTTGAAGTAATAAACCAGACCTTTAATCGCCGACTTATTAAGTTTACTATATATATATATATATATATATATATACACAGGGTTAGTTAAAAGTATGGAGACGACGATTTATTGGCGTTAATATTCAATTTAGGGAATTATGATCAATACAAAAGTTTGTTAGGATATTTTTATGTACATTTGAGAATATTTGAATTTTTTTTTTTTCAATTGTTTTTTAGTTACGCCTGTCCGGCCAGTTTTTTTGTAATCTCCTATCAAAATCATCTTCCGTTAACTCGTGTACAAGGTGTACCTTATAAGGTTTATACTTTTCACTTTTTAAAAATGACACGGTCGATGACTGTGAAATTTTGAAATTGGCCGCTAATTGATTCGTTGATAAATGGCGATAATCAGATACAGCCAATAAAATATCCAGTTTGTTATCATCGCTTTTTGCTGTTCTAGATCTACCACTCCTTGGCAAATCTTTAACGCTACCCGTTTGTTCAAAGCGTCTTAAAGTTTTACCAACAACGGATTTAGAAATTGGATTTCTATTTGGATGCGTATCTATAAATAAATTACAAACGTCTTGTAAACTTCTGCGTCTATCTCCATAACCCAACATCATAAGTATTTCAATTCGTTCATGTTCACTTAAACTCGCCATTGTTAATATTAACAGCAACAAATTGCACAAATGAATAATTTCTGTCAAATATTTGACGTACACAATAACCACTGATAAAATTATGTCGCTCAAGTTTGTTTATCGCTACGCTTCTGTCTATCTGCGATGTACCGAACATCTTTTGAACACATGAACCGGCCTTTTCTTATAAAAAAAGTTATTAAAATGAATTTAAAAAAAACAAAAATATTATTGTAAAGAGAAAAAAATTCTCTGTCGAATGGTAGAATAAAATTTACTAGTTCCCATTTAAAAAAACTGCGCGGACAGGCGTAACTTAAAAACAATTGAAGAAAAAAAAAATTCACATATTCTCAAATGTAGATCAAAATATCCTAACAAACTTTTATATTGAACATAATTCCCTAAAATGAATATTAACCACAATAAATCGCCGTCTCCATACTTTTAACTAAGCCTGTATATATATATATAAATATATATATATATATATATATATATATATATATATATATATATATATATATATATATATTATGCTATTATGCTATATTATTGTATTGGTTTTACTTCATCAGAAACTGGAAGAAATAATTCATATCAATTAATTAAAAGCATTAGATTAAGTAAGTTGCCCATTCAATTACAACGTAAATTATTAAGCAAGTTAATAGCGGGCATTTAATTAGATAATTTATTTTAAAGAATTTTTATTATTTATGTTTATCATTTTTCACAATCAAAAGTCATTAAATTATTTATTATTCCGAAAATAATTAAGTTGATTAATAAAATTAATATCATATGGAAATCTATTTGATCAACCCGTATATTTTTTGAATTTGAATTTGTTTACAGCGAGAATCATTTATTATTAACTCCATTCATATGATACCGATAAACATTCAAAAATATGTAATTACAAACAATTGTATAATTATTATTTTATTTTTATAATAATTTCAATTAAATACTGAATAGAAAATTAATCTATTGGAATAATTACGGAAGTTAAATAACTATATCAAGTAAAAATGAAATCGTATGGAGGCCAAGGAATAAAAAAACAACAGAAAAGAGCGTCGCTTAGGTTGTAGAAAAATAAAGCTACGCAAAATTTTATCGTAAACTTAAAATATTATTTAAACATTAAAAATAGTAATTTACTTACCCGAAAATATTCTTAAAACAAGTGTGTATACGTCACCTGAATAATAAATTTATCGAGCATTGTGAAAATATATGGTATAAAACCGCTGAAAACAGTTAGCGTCACCTTCAATACCCGCTACATGAAACACCTCCAGCTTCCAATTTCAACCTGGTATTCATTGATTCCCGTTTCTCCTAGAACTTCCATATTACTGACAAAGGATTTCACGTAATTATCGATCAAACCCTATATTTTATATCCATATTAATTCAGTAAAACATAACCTAACAATTTGTACAATTAAACTAGATTTAAAATTAATTATATTAATAAGTACAACGTACCTTGAAACAGAATGGTCTTCTCAAATTAATTAGAATTTTAAACTATCAATCATCAGATAATATCACTTAGTTTTGAAATTTGATTTGCATTTATTATAAATAACATTGTTTGTTACTGATGCACACTAATATATAAACCAATTATGTCACGTGATCTACTCATCACTTACAGCTGATTCATATATGTAATTCAATAGGATCGAATATCTTACTAAAATAATCATTAAATTGGATTTAACACAAACTACAATTTATACTTTTATTTATTGTCTATTTTACTAAGTTACTTATGCATACGATATTGATACGTTTCAATAAAATTCTGTATTAGTGCCCGAGATAGATTGTTGTCACATTAATGAGATTTGATATTTACTTCTTTAACGAATTGAAGGACCGGATCCTGTGAGAAAGATCTCGTTCTACCGCTAAGAAGCCGAAAATATGCATATAATATTGTTCATAAGACAAAAATATGAACTGGCGCCCAATTGTATTAATATATTATAAAAAAAATTCTAATTTATATAAAACTTGCCCAGATAATATTGTAAGAGCGACATCTTACATTCTATTAAACTCAATAATAAGGTAGGTAACATAATATTTTATATTATAATTTATAGCAAATTCAAAACCAATCCTTAATTTGAATTAATCATATTTGGTTAATAAATTATAATTCTTATTAACCATCTTTAAGCCGATATATATATATATATATATATATATATATATATATATATGTATAGGTAAACTTAATAAGTCGGCGATTAAAGGTCTGGTTCATTACTTCAAAGTATATATATTTAAAACAACCATACATGTTTCGGCAATGATGCCTTTGTCAAGGGAATAAAAAATATATTTTCTATTTCCTTGACAAAGGCATCATTGCCGAAACATGTAGGGTTGTTTTAAATATATATACTTTGAGGTAATGAATAAATATATATATATATATATATAATCAAAAATTTATTTAAATTCGGGTAAGCGGTCAATTAAAAAACTCCTTTATTAAATTACCCTATATTTCGCAACACTTTGTCGCTTCTTCTGGGGTAACTACAAGATTAATGAGAAAAATAACAAAAAATATAAATAAGAGTATATAACAGTAGTAAAAATACTTACAAAATGTAGAGTTAAAAAATAATAAAGTTGACGTACAAAATATAAAAATGATTAGATATAAAAAATAAAGTAACTATAGAAACAAGCCTTAAGAACTTTTAAAAAACATATATATGAAAAGTTAAAACATGAAAAATAAAAAATATAATGCAATATAAATTAAAACAGCATAAAGACCAAATAACAAAACGATTTAAGATCGTCAACTAACAGTCAAACCCAGTATATTAAAATAAATTATACTAAGACCATTAGTATCAGATCTATAATTTATGTTATTTGTGTCACTGTTGATGTGGACCATTTCTAAAAAGGTTCTTTTTTTATGGTTATTTTCAACGTCTAAGATTTTAACGTCAACAAAGTTGAAAGTATGGTCACAATCAAGTGCATGGTCCACCAATGCACAAGATCTCTTACCAATACGGACATCACTTTTATGTTGAGTAATGCGCTGTTTTAGCCACTGTGATGTCTGACCTATATAAACGCCACAACAATCCGAACATGCTATCCTGTAGACAACGTGACTATTTAGAAAGAAAGGTGTTATGTCTTTTATCTTACTATACAACTTCTTCAAGGTATGGGTGTTGTATTTAGCAATTTTAATGTTATTAAATTGTTTAAAATGTGATACAATTGTATGAGTAAGACCGCCAATGTATGGGATTCTTTTGTAAATCACACTGTCTGCAGGAATGTCCTCAGTAGGGCCATCAAAAAAGTTTGAGCTAAATATTAATTTATTAAGAATATGCTTAGGATAGCCATTGTTGACGAAGATGTTGAAAAGTTCTTTAAGATTGTCATTTAAAAGTATAACACCATTATAGGTATGAGAAACCGAATATCACATATTTGTCATGAAACCTTTTTAAATGACAATCTTAAAGAACTTATCAACATCTTCGTCAACAATGGCCATCCTAAGCATATTCTTAATAAATTAATATTTAGCGCAAACTTTTTTGATGGCCCTACTGAGGACATTCCTGCAGACAGTGTGATTTACAAAAAAATCCCATACATTGGCGGTCTTACTCATACAATTGTATCACATTTTAAACAATTTAATAACATTAAAATTGCTAAATACAACACCCATACCTTGAAGAAGTTGTATAGTAAGATAAAAGACATAACACCTTTCTTTCTAAATAGTCACGTTGTCTACAGGATAGCATGTTCGGATTGTTGTGGCGTTTATATAGGTCAGACATCACAGTGGCTAAAACAGCGCATTACTCAACATAAAAGTGATGTCCGTATTGGTAAGAGTAAGAGATCTTGTGCATTGGTGGACCATGCGCTTGATCGTGACCATACTTTCAATTTTTTTGACGTTAAAATCTTAGACGTTGAAAATAACCATAAAAAAAGAACCTTTTTAGAAATGGTCCACATCAACAGGGACACAAATAACATAAATTATGATCTGATACTAATGGTCTTAGTATAATTTATTTTAATATACTGGGTTTGACTGTTAGTTGACGATCTTAAATCGTTTTGTTATTTGGTCTTTATGCTGTTTTAATTTATATTGCATTATATTTATTATTTTTCATGTTTTAACTTTTCATATATATGTTTTTTTAAAGTTCTTAAGGCTTGTTTCTATAGTTACTTTATTTTTTATATCTAACCATTTTTATATTTTGTACGTCAACTTCATTATTTTTTTAACTCTACATTTTGTAAGTATTTTTACTACTGTTTTATACTCTTATTTATATTTTTTGATATTTTTCTCATTAATCTTGTAGTTACCCCAGAAGAAGCGACAAAGTGTTGCGAAATATAGGGTAATTTAATAAAGGAGTTTTTTAATTGACCGCTTACCCGAATTTAAATAAATTTTTGATAATATATCACGGTCGATAATTTCTTTTCAATTATATATATATATATATATATATATATATATATATATGTGTGTGTGTGTGTGTGTGTGTGTAGTATAGTTAGTAACGTGTTATTTCTTCTTCTTTTTCTAATGAAATTGTGTCTCGAACTTTTTTTGTTTTTTTAATTTATAATTTAAAATAGAGGAAAATCATTTGCAATAACGTGAAAGAGTTTTGACAAATAGTGAATTTCGATCGATATATTAATGTCAAAACGACGTATGTGGGAAATAATTTTGAGCAATAGTAAATATATTTGACAAAATAGAAAAAAACAAACGAAAAACACTAACAAAACGTTTCGTATTTCATGGTAGCCATGCGCATTCTAATTAATGCATTCCACCTTCTATCGAAATGACACCTCTTTTGTTTACAATTCGAACGTAAGATTGCAATTGCAAGATTACAATTGCTATTCTAAATATTTCTAAATTTGGTTGACTTGGAATAATTGCGACGATTAAAAAAATAATTTATAATTACTTTTTGCCCGATTTACTTACCTACGTAAACATTGTGCTTTTGTATATACCAAATTAAAAGAAAAAGCAATTTCGTCTACGAATCCAAATTTATTGTAAAAAATAGAAATTGCTTCCCAGTGTCGAGTGTCAAAAACATCTCGGATAATCGTCTAAAGTTTACAGAACCTTATGCAACTAATTACAACCATCTAAAAAGATCACATTCTGGAAAGGCACACACACTCCTTTGACGACTTGTAATATAAAGTTTACCGTCTACTTCTTCTTCGTCTAGTTCATAAGATAAATTAGATTCAACATTTAAATTTCGTTACGCGAAAATAGAACGACATACAAACTAAACTGCAAGGAAATACGAGAAACATCAACAAATAATACTAAAAAGTTCCATTTCTTTGCTTACTCTAATGGATAGATGTTTAGCTAAATCTAATGAAGATTAAGAAAAGAGCATTGAATAAATACGGTGCGAATAAATTTGCGTTTGATTTACGATAGAATTTTGATAGAACTTCTATTAATATTTCTATTATTTTTAAAAGTAGGCAATGGAAGTATATGAAAATCTTTATATATGAATTGTTCGACATATACAATATATGTGACTAATTATAATAATTATATTATTATATTGTAAAATACTTGTCTGTCGGGTTCGTTTACATAAAATTAGCAGTAATTAAAAACACTATATTAATAATAAAACACACTAAATAACATTTAATAACTAATAACTAATAATAACATTGATATTCACATTTATATAACACTATTCACTTCGCATTTATAACTACAACATTAAGTACGCTCAATCGCTGGTTGAATGAATGCAATCCGTTCCAAGTACTATATAGGAAATCCAGAATAATCCGGATTCTTCGCTTCGCTTCTCGAAGCTTCCGGCGTCTTTATTATTATTATTATTTCTATTTTTATTATTATTTATAATTTTATGTATTTTATTCCATATTTTTACTTTATCCAAGAAAGTTGATCTTTTAACCAGGATTACACAGAAAGCATTTATTCAATACTTTTACTACTCCAAGCGAGGTTAATACTCATAAGAGAATGAAACTAGCTTGGGTCTCAGAGCACGAAGCTTATACTTCTGGCTCGATAAGCTTCGTTTATAACGTTTATAGGACAGAAGCTTATGACAGTAATAACAAATTGGGCTGAAAATAAAGGGTGTTACAAAAACGGTCAATCGCTTAACCATATATTCATTGGGCTTAATTAATGGGATTTTTCTTATGTCACTTTCTATTTGGACGCTTTTTTTCAATACACAGTATACCGTGTCAAAGTGCGCATTGCAAACTAATTTTTTAAGAGTAGCCCGTGCGCCTAGTAGCATGTGATTTACTGAGAACATGTTGAAGTATGTCGAAAATTAAAATTTACTACTTAACCTACGAAGTCGTATATTTTGACAGTTTCATGCATACAAATAAATAACAAATAATAGGTATTTATTGAAAACTATAACAAATGTTGAAAATGTTGTCCTTCAAGATCGATGCATTTTAAAATCCCCCGTTCAAAATTTCTGATGATATTCTGCAACATTTCTGGATTGTTATTAATTTCCATGCATTTCTGTTCGATTCTCTGTAGCATATCATTCAAATTCAATATAGGTGTTCGAAATATGTTATTTTTTAGATAAGGCCACAAAAAGAAGTCGCAAGGTGTTCAATCGCATGAACGTGCAGGCCAGGCAATTTCAGTATTTCGACTAATTATACGTTCATCAAAAAATTCTCTTAAATAATCCAAAGATTCTGCAGTACAGTGACAAGGTGTTCCGTCTTGTTGGAAATATGCATTTTGAAGTTCATCATCATGCAACTGATTGACAAATGGTTGTAAAATTTCCGTACGGTACATTTGAGCAGTTAACGTTCCCTGAAAAAATATTGGTCCAATGATTCGCCTTTGGCTTATCGCTGCCCAAACACAAATTTTCTCTGGATGTAGCGATTCTTCATTAATTACATGTGGATTTTCACTACTCCAAATTCTTGTATTTTGTGAATTTAGGTATCCCCTTTTATAAAACCATGCTTCATCAGTAAAGATGACTCTTTGCGAAAGTTCTCCATTATTGTTCATATTTACAAACCAATTACAAAACTGTAGTCTACGTGGGTAATCAATTTCTAACAATTCTTGTACCGCTGTGATGGATACAGTTGCATATTTTTTTTTAATAACTTGTGAGTTGTACCAACAGAAAGGTTTATTTGCTGACTCAAATGTCGAATAGATGTTTGTGACAACTTGAGGTGTACGTTTCTTAACTGCTCCGCTGCCTGATTTTCTTAAGAGACTACCAGTTTCAGAAAAAAGTTTTAAAGTTCTATCCAAAGTATTCTTAAATTGTATATAATCTATTACAAAATGTGGAAACTCAACTTGAAATTCTACCATGCAATCTAGAACTGAATAAACCCATAAACAATCAATTTTATTACCACTTCGAAAATAAGCCTGGACTAAAAAAAAAATTTATGTTCTAAAGTGAAAGCCATTTTAAAACTGAGAAGCAATTTATTTAAACCAGAATCGACGCACGATTATTTTATGCACTAACTGTTATTTGTGATTTACATTATCAAATGTCATTTGGATTTACGTTTACGGAACAATAAACAGATACTTATATATATGCGTCTTATTCTATCAAAATTTCAAAGTAACCTAGCAACATAGTAACCTAAGTTTTCAAATAAACACACGTTATAGTTTAATTATTTAGAATTAAATAATGGTCGCTTTAAATTGGCACCCTGTATATCAAAATTTTAGTTATACTATTTAATTTATAAACCTTTCTCTCTATTCAAGAATCGACATCTTTTATATTTACAAGTTTATCATTTTTATTAGACTATACCCCCCTTGATTTATTATTTAATTACTGAACGAATTTATGGCTCAGCCCTACTTTCTCTAAGATTAGGATCTCCTTTACAAAATTGTAGATCCATTTTAGAGCACGGAAGACACTACATCAATTTAGAATTCACTATTTTCGACAAGTGCCAAAAAGTTGTTTTATTTTTATCTTCTTATATTCATAGCACACAGCTGCGTTTTGGAAAAGTGAGACAACACAAACATTTGCGAGATGTATCGAGTACATCACACATTTTGCACACTTGCATAATTTAACAATCCGAGAAACTTTCCTTAATAACATTTTGTCGTATCTCCTACAAAAAAAAGCACTTTGTTAGAGGGTAAAATTACAATTTTGTATATTTTCAAGGCATGTTTGACGTTTTAAAACTAAAAATATGACACAAATTAGTTTTTATTAAAGCAGGACTGAACCTCAGAAGATGAAATTTCAACTCAAAAATTTTTAGACCTTTTACCTATGCCCATTTTTGCCCACTTGCCAATTGCCAACTTCCCTACATTAAAATTATGTTAAAATATGTTAAAGATCTCAACTAAGATTTATTTTCTGAATGAGAATCGGAAATAGAAAAATTCTCTGAATGGGAATAGGAAAAATGCTATTGTCGGTAGTTGGTAGCGATTGGTTTGACAGTGTTTAAATATTTATTAAAGTTTTGATATGAAAGTGAGATAGAAAAGACTCTATGTATCATGGCGTTATATGCTGCTAATTTGTGAGAAATCGGGCTTAAGAATGATTGTGCAATAGTAGTGTCTGTAAATGTCGGTTTTCGAAAGATATTGAAACTAATGATATTGTATAGTTCTCAGTAAATTTATATTTTATTTATATTAAACATAAGTTCCCTATTTATCTTATATTTACATTGCGTATTCTGCATTTGTCTTTCTATATTTGTTGATAATCACAAATAATTACAGAGAGAAATTTTTTATGAATGTCGTTTTGTTTTATATTAATTTTTCATTGTGGCAGCTTGAAAAGTGCCACTCCTTCGAAAACAATACATTTTTTTCTCAAAAAGAAATCCCAAAGGAAATGGCAAAAAACGTATTTAAAGCCTTAATAACATCGCTTCTTATCTCTTGTCGTTTAAGTGGTCATAATTTCAAAATATCCGACATAAAAATGGTCCGGAAAGAAAATAATGAAGTAAAAGACAAACAAGAGAAAAGAAAGATATTCCTAATCAGATAATATATACAGGCAATGCGGAGGGAGAATGGATCGTTGTCTTTCCGTTAAATGAAAAGTAACTGAAGCCGTGGCTCTCTAATAAACAATGATGAAACAGGCATAACTTCGTATAATATACTGCCGTTATGTAATCAGATTAACGTTGTAAATCTTGATATTTACTAGAACATATTCCTGTGTACTGAATTTTTGCGGCCAAAGAATGTTTAATGTTTTAAATCGTTATAATGCCTAGCATTAATTTCGTATTTAAATAACACAATATTTAAATTTCAAAAAGATATAATGTGAACACCACATATGCTTCTTCATACTGTGGCTTTATCAGGTGATTATAAATATAAATTCAGTTCTTATATACCGCGATATCATAAAGTTTCTGGGTCAACGGTGGCCATGGGGTGAAAAACGTCTGTCTTAATTTATATCATCCTTTTGAGAAAAATCTGATAAAATTTTCAGGTTAAGTGTCATGCTGACGTTAAAATTTGTCAATATATTAATCTTAATGTCAGTATGACACATAACCTGAAAATTTTATCAGATTTTTCTCAAAAGGATGATATAAATTAAGACAGACGTTTTTCACCCCATGGACACCGTTGACCCGGAAACTTTATGATATCGCGGTACATACAAATCCAAAAAACAGTTATTATAGACTTTGGTTTAATAGGATATAATTTTGAATGATGAGTTAGATGTAAATAGCTTCTATTAAATCCCTTAACAATAATTGTTCTTCTGGTTTTGTATGTATATAAACACCACTTTTGTACACTGAATTTGTATTGATCTTCACCTGATGGAGCCACAGTGTGGCGAAACATATGTTTGTCTACATTATATCTTTTTGAAACTTAATCGTTATACTATTGTTATTTTCTTTAATATTCCTTATTTTTTTCTTATTGTAGATCTATGTTGCCTACAAATTGCAAATAAAATGATTATTATAATTATATATCATGCCTTGTATGCTGTCCCTATTCTCCCTGTCAACAACCTCTAATACCAAATTTTTGACAGCAGGTTGTGCTGTTTTAGTCAAATGTCTGCCTTAAATACATGAGATAAGCTTGTAATAACGTGGGCCTTAAGCCCTAAGTGCCTGGAGGATCGGCATGTAATAACGGTGGGGCCTTAAGCCCTAAGGCAGAATCGCCATGTAATAACGGTGGGCCTTAGGCCCTAAGTGCCTGGAGGATCGGCATGTAATAACGGTGGGGCCTTAAGCCCTAAGGCAGAATCGCCATGTAATGTGGGCCGTTGGGTGGCCACACCGGATAGCAGGTAGGGCGACTTATCGTAAAGAATGATACTCACAAAGTTCGGGTAACATATTATAATTTAATATATAACACTTATAACTGGATAACAATTATATACATTATTACTATGCTCTAACTATCACTAAGACTGTAACTGTCTATCTGAAAGTGAGTACGAATGTGAACATGATTCTGAATCTGAATCTGAATGTCTCTCACTTACGTTACTGTCTTTATATACCCCAGATGATCCTTGTACTTCTTCTGGAATATAAT